>CM076577.1:167970719-168619378 GCA_034641835.2 Pinus albicaulis | reverse complement strand
TTCCTTTGTCAGACTCGTTAAACCCTGATGACATCGGATTCGGTCGAAATGACGTTCTCCGAGTTCCTCCTTCCTAGGACTCGTTAAATGCACTAGGATGGATTCGCCCGAAGGGCGGACTTATATTACAAGCATATGCTATCCCCTTCAAGCTTGTTATTAAAAAATAATTGGGGTATTCGCCAGAAATGGTGGGGGAAAATGGAACCATCGTCGTTATCGTCGGCAGTATGTCGCTCTTAAACATGGCACTAGTCTGCATTCGTGTCGGGTTGGGGACATCTCATCTCGTTGCTTCACTTTGCCTCCGTGGGTTTGGGTAATCCCTTTTGACCTCTCATCTGTTCATTGCCTCGTCACCATGACCTCTGATCCGTTGATGTCAAATACTGCCAAGTCCACTGTCGTGCCATTTATATGTTCAAGAGAAGTTGGCCTCTGCAAATATCAACCTTCCTCTGTTTCTCATACGATCTTGATTCACAACAAAAACATCATGTTCCTCTGTCTCGTGTCGATGATGTGGGACACATTATGGCCCACCTTCGATCTTTGAGGCTAGTGGGGATCGAAAGCAGTATTGTCGCGCAAGTTCCTAGTTACGAATGAAAAGACTAGGGATAGAAGCCTACCTGGATTCCAACGCTATGGTCTAAAGAAGAAGCGTCCCCGTTCCTCGGCCTCGGCAGATCACAATCCCTCCACGATCTCCTCGGATGAACACCTGCACATGGAAGAAACGAACAGATACAAGCATAAAATCCGGCATACGTAACTAAACATCAGTCAGAAAGGATGTTACTCATATTAACATGATGGAAAACAGAGTGGAACCATAATCATAATCATCTATTAAATAACAAACGAAGAGATATTACAACCAAGTTCTGACGTCGCGGTCTCCTTCGGATGGGTCTCCAGTCGTCCACATCTCGCAAAGCTCGCCAAGGAAAGGGAAAACCTCTCCGGAGTCTCTCGACAATGGTCTCCTTACTTGAGTCGGCCTTAAGGGAAAGAGAGGATTCTTTACAGCACAAAAGCTCTTGGGAATATGGAGATTCAAAGCTTAGGCACTTCAAGACTAGCTTGCCATGGATTTGAGCAGGCTTTTATAGATGGGGAAGGAGGGAGTTGGGATCCCTATTATTGTGGGATTGGCCCTATCAACAAGGAAGGTTCCATGGGAGGTGGAAAACCACTTCCCTTCCATAGAACTCCCGCAACCAAACCTCCCAACTTAAGATAGGCAATGGTTTCTGAGTTTGTTGAAACACAACTTCCGCCATCTTTATTTAAAAAACATTCCTTAAATTGGCTGGCGCGACTACTGCTCTGGGACAGAGCGCCAGTTGGCGCGGCCTCTTTGTAGGATTTTCCCCATTGGCGCGAGTACGGGCGGGCGCCAGACCCCGTGCAAGGATGTTTTTACTTCATGATTTTTACAAGGAGATGTCTCGGGGGAAAATAAAGCTCATGCTTAGAGAATGCATTGATGATGTTTTCAAGGCATGGCAATGATGTTCACAGTGCAAATGGGTCCTCCATTGTGCGGGACGGGGAATAGTGAGGACGGTGAAAACTGCATAGTATGAGTATTATCCTAATTAAGTTATGAGCAAGATACTAGACAAGTCATAATGGATCAAGTGAACAATATCACTTGTCTTGCTTTCATTAGAAGGGAATGGTTGCTTTGTATGTTTCCTAGTTGCACAATCCTGATAGACTCCTTCATGGTTCATGTTAAACTCGAGCATCCCTGTGATGATCTTCCTTACCCTAGGTAAGGCTTTGTAATGTAAGTGGGAAAATATTTGGTGCCATAGCTCACATTGAACAGAAGTATCACTTGCCAAAGATCCCAAAGGGATTCCACCAACTTGATAGAGTCCATCAACCCTAAATCCAAGAGTAAAATCATATTTAGGGTTTCTATGCCATACACATACCTTTCCATCAATGAAAGCTACCTTGAAGCCTTTGTCTTCCATCGCAGAAATAGACCCTAGGTTCTTCTTCAAATCAGGCACATACAACATTTCCTATAGATGTATGGCATGACCATAATTCAATTGAAGAGTGACAAATCCTACCCCTTTCACGGGGTAGGTGGAAATATCTCCAAGTATAATCTTTAGATTAGTATTCTTCTCAACTAAATTTGAAAGGTCCTCGTATCTAGTGAAATGCCTTGAGGCTCCACTATCGGTTAACCAATGATCCAAAGTATCTGGAGGAGAGGCAGTAGACAGAGCAGAAATAAGATAGAACTCATCTTGTTTTCTACAACATTACTTTCATCATACATGGCATTTCTTGTTCTATTGGGAGGTCGACTATTTCCTTCTTGAGCAACAAGAGCATTCCTCTTTGCTTTGTTGTTATACCCGTTTTTTCTTTGATTGCCATTGCTTTTGTAATTGTTGTTTTTGTTATTGTCATCCCTTGGAGGATTTTTCTTGTGAGGACACTCTCTAGCATAGTGGCCAAACCTATCGCAATTGTAGCATCTTCCTTTGCCCTTCCTTTGAATCTGTTCTTAGATCCTTGACCCTGTCTCTTTAGATCAACATCATTCTTCCTCTTTACATGTGCATAGAAAGAAATAATTCATTTCCATTGTTAGATTTATCTGTGTCCATCATCCTTGTTTCCTCTTGAGTGCATCTAGCCAATAACTCATCAAAACTAGGTATCTTGTCATTGTTGAGAATGGCGGTGACAAATATATCCCATGGTCTTGAAAGACCTCAAAGAGCAATGAGAGTGAACCCCTTGTCAGCGATAACTTCTCCAATAGATAACAAGTGATTCTTGATTTGAGTTATTTTCATGAAGTAGGATTGGATAGAATCCCCTTTATCCATCTTGATATCCTTCAACTTGTTCTTGAGAAAGAGAATTTGACTTGCATTTTTTACTTTGAACATCCCAACCAACTTATCATACATTTCCTTAGAAGTTCCCAACTCAGAAACATAGGCACAAAATGGTTTTGAATGGAGTCAATTATAATTTTCTTAGCTTTGACCTCACCTTTTCTATACTTCGTTGTAGCAGCTACAGGTGCATTTGAAGGAGGCTCCACCACTTTCCCTTGCACATAGTCCAATAATTCATGCTCTTCCAAAGTCAGGTCCAAAGTCATCTTCCGTGTGTGATAGTCATATTTTTCATTGAGCTTGTCCTCAATCTCGAAGTAAGATGTAGAGGCCATGGAGAAATGTCCAGTAATCTTTGTTCAACAAATATCTTAGTGATTATTTTTCTCTCTTTCTTGAGCTTGTCCTCAGTTGGGCTATGATACCATGTTAATTTTAGATAACAATGGTATGTTCTATGCTTGCAACAATTACTTCAATGTCCTTCTATTAGCCCAATGATAATTTCCACTTAATTTCCAATAGCAATCACATAAACCATGCTAATTTTGGACAACTAGGCCCAAACTCCATGTTGTGATGCTCAGATGAAGATGCCAATATTTTTATTGGACTTCTCTTTCAGAGAGGTGCAAGATTGATCTAAAGATCATCTTGATCCGATGAGCAGAACATTTATTTTGAATTTATTCAAAATATGTGCAGGTTGGCCTGAAGGCTTGGAGCCCCAGCAGTTGTGTCACACACCCTCATTGATGGATATAAATTGATCAACGTTGGAGGACATTTTCACTCATCACATCCTTACACATTTCTCTCTCCTCATCTTATTGGTTCGATCACCTTGGAGGCTCTTCTCTTCACACATGGGAAATTGCAGCAAGGAGAAAATTCTGTTTTCGGCCTAGGATTTCTACTGCAGCGTTGATTAGTGTTGACTTTGGTCAACGCATGCTCAAATTGACCTGAAACTCTCCCAATCTTTCGATTTCCTCATTCCGCATTTTTTGGCACAATTCTCGAGGTTGGATGTTGACTTTGACTTGGCTGCGTTGACCATGTTGTTGTTGTTGTTTTCTTTGACCATTGACTGACAACATTGACTTTCATTGACCTTTGGGGTTGACTGATCTGGCTGTCCTAGAGGGTTGTGTGACACTTCTGGTTGACTGACCATATTGAGACTTTGCTAGTCGAAGCATCCTGTTGACCGTCGTAACGCACCAACACACATATATTTTGGCTTGTCTTCTGTCGATCTACTGGTATGTTCTATCAACATTTACTTTATTGTTTATGTGATTGCTGACTGATATTGGGATAAAAAGTAAAGTTGCATCAAGCATAGAACATCTACAAAAATTTACAAACCATTACTTCACATTGACAGTAACTGTAGATAGAATATGAACAATAAAATGCAGAAGACATGCCAAGATAGGAGAACACAAAAATTTCGCTTAAGCTAGGGAAAATCCCCAAGATGGGGAAAACCCTTAATCAATCCTTCTTATTATCAAATATCAAATGTTCAACAAAGAGAGAATATCCAATAGATACAATGATTCAAAGTCAAAGTTGACTTGCCAAATAGATGATCTAATAACCCAATCAAAATCTGCGATTCTGCTTTCAGTCAACAACAGTCAAACAACCCTAACCATAAAGTCAACAATGTTCAACGCTGTTGACCTTGCTGCCTACACCTACCTACAAATCAGTGGG
The DNA here is from genome assembly GCA_034641835.2 of Pinus albicaulis. Lineage (NCBI taxonomy): Eukaryota > Viridiplantae > Streptophyta > Pinopsida > Pinales > Pinaceae > Pinus > Pinus albicaulis. Next base: position 168,614,771 of record CM076577.1, on the reverse strand, counting down.
AAAAGCCTTCAACCCCACAAGGTGTCGTTGGTGGCAAGGAACTCAGAGAAGGTGTTGTCACAGTAATCCCAACTCTCTCCGTTTTAGTTCTCTCATAGGTTAGCTAAGGGGGGTGGTTCTAGGAGACTTTGTTAGAGTGAAAAATGGATTAATTTAAGAGATTTATGAGCAACTTTGAAATAATAATGATAAAACCATACAACCAGTACCTTACAAACAACTTGCTCAAAAGTAAAAGTAATGCTCTCAAACACTGAGAACAAAGTAGTCCTGAAATGGAAACAAAAGCTGTTAGCACAAGATATTTGCAAAATAAAATGATTATGAGATGACCAAATCACAACATTGAAACATATCTTGCCATAGTTAGAAACGACTCAAAAAAATGCTATATGTTAAATGTGAAATTAGAATTTGCAAATATGGAAAGAAGACATCACAATACTTGCTTTTAGAATAAATTTGCATAAAACAAAAAACCATCAAAAGACAAGTAAAAGGAAATGTGATGGAGAGTGGTCTTGGTTAATTTTAGTTAATTACCTCTACAACACAAATTTCAAATGAACTCTTCAATCCCCAAACCTCACCGTTGCCCAAATCATGTGGATCTCACAGTGAGGAGTCAATAGAGGAGTAGAGGGTCCCTATAGGTCTATACAACCAACTTATGTTGGAGGTAAAGTTTTAATGAGTGTTGGTATGGAAGCTATGTTGATTTATTTCAATCAAGTTTTACATGCAATGTTTCATAAGAGACAAAAATGAGATAGTGCTCACTTGTAATAGAAAATCAAACTTGAGAGACAAAATGGAAATAAACTTATGTGTGTTGTAACATTAATGGGTAAGTTCAATGAAATAAATTATCCTTAAGATACAATCTTTTTACTTGAAAGAATATGCTTCAATAGTTTCCCAAAATCTATAACATGAATGGACTAAATAATGAAGCATAACCTTGAAATTAGTTAAAACTTGTCAACCACGTAAATTGCTCACACATAGGAAATGAGATTTCCTCAATTTTGAAGCTTTTGGAGCTCATGCATGTAAGTTTAATTAAACACAAGATCTAGCAAGATGGATGTGGAGTGCATGAGTTGTTAATTTTTTAGCATGCATGAGATGAAATTTAGAAAGCAAGTCAATCCACCCAAGAAGGTCCTTCCTCTTCAACTAAGGAAGGGGGATACCATGGGAGAAAGATCCCAAGCTCCCTCAAGCAAAAAATGTTCCTTTACTAGTGATTACAAATGAGAAAATAAGTCTCTAAAAACGTTTCCGAAAAGGAGATCATTTTACAAAGATAGAGCTTGGAAAAAGCTAGATCTCCTCCTCAAAGATGACAACAAAACACATGGGAAACACCTCTAAAACATAAATTTTACAAGGCTCAAAGGTCGACGACCTAGGTGATCTTGTTGTTGTCCCTAAGATGCTCAAGTCCTCCCTAGAAATCAGTCTTTGAGGTAGTGGAATGTTCTGCATGCAAGAAGAATCAATAGTTTTTCACCACCTCCTCTTCAAGCTCCTTGTTGTCTAACGCTCAAGCCTATGAATTGCAAAAGAAAGTCAAATGTTAGAGCAAAATAAACAATATTTAAAGTACAAACTAATATACAAAGACACTAGCTCAAGGAATGAGAGTGAACCCCGTCTAGTCTAGAAAACGCTCTTGAGATAGCATATATGATCTTAACACGCTCTAAAAAAGAAGTATTTTGAAATTTTAAATGGAATGGATGATGAAGTAGCTAGAGAAAAAGAGAACTCTCTCTTGGTCTTCGTTGGATGAAATACTTGAGACTAGAAATAACTGAGTCTTGGATCGCTTTGAGTCTATGAGTGAGTTGGTATATGCGATACTTCTACCACGCTCAAATGGATTTCCTACGCACAATGTCAAATGGATCTTCCCTACACACTTGAATCAAATAGTAATTCACAAGAGGATTAGAGCATTAAACTGAAACAAGATAAACTAGGTATTCCACCTAAAATGCTTTAACAAACTTACTTCTAAAATAATTCTCTAAATCAATAACACATGCGAGGTAGCTTGCATGCATCAATTGAAGCAATATGACAAATATGAACTAATATAGATAAAAAATATATGCAAATTCAAACATAATAAACACAATCATGGAAATAAATCACCTCATAACGCCAAGAGAACACCAGCTATGTAGCCCCAAAGTCTTGATTTTATTAACCACTATGCAAGTACAAAATGACAGAGTTTCCTCAAGCCTGATAGCTCATAACATGATACAATATGAGAGCGCATGACTCTATTATATAGGGAGTTGGGAGAAAATCCCAAGGAAAAATGCATGTGAGAACTGAACTTGGAGAAAATCGCAAGGAAAGATAAGGCAAGTTCGATGTGGAGAAGCATGAGACACTAGAGCAAATCGAATTCCATATGTGCACCTCAAGGTAAATCGAATTCCATATATGGCCCAATAAACACATCCATGGGTGAATCAAAGTGTCGTGGTTCCTCCAGTCAACCATTGCAAACTAGAACTAAGTGAAGCCATGTCTGTAGATGATCCCAGTGTAGCTCTACGTAGGCCCCTAGAACTGCATGATTCCTCTAGTAAACTATGTAGTCTGGCCTAAGGGAAATGCGTAAATCCTCCAAGTGAAGCTTTAAGTGTTGCAACACTCCAAATAACTCATGAGAAGAGGCTCCACATAGTCTTCAGTCCAAATATCCTTTAGAATATTCCCTTGGTGCATGAGTTCCTTTAATAATTTCGATTTTCCACATGTGCTATTGTTGTTTTATCTCCAAAAAATTTGATTTTTATGAAATACTAGTGCATTAGTGATGCAGTGTGCTTAGTCATCCTCCACATGTCCGTTGACTCAACTCTTTGACCTAGGATAATTTCCAAGTCATTTCCACGTCATTCTGTCACATGGAATAATTTATTTCTCTTTATTTTATTTAATTATAGCTTAATTAATTGCCACAATTTCTACTAAACTTAGGAAATGTGGGGTTTGAGGGTCCAAAACACATTATTAACCCTTCAAAGTGTGTCATAGTAGAAAGTTGAGGGTGAGAGGTGTAATTTTGATTATTCATACCCCGTACAACTTCTCTAGACAATACTTATTACAATCCAATTGCAATTTTTATTGAAATTTTTGACTTGCGGAAAACCTAAAAAATTAAAAGATGACTACCTAAACCTAACCAAATTCCACGAATTTTTTTGTGAGATCTAACATGGTAATATACATTGACTCTAGACACTAGGACTCACCCAAGACCTCACCATCAAGCCGTACTTAGACTTTGGGGTAAAATTGGAGGAAAAAAACTCAATTAATTATTAACTCCTGGTAAGGAGATGATAATTAACCGAGTGAAAAAAACCTTCTAGAGTAATAGACATTTGTTGGAAAGGTCCCAGGCTACCTAGGCCTGTTACAAACTCAAAACTCATCATTACTAGCATCGCTTAGTACAATTCCCCACAGGGTGTGGAATCTTGGTACAAGAGAAAATGATGAGAAGTAGAAGTAGAGTTTAAAAACTCTGGTAATTTGAATACATCTGATGATACAATTGTCTTTTGGTTCATCCTTGGACATGGAGTCTTCATATAATCATTAGGTGTGGCTCTAATGGTCAACAAACGCAACAGGAAAAGGGTCCTCCTTGAGCTCGGTCAAGGTCAAAATAATTCAACCTTCCTTGGAGGTCAACCAGTAACAAAAACAATTAACGAAGGAGCAATCAAACTCGGTCAACCAAAATGTCAATTATGCGGTCAAATCAATCAACATTGACCTGTGGTCAACGCAAGTCAACCTACCCAGAATGGCTCATAAATTGTGCCAATAAATGCACCGTGCTAAAACATAGATAATTCCTCCAAGAATGTAGTGAAACGAAGTCAAAGGAGCCTCGGTCAATGTTGGTCAAAGTCTCCCAAAAACATAATGTCAACGTAGGTCAGAGCAGTCCTCCACAAACTCGCACGTGTGAGATGAATAACTTCCCAATCAAATATTCAAACCAATCAAATGTAGGAGAGAGAAGGAATGTTTTGTTGTGAGTGTGCCAAATGAGGTTGGAGGTCTCTTCTATTTTATGTGATAGAGAGGGGTTCACTTTGTTTAATTAACTATTAAATTTAGATAACCATGATATGTTTTATGCTTAATGCAGTTTTACTTCAATCTTTCTTATAGGCCCAATTCAATTTAACAATCACATAAACATGAAAGTAAAATGAAGATAGAAACATAATAATAGATCAACAAAAGACAAGCCAAATACTATATCAGAATTTGTAATTCTTCTTGTCCAGCAAATATAAAGATGAATGTTTGTTACAACAGTGAATAGGAAGCCCTAGCTAGCAAAGTCTTGAGTTGGCCAAACAAACTTCTCCAACAACCAGTTCAGCCTTTCTCCAAGTGTCACACACACCCCTCAAAGGCAGCTCCAAAAAGTCAACACAAGTCAACCCCAAATGGTCAACGCAAAAGTCAATGCTGCAGTCAATAGACAATAGTCAATGTCAATGCTTCTCCTTGATTTTTGTGCCCTCCAATGCAGCCTCAAGAAATTGGAATTTCTGTGCTGAAATCGAAGTCAAAGAACAAGTGTTGACTCAAAGTCAACGCTGACCAAAAAGCCCTAAAAACAATCTGAAACTTTCAGCAGCTTCTTCAGGTTCAGATTCACACGTGTGAGGGAAGGAAGCCTCTCCTAGGCTATACGAACCAATTAGATCACAAGTAGGGTGTGTGATGAGTCTGTTGGGCTTGTGAGCCTACATTACAAATCTGGCCGACTTTGTCAATTTGCACATGTGTGGAAAAATAAAGTCAAAATATAAGTTTTGTTCATCCAAACAAGATGATATTTAGATCAATCTTGCACCGCTTCAAAAGAGGAATCCAACAAAAATATAATCATCATGACATGAGCAGTGCAAACATAAAAACTCTAAGGTGGGAGACATCAAGCTTCTTACTAGAGAAGACTTCTTCAGGAGTTTTGGAGTCCAAAGCGGAATGCGGGCATCTATTTTGAACATACACAACAATGTTCGTAGCTTCTCCCCAAAGAAACTTCTGAAGACCTTGGTCATATATCATGCCACGAACAATTTCCACAATGGTCCTGTTCTTTCTTTCAGCAACACCATTTTGCTGTTATGTATATTTTATTAATTATTAGTTAGATATAGTTATCTTAGGTTCTAAAGCCAAGGGACACCATGAGGCTATATTTAAAGCCTCGGTGATTCCCCATTGTAATCATCTTTCATCTTTTATCAATAATAATATATACTTATAAAGTTTACCAGAGTTTATACACTCCATTGGTATCGGAGCCATCGCTCTTCTGGATCTGTGTGATCATCGGGTTAAAGAATTTCGAAGGAAATTTCAGAAATTTTTTTTTAACCAAGTGTAGAATTGCACACAATTTCCCATACGCTCACCAACCCTATTCCCAACCCCCTCACATAAAAAAAATAAAAATAAATAAATAAATATATATATATTTTTTTACAAACCTACCCTCCCCTTTCACACTCAAGCCAAAGCCAAGGATCCCTGCAAACAAAAAATCAAAAGATCAGGCTTTGGGAGGCAATAAATGTGGGTCCTTCCATGTGAATGCTCAAGAGTGGGATGATTCCTCCAAGAATATCCCCTCACGTTTGAGGCTTAATTCAAAGATATTTTTCTACACAACTTCAAATAAACTCTTTAGATCCATATGGGTTTAGAAACTATAATGATAAAGAAATATTAGAGATTTATTTGAAAATCTACTAAAACATTCCTTATCTAGAATAAATCACTAAAACCAAATGCTAGTGTAAGCTAGCTCTACACTAACAAATTTCTAGTAAGCATATGGAAATAATAAGCACACTATTACAAGTAGAAAAATGAAGTACAATGATCAAGAATTATACCATGCTCAAAGAAGAATAAAACCTGATAAGTGAACCTCAAATCTTTTATTGCATTAAAATGTGAGTACACAAAAGAGTAGAGCTTCCCCAAACGCAAGATCTCGTATCAAGATACAACGATAGGAGCCGAAGGCTCATCTAAACAAGAGAATGGGAGATAATCCCAAGAGAGAAGCCATATGACAAGTGGAATGATGACAATCCCAAGGCAACCACTGAGATCCTCATCCATGCAAATCGAACCTCCAAGATGCTCTACGCTATCCTTGATTGAGGAACTCATGGGAGAGGAGAGGGACATGTGGATGAGTGAAGTGGAGTAGTAGGAGACCACTCTCCACCTCATCTCTAGTGTAACTCAATCAAATCTCCACCAAACTCATGCCTCATCACTTAACTTGAGCTCCCTTCCTCAAAAAATGTGATTTGTCTTTGTAACTCGTGGTCTTCTCAAGGAATTTGATTTCCTCAGTTGAGCACTTGTTTCTCCTTGATCCTTGGTGTACTCCACATCACTCTTAAACTTGACTTTAACTCTTGGTGAATTTCCCCCTCATTTCCACATCATTCTGACACGTGTGGATATTTGTTTTCTCCCATTTATTTATTTTATGGCTAATTTATTGCCACATTTTCCCCTGGACTTACGAAAAATGGGTTTTGAGGGTCCAAAAATGATTTTTCAACCCTCAAAATATGTCTTAGTAGTAAGTTGAGGGTTTGAGGTGTAATTTTGATTACTCATACCCCCTACAACTTTTCTAAACATCACTTATTGCAATTTACACAAGAAATTTATTAAAATTCCCATCCTGCAGGAATTTAAAAAAAATGACACCTAGACCTAGTCAAATTCCATGAAATTTTACGAGTGATCTAACATGGTAATATACAATGACTCTAGACAGTCTGACTCACTTAAGACCTTGCTATCAAGCCACACTCTAGCTTTGGAGTCATAACTGGGAGAAAAAACTCAATTAATTAGTAAGTGCTGAAAAACACAAAAAATAAATTAACCAAGTAAAAAAAATTCCTAGAGTGAGCTCACTTAATAACAAAGTCCTAACTTCTAAGCTACCTTGGCTTGTTAATGGCTCTATTTCATCATGCTAGCATCACTTTACAATATCCCCACAGGGCTTGCAGAATCTGAGTACAATAGAGAAGAAGAGAGAGAAGAAAGAGCTTAGATGCAATAATCCTTTGACATATCCTTTGGGCATGGAGTCTTCAAGTGTGCTTCAATGGTCAACAGGGTCATGATAGAGGAGTTCAACAGTCAATGCCACTAACATCAAGGCGCATAGAGGGCTTGGTGCTCTTGATTAAATGTTGGTTCCATACCCTCGTACATGAAACAATTCAATGGAAACATTGCAATCTCCCCAATCCTAAAATCCTGAAAACTGTTAAGTCTGCTGGATTTTGAGTGGATTTAAAATTCTATTTTCTCCATATGAAATCCAATGCCGTTGGAACCACTCTCAAACATCCCAAGTCAATTAATGGTAATGTTAAAAATTTAATTAAAATGATGATATACCTTTTACTTGAAGAATTTGACATTACCATTATTTGCGTAGTGTTAGTCGGGCAATGTGGTCAAATACTATGCTTCCCCACTCATAAATTATTGTTTTTTTCCAAATAAATTGCATTCAAGGGGTCGTTTGTAGCATTGTATGAAACTAGGTGGTTTGGTGAAAAGTACTGAATTTGCTGGTTCCATACAAGAACTAGGCAGTTCGGTATCGAAGTGGCCTTTTTTGGTCCATGACACTGGTTTGGACCAATTTTCCCTTGAAAATGGTTGGACAGACCAGTTCAGTCTAGTTCGGTCCAGTTCTGATAACACTACTTGTGAATGTGAAGCAAAATGGACTACATATGAAAAATATGAGAATTTGAACTTCAATAATGATTTTTTAGTCACTGATGAAAGTAAACATATTACTCAATGATCTAAACAAAGTAGTTTCCACTTGATATTGCTCATAGAAATCTATGAGTTGTACTTGACTCATGTTGTTTGCACAATTATATGTTCTTTAGTATTTTGCCTACTCAATCTGCTTGGTTGTGACAATCATCAGGGTTGTAATACTTACAATTATTCCAATTTTGCAAGACTTCTGTTTTCTTATTAGTTATAGAACCTTTTGTATCAAGTAGAAATTCCTCTTAATGGAACATTTTTGTATCAAGTAGAAATTCCCCTAAATTACCACACCTTATTCTTTGCATGTAGCTCAATTCTGGTATGCTCACAAATAGGATCTCTTTCAGCCTCTTGTTCATTTGTCGATATTACCTACCGTCATAAATATCCAACAAGCATTTTTTGTCATTGTCATATCTAGGGGAGAACATTTACAATGGTATTAATCATGGTCACTGGGACAGCCATCTCCTAGTGTTTGACAGACTCCTATGAAATGTTTTGAAATAGTACAGGATGCAAATCTGGTTTACACACCACAGAAGGTATAAAGTGCCTCGTTGCAAAATGATTAATAATTCAATGTTGAATTATATACATTGGCATCATTTCTAATTGATTATTAATGCAACGTTGAATTACTTGAATTTGAAGTATTTTCTGACACATGTAGTGCTAAGGGGTTGACGTATATTGAACAACAGAATCTAAAGAACTCGTGTTAATAATGCCTTCGACAAGTATGCTCCATAATCTATAGAATGTCTTCCCTCTCCACCTTTGGTTCTGTCCTTTAGATTCCAAGTAGCATCATGACATTTCAAAAGTTGGATTTATTTGTCCAACTATTTGACAGAATTGAGACCCCAAAACTATCCCTATAATCATACACATTACCTTAGTGCTGGCCTTTCTCACTGGCCAATACAACAGCCCTCTTTTTCTCACAGTTGGGGGGCACATATACCTTTGGCCCGTGGGGCATTGTCTACCAAATTTCTGATGATCTTCTTCCAATAAGGAGATATCCAGAGATTGAATGCCAGTCCGTTTGGGATGAAAATGGAAAACTGATGCTTCATTGTCTTGCATAGCTGTAGGATACCATAGGTGGGCAAATTGTAAATTGGAAATTGTCCCAGAATAGGGATCCTTGTCTAATTTGATAGTGGTGGTTTCATGTTGTTACGACAGAGTCTATTTCAGTCTAGGAAGGACAAGTAGTTTTTTTTCCCATGGTCATTGAAATGTTTTTTGTTTTGCCCTTTCTGAATGAGGGTTTTTATCGTAGACTTCCAGCTGTTCTAACTTGCCAATGCTACATAAATTCACTCTCGCTTATGCAACAGATCCGGGTTTTTTGAAGTGCAATAAGGGAAAAACCAAACCCTTACTTTAGTGGATGGGCCTGCACCCCCACCTCATTAATTAGCGCATTTAACTTCCCTCAACCTAGCTTCAAATGCCTTTCCAGCTTTTTGCGATTCTTTTGATGTTTTTTTTGAAATGAGCAGGGGATTTATTTTGTTAAGCTTCAGAAAAGGTGTTTGAGGTTTCCATTCTATATCTGATGATTGGATAGGATAAAATGAAGAAAAGTTGAAACTAAAAAAAAAAAGTCACCACAACAAAGGTAACAAGAAAATATTTCAAGATGCAAGTCCCAAATCTGAAGAAATGTCCTTTTGCTGATGAACCCTCTACAGAATATCTGGTTTGAGTATCTAGCTCCAGGACACATATAAAACCTGTACAGTGAAATTGATGAGAAATTGTCATTTGTTGGCTGAAATGGCCAGTTGGTTATTGTCTTCAAAATGATCTTGAAATAATGTGAGAAATACCTATCCTTCTCGGTATTGTATGAAATAGAATGTCCATTTTGGATACTATTTTTCCCACTCTTACCATTTCTTGGATTGTTTCTTATAAAAATCATACTAGGCCATATTCTTTCTCTCTCTCTCGCTACACACACACACACTTCTTCTGGCATTTGACAAAGCATTAATTTCTTTGTTGATATAGGATATCTTTGTCTTTAGATTCTTGATAAGGTGTTTTCTTTTCGTATGTTTTATTTGGGTGCTTAGCTCAGTTTTTGTTTCTCCTTTCTGACACCAGGCCACAGTTATGTCGATAAAAATGAAGGACAGAATAGAAGATGCTGTTGGGTTTATAGAACGTCTGAGTGAGCATGCATCTTCAACATACCTGGAGGCAGAGAAGTTTTTGACTGCTGAAAGTGAAAAACCAAGCATATCACAAACTGTATCCTCTTACTTGGATTTGATGTTCAGTTTCAATGAGGATGAAACTGAGTGTAAAGAAACTGTGTCTTCTTCCCATGACATTGCTGGAGATGAAAATTCAACAGACTTAAGTGATCAACCGGTATGCTGGCAACATCTAATAGTCTATTTCATGTTCAATTCAAGTTCTTGTATTCTACATCCTCTTTATTGATATTTCTTATACAAGACCTTGTCTAAAGTTATTACTTGGTCAAAGTTTCATTCTTCCATCATCTTTGGTTATAGTTTAAGAACAGTATATGATGAAAGCATCAGGTTTTGTTGTTGTCTAGTTTCTGCCAATCAAATTAGAGTTAAATGCTAGAATAGCGTGAATACTGCTCTCTCTTGTATACTTATTTATTGCACTTGTCTGATAAATCGTCGATTGCTTACTGTTTTCAGTGGCCATGATAATCTTGCAAAGCTTCAGTGCCTTCATTTAGTATCGAGGGTTCGATATAAATTTTGAAAAACATATTGCAACTAGGATGCACATTAGAATTTCACACCATCTTGAGCAAAGCATCTCTAAAGTCACTTTCTTATGCAGTTGACTCTTTTAGCATCATCTTAGAAGTAAGACAACCTGCCATGGTGAAAAATTTTGAACACTTATCAAGCCACATCTTATCTTTTGGCACACCATGTTGCAAAGATATTTGAATGTTGAAACTTCTGCCAGGTGAAGTATGTTGTTGCATTGTAACAAGTTGCATGACAACAATGATTCCATGAGAATATATGGCAAGTACATTTTTGGCAGGTGTAGCTTTGGCAAATTTTGCAGTTTTTGTGTTATTATTTGGACAACCTTTTTTCTCCTTTCAGTCTTTTTTGCAACATTCTTACATCCTTGGTCCAATTCTCATAAAAATACGTGTTGTAGTTCAAACATCCAAAGAACCTTTGAACTGCTTTTTCTCCAAAATTTGATCAGGAAAGTTCTCAGAAGCTTTTAACACATGTTCATGCAATTCTACCTGTTCTTCAGATAAAATTTAATCAAGATATTCTATCCTGGTTTTAGCAAATTTATATTTTGTCTTAGACCAGGCAATTCCGTGCTTGTACATAAAATCATATACTTTCGTCAAATGTTCTTTATGCTGTCTCATACCTATAGAACATCAATAAATCATCATTATAAATAATAACAAAGTCAAGATGTCTACGAACATCATCCTTTCTTTCGTGAAATTTTGATGGTGCATTTTTCAAGCCAAATGGCATGACTTGCCATTGATGCTGTCCATGTGGCACCACAAATAATGTTTTGTATTGTAATATCCCGAAAGGGATATTTTAACTAAAAATGCAGAAAAATACTAAACTCCACATTATGTCGTAAAATCAACATTTACTCAATAGAAGATTGGCATGTAAAATAAAAAGACATGAAACATTGCAATCCAATACCACATAGAATAGGAAGAATCTCAACTTTGATTATAAATAATAATGAGGGTTACATATAGATCTGACCCAAAAAGCGCTGAGAAGGAAAACTGGTCACCAAGATAATCTGTTGCACTGATACACTGCGATGACCTCCAAAACTGAACTGCTGCACTCTCCCTCCGGCAACAGCTACCACTGAAGCACCTGTTGAAGATCTGAATGATCCTCACTCCAATATCTTTGAAGCTCTGCAAAACTTCTGAATGAAGTCTCCTCAAAGAGAGTTGGGTTTTCATTCAACACTCACAAATCACCCGAGGGTTTCCATCCTGGGGCTACGACTGAAGTAGAGAACCACGTCTCAAACCTCTCATACAAGAAAATGATATGATCCAAAGATATCCCTCAATGGCCTCCTCCCTTTCTTTTATAGATCTCTTGGAGCCTTCTAGAGCATTATTTTATTATTATTTTATTCATGGAGCACTTTTCCCTCTTATTAAAATATTCCTTTTTAATGCAGAAAAGAGTAAATCAACTACCACGTCTCCTCCAGTCACTAAAACTCATGTCCAACCGTCCCATCATGTAGGTATCATCGTCCCGGTTCCAATGAGCTATCGCACTAAGGTGTTCTATCATGTATTCCTCCCGGAGTGAAACCTTGAGCGTAATTAGTTGAGTTAATTACGCTAATGCACCGGAACGTAAAGCTAAACTAAGCTTGGATGATGGAATATATCAAGCGAATGCCACCCAACCAAATAGAAACTCCCCAAAATTCCTCCAAAAAGTCCCCTCGGGTCCGCCGATGACACCAACCCGTACCCGTGCCTGTCTGCTCCTAACTCTGGAAGTCCCTCCTAGCCTTGTCATAGGTGACACCAAAAAAGGGAATATTACATATATCTATCTGCAGGGTTAATACTAATTTTCCAGAATCCATTTTTTAAATCAAATTTGCTAAATATATTATTTGATCCTATCTTAGCAATTAATGCATCCCTATTTGGCAGTGGATGTCTTATTGGCATCAATGCATCATTTAGAGCTCTTTAATTTATGAGAATCGTCAGCTTTCCTCTTTTTTTGTTCCGAGTGCTTGTTAACATGAAAAGTCAGACAAGCTCAAGGGCCTCCGCTTGACTCTATTAATTTACCTTTTGACAAGTATTCTATTTCTGATTTGCAGCATTTTAACTCTGAAGGGGCATTAAATTAGGAGAGGCCTTTTGTAGGAGAGGTGGCAGGCCTTTTGTGGTTTACCTATATAACTTTTTTTTTAAGAAATATCTATAAAGTGTTAATTCTTTTATATCAGATCTGATTTATTTTACTTAAACAATTTTATCAAAAACCCAGTCAATATTGATCTCAAATAAATTCTGAAATTGCTTATAAAACAAACATACTGGTAAATTGGAGCGGAAAATATCATGACAAATTAGACATATAACAGCGGAAACTTCTCCCAATAACAATCTTCCTCCACTTTATTAAACTTTATAAAATTCTGGGTTAGACGCACTGAGAAAATACACAAATTTTTTGTTGCACGATAACCCTGGAAATATGCCTCCTGAAATTCATCCTGTCAGCTGGAAATCAGCCCCAAGAAATTCTCGACTTCTTCTGGAGCTGCTTGTTAGTGTTTGTAGCTCAGACATGTATTTCGGTGAGGGTGTATACTTATGGAAATTGTCATTAAAACTATCCAATGCTTTTTTGGAAGTTAGACTTGGTTAGATAGCTTGTTTTAGGATATTTTAACATGGTATCAGAGCTTCAGCTCTGAGAGAAAAACATATCTATAATTTTCAGATTACTTCAACGAGCTTGAAAGATAAAGCTCAGGACAGCCATGTCGGTAACCAATGTGAAAGGTGAGGATCAACTTGATGGGGTTTCGAATTTCTTACCATGGAAGGAAAAAATCTCAGTGATCTTGAAGGAGCAAGACTTGTCGGAAGTCGTGTCCAAGCCTCCTCCAGCTTCAACGCATGCCTCAGGGAGGACAGATACACCATCAATAGTAGGCCCTGTAGTGCAGAAAGCGTGGGATAAGGACATAAAGGCACAGTGGATAATCCTTGAAGCTATTAAGGATCATCTAATTCCACATGTTGCAAAAAAGACCCCCAATCTAAGGAGATGTTTGATGCCTTGGTTTCGTTTTTTCAAAGAGATAGCATGAGTCTGAAAATGATTATGAAAACCAATGTTGCGAAAATCGCGATTGGGAAAAAATTGGCAAGGGTCCAAAAAATGAAAAAATCGTAAAAATCGGGAAAAAATCGGTAAAAATTGGCAAAAGATCATAAACATTAAAATATATATAGTTTTTTCAAATTTTTAAGTATCTAAAGCATCCACGATTTTTGACAATTTTTTGGCGATTTTTACGAGTTTATTGTGATATTTACGATTTATATCGTAATTTTTTCATTTTGGAAAAAGTATTGACGATTTTTTCACGATTTTTAGGCGATTTTTTTCAAAAATGAAAAAATCGCCGACTAAATCGGCGATTTAATCGTCATGCGGAAAAAATCACGATGTTTGCAACACTGATGAAAACTAAGCTCAAAGAGTGCAGAATGAACCCCTCCACCAATGTAACGAACTACGTTATGAGGATCACACAGATCCTTGTCGAACTTGCAGCTATTGGAGAAGCTCTATTGGTTGCAGAGCTAGTGAATGTTGCTTTGAATGCATTCAACAAGGCTTGGGAACCATTCATCATGGCATTTGTGCTCGAGAACATCCTCCCTGTTGGGAGAGACTTTGGGATGATTGCATCCAAAATGAGACTTGTAAAGAGTTCAGGACCAACAAGCAGGGAGGGGCAGCACGGTCCGGGACCAGAATTCACGCAATAACAATCTTCCTTCACTTTTTTAAACTTTGTAAAATTTTGGTTTAGACTTGCTGATAAAATACACAGATAAATTTTTTGTTGTATGAGAACCTGTAACTCGCCCCCCCAACAAATCAGCCTATTGAAATTCATCCTGTCAGCTGGAAATCAGCCCCAAGAAATTCTCGACTTATTCTGGAGCTGCTTGTTAGTGTTTGTAGCTCAGACATGTATTTCTGTGAGGGTGTCTACTTATAGAAATCATCATTAAAATTATCTTATGCCTTTTCAGAAGTTAGATATCCTTAAAAATATCCTATACTTGGTTAGACAGGTTTTTTTAAGATATTTTAACATGGTATCGTAGCTCTTGCTTTGACAGAAAAACAGATTTGTAACCAATTTGAAAGTTGAGGATAAACTTGATGGGGTTTCGAATTTCTTTCCATGGAAAGAAAAAATCGCAGTGATCTTGAAGGAGGAAGACTTGTGGTAAGTCGTGTCCAAGCATCCTCCAGCTCCAACGCAGGCCTCAGGGAGCACAAAGACATCATCAATAGTAGGGCTTGTCGTGCAGTTAGTGCGGGATAAGGACATAAAGGCACAATGGGTGATCCTTGAAGCTATTAAGGATCATCTAATTCCACATGTTGCTGAAGAGGCTAGATCTAAGGAGATGATTGATGCCTTAGTATCGCTTTTTCAAAGTGATAGCATGAGTTCGAAAATGATTATGAAAACTAAGCTCAAAGAGTGCAAAATGAACCCCTCCGACAATGTAAGCAACTACCTTATGAGGATCACACAGATTCTTGACCAACTTGCAGCTATTGGAGAAGCTCTATAGGTTGTAGAGCTAGTGAATGTTGCTTTGAATGGGTTCATGTGCTCGAGAACATCTTCCCTATTGGGAGAGACTTTGGGATGACTCCATACAAGAGGAGAATTACAAAAAGTCCAGGACCAACAAGTAGGGACGAGCAATAACAGATGTAAACTTGGCCCTGGTCAACAAGATGAAGATGACCAAAGGGAAAGTTTTCATCAAGAAGGGTGATAGTCAGGGAGAGGGACAATAGTTTATGTAGAAGAGATATATGAGCAAAGATCAAATGCTATATCTTCCATAAGAATGGCCACTTTGCTTTTTAGTGTCCACAAAGGAAGAAGGGCAAGGGAAGTTGAAGACAGTTGTAGTGACAACAAAGACACAATTGAGCATGTTTGCTTCCATGTTCAAGGGTGAATTTTCACTTGTGCCTTGCCTTTCTACCAACTCCATTGCTAGAAGTGCCTAGTACTTGGATATTGGTTCCTCTCGCCACATGGCAGAGGCTAGAGAGATATTTAGTAGTTTTGGGGAGGACAACTCAAGGGTCCATATTGAGCTTGGCAATGATGCCAAGTATGTAGTGACGGGATAGGTGAGAGTTCAGTTCCAGCTGGAGTCAGGAGGGTCCTTTGATTCGTAGGAGGTAATCTATGTACCTAGCCTAAAGAAGAGCCTTTTTTCCATTACAATCATGGAGGAAAAAGGTTATGAGGTTAACTTCAGGAGGATGAAAGTGTTCATCCGCCTAGAGGGAGCTAGTCTAGAGACTATAGTGAGGATTGGAGTAGAGGAGGGGACCTGTATAGAGTTCAGGTTTAACCTGCCCAAGCACTAGTGCACACCAATGAGAGCATGTGCGAGCTCTTACAATTACTGAGACAAATTCGAACTGGGCTTCCAAACTTCAATCTATACCAATAGGGGGTGTGCACTTGGAAAGGATGTCAAGGAATCTTTTCGTAACTGCAAGACTCAATTCATATGCATTCTGGATCTGATCCATTTTGATTTAATAGAGCCTATGTTAGTATCTTCAGTAAACGGTGCATCTTAGTATGTGACCTTCATTGATGACTTCTCCAGGAAGGCCTAGATCTACTTCACGAAGACCGAGGGTTACCTCTTCAGTGATTTTAGAGCTTTCAAAGCTCAGGTGGAGAAAATGACAAGAAGGAAGATCAAGGTGTTGAGGATAAACAATGTGGGTGAATACACATCTAGTAAGATCATACATTTTTGCATGGAGAACACAATGGCCTACAACTCGCAACATGATGGGGTTGCAGAAGGGAAGAATCCGTCTATTTTCAGTGTGGTGAAGGCCATGATCCATGATCAAAGTTTGCTGTAATTTCTGTGGGCCAAGGCATGAAACATAGTTGTGTATTTGCAGAACAGGAGCTCACACTATATGCTGGAGGATAAGACACTAGAGAAATCATTCACAGGCAAGAAGCTTGAGATAGGACATCTGAAGATATTTGGTTGTTCAGTCTACATCCAAATATCTATTGAAAATAAGACAAAGTTGCAAACCTCAGGTGAGAGGGCATCGTGGTGGGATGCAACGAGTATTCAAAGGCTTATAGAGTCTTCCTGACAAATCAACAAAAGACAGTGTTGAGTCAAGATGTCATGTTTGAGGAGAACTTGTCATATATGAAATCTGAGGAATGACCAACAACTATAGAGGGGCCACAGGAGAAGGAGCCAAAGGAGGAGCTGAGAGCAAAGGCTTCCAGTAGCAGAGATACCTAATCTTCAATGCAAGAGGAGAAGTCAGCTCCTTCGCCATTAATCAAGAGGCCTAGGTGGGCGGAGTAGACCTTGTGTGATGCTCAGGAGCATGTTTAGACTCCTAGGACCACTTTTAGGGAGAGTAGATTTTCACAAAAGTTTTCAATGTACGACTTTGATTACCAACATCATAGACTCAAAACCTTGCAACTTTGAGGAAACAACTAGCTAGCATGTGTGGAGAGATTCCATGGTGGAGGAGCACAACTTCATCATGAAGATTGATGTCTAGGAAATTGGGCCGAGACCAAAGGGGAAGTCATTTGTGACTTCTAAGTGGCTTTACAGGGTAAAGCATGCAACAAATGACAATGTGGAGAAATACAAGGTCAAATTTTTGGCTTGTGGGTTCTCTCAGAAAGAGGGAGTAGACTATGAGGACAGTTTTGCTCCTATAGGCATATGCTCCTCCATTCGAGTAGTTCTTTCGATAGCTTCTAAGATGGGATGGAGCATCCATTAGATGGATTTGAAGATTGCCTTCCTTCATTGAGGAGGAAGTCATTATCGAGTAGCCACATGTGTTTGAGTTCCATGACAGAGAAACACATGTATGCATGCGTAAGAAATCCTTGTATTGACTCAAACAGGCACATAGGGCCTTATATGCCAGCGTTGACAACTATCTGCAGGGAATAGGCTTCACTAAGAGTGACATAGATCCCAACCTACACTTCTTGTCGGTTGGATTTGAGCCCCTCATTTTGGTGTTTTATGTGGACGATCTCATTCTGACAGGTGCAAAGAGACTGATTGTAGGTTGCAAGTCAGATCTAGCGTCAAAATTTGAGATGAAGGATATCGAGTTGATGCATTTACTTTCTAGGACTTGAGGTCTGGTAGCAACCAGGTGAGATCTTCCTCGGACATGGGAAGTACAAATTAGAGATCTTGAAGAGATTCGAGATGGAGGATAGAAGAACGATGGCCACTTCGATGGTGACCAACTTGAAGAAGATTGATTCTTCAGTTGCAGAGTTGGTAGACTTTAGAAAGTAAGATAGTTGATTGGCTTGTTGACCTATCTGGTCACTACTCGACCAAATATTAGCTTTGTTGTTAACACCCTAAACCAGTTCATGGTGGAATCAAGGGAGGTTCACTGGGACGTGCTCATGTATTTGCATGGCATAGTAGTACCTTGGTGAAGATGGTGTGAAGTTTAATGGATACCCAGATTTGAATGGGCAGGTTGTAATAGAGATCGGAAGAGCACCTCTGGGTGCAACTTCAGTTTAGGGTCAACTGTCATTTCTTGGTTCAGTAGGAAGCATACCTCAATAGCACTGAGTTCAATTGAGGCAGAGTACATGGCGACCAGTCTAGGTAGTTGTGAAGCTATTTGGCTTGGCAAAGCTACTCACATGATTGTTTGATCAAAATCTTGAGCTGACAATGATCAACTGTGATAACCAAAGTTGTATCAGACTCTCAGAGAATCCAATGTTTCACGACATGTCAAAGCACATTGATATCAAATACCATTTAATAAGAGATATGGTGCTAAGGGGAGCAGTCAAACTCCAATATATTTCTATGGAGGAGTAGTTGGTAGACATTTCACCAAGCTATTGGTGAAGGGTAAGGTTGTCTAGTTTCAAGACAAGCTTGGAGGGATGGTGAATACCTTCCTTGCTAAGAGGGAATGCTGGTGTTTGTAGCTTAAATAGGTATTACCATGAGGGTGTCTACTTATGGAAATCATCATTAAAAGTATCCTATGCTTTTTCAGAAGTTTACTTTATTAGTTAATTAATAAAGTGAACATTCTTTTGTTAAAGTGATTTTTAATTAATAAAGTGACTCAAATGGGTCACTTAATAATTTAATTAAAAGAGAGCCATTGATCTCACAGTTGGATCTCAATCGTTGAAGATTAGGTTTTTCGCTTATGCCAAAGTTATAAAAACAATATTTCACAAGTCACGTGAGTGAAGGGGAAAATTAGAGTTTTGATTTTCAGCCATTAATGAAGATTTTAGTAGTATTTCAACAAGGAGAAGACAACCAGTCTTTAGCAAGGATAGAAAACCAGTTAGCAACAAGGAAAAGAGCAACCATGTAGCCCAACAGAGCAGGCCATACGTTGCCCATACGAATCTCGTACTATTGTACGAATTCTATACAATTGTACGAATTTGAGGGCAGGTTTCAGGTAGAGTACATGGCGGCCAGTCTAGCTAGTTGTGAAGCTATTTGTCTTGGCAAAGCTACTCACATGATTGTTTGGTCAAAAGCTTGAACTGACAATGATCAACTGTGATAATGAATGTTGTATCAAACTCTCAGAGAATCTAATGTTTCACGACATGTCAAAGCACATTGATATCAAATACCATTTAATCAGAGATATGGTGTTGAGGGGAGCAGTCAAACTCCAATATATTTCTACAAAGGAGTAGTTGGTAGACATTTCACCAAGCTGTTGGTGAAGGGTAAGGTTGTCTGGTTTCAAGACAAGCTTGGAGTGATGGTGAATACCTTCCTCGCTAAGAGGGTGCGTTGGTGTTTGTAGCTTAAATAGGTATTACCATGAGGGTGTCTACTTATGGAAATCGTCATTAAAAGTATCCTATGTTTTTTCAGAAGTTCACTTTATTAGTTAGTTCATAAAGTGAACATTATTTTGTTAAAGTGATTTTTAATTAATAAAGTGACTAAAGTGGGTCAGCTAATAATTTAGTTAAAAGAGAGCCATTGATCTCACAGTTAGATCTCAATCGTTGAAGATTAGGTTTTTCGCTTATGTCAAAGTTATAAAAGAAAGAGACGGAAAAAGACAAAGACACAATATTTCACAAGTCACGTGAGTGAAGGGGAAAATTAGAGTTTTGATTTCCAACCATTAACAAAGATTTCAGTAGTATTTCAACAAGGAGAAGACATCCACTCTTTAGCAAGGATAGAAAACCAATTAGCAAAAAGGAAACGAGAAACCATATAACCCAACAAAGCAGGCCATATGCTGCCCATATGAATCTCATACCATTGTATGAATTCTGTACAATTGTACAAATTTGAGGGCAGGTTTCAGGTAGAGTACATGGTAGCTAGTCTAGCTAGTTGTGAAGCTATTTGGCTCAGCAAAGCTACTCACATGATTGTTTGGTCAAAAGCTTGAGCTGACAATGATCAACTGTGATAACCAATGTCGTATCAAATTCTTAGAGAATCCAACATTTCATGACATGTCAAAGGACATTGATATCAAATACCATTTAGTCAGAGATATGGTGCTAAGGAGAGCAGTCAAACTCCAATATATTTCTACAAAGGAGTAGTTGGTAGACATTTCACCAAGCTGTTGGTGAAGGGCAAGGTTGTCTGGTTTCAAGAAAAGCTTGGAGTGATGGTGAATACCTTCCTCGCCAAGAGGGAGTGCTAGTGTTTGTAGCTTAAATAGGTATTACCATGAGGCTGTCTACTTATGGAAATCATTATTAAAAGTATCCTATGTTTTTCCAGAAGTTCACTTTATTAGTTAATTCATAAAGTGAACATTATTTTGTTAAAGTGATTTTTAATTATTAAAGTGACTAAAGTGGGTCACTTAATAATTTAATTAAAAAAGAGCCATTGATCTCACAGTTAGATCTCAATCGTTGAACATTAGGTTTTTCGCTTATGTCAAAGTTATAAAAGAAAGAGAGGGAAAAAGACAAAGACACAATATTTCGCAAATCACGTGAGTGAAGGGGAAAATCAGAGTTTTGATTTTCCACGTTCAACGAGAATTTCAATAGTATTTCAACAAGGAGAAGACAACTAGTCTTTAGCAAGGACAGAAAACCAATTAGCAACAACTATAAGGAAAAGAGCAACCTTACAACCCAACATAGCAGTCCATATGCTATCCATACGAATCTCGTACCATTGCATGAATTCTGTACAATTGTACGAATTTGAGGGCAGGTTTCCTCGTTTTTAGTTGAAACTATAATTTTTAGTTTTACAGTTCATTTGATTAATTCTTGGAGCCATGTTTCCCTGTAAGGGAGTTCTTATAGGTTCTAAAGATAATTTTGAATGGTGAACTGATCTAGAAGGGTAGAAATATTTGTGCAATGTGGGATTGCTTTTCTTGTTTTTTGCTGCATGCAACAGTTAATATTATCAAGTAACTAGTTTTGATCTGTGTGCTTAAATAGTTGGTTTTAGGATATTTTAGTAATGCTCGACCTCCTCACCTTGATCACAACCTCCTCAAACTGGTTGTATGGCTTGCACACATGCACAACTTGGTCTCTCTAGATAATTCGACCTCCTCCAAAATCAACTGCTTGGTTGTTGTACTCGGTCTCTCTTTTTTTCTAACTTGGCATTCTTGGATTTCTTCTTGAAATCCTCTCAACAATCTCTCTTATTCTCCTCAGTCAAATTGAGCTATCACTCTTAAGAAAATTGCTTCCTCAACATAACGTGTCTTCACTTTTCCCTTAGGATTTTTTATAATTTCATTAAATCCAAAATCCCTAACCCAAATATTCTAAGTGATCAATGGATAGGATTAAATCCTAAGTTTCACTTAATATCAATGGTTGAGCTTATATCTAATTCACTTAAATAATTTAATTATTAAGCCTTAGACTTTTTCCTAATAGTCCATAATAATAATTAAATCTATTATTGTACTTTTCCCAAGTTAACCTTAGGAAATAAATCATTGAACGACTTACTCCACCAAGCAAGCAATTAAAGAGTCAAGCAAATATCTTCTACATCCTGAGACACCAAGCCAATGTATAATACATTTGAGGCTGCAAAATCAACACTCCCTCCTCACAAGGAAGAGATTCTTCACCACCCCCACCTTTTCTCCGTAAAACACAAACTTCCCCTTCACTATAGGCTTGTTGGAAATATCTGCTACCTACTCATCTGTGGAGATGTATTGCAATCTCACAACACCTGTTTGGACCCTCTCTGATGAAGTGGTATATGATCTTTATATGCTTGGACCTATCATGAAACACTGGATTCTCGGATAGCTTAATGCAACTCTGATTGTCATAGTGAACCATAGTGCGCCCCATCTCAAGACCAAATAATCATGTGAGCGTACTTTGAAGCCATATAGCCTCACAACTTGCTGGAGTCACTTCCATGTACTTGATCTATGTTGAGCTAAGTACCAATGAGTGCTGCTTCCTACTATACCATGAGATCATAGCTGATCCCAGGTTGAAACAACCTGAAGTACTCTTTTTATCCATTGCAGTCTATGCCCAATTTGAATATGTGTATCCCTACAACTTTACTACACCAACTCTGAAAAACCTCATTCCATACTGCATTATACCATGAAGATACTGTAGTCTGAATCTTAACACTTATGCATAAATTATTACTATTAATCTGGTTAAGCTCCTCCTACTTATATAAGTTATCAACTAAATAAATTCAAGTTAACATCGAAGCAAAACACATAACAGATCTCTACCAATTCAGATCTAGAATAAGCTCATGCACACATAGACAAAGTGACATAGTTATTTTTGGACAAACTGTCCCTGGAAAAACCCAATGTGGGAAAACCGGTCTCTGGCTGCTGGAGGGTTCTATTATTAAGAATATTTCTGAATACACAACTCTGGGTTCCAGATCTGGAAAACCCGACAGAGAAAACTCTAGATCTACAGCTCCTGGCTGATTTAGGGCCAAAAATACTAACTGGTCCACATCCTCAAACGAGATTTACAGAACTCAGCCAAATCTAGGCCTCTGAAGCCCTTGAAAGACTCTGCATCAGCCTCTGAAGCCCCTGAAAGGCTCTGCGTCAGCCTTGGATGGCCTCCAAACCCTCAGCGTTGCCTTTGGAAGGGATTAGATCATCTCCTTGGTCTAAATTCCCCTCTCTGCAACTGAAACACTTCTAAGTATTCTTAGCAACCCCGCCCTAGAATCTCAGCTTAGCTTCAGTGCTTTGTCTCTGTGTGCCTCTACAAATGACCCCAAGCCTTTCCTTTATACTTTTCTTGTTGACAAATCAACAGCCATGATCAGAGCTTGAATCAATGGCTAAGATTAAAAGAAAGCTTGATCTGTGTGACTTAAGACAATTTCGTCACATGTTTAATTAAATTCACTTTAATTATTTTATTTTCCTAAGTTTTAACTTAGGGAATACATTAAAATAATTAATTAATTTAATATCTCCTAACCCAGATGAAATTTCTCAAATCCATTTTTGGGTCTTGTAGATGAGGTGAACTCTAGTCCTTCCTCAAAATTTGGGACCTAGAGCACAACTGATGCTACCCCAAATACACAAAATCTCAACACTCCCTCTTAGCATCAAGGGTGTGCTCTAGCAATACATCACACTATGCATTACATGATTTTGGGCATTGGTTCTATGTTGCTGAAGCTTGGCCTGCTGCCACTCAACTCTGCACTGCTGCTGCCATTCTGTACTGCTGCCCATGACTCTGCCATTGCCACTGCAACCACTGTACTATAGCTCCCTCTCAATATGCTGCATCTGTGCTGCTCATAGCACTGCCACTGCTGATCTGTTGCATTACAACTTCTGTTGTTGAGAGTAACAACTGAATCTCATGCCCAATCTTTGACAGATAAATCAGATGGGTTGCATCCTTATAACTGAAGCTCCATAGGCTGCAGATCTGTGCTGGCATCTAAAGAACGATGCACAGCTACAACTCTGCTTGCGTAATCAAACTCCCTCTGCACTACTGAAGTCACATGAGCTCCTTGTGATGAAATCTATCACGCCGCTGCTACACTGCACTGTCCCTCTGAAGCTCTCTGCGCTGCTGCAACTCTGCACTATGTAAGCAGCGTTGCACTGCACTACTACTGCTGCTTTGCTCTGTGCTGCTCCTTCCAGCCTTTAGATCTGCCTCTGCTTCTGCCTCATCTATGATTTATGCACCCACTGCTCCACTTGTCCCGCTACTGTCTTAAGGCCGCCGTAGCTTGCTTGTGATCCAAGAGATGAGCTGCCCAAGGATATCGCCTTACTTCCATGTAGCTCCTCTACATGTCCATGTCACCCCACCTCCGTGGTTCATGAGCACTCATGGCTACATCATCTCCTGACCCATCATCTGCCACTGCTGCTTTGGAAGAAGATGCTCCCTTGTCCTTCTTCTTTTCTGGACAATGGCTGGCAAAATGTCCCATTTCGCCACACTGGAAGCATTTGATCTTTGAAAGATCCTTCTCCTTCTTCGGCTGCTTCTTTGATGCCAAGGCTGCATCTTCCTCCTCTTCCTTCTTTACTTTGCTCAACACCTAGGGTTGTGCTGCTTCTTGGTGAATCTACGTATTTCTTCTTGCCGCAGGATTGACCACAAGTTGCCCCAATCTGGGAGGTCCGCTCTGCCCAAGATACTTTGGACAAAGGTTTCCCACTCATTTGTGACTGCATTGAGGGCAATCCTGACTACCACTGCATCATCTACGATTGCACCTATTGCAGTCAGCTGATCCCTGATTGACTGCAATCTGAAGAGGAAATGCTCAATGTCTTCTCCCTTGGTCATCATGAATGACCTCATTTGGGCCTCCAACAACATCTTTCTTTGGATTGATTTTCCCTCATACAGGGAAGTCAAGGCCTTCCGCATTTCGTTAGCTGTCCTCTTCTCAACTATATGTGGTACAATATGGTCCTTGATACTGTCCATTATCAGCCGCTTGGCATGCCCAACAACTTCCCTATGCTTTTGTAGGAGATCCGCATCTGTCGGTGTGGCCAGAGTCTGCTCTGCATGGTCTCTTAGACTGTATGTCTCAAGGACAATCAGGATCCTTGCTTTCCACACCGAAAAGTTTGAGAGGCCCTCTAGCCTATCTTGATCACACAATCCATGAGGAGCCATCTGCTCAAAATGTGTCGAAGCTCCTCCTCTCTATACTAGAGATCTAGATCTAGGGTTCTTTACGAATTGGGCACCCTCTGCTCCCTCTGACACTTGATTTCCCTCCTTGGAAATCTACCAAATCAACTATGATTCAGCTTCTTCTTTGATCCTCTGATCAAACTGCAAGTTTCCTTTGGCAAGAAACTCTCTGAGAAGCTGATCTCTTCCCAATCTTTGTCACTTGTGCTAAGGCTAAAAATCTGAAAACTTTAGAAGTTTAACCCCACCAGCTCTTCTGAATTTCTGCAGTCTTTTCTGGATCTGATAGATTCAGATATGAATCACACTGGCTGGCTACAGACCCAACCAACGTTGTTTCTAAGCTGCCTCTGTGCAGTTATTGCGTGGGCTTGCTAGGACACAACGTTGGACAACGTCACCCTTCCCTCTGTGTGAATCTGCTGCTGAAAACTATGCTGTCCCTTCAGATCTGCTTCTCTGCTGCTTTTCCAGCTGCTTTCTGCAGCTAGATCCTTCAGATTCTTCAGCTAGTGACCCTTCTAGATCTGCAATTGCTCCGATACCATGTAGAAATTTTTGAATCTTAACACTTATGCAGAAATTATTACTATTAATCCGGTTAAGCACCTCCTACTTATATAAGTTATCAATTGAATAAATTCAAGTTAACATCGAAGCAAAACACATAACAGATCTCTACCAATTCAGATCTAGAATAAGCACATGCACACATAGACAATGTGACACAGTTATTTCTGGACAAACTGTCCCCGGAAAAACCCAATGTGGAAAAACCAGTCTCTGGCTGTTGGAGGGTTCTATTGTTAAGAATACTTCTGAATACAAAACTCTGGGTTCCAGATCTGGAAAACCCGATAGAGAAAACGCTAGTTCTACAACTCCTGGCTTATCTATGGCCAAAAATACTAACTGATCCACACCCTCAAGTGAGATTACAAAACTCGGCCAGATCTAGGCCTCTGAAGCCCCTGAAAGGCTCTAGGTTAGCCTCTGAAGCCCCTGAAAGGCTCTGCGTCAACCTTGGATGGCCTCGAAACCCTCAGTGCTGCCTGTGGAAGGGACTGCGTTACCCCAGAATGGGTGACGCAGTCACTGCGCTGCCCCTAAGGGTCTCTGCGCAACCCCTGAAGGGTTTCCTGAAAATGATGCTGTCCCTATTGTTGCTGCTGCCTTCCTCTACGTTGTCCTTGAGTTGATCTCTTCTCTGCCTCTTGTGTATTCTAGATCCTGGGATCAGATCATCCCCTTGGTCTAAATTCCCCTCTCTTCAAGTGAAACACTTCTGAGTATTTTTAGCAACCCCGCCCTAGAATCTCAGCTTAGCTTCAGTGCTTTGCCTCTATGTGTCTTTACAAATGACCCCAAGCCTTTCCTTATACTTTTCTCGTTGACAAATCAATGGCCATGATCAGATCTTGAATCAATGGCTAAGATTAAAAGCAAGCTTGATTCGTGTGACTTAAGACAATTTCATCACATGTTTAATTAAATTCACTTTAATTATTTTATTTTCCCAAGTTTTAACTTAGGAAATACATTAAAATAATTAATTAATTTAATATCCCCTAAACCAGATGAAATTTCCCAAATCCATTTATGGGTCTTGTAGATCAGGTGAACTCTAGTCCTTCCTCAAAATTTGGGACCTAGAGCACAACTGATGCTACCCCAAATACACAAAATCTCAACAGATACTTGCACACATGCTTCCCTGCCACGTAGTGAACCCTCCTTGGCTTCACCATGAACTTGCTAGGTGTGTTCACAACAAAAGAAATATCGGGCCTAGTGTTGACCAGATACATTAAGGACCCGATCAATTGTCTATACATGGTGGGATCTAGAAACTCACCCTCAAAAGCACTTGGCTCCCTCTAGTTGTTGATCATAGGTGTACACATCAACTTGCAATCCTCCATCTAGAATCTGTTCAGAATTTCAACTACTTACCTCTTCTGCCTAAGGGAGATCTCTCCTTGTTGCTACCTCACCTTTAATCATAGGAAGTAATGCATCAAGCTAATGCCTTTCATCTCAAAATCCAAAGCAAGGTCCTCCTTGCACATCCCTATGAGGCTCTCTGAGCCTGTGAAAAAGAGATCATCAACATAGAGCATTAAGATGAGTTTCTCACCATCAACAAGTACTGTTAATTTAGGTTAACATGATTTTAGCTTTCAACATTTCATATTACCCCATTTTCAAACCATTTAATTACCATTAGGAACAGAAGAAAGAACATGAAAGGTCCAGAAGACAAGCCAAGACAAAAGAACACAAGAATATGGCTCAAGCCAGGGAAAAACCCCAATATCGGGAAAACTCTTTTGATCAATTCTTCTTCTTATTAATATCAAATGTTCAACAGAGAAAGAGAGAGAGATTGCAATCAATGTCAAGATTGACATGCCAATATAATGACCAAAATCACTAACCATATGTCAAAGAGACAACTCAAACAAAGAAGCCCAGTCCTGTTCAGTCAGTGGATCCTTGTTGATTATGATGAGCCCAAAACAATCTAGTTCACTTGCACATGAACATATCTTGGAGATCATAGGAGACCTGGTTAGGGCACACACCAGCCCTGACCTGCAGCAACAAATTCAGTGAACACCCTCAAGACAGGCTTCAAAGTATTCATTGATCATCCATGTGATTGCGGCCTAGACAGAACAACTTGCTAGGCCTCTCAGACAACTTTAAATAAGGGTCTGAATCATGTGAAGCTATAGGAGGGTTTGCTGCTTGATCATGATACCAACTTCTACCCTAAAACAATCTTCAACGTGCTCCAAACCATCTAGATTACCTTCATTCAGCCTCGACCTCTTGTTGAGGGAACACGTCCTGCATTACAAGAGAGAAACCTTACTAAATTTACAACCCAGAGTTGGGACTGCTCCTTTGCTTCAATCTCGAGCCTGTGGAAGAGAGAATGCATCAAAACAGACCCCAACACTTTCTCTCCTAGCTCCCTTTGATGATACGCTGCCTCAGAGTGTCCACGAAATTTCAATGTGTCAAATGGGATGAGAAGAGTTTCCTTATATACAACTTAGACACGATGATTTGCCATAACATTTTCGAGGCAAATTCAAAATTCAAATTTTCAATTTTTCCCCGCCTAAACAAAAATCATGACTTATAGCATTTCGTTTTGAATAAACAAATATTTTCCTTGTCCAAATTTGATGATCTTTAGATTGGTTTTGGTCCTCTCGAAAGGAGGAATTCAATGTGATTATTATCTCCATCAACTGAGCAGACAAAGTGGAATTTGGCCCTAGTTGCCAATTTTAACACTCCCTCTCAGCTAAGGAGAATTCCACCTGCCTATCCATCTGTTGTCATAGGACATCATGCCATCTTGCCATCATGAATCATCTCTTCTCTGCTCTGTCAGCTCAGCTCAACTCGCTCTGCTCTACTAAAAACTGATGTGAATAATAAAGAAGAATTGATTGAGAGTCACAAGACCTTGCCACTCTCTATTGACAAAAGTCAGTCTGGAGGTAGAACCTCAATTGATCCTAGATTAAGTAGATAAACACCATGCATCCTAGCATTAGGTAGTACGACAGTAAGCTATGTGTCCATTGGTTCTGCTATGGTCCCTAACCACTTTTCCCAACTCATTGGCCAGATGAGAGGTACTTCCCATGTGTCCCAGACAACATGGGTAGGATGATACAAAAACACCAACAGGGAAAGAATATATCGCATCCTGCTCATAATCACAGCCAAGGAAAGGACAACCACATCCTACATACACACATCATAATCACATGCAGGGAAAGGATGAACCACATCCTACAAACACATATCGTAGTCACATGTAGGGAAAGGATGAATCACATCCTACGAACACATGTCATAATTGCATGCAAAACACTGAGTGTAGAGAAAGGATGAACTGCGTCCTATACACATGCAAACCAATAATTGTAGGAAGGATCCTACATGTGGGGAAAGGATGAACCACATCCCACCGACATGTCAACCATCAATCGTAGGGAATGAGCATCCTATATGTGGGGAAAGGATGAACCATGTCCCACTGACATGTCAAGTCATATGCATCTCTCACTGGGGTATCCGCAGGAGAAGGTGAATCACTCATCCTATGCATATCTCTTCACTTGTAGGGGAAGGTGAACTACTCACCCTGTGGTCGCTCATAGCTCAATAAATACCCCAAGCCCCTAGGACCTCCTGGAGCTCAATCTTTAGCCAAGAATCCTTTCATATAGGGAATGGTGCCAAGCTGCTCTCTGAAAATCAAAACTAAATCAATGGGAGATTCATAGCTCCATACAACCTGCAAACATATTGACTTACAGCAGAGATCTAGTAAACACTTAGAAATCTTCTGCTTCTTGTACATCTTGATGGAGAAGATATTTGATTGATAAAGCATAAGATATTTGATTGATCTTACTCCCTATACATGTACATAGCCTATACTTGTCTTTCCAGGGTGCATAGTGTCCATCAGACAATCTACTCATCATGAGATCTGACCACTCAAGCATGCCATAAAACAGGAGTGTCCTCTGCTGAACCATATGCAGTGCTATGTGAAATACTTCTTCTGCAATCGTAGTGAGCACAAATAACTCACTGAAGAGATTCTTCGATACGAGCGACTTCATAATAAACCATGCTTTCTCAGAGAAACTGACTTCAGTCAATGATTCATCCATGGTGGATCTCAAAAGATATAGCACCTAGATGTGCTCTTACATACTGACAATCCTGCAACAAACTGTGATGCAATATGGGTCATTTTATTTTAATGAGCAGATGACCACTAGAATCTAGGCATGTAATGAAAGACAACATCAATAGTTGTATAATTCTTTTGAGAATGCAACCATCTGATATTAATCCAGGGATTTTATAACTCCCTCTTCGGGTGATCAACTGAACTTCAATCATGACCTTCCCATGTGAGAGAAGAGACTTAGCATGAGGCTTTGAATTCAGGAGAGCTGCTCCTGTTATCAAAGGAGCTGCAATTTCTTTTCCAGGGAGATCATTGTAGCTTCTTCTCAATAGGAAACCTTCCAAAAGATAAGATATCTAAGTTTACATCTATCTTGTTCACAACTTCGATTGTGAACAAAACTGTCAGGTTACAGGAGATAAAATATATCACCATAGTTGCTGATGCCATACATATGATCTATGGTGACTAATAGCTCTAGGTCTTCATATTTCATGAAGACTATTCTTTCTTAAGAAATTCAAGTCTCTCTATTATAGAAATCTTTACTAAGTTGTCAACTATGCTTCTTGTTGCAAGATTGATGACAGCAAGACCACCAGTTCAAACACAGGTCACCGATTACAAGGTTACTTATTTTATCACTGATTTTCTTGTTCACAAGATTCATGGTCAGTGAGGATTAGATTGACTAGATCATATAAGGCATACAGGCGTATTGTCTCACCTTACATAAACATCATGGGAATATTGTTTAAAGAAATTATGAATACAATTGATGGCCTTAACTATCACTGGTGCAAAACAGTTGTAAAACAGAAGATTCCTTTTGTAGCTCACAAATCATCTTTTCAACCTTGTTACTACTGCTCTCAGATAGTAGGTATGACATGGTGCACTTTCCACTTTTCATTATAAGATCTATGCTTCGAGTAAATCATGAAGAGGTGCCTTATGGACATATATTATATCCACAACAACTAATGATTCCAGAGCGTCTTATTCCCTGTCTTCAAATAACGATCTTCTTTTTCGAGAGGGCTTGCATTAAGGTTGTAAATACTCAACCATATATCAATTGCCTTCTTCAGACACACCTGCGGGCTAATAACATTCTTGAAACATTTTATAAACAGAAGTGCCCCAAGGCTGATATCTCAATCAGTGACATTGAGTCTAAATGACTTACCAGAATTTGTTCCAACATCACGGAACTGAACATCAGTGGTTGAGATTGTCTGATCTTGTCAGTATTGTCATGCAAATATAATGTTGAGTTCATAGTGCCAAGACTACTTATGTTTTTATACTAAGCATATATGTGGATGCCAAATCACTAGTATGTCATGCCAATTCTGTCTCATTTCTGTATCTATAGGTGCCGCTGAGCAGACAGGTGAGTCTGAACTTATTTGTAAGATATATGTATATATATCTTCAGCAAAACCAATGATACCTTAATGCATAATGACATTCTGTCAAATCAACCTAGCGTGCAGTGCACATGAAATCAAATGTGTATATATGTTGCAATAAATAAAGAAAAACTTTAAATCATTGACATGCCAGAAATAAGATGTCAAGATCACACCCTGCACTAATGAGATGATGAAGGTACTAGATGCAATACTTTGATCTCTGCCTCCCTTAAGGCTGTCATTTTGTCTTGTATCATTAACCTTTCCAAGAATAGTGCTTGCATTGACATATCTTTGAATTGTAAAAGAGGATTAGTAGCAACCATGGTCAAATGAAATCCTCTGTAGCTGGTGATGATCGAAAAGCTGAAAGGATTCTAATGGAGTAGTAACAAGGCACAGATTTTGAAATCAGGTTATAAAGAGGATGCCTTACAGTCAGGGCTTCATAAAGACTCAATGTGATTCCATGGGAGAAGATTGTGTGTTATCTCATAAGACTTCAAATAGAGGGAAACAACCATCAAAGTGAAACTAATCCTTTATATCTTGGATTGA
Source organism: Pinus albicaulis (assembly GCA_034641835.2). Classification (NCBI taxonomy): domain Eukaryota; kingdom Viridiplantae; phylum Streptophyta; class Pinopsida; order Pinales; family Pinaceae; genus Pinus; species Pinus albicaulis. Next base: position 168,583,103 of record CM076577.1, on the reverse strand, counting down.
GATTGAATCTCTGATTAGGGCTTATCAAAGTTAAAGGTTTTTCTCCTCCAAATTTGATCTTCAAATGAGTCACAAGTATTCTTCAAACTTGATCCAAAATATCATTGTAACTATTTGACGAATCTTTAGGTATCCTTTTTCAATGTTGATCTAGGTGACAAACTTCAATAACCGATACTGTTTATCATGTCTAGATGACCTCTCTAGAGCTTAGACTTATCTCAAATAAGGTTACTACTGTTTAGATAATAGAATGCTTAGTGGAGGTCTGAAAGTGTTAATTTTGGGCAACTAGGTCCAAACTCCATGTTGCACTACTCATATGCCGATGGTCATATTTTTGTTCGATTCCTCTTTCGGAGAGGTGCAAGATTGATCTAAAGATCATCTTGATAGGATGAGCAGAACATTGATTTTGAATTTATTTTCCACGTGCAAGGTCGACCAGATTTATCCCACATGTCTAAGAGAAGTGTCACACACCGTCATTGATGAATATAAATTGGAGAGACTTGGAGGTCATTTTCTCATCATCTCATCACACATTCCCTCATTGTGATTTGATTGGTTTGATAGCCTTTGGAGGCCTTTTTCCACTCACACGTGTGAAGCAAAGCTGATGTTTTCTGCTGATCTGTTTAGGGTTTTTTGTTTTCTGCTTTGATTTATTTAGAACTTTCTGTTTTCTGCGCTGCTCTGTTTAGGGATTTTTTGCTGCAACGTTGACCAGTGTTGACCGTGGTCAACCTTTGGTCGTTTGACCTCAATCTTCTGCAGAAATTCTGATTTTAGGAGGCCGTACAACTAGGCACTAAAATCGAGGAATTCTGGGCTGTTTGAGCTAAGCCCTAGTTTATTGCGTTGACTTTTCTGACGCTGCCTGCGTTGACTTTTTTGTGCTGTCCCTGGTTTGACTTGCGTTGAATTGTGATGAGCTGTCTTTGAGGGTTGTGGGTGTGACACATGAAAGTGTTGGTTGACCGAGAAAGACTTTGCTAGTTGAAGCATCTTGTTGACTGCCGTAATGCAACACTATCTCATATCTTTGCTGGACATAAGGAATTGTAAATCTGGTCTATATTTGGCTTGTCTTCTATTGATCTATTATTGTGTTCTATCAACATTTTACTTTCAAGTTTATATGATTGCTATCTTGTATTGGGCCTAAGTAAGATTGAAGTAAAAGTGCATCAAGCATAGAACACCATTGTTATCTAATTTTAACATGGTATCAGTGCTGAGGTGAAGACAAAGTCCAAGAGTCCAAACTGGTGTTAGAAGCTATCTCTGAAGGAGGAGATCCTATCAAGGACAAATGGCCTCCTCAACCTACGAGGGTTTCAAGGCTGATGATAAATTAACTGATAAGTCTGATTTTCATGCATGGAAGATGTCCTTAGATTTGGCGCTAGAAGATCAAGATGTCATGGACTATGCGTTGGGAAGAGTGTGTTACCGTCCCCGGTTTGACTTGCGTTGAATTGTGATGAGCCGTTCTTGAGGGTTGTGGGTGACACATGAAGGACACATGAAAAGTGTCAAGCGAGAAAGACTTTGCTAGTTGAAGCATCTTGTTGACCGCCGTAATGCAACACTATCTCATATCTTTGCTGGACGTAAGGAATTGTAAATCTGATCTATACTTGGCTTGTCTTCTATTGATCTATGATTGTGTTCTATCAACATTTTACTTTCAAGTTTATATGATTGCTATTTTGTGTTGGGCCTAAGAAAGATTGAAGTAAAAGTGCATCAAGCATAGAACACCATGATTATCTAAATTTAACATTGTTTCAGAGCGGAGGTGAAGACAAAGTCCAAGAGTCCAAGCTAGTGTTAGAGGCTATCTCTGAAGGAATAAATCCTATCAAGGACAAATGGCCTCCTCAACCTACAAGGGTTTTAAGGCTGATGATAAATTCATTGATAAGTCTGATTATCATGCATGGGAGATGTCCTTGGATCTGGCGCTAGAAGATCAAGATGTCATGGACTATGTACATGGGAATATTCAAGAATCTCCATCGAATGCAACTGCTGCCATAGAGACGAAGTATAGAAAAGGGGAAATCAAAGCAAAGATGATTATCCGGGATTCTATTCATAAGCACCTGGTTGCTTACATTTCTGAGCTGAAGACATCTAAGGAGATGTATGATAAGCTGGTGAGCATGTGCAGGGCTAGCAATGCTAATCAAATCCTCTTCTTCAAGAATCTATTGAAGAATATCAAGAAGGGTAAGGATGAATCTATTCAATCCTTTTTTATGAGGCTCACTGAAATCAGGAATAACCTCCTAGCTATTGGGGAAGAAATATCTAATCGAGAGATGGTTCTTATTGCACTTGGAGGTCTCCCCCGTGATTGTCATGTATTCAATACCACTATTCTCAATAATAATGTGATTTCTGATTTTGATGAAATATTGACGAGATGCACTCAAGAGGAAACAAGAATGATGGAGTATGCCTCTAATGGAAATGGAAGTGACCCTACCGCCTTCGCCGCTCATGCAAAGAAGAACCATGGTGGCCCAAGAAATCAAAACCATGGTAGAGCGGGGCCCAAAGGAAGGAAGGGAAGATTTTACACTTGTAACAAGACTGGTCACTATGCAAGAGAATGCCCTAATAGAAGGGACTCTCCCAGGGATGATGACAACAACAACTCGAGAAGGAATGGCAGGAACAACAGGTTCCAAGGAAAAAGGAAGGCTCCCTCTGATCGTAATGGAAATGGGCAACCTTTTAAGAGGTCAAGAAATTCAAGGTACGATGAATCTAATGTTGTTGATAATAAGAGAAATGATTTTATTCTTGTATCTGCCCTCTCTGTTGCATTTCCACCCGACACCTTGGATGTCTAGTTAATCGATAGTGGTGCTTCAAGGCACCTCACTGGTTATAAAGAAGCCCTTTCTGAATTGGTTGAGAAGGATATTAATCTGGGAATTATCCTTGGAGATAATGCCACCTATCCCGTGAAAGGGACAACGACTGTGACCCTCCATTTATCTCAAGGTTAAGTCATCCGATTACAAGATGTGTTGTATGTACCTAATTTGAAGAAGAACCTTGTGTCCATTTCGACAATGGAAGACAAAGGGTTCAAGGTGGCAGTCATTGATGGAAATGTACTTATCTGGAAGAAGAACTTCAAGGAAGCTCTTTCTATTGGTTTTAGAGTAGATACACTCTACCAAGTTGGAGGAAGTCCATTGGGGGCTATGACATGTGATACAACTCTTCAAACAGAGTTATGGCATCAGAGGTTTGCACACCTTCATTACAAAGCCCTTCCCGAAGCAAGGAAGGTGGGGACAGGGATGCCCGAATTGAGAGATGATCATGAAGGTATATGTTAGGGTTGTGCCGAAGGGAAGCATAGAAGGGGACCATTCCCCTCAAGTGTCACAAAGACAATTGATATCTTGCAGTTGATACATTCTGACTTATCTGGTATGTTGCCTGTGACATCCTTGGGAGGATGTTCCTATTACATGACTTCTCTCGCAAGGCCTAGATATATATTTTGAAGGAGAAGGATGAATCATTCAAATGGTTCCGTACCTTCAAGGCCTTGGTGGAAAATCAAACCGAGAAGAAAATCAAAGTTTTGAGGATCGACAATGGGACCGAGTATGAGTCAAATAAGTTTAATGACTTTTGTAGAGAAGCTGGCATTAAGAGGGAGACCACAACTACCTACACTCTTGAGAAAAATGGTGTTGCTGAAAGAAAGAACAAGACCATTGTGGAAGCTGTCCGCGCCATGCTATTTGACCAAGGTCTTCTGAAGTTTCTATAGGGAGAAGCTGTGAACACTGTTGTGTATGTTCAAAAAAGATGCCCACATTTCGCTCTGGACTCCAAAACTCCCGAAGAACTCTTCTCTGGTAAGAAACCTGATGGTTATGATTTTAGAGTTTTTGGTTTTTCTTGTTTACTTTCATGTGTCGAAAGAAAAGAGAAGCAAGTTGGATGCTTCTGGAAAGAAGGGAATGTTTGTGGGCTACAGTGAAATTTCGAAGGCATATAGAATCTATGTGCCTGGTCAAAGAGAAGTGGAGATATGCCACGATGTCACCTTCGATGAAGATGCCGCCCTCAAGAAAGTAAGAAATCTGCCTGTTGTCGCACAGAATGTCTAGGCTCCGCGACAACGGCTTAGATCGAGGGCTGTCACCCTGATCCCCAATCTCTCTATCTAAGCTGTCTCCTTGCAGACTAAGGGAGGTAGACCTTAATGAAAATGAAGAAAGAGAACTGGTTGAAAACCAACCAATTCAGGAGACACGGTTAAATGACCAAGTACTTGTTAAGATTAATGAGATTTTACAGATCCAATTAGATTTGAAATTTTAAAACCAGTGCCTTATGGAGTCAAAATATCCCGTTATGAAATTAAAGTCAAGTAATTGATATGCAACTGCTGCTATAAAAAATCAATCCACCACAATGATATTCAATAAAACACCCTCACAATTATGCATTAACAATGTTCGATAAAGACATGCTATTTATCATCACTTGAAATATTCTCAAAGTTGACTAAAGCAATCAATTACCGATTTTAAGTAATTTAAAACCACAATTAAAGCTCATTAAACGATCATCAACCACAGCTAAGCATAAAAATACTTTGAACCAACAATTTAAATTCGAAACAAAAATATTATCATGAGGGTACTATCGAATTTAAATGCCATACATTTCCAATAATTTCAAATTAAAATGATAAGTCTAAACAAATCCAATCCAGAAATCTATAGTCAAAAAACTTTAGATAGAAAGAAATTTAAAGCTCATCTTGACTATGTAAAATTTTTAAGATCCAAAAACCACTTTATTAAAATTTTTTGACCATTTTCTAATTTTTTAAAGTTTAAAAAATCTAAATATGAAAATCACAAAGACTAAAATCTAAAGCTATGAAACTAGAACCTAAAAATAAATAAATCTAAGACTATGGAAAACTTAAAAAAAAGTTTAGACTTTTATTTTTTATTTTATATATATATATTTTTTAAAGTTTTGAAATCTAAATAAGATCAAACCCAAGAAATTTAAATTAAACTTTAGCTTCAACTAACCTCAACAAAATAAATAAAAGATCTAAAGTCTAAATGAAAAGTAAAAAGATTTGAAACCAAATCTAAAATTAAATCACTAACTAACCTAACTCAGCAAAATCGAAAAATTGAAATTTTAATCTAAAACTAAAGCTAAGGAAAATTAAAACTAAGGTAAAATTTAAAAAATCTAAAGTCTAAATCTAAAAATTTAAAACCAAACTAAAAAAATGAAAAATTTCAGATACGATGGGTTTTGGTTTTATGTGTGCAGGTCAAAGGAAGAAATCGACGGCGTGAAGAAGGAACAGAATTCATAAGAGAAAGCAAGAGGAGCCGACAGCGTAGAGGATGGAGGGTTGCTGAGCGGACCGCGGGGGTAGCGTGGCAAAGGCTGAAAGAAAACGCACGCAGGGTGGACGGAAAGGCAGTGAGGATGTGAGCAGTGGCAGCGTACGGACAGGTAGAGAAAAAGAACGTACGGATGGACAGTGGCAAAGTAGGGATAGTAGGGGCAAGGAATGATTGCAGCGAGGAACAAAGGGTTGCGTACTTGGCCAGCGAAGGAGAGAAAGGAATGAGAGGGGGCAGCAGTAGATTTATTCAGGCACGGCTACCATACATAAAAAAAAATTTCTTCACCCAACAAATTAAAATTTTGCCAATATTGCTCAGATTTTCAAAATATTGATTTGGATGCCCCTGAGATTCACACTTTTGCAGCAAAATTATGCCCAAATCTGGAAGCAAAATTGATCTTGAGGCCAAATCTTACCCTCTGGGGCCTAGATCTGAAAATTTTTCTGAGAATTTCCCTATAAACCTGCACAAAACTAGAAAAAACCCAAAACTATGCACAGAAAATAAACCCCTAAACCCTAGAGAATATTTGCAAATTTACAGATCGGAGGCCCTCATGGTTAGATTTAAAACCATTTTGCACAATAAAAAAAGAAAATAAATTAAAATAAGCAGAAGCCCAAGAAGACCCTGCAAAAACAAAATTTCGTAACATAACTTTGGGAATTAGGAAACAATGAGCTTTTTCAGATTTATGAAATCTGAGAGTCGGCTGGTCTAACTGAAGACTTCCCCAAACGCTCAAACCTTGAAAAATGATCTCTACACACTTAGATCCGAAATTTAGATTGATAGAGATTTAAGAAATAAACATGAGACTTTTCAGAAAAATAGATAACTAATATTTCCGTTAAATCAAAATGCAATTTTAGAAACCCAGAAAACTACACAAGATACCTGTATGCAGATTAATCCATAAAGGCCATCAACCATCAAATGCCAATAGAAGTAGCAGAGTTTAGAGACAATATCATCACATAGATCTGGAAAAGGAACACCAAAGTTTGTAACCCCAAAGTCTTTATGCTTTATTCATCAAAAAATCACAAGAGCTTCCAAGAACAAGTGTGCGATTCAAAGATCGAATGACTAAAAGACTGACAAAGACCTCTAATTTATAAGATAAAATCTTCAACGACTAGTTCGGTTGATCCATGTCAAAGTAATCTCGACCGTCGAAAAGATTTAATCATCTTTTAATCTGGACCGTCGAAATTATAATTTTGAGGAAATTCGAAGTTATCATTTAATTTATTTTTAATTAACTCAAAAATAATATTTTTGAGTTAATTACCTCAAAATTTTGACTTTGACTTAACCACCAAGGCCCAAGGGTCCAAAATTTCTTGAAATTCTCAATATTCCCTTGGTCTGGGACCTTTAAAAATTTATTTTTTTAAGGACCCACGAATTTCAAAACACCTAGGACTTAAAATTAATTAAATTTCTGGCTTAGGATTTTTAATTAATTTGGCCAAAAAATTTAATTAATTCACTGAGAGGGGATTTAATTATTTTTCCAACCCTCTTTACATAAGATAAACACATTTAAACACATAAAAGGGGAATACCTATTCGTATAGACCCTAAAAAAGCTACCCAATTCTGCGACTCAAAACATGATCTAGTAGACCAAATAGCTAGTAATAAAATAATCTAGCCAATTAGCTAGGATTATTCCCAAACTACATTTGCAAAGACTCGATAGAAAACACTAGGACTCACTTAGCATCTTGATGACAAAATCCACCCTAGCTTTGGGGTGAGACTGGAGGGGAAAACTCTGCTGATCACTTGCGTCGAGAAACACAAATGAATCAGTGAGACAAAAAACCTCCTAGGATAGAAATCATCACCAAAATACTAGGTTTACCTAGGTTGTTACATACATGGTGGTCTTACTTAGATCATTTACATCATAAACATGCATAATGAGTTTACATCATTTATAAAACTATCGATGAAATCTAAATGGTGTGAACACCTTGAACATGATGCGTCCCATTTAAAAAAAATGGGGGTATACTGCTATGGGGTCATTGACAAAGTGTGGTCAACATCTGGCTCTACTTGGGGACACGTTGCTTCATTGAAGGAATGTGAGAATCTAGAATCTGCATCCAAACAACACACAAAATTACATAAGTAGCATCCATCCAAATATCATCATATAACATTAAACACATGAAAAATAGAAGCTCTTCTATCATTTATTATTTTACTTAACATGAAAAGTAAATCTAATCTAACTACAAAATGAGACGCTGAAAGGATAAGGAGTAAGGTCAGAAATACAATACAAAGGATGCCCAATGGCATCAGATGTCATCTTTGAAGAACAAGTTGAGTAGTTGGCCATTCGCAGGTAACTGAAGTGGTTCGCCTTCCAACGTGCTCAAGTGGAATGAGTTTGGTCCAACAATATCTCTGATAATATAAGGTCTCAGCCACAAACTGTCAAATTTCTTATGTTTTTTGGGTTTTTCATTCTTTCGATCCCAAAGTAATACCATGTCTCCAACCTGCAAAGATCTAGATCGAGATGATTTATCAAAGCTTTTCTTAATATCAGATTGATTCTTACACATATTATCTAAAGCTTTCCTACGAGTTTCATCCAACTCCACAATTTGATCAATTCTATTTTGAACCACATCTTTATCAGTGGAAAAATGTTGAAGGAGTTGGTAAGCTGGTAATTTAAGGTGCACAGGCAAAGTTACATCCAAGCCATAAACTAATTCAAAAGGACTTTTACCAGTAGCTTTCTTTTTAGTAATTCTATCTGCCCACAAAGCATACTTGATTTTGTTGTCCCAAGATCGCTTATTATCTCCTACTATCTTCTTGATAATGGTTATAAGATTTTTATTACTTGACTCAGCTAGGCCATTACCTTGAGGATAGTAGTTAGATGAATGAGATAATGTAATGCCATACTTAAAACAAAAAGATGAAAATTCAAAAGAACTAAAAGCCTTGGCATTATCAGTAGTGATCTTGGCAGGGACACCAAATCTAGTAATGATTTGATTTTCAATAAAATCCATAATGACCTTTTCATTGCCATTCTTAGCAGGAATGGCTTCAACCCATTTTGTAAAATAATCAGTCGCAGTTAAGATCCAGGAGTAGCCATTGCTAGAATTTTCATGGAATTTCCCAATGAAATTTAGACCCCAATGTTGAAAAGGTGCCTCAACAACCACAGGTTGTAAGGGCAGGGCAGTTAGCTTCTGCTTCCCAGTGAATAGTTGATAGGCTTGGCAACTTCTGACAAATGTATGCACATCTGAAAAAATTGAAGGCCAATAATAACCAGCTCTCAGAATTTTGTGGGCGGTAGTTCTAGCAGCATAATGACCACCACAAAATCCTGAATGAAATTCAGAAATCAACTTCTTAGACTCAATCTTATCAACACACCTAAGTATTATCCCCTCATGATTTCTCCATCCTAGGCCATCCTTCATGAGGCAATACTTAGTGGCTTTTAATCTAAGAGGCCTTCTTCTATGAGCAACTAAATGGTGAGGACATGTAAGATTTAACAAATAGTAAATAATGTCCCTATACCATTCATGCTCTCCTAACCTTTGCAGCTCAGGTGAAGATGCATCATTAAGACAAATCAAACCAAGCGCTTTCTCATTACCTTCGGTCATCATTTCAGCCAAGCCTTGACCCTTGACTAACTTGGTGGGCCTAATCTCTAAATCATACTCTTGAATTTTAGTAACCCACCTAGCATGAGTCCCTAAGCAGTTAGTTTGAGTTAAGATATCTTTAATTGCGGAATGCGGGACGAAAGCAATGATTTTAGAATAACCCACATAAGTCCTAAAATGCTTAAGGGACTTGACCAAGGCATAGGCTTGCTTTTCCATAGTAGTATAATTCAATTCAGAATTTTGAAGCGCTCTACTCATGAAAAGAATAGGCTGTTCGTGACCTTCCTTATTCTTTTGTAACAAGACACCAACAATGGTATCTTTAGAGGCAAAAGAGAAAATCATGAAATCCTTAGAATAATCAGGACTTGCCAAAACAGGAGCTTTGGCAATGGCACCCTTAATTCCTTGAAAAGCCTTTTTACCATCTTCTTTCCACAAAAAATTTACATCTTTTTTCAGAAGATTTTGAATAGGCTTAGCTATTTCTACCAATTTGGAATAAATCTTCTAAGAAAATTAGTTTTTCCTAGAAAAGACTAAAGGAATTTAAGATTATGAGGGAGAGGAATCTTTTGGATTGCCTCAACTCTTTCAGGATCAATCTTGATTCCATCTTTGGAGATAATGTGACCAAGTAATTTCCCTTCAGTTACTCCAAAAACAGACTTAGATGGATTCAAGGAAATCCTAAATTCTCTACACCTATCAAAGACCTGCTTAAGATGACCTATGTGACTAATACCATCTTTAGAAAAAACAGTAAGATCATTTTGATAAATTTCAATAATTTTTCCAATTAAACCTTTAAAAGCATAATCCATAGCCCTTTGAAAAGTAGCCTCAGCATTAGTCAACCTAAAAGACATTCTAAGAATTTGAAAGTACCTCATGGTGTGGTGAATGTAATTTTGTGACGATCTTCTTTTTTTACCCAAACTGGATTTTATCCAGAAAAACCATCTAGCAGTGACATCATTCCTGAACCTGTTATTCTTTGCAACATAGTCTTCATGTTGGAAAAAGGGTAATTATCCTTTTTACATGCTAGATTAAGGTTCCTAAAATTGACACAAAGTCTAATGGTACCATTCTTCTTTCTAACAATCACCAGGTTGGAACACCATGTTGAATGTCTAGTTTGAGCAATGATTCCAGCTGCGAGAATTTTTGAAAGCTCTTTCTGAACCAAAGGGGCTAACTTAGGATTTATTTTGACTAAGCTTTTGACGAAAAGGTTTAGCATTCTCATCTTTCAAAGGGATAATGTGTTGCATGACATCTTCCCTATATCCTTTTAATTCATCATACGAAAATGCTAACACATCCCTATATTCATGAAGTAAATTTGTCAACTTTTTCCTTTCCTCTTCATTAGTAACTTTACCAATTTTGACAATCTTAGGGTCCTCAGAGGCACCAATATTTACTTCAATGAATTCACCAGGATCCATTTTATTTTCCTCTTTCCTTTTTGTGGCATCATGCCGATTAAAGTGCTGCTCTAAAGCAACAATATTCCCAGGAGTAGGATTTATAATATCATCATGATCATCAAATCCATCCTCCCTAGAACTTATCCGAAAATTTTCAAACTCATCCAAATTATTAAGAAAACGAATGACCTGCTTTTCATCATTAAAAACTTGCCAATGCTCTGAATTATCAGAGACTGAAGGTATGAAAATGATTTCCATTTTTATCTTATCCTTGATTAATTCATCAGATAATTGTAAAGTTGAAGCGGCCACAACAAGCTTATCTGCCAAGGTATTCTTTTCTCGTGGAATAGCTTCAAGGTTAATGGCATCAAAATGTTCCATAACATCCCACACAACATTTCGATAATTCCTCAACCTTTGATTTTTGCATGTAAATTTATTTTTAACTTGCATGATAACCAAATCAGAATCTCCCTTGATACTAAGCATCTTAATTCTTAAAGCTTTTGCCAACTCAAAACCCAACAACAAGGCTTCATATTCAGCCACATTGTTGGCTGCAACAAACTCAAGTCTATAGGCAAACTTAAAAATATGACCAAGGGGAGACTTCAATACAATTCCAACACCCTTACCATGCCTAGATGTTGCACCATCAAAATGCATGCACCAAACCTGATCCCTTAGGTCGTCAAACTCTTCATCAACCTTGTCCTCTAAAGGAACTATGAAATTAGACATAATAGCATAATTCCCGATGTTAGGTTGTTCCTTAATTATTTCATTATGAGGTCTTTTAGGATCTTCCACATGGAGTCTTCTTCCAGGTTCTCTATTTAACTTCACAAACCCTTCACCTCTAGGGGAAGGAATCATTGCATAAGACCAATTCATCTGAACACTTCCTCCTAGATCAGAGGCCCACTTTCTAGATAACAACATACCCCAAGCATCCGGTACATCAACTACAACTATGTCCATAACAATCATTATATCAGGGTAAACCGATAAATGAACTTGTAAATCCTTGATTAACCCATGAACTTCAATTTTCTTAGAATCCATGGCACATATGTTGTAGTATGGTTTAGAAACTCTTAAATTAAGCTGTTCCATGACCCTCTTGGTCATGACACAAGCTGAAGCACCAGAATCTAGCATACAATTATTCAATTTATAACCATTAACCGTGAAAGTAACAAAAAATGGTTGACGCTCCTTGTTATCTGACTCCATTTTTTGCAGATATATAGGGGCATCTTGATAAGAAACTTCAGGAGTCTTATCTTGAGTAACATTAACATGCGAAACTCCAAGAACATCTAAAACTTTAGCTCTCTGAGTGGGAAGCTTTAACATCTTAGTGACAGGCACCAAGATCTTAGCATTACTCAACCATGCGCCCAAATCAATATTCAAACTAGGACTAGGATTAAAAATTCGAGGGGGAGTTAGATTATTACCTTGATCTTTATCCCTTATTTGATAAATTAATCCTTTGTCCTTAGCAATTTCCAAAATTTGATTCGCAGAAGGCTTTTCACCAAATAATTCAATCATCAAATCCCTCTCATGATCAAAATTATTAATACTACGCAAATATGTAAAAGGCCTAACATCTTGACTATTTTCCTTAACTTCCATCCAATCTTCCATAGACAAATAAAACTCCTGACCAACAACATTTATCTGATTACTTGCCCCAAACGTTCCACTATTCATGATTCTTTTAATAGTGGGACAAGTAACCTCCTCATGAAGAGCATCACAAGCTCTACAATAAGGTGGAGCTTCATCAACCATATTAGTAGATTCAAGCGGATTAGGAGGTCTCTGCTCACTAGGCTGCCCTTTTTTCTGCCAAGTATTATTACCTCGATTATTATTATTATGATTCCTAGGTTGGGAATTTTGTGCTTGAGCCCTTTCCATTTGAACCAACCTAGACTGCAAAGTGCTTATTTCCTTAGCATGGTCAGAGATTAATTTTTCTTGGTTAAGATCCATGCTTTCAAGCTTTTGCATTAACATTTTCATAGGGTCATTATCATTTTCCAAAGGCTCCTTACCTTTTGGTCCTTTCAACTTAGTCGTAGCCCTATCAAAACCAGGAATTTCAGATTTTCCCGATGCCCTTTTGTCCTTTTCAAGTTCTCCAGCTAAAGTTTGGCAAGCTTTATAATCAACAGTCTTAGCACGTCTTAGCTCATATGAAGTATTAGAATCAAAAACATCAATGTAAAAATTTAGAAGAGATCCATCAGGAGGCTTATGAGTTTGAGATATTTCCCTAAGAATACCATTAAATCTCTTGTTAAATTCTTCCATCGTTTCATTTTCTTTATTTTTTATGGTATTGATATCTTTCACCAAATGCCTCTCTTCCCTTTTATCACCAAACTTATCCTTGAAGGCTGCTAGAATTGATTGAAAAGTATCAAATGAATTATTAGGCTTTTCAGTAAACCAATCCATAGCATCCTGTTCAAGGGTAAGAATAAAACAACACATCTTTACATCCTCGAAATTATTACTTCTAGCCCATTTATTCCACCAACTAGTGAAAGCGTTTAAATGAGATTTGACACTAACTACATTATTTCCTTGAAAAGAAGGTAACTTGTCCATTCCATGTTGAGGGAAATCATGGGGATGACCTTGAATATTAGCAAAATTACACGGGGCATATAAATCCATGATATCGGGCTAAAGAGGATCACAAAAAAGAGAATGGATATCAGAGAGAGCTTCTTGGACGAGATTAACAAGAAGTGTACGAGAAGAGAGCTTGTGTAATTGGACTCTGAGAACCTTTTCAGGGTTTGGAGTAGGATTAATCAAGCTACTTGGATGTCTTCTAGTACAAATTCCTGTGGAAGATGAAGCCAGTGGAGTCGCCACCAGGACAGGAAGTTAACTCAAATATTTGAGATGAAAGACATAGAAAGAAATGAATGTCATTAAGCCAAAGTCCAATAAATTGTTCCTCGACAATGGCGACAAAAAATGTTGTCGCACAGAATGTCTAAGCACCGCGACAACGGCTCAGATCGGCGCTGTCACTCTGATCCCCAACTCTCTATCTAAGCTGTCTCCTTGCAGACTAAGGGAGGTAGACCCTAATGAAAATGAAGAAGGAGAACTGGTTGAAAACCAACCAATTCAGGGGACACAGTTAAATGACCAAGTACTTGTTAAGATTCACGAGATTTTACAGATTCAATTAGATTTGAAACTTTAAAACCAGTGCCTTGTGGAGTCAGGATATCCCATTATGAAATTAAAGTCAAGTAATTGATATGCAACTGCTGCTATAAAAAATCAATCCACCACAGTGATATTCAATAAAACACCCTCACAATTATGCATTAACAATGTTCGATAAAGACATGCAATTTATCATCAATTGAAATATTCTCAAAGTTGACCAAAGCAATCAATTACTGATTTCAAGTAATTTAAAACCACAATTAAAGCTCATTAAACGATCATCAACCACAGCTAAGCATAAAAATACTTTGAACCATCAATTTAAATTCGAAACAAAAATATTATCATGAGGGTACCATCGAATTTAAATGCCATACATTTCCAATAATTTCAAATTAAAATGATAAGTCTAAACAAATCCAATCCAGAAATCTATAGTCAAAAAACTTTAGATAGAAAGAAATTTAAAGCTCACCTTGACTATGTAAAATTTTTAAGATCCAAAAACCACTTTATTAAAAAATTTTGACCATTTTCTAATTTTTTAAAGTTAAAAAAATCTAAATATGAAAATCACAAAGATTAAAATCTAAAGCTACGAAACTAGAACCTAAAAATAAATAAATCTAAAACTATGGAAAACTTAAAAAAAAGTTTAGATTTTTATTTTTATTTTGAAACCTAAATAAGATCAAACCCAAGAAAATTAAATTAAACTTTAGCTTCAACTAACCTCAGCAAAATAAATAAAAGATCTAAAGTCTAAATGAAAAGCAAAAAGATTTAAAACCAAATCTAAAATTAAATCACTAACTAACCTAACTCATTGAAATAAAAAAAATGAAATTTTAATCTAAAACTAAAGTTAAGGAAAATTAAAACTAAGGTAAAATTTAAAAAATCTAAAGTCTAAATCTAAAAATTTAAAACCAAACTAAAAAAATGAAAAATTGCATATACGATGGGTTTTGGTTTTATGTGTGCAGGTCAAAGGAAGAAATCGACGACGTGAAGAAGGAAGAGAAAGCAAGAGGAGCCGACAGTGTAGAGGATGGAGGGTTGCTGAGCAGATCGCGGGGGTAGCATGGCAAAGGCTGAAAGAAAACGTACGCAGGGTGGACGGAAAGGCAGTGAGGATGTGAGCAGTTGCAGCGTACGGACAGGCAGAGAAAAAGAGCGTACAGATGGACAGCGACAAAGTACGGACAACAAGGGCAAGGAATGATTGCAGCGAGGAATAAAGGGCTGCGTACTTGGCCAACGAAGGAGAGAAAAGAATGAGAGGGGGCAGCAACAGATTTATTCAGGCACGGCTAGCGTACATAATTTTTTTTTTCTTCACCTAGCAAATTAAAATTTTGCCAATATAGCTCAGATTTTCAAAA
The DNA here is from genome assembly GCA_034641835.2 of Pinus albicaulis. Taxonomy (NCBI): domain Eukaryota; kingdom Viridiplantae; phylum Streptophyta; class Pinopsida; order Pinales; family Pinaceae; genus Pinus; species Pinus albicaulis. The sequence goes on along the minus strand of CM076577.1, from coordinate 168,567,963 downwards.
TATTGATTTGGATGCACCTGAGATTCACTCTTTTGCCGCAAAATTATGCCCAGATCTGGAAGCAAAACTAATCTTGAGGCCAGATCTTACCCTCCGGGGCCTAGATCTGCCTCAGATCTGAAAAATTTTCTGAGAATTTCCCTGTAAACCTGCACAAAAACAAACAAAACCCAAAACTATGCACAGAAAGCCCTTAAACCCTAGAGAATATTTGCAAATTTACAGTGCTAATTTACAGATCGGAGGCCCTCATGGCCAGATTTAAAACCATTTTGCACAAGAAGACCTTGCAAAAAACAAAATTTTGTAAGATAGCTTTGGGAATTAGGAAACAATGAGCTTTTTCAGATTTATTAAATCTGAGAGTCGACTTGTCTAACTGAAGACTTCCCCAAACGCTCAAACCTTGAAAAATGATCTCTGCATACTTAGATCCGAAATTTAGATTGACAGAGATTTAAGAAATAAACATGAGACTTTTCAAAAAAATAGATAACTAATATTTCCATTAAATCAAAATGCAATTTTAGAAACCTAGAAAACTGCACAAGATACCTGTATGCAGATTAATCCATAAGGGCCATCAACCATCAAATGCCAATAGAAGTAGCAGAGTTTAGAGACAATATCACCACATAGATCTGGAAAAGGAACACCAAAGTTTGTAATCCCAAAGTCTTTATGCTTTATTCATAAAAAAATCACAAGAGCTTCCAAGAACAAGTGCACGATTCAAAGATCAGATGACTGAAAGACTGACAATGACCTCTAATTTATAAGATAAAATCTCCAATGGCTAGTTCGGTTGATCCATGTCAGAGTAATCTCGACCGTCGAAAAGATTTAATCATCTTTTAATCTGGACCATCGAAATTATAATTTTGAGGAAATTCGAATTTATCATTTAATTTATTTTTAGTTAACTCGAAAATAATATTTTTGAGTTAATTATCTCAAAATTTTGACTTTGACTTAACCATCAAGGCCCAAGGGTTCAAAATTTCTTGAAATTCTCAACCCTTGGCTTGGGAGGACCCACGAATTTTGCCTTTGAAGAATTTTAAAACACCTGAGACTTAAAATTAATTAAATTTCTGGCTTGGGATTTTTAATTAATTTGGCTAGAAAATTTAATTAATTGACCGAGAGGAGATTTAATTATTTTTCCAACCCTCTGTACATAAGATAAACACATTTAGACACATAAAGGAGGAATACCCATTCGTATAGACCCTAAAAAAGCTACCCAATTCTGCGACTCAAAACATGATCTAGTAGACCAAGTAGCTTGTAATAAAATAATCTAGCCAATTAGCTAGGATTATTCCCAAACTACTTTTACAAAGACTCGATAGAAAACACTAGGACTCACTTAGCATTTTGACGACAAAATCCACCTTAGCTTTGGGGTGAGGCTGGAGGGAAAAACTTTGCCGATCACTTGTGTCAAGAAACACAAATGAATCAGTGAGACAAAAAACCTCATAGGATAGAAATCATCACCAAAATACTAGGCTTACCTAGGTTGTTACATACATGATGGTCTTACTTAGATCATTTACATCATAAACATGCAGAATGGGTTTACATCTTTTACAAAACTGTCAACTGATGATGAAATCTAAATGGCGTGAACACTTCGAGCATAATGAATCCCATTTGCAAAAATGGGGGTGTACTGCTATGGGGTCGTTGACAAAGTGTGGTCAACACTTCCTAGCTCCAAGGAAGACAAAGAAGATGAAGAAGCAGGGAAGCTGGAAGAGCTGAAGGATGACCTGATGCTCGATGTTGAAGGAGCTATGGATCCCATTGATCTACCTCCGTTAAATAAGGGAAGACCCTCATGGCTTAGGGATACTCTCGAAGATGCCGAGAGACATATTGCCCCAAGGAGGACATTTCGTGAAAGCAAGAAGCCGAAGAGATACCAAGGATATCTAGCAACCATGAGTATGATAGTACAATCTGAGCTTGAAACATTTGAAGAAGTCGTAAAGCATCAAGTTTGGAAGGATGCTATGCATGAAGATTATGAGTCCATTATGAAGAATGATGTCTGGGAAGTGGTCCCAAGACCGGAGGACAAATCTGTTGTCACCTCGAAATTGCTCTATAAGATCAAGCATGGATCTGATGGAAGTGCTGAAAAGTACAAGGCAAGATTCGTTGCCCGAGGCTTCTCTCAAAAAGAAGGCATAGATTATGATGATATATTTTCACCTGTGGCCTGCTATACCACCATCCAATCCATTATTGCCCTTGCTGCTATGCAAGGATGGAGTCTACATCAGATGGATGTGAAGACCGTTTTTCTACATGGATCTATAAAGGAAGAGTTGTATGTGGAGCAACCTCTGGGGTTCGAAGTCCGAGATAGAGATACCCATGTATGCAGGTTGAAGAAAGCCCTCTATGGGTTGAAGCAAGCCCCCAGAGCTTGGTACAGGAGGATAGATAGCTACTTGATGGAGCCAGGTTTCACTCGAAGTAATGCTGATCCGAAATTTTATTTTAAGGTTGATAGAGAAAGGCCTCTCATTTTGGTTCTCTATGTGGACGATCTCTTCCTGATAGGTGTCGACCCTGTCATTCATCAGTGTCAGAGGGAGCTAGCTTCCGAGTTTGAGATGAAAGACCTTGGAACGATGCAGTACTTCCTAGGCTTGGAGGTCTGGCAGAGGCTAGGCGAGATTTTCCTTTCTCAAGGAAAATATGTCATAAAGCTTCTGGAGAGATTTGGTATGGTGGATTGTAAGTCTGTGTCGACATCGATGGAACTCAACTTTAAAAAGTTGAGTGGAAACACTGATGGGCCCGTGCTAACAAATCCTACCGAGTATCAACAACTCGTAGGGGCCTTGATGTTCTTAGTGAACTCCCGTCCGGACGTATGTTTTGCAGTGAACACTTTGAGTCCACATATGGTTGATCCTCATCACATTCACTAGATTGGTGCCAAGAATTTGTTGAGATATCTTTGGGGCACAATCAACTATGGGCTGAGATACACTGCCAGGAGTTTGAGATTCCATGGATACACTGATGCCGATTGGGCTGGCAGTGTGGTGGATTGCAAGAGCCCATCTGGATGTTGCTTCACCTTGGGTTCTGCTTCGATATCTTGGATGAGAAGGAAGCAAAAGTCGGTGCCTCTGAGCACCGCTGAGGCCGAATACATTGCAGCGAGTATGGCCTTTTGTGAAGCTGTTTGGTTGCGAAAGCTATTCAGTGAGTTGTTCGGGCATGTGCTAGATACCATCTTTATCCTTTGTGATAACCAGAGTGGGATTCGTCTTTCTCAGAATCCCGTGTTCCACGATCAATCCAAGCATATTGATATCAGGTACTACTTTATTTAGGATATGGTACAACGAGGCGCCGTAAGGCTCGATCATATAGGAACTGATGAGCAAGTCGCAGATATTCTCACGAAGCCCCTGGGGAAGGTCAAGTTCCTAACCTTCGGTGAGAAGCTTGGAATCGTGGAAAGACCCTTTTCTGAGGGTCCTGCTTGAGTTGGAATATGAGCTTTGGGAGCTTCAGGGCGCTTGGGGATAGTTTCTTGGAGCTATAAGCACATACGGGGCTAGGTTTGCTAAACCTTGTTGTGTTTCTGCCTCACCGTTATGATATTGAGTTGGTTTGCCTCTCTCTGATCTGTGCCCCGCACGCATCCTACCCATGGAGTTTCAGACTCATGTTTAGTACCTCTCATTTGGCCAATGAGGTGGGAAATGTGGATAGAGACCATAGCAAGACCGATGGACGCATCAGAGATTGCCGTACTCTCTATGTCTAGGATGGCATGTGTCCAACACCTTGATCTGGGATCAAGTATGATGAGGTTTTATCCTCTAAACTGACTTCAGGTCAGTAAACTAACTTCGGGTTAGAATGAGACTCTTTTGAGTCCGAGAGAGGTTTTTACCTCTACGCTGACTTTGGGTCAGCTGTGAGTGATGTCTTTGTGGCTCACCTTTTGTTCTGAAATAAAAAGCTAGCAAAGCAAGTTACGATGACATGACGCACGATGTTTGGTTTGGTATATGATGGATGGCACTTGTGGACAATGTGTATAGATCATTCATAAATTCTTGTCCAAGCATATGGTTTTAGGTATTCAGATATATTGAAAGAAAATTTTGAACTCATAATTTATAGATGCAAAATGTTTGAGTGACTGATACTTTATTCACAAAGAGGATCAACGTAAAGCTGCAACCTGCGCAATCTAGCATCACTCTATGAAGAAGAGGAGAAATAGAAAGCTGACTAATTGCTCAAAATACTAGAACAACTTAGCGTGAGTATTATGAGGGACGCAACCTCTCATTTATATTATTCTCACCCAGTGTTTGGTGACCTAAGACTGGTGACTGCCAGTCATTTTTGAAACCCTAAAATAAATTCAGGTGCAAGTGGACAACTTGCATTATCTCATCCCTTAATGGTCCGAAGACATATGGGGACCGAATAAAATACATATGCCTAAAATAGACCTGTGGGTTATGGGCCCACTGTTGCTTCCTTTCCAGCCGGTTGGTCTGTTGCTTCTCTTGTAAGAAGATCTGCTACGCAGTTCAGGTATCTGGGCTTATGCTCAATGCCAAAGTCATAGCTGTCAAGCCAAAATGCCCATCTTAGAATACAGACATTGTTATCTACGAGATAGCGGTTTGCTTTTATCATGCTTGGCATGATTTTGAGATCGGTTCGGACTAGAAATTTTACTAGTTTAAGATAAAGCCTGAAATGACTGATGCTCTTTTTTACTGCGAGAACTTCTTTGTGGCTTGAAGGATAGTTAAGTTCGACTCCATGGGATGTTCCTGAAGTGTAGCCGCATATCTCTTCTTTGCCATCTAAACATTCTAATAGAATGCCTCCCCATGCAAAAGTTGATGCATTTGTTTCAAGGATGTAAGATCCTTCATCTGTTGGGAGTTTGAGTGGAGGAAGTTGCTGGAATTTCTCCTTGATTGTTTTCACTGCTTGAGTCATGGCTTGGTTCCATGGGATCGGTGACTTCTTCAATCTTTGTTGCAAGACAACTAAATCTTGAGCTTATCCTTTATAAAATCGTCTAATATAATTCAGACTTCCAAGAAACCTTTGCAGCTGTGTTTTGTCTAGGATTTGCTCTAGGAAATTCTGTAGGTTTAGAAGAACATGGTTTTGTAGTGTGATACTACCATCAGAAATCTTTAAACCTAAGAAGTCTACATTTGTTATTCCAATCTCCATCTTGGATTTTGATAGAGCTAAGCCGTGTTTAACACAATGCATGAAATATTTGGAGATGCTTCAGATGTTCTTGGATATTCTTAGAACAGACAAGTAAATCATCAATATAGATAACTAACCAGTCTAATCCTCTAAATACATCATCCATTCTTTTTTGAAATTCACTGGGAGCATTCTTTAAACTGAAAGGCATTACCTTCCATTGGTATTGTCTGTGCGGGACAACAAAGGCTGTTTTGTAACAATCCTTGGCTGCAATTCCAATATTGTGGAAACCAGATTTTAGGTCGAATTTGCTGAAGATGTTACAACCTTTCATCTTTTGGAGAAGTGCTGCTTGATTTGGCAATGGATATGCTATATTTTTCAGCACTGCATTCAAGGGTTTGTAGTCGATTACGATTCGGGGTTGGCCTCTTTTGATTTCTGAATATTTGTTAACATAGAAGGTTCGACATGCCCATGGGCTTTTTGATGGTCATATTTTTGTTGGATTCCTCTTTTGGAGAGGTGCAAGATTGATCTAAAGATCATCTTGATCGGATGTGCAGAACATTGATTTTGAATTTATTTTCCACATGTGCAAGGTCAGCCAGATTTATCCCACATGGCTAAGAGATGTGTCACACACCCTCATTGATGAATATAAATTGGAGAGACTTGGAGGTCATTTTCTCATCATCTTATCACACATTCTCTCATTGTGATCTGATTGGTTCAATAGCTGTGGAGGCCTTTTTCCCCTCACGCAGTGTTGGAGCGAAGCTGCTGTGTTTTCTGCGCTGATCTGTTTAGGGCTTTCTGTTTTCTTCGCTGATCTGTTTAGGGCTTTCTGTTTACTGTGCTGATCTTTTTAAGGATTTTTTGTTGTAGCGTTGACTAGCGTTGACCGTGGTCAACCCTTGGTCATTTGAACAAAATCTTTTGTAGAAATTTCGATTTTAGGAGGCCGTACAGCTGGGCACTAAAATCAAGGAATTTCGGGCTATTTGACCGAAGCCCTAGTTTGCTGCATTGTCTTTTATGAAGCTACCCGTGTTGACTTTTTTGCGCTGTCCCTGGTTTGACTTGCGTTGACTTGTGATGCGCTGTCTTTGAGGGTTGTGGGTGTGACACATGAAAGTGCTGGATGACCGACAAAGACTTTGCTGGATGAAGCATCCTACTGATCGCCGTAACGCAACAATATCTCATATCTTTGCTGGACATAAGGAATTGTAATTCTGATCTATATTTGGCTTGTCTTCTATTGATCTATTATTGTGTTCTATCATCATTTTAGTTTCAAGTTTATATGATTGCTATTTTGTAATGGTTCTAAGTAAGATTGAAGTAAAAGTGCGTCAAGCATAGAACACCATTGTTATCTAATTTTAACAGAAAGACTATTTCAGGACTGCGACTAGGATTGGTATTTCATATTTACAACAATTCCATCAATGCTCCTTAATGTTTTTCAGATTATAAGAATCAAATCAACACTAGGTCTCTTGATTGATTAGGCCAGTCTTCCACTGAACTGATGAGCTCAAATCATGATGAGATGCTTTTATCCCACTAGGCCAAAGGATTTGAAGCACTTATTCTGACATATAAATTACTGCAAGATTCTTATATGCAATCTTAACTTATACAAGATCATCCAAAGTCAATTAAGAGGAAAACATCTCCTGTGCTATTTGACATTCCGGCTACATACCTAATGGTTCATTCCTTCAAAGCAGAATGCTTCTCAACTGTATTGCATTCTTTCTTGCTTGGGCTTGTTCTCACTTGTGCTCTGATACCATGTTAAGTTAGGTTAACATGATTTCAGCTTTCAACATTCCATATTAGCCCATTTTCAAAACATTTCATTACCATTAGGAATATAAAAAAGAACATGAAAGATCGAAAAGACAAGCCAAGACAAAAGAACATGAAAGATCGAAAAGACAAGCCAAGACAAAAGAACACAAGAATATGGCTCAAGCCAGGGAAAAACACCAAGATGGGGAAAACCCTTTTGATCAATTCTTCTTCTTATTAATATCAGATGTTCAACAGAGAACGAGAGAGAGTAAAATCAATGTCAAGATTGACATGCTAATATAATCCCTAGAATCACTAACCATATGCCAAAGAGACAACTTAAACAAAGAAGCTCGGTCCTGTTCAGTCAATGGATCCTTGTTGATTATGATGAGCCCAAAACAATCTAGTTCACTTGCATATGAACATATCCCGAAGATCATAGCAGACTTGGTTAAGGCACACACCAACCCTAACCTGCAGCAGCAAGTTCAATTAACACCCTCAAGACAGGCTTCAAAGGCTTCATTGATCATCCATGTGACTGCGACCTAGATAGAACAACCTGCTAAGCCTCTCATGTGAAATTTTCTGAATCTAAGTTACAAAAATCCTACTGCAGAAATCTGATTTGCATTTACTACTTGAATATTCAGTAAAAATACTAATGCAAATACATTGCAGCCTACACAATTATACAAATCAAGTATTGAAAAATAAGTAGAGCATTCAGTCAAAGGGGACACGTATTTTTCGAACATATGTCCCCGGAAAAACTCAATGCGGGAAAACCGATGTAGTAGATCTGAGGGTTTATAGTATTTAGCAACAGTATTCTTAGTACATCTAGGGTGCCAAAATCTGGCTCATCCAACAGAGAAATCCTTGGCAGACAAAAATAAATCGTGAGTTTTACCTCACTTTGCAAGTCCCGGCTGATCCAGATCAGAAATTAGTGAAGCCCCAGCTTCCTCTGCGTAGTAGATGCGTAGGCCTGAGTGGGTCTGGCTGAGGACTGCGTCACCTCTTCTCTGCGCAGATCTGCCTCTTAGAAACTGAGTTTCAACCCTGCCGACATAGAAACCCCAATCTCCAGCACTTTCTGGACTTTCTCTCGGAGCCATTGCGCAACCCCTGTGTGGGCCTGCTTGTTAATTTAGATAACCATGGTGTGCTCTATGCTTAGCGAAATTTACTTCAACCTTTCTTCTTATTAGCCCGATTCAATTTCAGATAAGCAATCACATAATCATTGAAAGTAAACGTTGATAGAACATAAAATAGATCGATAGAAGACAAGCCAATACAAGATACAAGAATTTGTAATTCTTCTTATTCAGCAAAGATAGAGAAAAATGTTTGTTACAACAGTCAACAAAATGCCCTAGCCAGCAAAGACTTTGCTGGTTAAACAAGCCCTTCAACCTCTAAACAGGTTCAGTCAAACTCGGTTAAAGTTAGCCTTCCTTCAATGTCACACACACAACCCAAAAATCAGCTCCCAAAACAATCAACACAAGTCAAAATTCTTGCGGTCAGAACCAGTCAATGCTGTGGTCAAAGGATGCGGTCAAAGGTCAACAATTGACCTCGATTTCTATGCCATCAAATGCAGCCTTCCAAGATCGGAAATTCTGTGCAGAAAACACAATCAAACAAGGAGGGTTGACCCAAAGTCAACGTTGTCCAGATTTTCCCTAAAACAGTTCGCAGATTCTAGCTTCTAGATTGACACGTGGGAGAGAGAGAGAAGCCTCTTCAAGGATGTACGAACCAATCAGATGAAAGAGAGATGTGTGAGATCTGTTGATGATCAAATGAGCATCATGTCTCTCCAATTTATATCCATGACCATGGGTGTGTGACACATCTGTTGGGGCTTGCCTACATTACAATTCTGGCCGACCTTGACAATTTGCACCTGTGTGGAAAATAAATTCAAAATATAAGTTCTTCTCATCCAAACTAGATGATCTTTAGATCAATCTTGCACCTCTTTGAAAGAGGAATCGAACAGAAATATCATCTCCATCATATGAGCAATGCAACATGGAGTTTGGACCTAGTTGCCCAAAATTAACACTCCCTCTCAACTAGGGAGAACTCCTTCTGTCCACCTGTGCAATCGTGTCATCCAGTAACATCATGTACTATCATCATCATCATCATGCAATCCTGTGTCATCCTGCTGTAATTACTTTGCTGGCTCTTCTCTGCAAATGAACGAGAGTGAGCCACAAAGACATGACTCTCCACTGACCTGAGGTCAGTCTAGAGGTAAAAACCTGAACCAGACTCAAGAGTGAGTCACATACTGACCCAAAGTCAGTTTAGAGGTAAGAACCTCATCTAGACTTGATCCCAGATCAAGTTGTTGGACACATCCCATCCTAGACATAGAGAGTACGAAAATCCCCGATGCGTCCATCGGTCATGCTATCGGTCTCTATCCTCATTTCCCAACACATTGGCCAAATCAAAGGTACTTCCCATGAGTTGCAGACTCCATCGGTAGGATGCATGTAGGGCATAGATCAAAGAGAGGGTGAACCAGCTCAATATCATAATGGTGGGGAAGAAGCACACCAACAAGGTAAGGTGAACCTCACCCTGTAGTTGCTTATAGCTCCAAGAAGCTATCCCCAAGCCCCCTGGAGCTACTAGAGCTCATAGTCCAACCCAAGCGAGACACTCAGGATAGGGTTTGTCCACGATACCAAGCTTCTCATGGAAGGTTAATAATTTGGTCTTCCCCAGGGGCTTCGTGAGAATTTCTGCGACCTGCTCATCAGTCCCAATGTGATGGAGTGTTACGATGCCTCGCTGTACCATGTCCCGGATAAAGTGGTACCTAATATCAATATGCTTGGATTGGTCGTGGAACGCGAGATTCTCAGAAAGACGAATCCCACTTTGGTTATCGCAAAGGATAACAGTGGTATCCAACACATGTCCAAACAGCTCACTGAAGAGCTTTCTCAACCAAACAACTTCACAACTAGCCATACTCGCTGCAATGTATTCAGCCTCGACGGTGCTAAAAGCAATCGATTTCTGCTTCCTACTCATCAAAGATATCGAAGTTGAACCAAGAGTGAAGCAACATCTAGAGGTGCTCTTACGATCCACCACACTGCCTACCCTTGCGACATCGGTATATCCATGGAGCCTCACACTCCCGGTAGTGTATCTTAGCCCATGGTTGATTGTGCCCCGAAGATATCTCAAAAGATTCTTGGCACCAATCCAGTGAATGTGATGAGGCTCGACCATGTATTGACTCAAGGTGTTCACTACAAAACATATGTCTGGACGTGAGTTCACTAAGAACATTAAGGCCCCCACGAGTTGACGATACTCGATGGGATTTCCCAACTCGAGCCCATCAGCACTTCCACACAACTTCTTAAAGTTGAGTTCCATCGGAGTAGTCACAGACTTGCAGTCCACCATCCCAAATCTCTCCAGCAGTTTCACAACGTATTTTCCTTGAGAAAGGAAAATCTCACTTGGCTTTTGCCAGACCTCCAAGCCTAGGAAATAGTGCATCATTCCTAGGTCGTCCATCTCGAACTCGAAAGCTAACTCTCTCTTACATTGATGAATGAGAGGGTCAACACCTGTCAAGAAGAGATCGTCCACATAGAGAACCAAAATGAGAGGCTTGTCATTATCAACATTAAAATAAAGGTTTGGATCAACATCACTTCGAGTGAAGCCCAACTTCACCAAGTAGCTATCGATCCTCTCATACCAAGCCTTGGGGGCTTGCTTCAACCCATAAAGGGATTTCTTCAACCTGCATACATATGCGTCTCTATCTTGGACTTTGAACCCCAGAGGTTGTTCCACATAGACCTCTTCCTTGATTGGACCATCTGAAAAGGCAGTCTTTACATCCATCTGATGGAGACTCCATCCTTGCGTTGCAGCAAGGGAAGTGATTGAACGAATGGTGGTATAGCGGGCAACATGTGCAAATATATCATCATAATCTATGCTTTTCTTTTGAGAGAAGCCTCGGGCAACAAATCTTGCCTTGTACTTTTCAGCACTTCCATCGACTCCATGCTTGATCTTGTAGAGCGATTTCGAGGTGACAACAAATTTGTCCTTTGGTCTAGGGACCACATCCCAGACATCATTCTTCATGATCGATTCATATTCCTCGTGCATAGCATCCTTCCAAACTTGATGCTTCACGACTTCTTCAAAAGTTTTAGGCTCAAATTGTACAATAGTACTCATGGCTGCTAGGTACCCTTGGTACCTATTCGACTTCTTACTTTCTCGGAATGTTCCTCTTGGAGCAATATGTTTCTCGGCATCTTCGAGAGTGTCTCTTAGCCATGAATGTCTTCTTTTATTTGAAGAAGGTAGTTCTATAGGACCCATCAGACCTTCAACATTGGGCATCGGTTCAACCTTCAGTTCTTACTGCCTTTTGGCTTCTTCTTCTTTGTCTTCCTTTGAGATAGGAAGATCCCTCACTTTCCTGAGCAGATTGAGAAAATCTTTCCTCAGTATGCATGCCAAGGTACTGTTCTTCCTCCTCTGCTCAGAAATATCTCCCTTGGAAAACGTGCCCAAACTGCCTTGAACCGTGTGCCGATCCTTGCTGTATGGATTTGCTGAAATGTTGCCTCGGTATGTGTGCCAAGGTATTGTTCTTCCTCCTCTACTCAGAAATATCTCCCTTGGAAAATGTGCCCAAACTGCCTTGAATGATGTGCCAATCCTTGCTGTATAGATTTGCTGAAATGATGCCTTGGTATTTGTGCCAAGGTTCTGCTCTCCTTCACCTCACTACTCATAAATCTCCTTTGCTCTCATCTTCTCCTTCTCTCAATCAGCTCATGAAAAACTAAATGACCTTTTCCCACCTTTTCCTCTTTTAACCTAACCCTAAGTGACTTTTGGAGAATCCCTAAATCCAATGGCTGAGATAGCTTTAGATCTAGGGCTGAGATTAAATGCTCATTTAAATCTCACTTTCTATTTTTTAATTCACCCTACTTTAATAAAGACCCACTTAGTGAGGACTTTCACCATACCTTAATCGTCTCCTTGCAAGTACCGCAAAATGTGTTTTGTAGCAACCCAAAGGCACTCTCCAGGCTCACACATGAATTGGCTTGCCCACAATCGCAAAACATATAGTCCGGTCTAGTGTTGACCAAATACATCAAGGAACCAATTAGCCGTCTATACAATGTGATCTACCAACTTCTTGGAATCAAGCATGTAGCTTCTTCCATTGGTGATCATAGGTGTCGACATGGCCCACAACTTCATGGGAAATTTGCATGATGTCCACAATATACTTCCCTTGCCCAGAACGAATGCCCCCTCCCCGCCACACCTCCAAACCCAAAAGTAACGCATTAAGCCAATGTCCTTCATCTCGAACTTCTCGACGCAAGATCTCTTGCAACTCTCTATGTGTGTCTCTCCGCACTCGTAATGACCAACACCCGTAATGACCAAGTCATCCACATACAGCACTAGAATGAGAGGCTCCTCACCTATTACAATAAAGTATAGGTTCGGATCTGCATCACTCTTTGTGAAACCCATCTCCTGCAAGTACGTATCAATCCTGGAGTACCAAGCTCTAGGAGCTTGCTTCAGGCCATAAAGGGCCTTCTTCAGTCTGCATACATGGGACTCCTTCCCATGCGCCTCAAAGCCCTGTGGCTGCTCAATGTACACCTCCTCTTGTATGAAGCCATTGAGAAATGCGGTCTTCACATCCATCTGGTGGATCTTCCAACCCATCTCTGCTGCTATCAATATAATGGAGCGAATGGAAGTATATCAAGCCACGGGAGCGAAGTTCTCCTCATAATGTACTCCCTCTACCTGGGAGAACCCTCTAGCCACAAACCTTGCCTTGAATTTCTCAATGTTGCCATCTGCAACGTGCTTTACCTTGTAAAGCCATCCGGAAGTAACCACGGATTTGCCCTCAGGCCCCGTCACCACCTCTCAAACATCATTCTTCATGATAGAAGAATACTCCTCATGCATGGCCTCTCTCCAGACCTGCTGGCTAGTTGCCTCCTCATAGCTAGAAGGCTCAGAGTCAACGATGTTGGCAACCATTGCCATATAGCTACAGAACCTCTTAGGTGGTTTTCTCTCTCTGACTGGTCTCCTCGGCCCAGCAACAGATGTGGCCTCTCTCAAGGTATCTTGAAGCCACTTGGGCTTCCTCTTCCCTGAGCACACTTCTCCCACCGGAGAATGAAATAAATCTTCATCGGTTTCTCCGAACTCCCGAATGTCTCCGTCCGCCGTCCTTTTTGCCCGAACTTGTACCGTAGATGCCGAAGTACCGTAACCGTCCATCACCGGACTACAGAATCGGCTTCCGCGATCGGCCAGGCGGCCGCCCGAAGCACCACCCCTCTGACTCTGTGAGCCACTTCCCACTGATGGACCTGCCATGTAATCGATGTACCTCCTGATCCCTACCCACTGGATCCTTGTGCCTGACTCAACTGCTCCTGAGGGTCTGGTCGATCCAGATACTCTAACTCCCGTGACCTCCTGAAAGCACTATCCTCCTCGAACTTCACATCCCACTTGACAACTACTCTCCTCCGTGCAGGAATAAATCCGAAAGGCTTTCGAGGTCTCACTGTAGCCCACAAAGATACCCTTCTTTGCGGTGGGCTCTAGCTTGGTCCTCTGCTCCTTCGGTACGTAGGAGTATGCAATACACCCAAAGATACGAAGATGACCAACATCAGGCTTCTTCCCAGAAAAAACCTCCTCCGGAGTCACATGCCCCAAGGCATGATGTGGACTCCTGTTTTGGAAATATACAACAGTGTTGCAGGCCTCTGCCCACAAAACAATGGTAACCCCTGATCATGTAGCATGGCTTTGGCAGCCCCTCCGATGGATCTGTTCTTCCTCTCCGCAACCCCGTTTTGTTGGGGTTGTAAGGAACTGTGAACTCCCTCCTAATGCCTGCCTCCGCACAATAATCAACAAACTCACCAAGGGTGTACTCCCCTCCATTGTCCGACTTGAGGGACTTGATCTTCCGACCTGTCTGATTCTCAACAAGAGCTTTGAAATCCTAAAATCGCTTGAAGATGTCACCCTTGGTCTTCAAGAAATAAATCCAGGTTTTCCTGGAGTGATCATCAATGAATAAAACATAATACTCATATTCACTCAAGGAAACATGTGACATCCGACTGCTCACATCGGTATGAATCAAATCAAGTATCCTAGTCAATCTGCTGTCACTGCTAGGAAAAGGAGATTTGGCAAACTTGCCCATCGCACATCCTCTACATGTATCTAGGTGATTAGAATTGAAATCTAGCACGCCTGTAGTGATCTCCTACAATGTCCTCAAGGCTCCATGATACATGTGCCCCATCCTGCGGTGCCAAATCTCGCACAGCTCTGAACTGCTAGCTCTGCTGCTGGTACTACTGCTCAATGCTAGAAGGGGCTAAAACCCAAAATTGTACACCTTTGCATGGCATACACCAATCACTTTAGTTGAATCAGTTGGAGTGCCCCTGGGATATATAAGCACCTGTCCTCTCCTGAACAATACCTCATACCCTCTGTCCTCTAATGCTGAGACGGATATAAGGTTCTTCCTCATCCCTGGCACATATAGAACATCCGACACTTTCAAGGGAGGTTTGGGTTCCCTATCAAATGTCAATGTCTCCACATCGACTGCTCTAACATTGCTGTCGTCTCCGAGTACTACCTCTATATCAGTGCCACTCTCTGAAAGATCTGAGAAGTACTCACGGACTCCTGTCATATGACGTGAAGCCCCACTGTCAACATACCGAATACATGAAGATGCTCCGCTAGTGGAGGGAAATGCACACTCCTTCTCAACCTCTGTGGCAAGTGATCCTGCACTAGTGGACTCACAAGCCATGAGTCCAAACTCCCGGTCAATGCTCTCCGAAAAGTCTTCTATCTCTGTTGATGCTGCCATGGTCTTGTTCTTCCCCTTGTTCTTCTTCTTCTCTGGACACACAATTGCATAGTGTTCCATCTTCTGAAAATTCCAACACTTCACCTTGGAATAGTCCTTCTCTTTGTTCAACTGCTGCTTCCCTTTACCTTTGCCTTTGCCCCCACCATCACTTGTGGAGGCTTGCTTCTTTCCTTTGCCTTTCTTGCCCCTTGCTACCAGTGCTACATCCTCATCCTCCTCAACTGGTTTGGTTGATCCAAGCTGGTTCTTTTTGACTTCATTTTGTATGCAATTATCCGACAACCTCTCCCATGTGGGAAGGGTCTCACGTGCAACAATCCCATCAGCAAAGCTCAGCCATGAACTGGGAAGGCCATTCACTGCAATCTGCACCAACTCAGTGGGTGGAATGACCTCTACAACTGCTGCCAACTCATCTCTCACATTAGTGATCTTTGTGAGATATGCAGTAGCACTATCTGTCTTTGCCATCTTAATGGCCTTCAGCTTCTCCCTGAGGACCATTTTTCTGTTCTCATTGTTACTCTAGTAGAGATTGGTCAAGGCTGTCCACTTTCCTCTCACATGAGGAATGCAATGGTCTTTAAAACCATCCAGAATCAGTCTCTTACCCTTGTTATTATTTTTATTAAAGTCTGCCAACTGAACATGGTCAATAGGCACATTAACAGGGCACTGTTGGGTACTCACCATTATACCCCAGACTTCTGCCTCATAAAAGATGCTCTGCTTTCTTTCCTTCCATACACTATAGTTGCTATGCCCATCCAACCTATCCTCCACCCTCAAGCCCAAAGACATGTTTGCTGTCCTAATAAACTGAAAATGACACTGCTGTGGTAAAGGTTCTGATTTCTGTGTGAAAAATCAGCTTGCTGTAATTTTTTTCTCTTTGCTGTCCAAAACTGCACTTTTCAGCAAACTAGCTTTGATACCATGTAGAAATTTTAAGTCCCACTCTGGTTTTCAGTTTTTCCTTATTTCTCCCATTAAGTTAAATGCCCATTCCCATAACCATACATTCAACAAACTGAAAAAATAAATATTTTCTGAAAACACAAATTCTGGAAATTTCACAGTGATGAAAATGCAGAAATAAAAACTCAGAAAAATAAATCAACCACACACAAAAATTTGACATGCTGATTTTTGGTAAATATGACCCTGGAAAACCTCCTACAACTCTTGAGGAAAACCAGTTTGAAAGCTTCTCTATATTTATGAATATTGCTTTTACAGAGAAATGGAAAGTACAAAAAAATTCCAGCAACCTGTATTTTACTTATCTTGAAAACCGTGCACAAACTCTGCCTCGATTTTCGTGCCAAATGCAAATAGAAAAATAACAGCAGAAAGTACAGCCTTAAATGCTGTACAGACAACACTGAAAGTAATGTCGGAATAGCTGTACAACCTCCCTCGAAAACTGTGCCACTTGCTGCCTCGATTTCCATGCTGGACGGACCTCGTTTTTCATGCTATTAGCTGCTGTATAGATTCCAGAAAAATAGTCCTCTTTCACTGTTGTACGAACCTCGATTTTCGTGCCTCCTTGCTGTTGTATAGTCCTCGAAAAACGTGCTGCAATAAATGTTGTTTTTTGCACACCTCGAAATTCGTGCCACTTGCCTTGAACTTCCTGCTGCTACTTGCTGTACAGATTTGCTGAATCTAGCTGCCTCAACATGCATGCCAAGGTACTATTCTTCCTCCTTTGCTCAGAAATATCTCCCTTGCTTTCTCTTCTCCTCTCTCAATCTGCTCATGAAAGACTGAATGATCTTTTCCCTCTTTTCCTCCTTTAACCTAACCCTAAGTGACTTTTGGGGAATCCCTAAATCCAATGGCTGAGATAGCTTTAGATCTAGGGTTGAGATTAAATGTGCATTTAATTCTCACTTTCTTTTTTTTAATTCACCCCACTTTAATAAAGACCTTCATAGTAATTTATTTCCAAGGTCACTTTTCACTTTCTAATTTCACATTGACTTTATTAAAGTCACTTTAAAATTAGATTTAGTAACTTTATCACTTAAAGTCACTTTTAAATTAGATTTGACTTTATAACTTATAAAGTCACTTTAGGAGAAAAAGTGAAATACATTTGGACACTTTTCCCTAGGCCAAAGATCAAAGCCTTAGAGAAACACCTATCCTCCGGTAACCAAATTTCTACAGAAGTTCCTGAATTCATCTTCATCATCATCAAGGAAGCTGCTAGAAGGAGGAAGTCACTCTACTCAAGTAAGTATCTATGACCTTTGTCAAAATGGCTTATTGCAGATTGAGCAACAAATTGGTTGTGTCTTTAAACTTCAATGCATGGAAGAAGATGACAGATTTGAATCTAATTGAAAATGAAGTTATGGGCTACATCGAAGGTTCTTCAATTCAACCTTCAAAAGAAGACATTCAAGCATATATCAAATACATGAAGGGAGAGATAAGAGCTTGAAGAATTCTTATAGAATCAATAAAGGACTCTCTCATTTCCTATGTATCAAATCTAGAATCCTCAAAAGAAATATATGATAAATTGGTGGAGCTATTCTCGAAAGGTTCTGCAAGGGAAATAATATCCCTGAGACAAAAATTATGCAAATTGAGAATGTCAAGAAATGAAGGAATAATTCCATATCTTATGAAGATTTTTGCAATACGAGATAAACTGCAGAAATTGGGAGAAGTAATGTCTGATGGAGAAATACTTACTATGGTACAAGATGCTCTACCTAAATAATGGGGAAGTTTTACTTCAAGCATGGATGGGAAAGAAGAAGCAATGCCATTCTGGGATCTATGTAAGATAGAAGAAACCAGATTGAAAGCCAAAGTTGATACAGGATCAAGTGAAGGGAATCAAGTCTTTGCAGCCATATCTAGGAAGAAAGGAAGATTTGGAAAATTTGGTCCTCAGAATAAAAGAAGAAATATGTACGAAGTACAATGCTTTGGATGTAATGAACTTGGGCATTATAAAATGGATTGTCCTAAATCTGGGAAGGACAAGAGGAAAAAGGAAGAAGCCCATGTCACAAATGAAAGGGAAGAACCTGATGCAAATAAATCTTTCTCTTTAAGTGATTTCTATTGGTTGTAGAATAGTATGATAGGAAATAGAGTATATTAGTAGCATCATGATAGAAGCTCGGAAGGAGCACATGAAGAAGTAGCTCCTGGGAACCTCACTAATAACAACATTGATGGAAGATAATCATCTGGATCAAGGGTCATCATTCAAGAATCAATATGAAAACAGGTGCTGACATTTTTCTAATGGATTCCTCTCTAGATTCACTGACTAGAAGGAAAGTAAAAGGTTTCATCGAGAATTCTATCTTGCAGAATTCAGGGATTAGAACATGATGACATATTGACGAAGCAGGTCAAGGGAATGAAGTTTTCATTCTAGTAAAATTGCTGCAGTTTGACTCAAAAAGAAAAGAATGAGGTACATATATCTATGTGATGACACTGGATACTGTGAAGTCATGTCATATGGTTGCAGGTAATGGACTTCTATCTTTAGAAGTATGATCTATGAAGGAGAATCTCTTCAAGTCCACAAGTTGTCACTAACAGATGAAATTAAATATGTCCTCATATGAAATATGAGGTGGTTGTATACAAACAAGGAACTGGATACTGGAAGTTCCTGGGGATGAAGCTGTGCGGAGAAAGAATGGAAGAGATCATGAAGTGCAACCATGTAAAGTGGTGGTTATCATCCGAAAGCCAAGAAAATGTGACTAGGAGATCTCTTGGGAAGATATGTGGACTTTGATATAAGTATGGTAAAGAAGAAGACTTTGGACAATACATATATTTAGGAGATGTGTCAATTTGAATAAAGGATGTCGATGCCTACAGGAAGATGCCATGGTGAAAGATCATCACTAAGGTAACTTTTGATTTAAATTTTTTTATGTATATGTTTATCTGGATGAGTTTATGCAGGGCTGCCTATCATGTGGAAGGATGTAAGATCCTTGGGAGATGGTTCAAAGGAAAGCAGCATGGCATAAAGGTGGACCAGATGAGAAAGACTGATGAATCACTTTCTGATGGTTGACATGACTCGTGGATGAAAGTGATGGATGGTCTGTGCCATATGAAGCCAAAAGTTGAAGATTCCTCAATATCAAAATGCATGACATCGAGGGGTGTCTTACCATTGCTGCTGCAGGTCCCTGGTTGAGAGGGAGCCTGGTGGTAAGTTTCTAACTTAGAAGAAACTTGAAGTATGTCCTTCCTGAGTTAAGAGGCAGTGACGTATATGTTCTCTAATTCATGTGTCATGCACTAGACCAAGACTAACAACCGTAAGTCTTAGTGAAGACCATGAGGAGAGAATGGATAGACACATCATTCCGATCTTTACCTGGAAGACAGAATGGAATCATCTGGCATCCGATACTCTTTGAGAATGAGATAGGGCATTCAAGATAAGAGTAGTCGGGGACTGATATTCTTTGAGGGCTGGCTACCCAAGAGAAGAATAGTCCAGGAAGGTCATACTCTGGGAACACGTGGGTGGAGTATGTACCTTGGAGAGACAATGACTATGGTGTCTATAAGTTATGTGTCTTGCCAACTTTGTAGCTCACTGTCTTGTTGAGAGATGGGGTTGTTAGTCAAGGCCTTGCACTAGGACAATGCTAATTGATATGATGCTATACAGTTGCGATTACCAATCCGATTCTTCCTATGAGATTATTAAGATTGAAAGTGACCATGTACCATAATGAATACCTCCTTAGTTAAGAGGGAGTGTGGAAAAGTGTAACTAGGTTCGGTCTTCATATTGACTATGTAATTACGTATTTATGTAATTAGGAAGACAGATAATAAATGTGTTTTTAGTATGCTTGCTTCATGGGTTTCATGAGCAAGGTTTTATTATAGGTCAAAAGACTTCTTCTTGATGTCTTTTAGGGATTTGTCATCTGGTCATAAATGTACTAATTAAGAGTCATGTATATGAAGAGTCAAGCCGCACTTGTACGTCTCAATACCTTGTCACATAAGCCTTAAAATCATGGCTCAGAATGTTCGTCAAGATCTGCATTAAAATATCCTCTACAAGTCGGATGGAAGATCTCCTCCAAGTTAGTAGTGAAGTCGGCTCAGAAGCAGGCCCTCATGTTGGCCCAGAAGAAGGTCCGTCCATATGTATATATAAGACATGTCTGTGGCGTATTTGTTGATAAGAACTTCAGACAAGTCTGAACTTACTGCATCATATATATCTGCAATCAGTGCGAGATCAGGACTGTGGTTAATGCGAAGAAGGGACTGTGGTTAATCCGAAGAAGGGTTTGTGTTTAGTGCGGAGAACAGAGTGTGTTTAATGCGAGTTTCAGGACTGATGAAAAGTGCGAGGAAGGAAGATTACAACTGCGGTTTGAAGCATAGATAATAGACAATTTAGCAAAGAGGAGATTTGTATCAAGGACTATGATATAAGTGCAAAGGAAGGTCTGAAATTAATGTAAAGATCAGGGATGCAACGCAATAAGAAACAGTGCGTAGAAGGAAGGATCTAAGGTACAGAAGCATGTACCACTGTCTTGGGTATAAAGCTAGATAAGAAGAAGCCAAGAAGGATCCAAGGTAACGGAGAAACCAAGGACTAGAGACCGAGCTCTCTAAGGCTGGTGCTGAAAGTTGCAAATCGGTGCAGGAAGGAGCAGGAAAGAAGGATCAGCTCAAGGAGTCATTGAAGAAGTAGTGACAAGGTTTTGAAGGCATACATAGGAATTTCTTGTGGGTTTTCCTCTCCAAGAGGGAGAGGTTTTGGCCCTGGCTTGGAGAGCCTATATTTGTGTCTTGTGTGTTTTGGTAATTGACTTGATGAAAGACATAATAAGCTAAGAAGAGAATACATAAGTAAGAGAAGTAAGCTCACAAGTAATTATCAAGAAGAGAATTTGAGTTAAACCTAGCCCTACCTAATTCTCAACAGAGAAGCGTAGAAGAAAACACTTACAAGCTTGCAACAACCCAGATGTGCCCATTTGTAAAGCCATGAATTCTATAGAGCCAAGTGAAATGCCAGATGAGCTTGTATCTGGAAATAATCATAATGAAATCCAGTATTTGATGATTAATGGGATTTTCAATGCTCATGGTAAATGTGTATACGCTGATATAACTCAAGAACATTGTGCATAATGTTCTGTGTAAGAGGTTCTTTGAACGAAATTGCTCTTATGGTTCTCTGACCATTTCATGATTTACAGTCTTATGGAAAGCTTCAATCCACTGGTGCTATAGGTGATCAAGCTTGCAACCCAGATGTGCCCATTTGACGTGTTGGTTGGGAAAGAGAGGAACGCCTTAAAGATGGTTCCTCCTCCTTCCTTGTCACGTTACTTTTCTTTTGTAAAGCCATGAATTCTACAGAGCCGAGTGAAATGCCAGATGAGCTTGTATCTGGAAATAAATCCAGTGTGTGATGAGTTAATGGGATTTTCAATGCTCAAGGTAAATGTGTATATGCTGATATAACTCAAGAACAGTGTGCTTAATGTTTTGTGTGAGAGGTTCTTTGAACAGAATTGCCCTTATGGTTCTCTGACCATTTCATGATTTACAGTCTTAATGGAAAGCTTAAATCCACTGGTGCTATAGGTGATTGCTTGTAAAAATATATGTCAGTGCTTGAAGTTTTAGGTCTAGAACATTTCTTAATATTGATTAGTGAGGGATATGCAATGCACCGAAAAACAATGTAAGCTATATAACACTTTAAATCGAGTTGTAAAGACCTGAAGTAGCAGAGATAGAAAAGTTGTTGTTGGGGGTTTTCTGCGGAGCTTAAATAATTCAATTTATCAATAAAGTATTGATTTGTATACAATGATTATTTAATCAGAACTCATATTTTTCTAATGATAATGTCCGGTTTTCTTTTAGTTACAAAGCAATTCCCTAGAAATGAAATAGTTAATGGCATAAATAGTGTTTGCTTGCACTTTCAAAGGAAGTGACTTCTATAAATAGTCCTATTATTTAGGAAGTCATCAGTTACTTGGATTTTAACAGAAGATCCTTTTGATAGGAATGTCTTACAGTTATCATATTAAGACTCCTTTTTGAAGACTTTAAACAGTTAATTATTATGAATAACATGTTTCCTTTCAAAACAAGTAAACTTCTCACGCAAGGTTTTTCACTCTTCAAAATTTCCAATGAGCTATTTTACCCTTCTTTATACTTACACAGTTTTACTGACTATTTGTTATGAAGTTAAAGCAGGTAGCTAAAGCGAAGGCCAAGATTGAGATTTTAGAATCGAAAAATGCAGATTTGAGGGCAACCTTGGAAGCAGTGAAGGAACAACTATTGCCATATGACAGCTTGATTTTGTATCCGACCTATGCTAAGAAATTGGTGGCTTATCCTCTATCTCAACAGCCTATGATAGAATTAGCTATGAAGGCTAATTTCTACAAGATTCGGCATGAAATACAACAAAAGACTAGGGCAACAACGGCAGTCCCAACAAGACGATCACCTGATAAATCTGTAGGCGAATCACCAGAGCTGCAGAAATAATCAGGATTGACTGATGAAATCTTTGTACAACATAACCCTGATGTTGATCATGTAAGTTTTAGACTTCAAAATTTAGAACCAATAAGAATCATGCTTGTGGCTTCACATTCATTTCTGTAATTCATAATTGACACATAATATGCTGTAAATTTTAAACTATGTTTGTAGATAAGCTGTGTGGAACCCTTTCTGATCCTTGATGACAATTGTGATGTTATATTTTTTGTGGGGGTAGATGATGACATCAGTAATGGAAATATGCAGGGCTATCTACTTTTCTAGTTCTAAATTCTAATGCAGGGTAACGAAACTAAACATTTAAGTATATTATTTGTTTATTCTTTTCTAATCCAGTTGATTGATGACCCTGTCAAATTTCTGCAGCTTTCAATGCTTGTAGCGACACTTTTCTCATGAATATGCATTTTGTTCTTTCCTTTTTTGAAAATGCATTTGATATCTCATTTCTAGACAGAAGTCATATAAAAACATGCCCACTTTGTCTCCTACCTCGAGAGAATCTACATCTTCCTAAAAATGCCCATCTTGGCTGAAACCTGCAAAGCTGACACTGATCTAAAAGTTGGTAGCTTGCTTAAATGGACAAGATTAATGACCTCATGAATGGTCGCCCCAGGCTATGTTTTCAATAAGAAACAAATACCCATTTATCTGATCATATCTCTTCCAATCTTCCTCCCTGTTGAATCATCCATTTATCTTAAAAGTATCAAGCCTTTTCCATGCCCTTAAAGCTCCTACTATCCTGCATTTTCACATAACATGATTCCCCATTTATGCTTATGGAAAACCGTGAAATATTGGTCAGAAGAGCCAAGATGATGTACTTGATCATTGACCACCAGACTGTTATAAAGAACCAATAACTAAACTACTATAGAGTTAAGTATGGTCTTACCATCTTGCCTCTCTATGTTGAAGGGTTGATTCTGCTCAAGACAATTGACAATAAAGCTCTTCAGTTCTGTAATCCATATATCATGACTTCCCATAAGAACATTACCAATCTTTCCAAATAGTAATTCCCAGGTTCTGTCCATAGCCCGAAGCATTTCAGATTGTTTCGAGGGATTTTTTGTCTTTTTTCATTTTTGGGGGATTAAAAGAAATATCAATCATAGACGGAAAATGACACATAAACACTATTTTTAATTGTTTGAGAGGATATCTTAAAACATATGTTAACTACTTTTAATTCACAGGCAAGAAAGGATGCAGGATATATGCAACCTCTTTGTGAAATCTTGCATTCATCTTAGTCTAAGGAAGTAACAAAACCTCCAGTTATTGCAGATTTTTAATATAGAATTTATCAAAATCAAGAAAATGTGTGTAGTTGAAGCAAAAGATAAACTGGTTTAGTGGCCATCACTTATGGTAATAATGCTGAGTTTTACTAAATGGGTATTTTCTGTTGTTTTTTTTTTCAATCAGTTGTTAATATTATTATTATTATTATTATTTGCTTGCTTTGTTCTTTCACTTCAGAATTATACAAGAATTATTTATTCTAAATTTGTATCTGAAGGCGTATACTGATTTTGAAATGTTTTTGCGTCTTGCAGCTGTTTCAGTTGGAATCTCCCTTTAAAGAGTGCATGGTCCTCACAGCAGTTCGAGCGGGTCCAGACCAGGCGGAGTGAACGGATGTGTGTGTCCGAACCAAGAGGAGATGAACCAACTTATCACACGGAATGACCAAGCCCTTCAACATATCTATGAAAGGAGAATCGCTAATGTGCCAATTACTTTCTTATGATTGCTCAGGCCTCTATTCTTCTTGTTCTTGAAGACAACTATTCCAAACTGGCAATACTGTAATTTAATGTAGCTCTTAACTTATAGGCATTCCATTTTCAGCGTATACAAGGATGGACCTTTTCTTCCTGGAAAAAATTCTACAATTGTATTCATGAACAATTCTTTGGAGCCTGCAATTTAAAGGCCCCACGGTCAAGATTCTTAGCTATCAATCATGTAAATTTCAACTAAACTTGCTTCTGTGACAATCTGTGACAAGAATATGCTCTATATGATTTGTCGTAGGAATTATTGGCTGAATTGCATATTTCAGCTATTGAAACTGTTAAACAGTAGCAAAACAGAATTCTGTGATTGTGTGATGTGACTCTTTACCAGAAATCTGGCTTAAAGCTATTGCTTTCACCTTGTTAATACATAATTTTAAATATTTGTAATGCTCATAGCAAACGCTCCTAGCTATTAATATTTGTAATGGCATGACTATTGTAATGGCTCAGGGTTTTCGTGCTTTGGTATTTTTGGTGACCACATATCATTTTTCGTATTTTCGTGGCTACGTATCAGGTTAATGTTGGGCAAGGGAGATGTTTCCCGGCTTTCTCTGCTTTGAGGGAGACGGGATGCGAGGAAACATGCCTTTTTTTTTTTATGTGCGATTGAATTTGTAGTGAAATGGGCATTTCCATGTACATTGCATGGTCAGGGACATCAGTAGCATACTCTCTGTGAATGCCAAGTTATCCCTGTGACAATCGAGTGGTGTCCCTTCCCCAAATCAGTGTTAACATTTAAAGAAAAATGGAGAAAAGCAGGTGTACACAACCGAGTTATGATTAAACCAAACACTGGCAATCCTCAACACATTAACTCCCCCATAGCCTTTATATGTCAAAGGACCATTTTTTTGCTTTTCCAAACATAAAACTAGAAAAGTATGTTGGCAGCCCTAACATTGGTATATCCTGTAGGAGATTCAAGTGAAGAATCAAGCACGCTTAGTTGGAGAGGAAGTCAAATTTTATTAATCTATAATCAGGCAGTTAAGGGTGGTTATTTCCACGATTCTATTTATTATACATCAGAAAATCAATAATCCTCTTCTCTCAAACTATTTATGTTGTAGGTGTAATATTGCGTTGTTTTATTTAAATAATAAATAATATATGCACATCACAAAGAAAAGAGGCATTGAAAGAGATACATTTAACTCAATTGTCACACAGTTAGTCTACAAAAATGTCGGTTTAATCAAGTTTCTTTTACGGAAAACCCTTGAGGGAATTAGTGCAACCATAGCAATGACTTCCATGTCTTCATATAATCAGTGTGATGATAATCAAAATAAGATAGTTAATCAGAAAATCATAAATGAAGTGGCACATGATTTCGATATATTTACATCAATATTTCATCACAAAATTAACCTTTAGCAAAAATGACATGAACGCTATGAAGATGATACCTATGATTGATAATAACACTGTTCATGAAAATAACTATATTGAAGGGGCACGTATGCATAATAGTACATTTTAAGAAATTACGAAGCATTTGGTTTTTTGTTTGTTCATATCTTATAATTTAATAGTGTACTAGTGTTAGGAAAAAAAATAATGAACAATTGAGCTTCCCTTTAATATTGTATTGAGCTATCCATCCATGTTGCTTTGGTGGGTAGTGTATACACTTTAATATTGTATGTGCTTCACTTTAAGGTGCATCTTGGGACTCATGCATCTCCTTAACATCATATGTGCTTTATTTTAGTGTGCACCTTAAGACTCTTCACTCTTTGGTGCACCTTGACACTCGTGTATGCATGGGGTCATGGGTTATTGATGTGTGCCTAAGTGATGGCAGTGTGGGTGCAGGCATTAAGGAGAGCTGTTTAAACTTTTGCACTATGTTCTCTAATTCAGGTGGAATTTGTTCCAGTTCTTTGTTTTCATTTTCATTTTCATTCATCAAATTTATGAAATTTGATTAATGAAATGCACATCGGAATTAAAAGTCCCTTATCTCTTAAATAATGTTAACCCTTTGTAGACAATATTACAAATCCTCCGGAACCATTTAAACTCATTTAAAACCAAAGGTTAAGACTCTTTGGGAGTATAATACTTTGACTATTCAAACAACTTAAACCTTTGGAAATATATCAACGCAAGCTTTTAAAACAGTGTTACAAACTTCTTCAAAATTGATGTTTTAAAACTTTCGGCAATGAAATGCATTTTCCACAATAATTAAAATTTGTCGGCACCACATTTATCCGCTTCTAAAATGTTAATACAGTTTCATTAATTAAACTTTGATTCCATACCTCATCATTAAAGCCCATGCAACTTTCAACCTTGGTTACCATTGGATTTCCCACGATCCATATCGACGGCAATCGCATTCATTTGAAGACCACGACTTATCTCCCAGATGCAACGCGAGACCGGTGGTTTTAATATTATGACGTGTCTCAATTTAACTGGATCACATTCCAAAGGCAAACCCGTTCTTAGCTCAAAAGTTATGCGAAAACAGTGGTTTTGTTTTATAAAACCGCTTTACTGCAATTTCGTTTCTTTGTTGTCTTGGATTGCGAATTTTCCACTCGTTCTCTGGTTTGATTTATTCCTCCGCTCCATAACTCGACAAGTGTGATAGAATTACCACTTCGATCTTAAACAAAGAAGACAGAGTTCTTCGTTTCATTCCAAATCAATTTCGCAGAGTTATTTACTCAGCGTCTACGCAGAAGATATAAAAATCAATTGGATTTCCGAGAGATGAAGCCCTCCATCATGAGTTTCCTCATGACTCTTAAACTTCTATAAGCTATGGTATTCCATACAAATTTTCATATTCTATACATGATATTTTACATTCCATATGTGGATTTTCACATTCCACATGTGTCCCTCGGATTTTATTGCATATGAATTATTACAAAATACAAAATACATAAAAGACAGTGGCTATATTAGACATAAATGCTAATAAGACAAAATGTCATCAAATTGATAAGCGATTTGCTTCCTCATGGAGTTCATTGGTGATGTATGTGTTCCATGCTTTGAACTCTGTGGAGATGACTTTGATCCAAACTACGAAGTCTACTTCATATCACCTCTTCACCTCTAGCGCTTCTATCAATATGGTCTTGGAGCTTTGATTGTACATTATTCCCTAGCCATAATCGTTTCATGTGAGATTTGACTAGTGTGATGGAATATTGTATAATAATATCTTTAATGATATCTAAGCCTTCTTGTTTCTATGTACCGCCTTATTTCCTGAAAGATATTTCCCTGCCTCTTATTTCTTCAAGCGATCCAACTGAAGGAATCTCATGTTTTTGTGTTAGAGACTTGAAATCGTTGTGTAGTTGATTATAAGAGACAATATTGTTAATCACCCGTTCTCCAAGATGTATATAATTATTATGGTGGAGTCTTAGCTATACTTTGTCTATCTCTGCAACAATCTTGTCCTTTCTAACCAATTTTTGCGGAACCTTCGGAAATTTGGCAACCCATTCATGGAGTTGATCAACAAAACTATTTTCCATTATTTGGAGCTTCAATACTTCTTGTGCTTTCTTCTAAATTACAACAAGGGGGCCAATACTTCTTGTAGAAGTATAATTTCATCATACAACCATGCCATGGTATCTTCCATTGGCCCCAATTCCTCATGTATGGCTGACTGTCGTTCTACTATATTGAAGTTGTTGGAAGAAAATGATTGATTTTCCGAAATAAGATTTTATTCTTGTTGCTTTATTTTAGCTAACTCTCTCCTTAATTGTGCATTCTCATTTAATAGATACTCAAAGTTGTCTTGTGTTGCTATAGAAAAAACAACATTTCGCCATGATTTATTGAGGGTTCCTCTTAGTATTGATAGTTATCACATTTTCTGTAGATACCGAGATTATATTGTAAGGATCATTTGGGAATTATCTTCACATTTGTTGCACGATCATTTTCTTGAGATGATCAAATGTGACATTGCACACATCTATGAATTTGTCTTCAAGAGCAGGTGTGATTGCCATTTCATAGAATGGGAGATGACCACCCGTAAGAGGCTTGTTTTACTGGAGAACCTTGTTCATCATCTATGGGATGCATGCCGTTATTTTCCTACAAATCTTCCTCTATCTCGTGATTCAACTATTATTCCTCCAATCTATATGCTTCTTCATCCTCTTGAGACTGCCTTTTACATTCTTCTTCTACTCTCTTTCTCTCCTCTTATTATTCCTACTACTTCTTGAGAATATCTTCTTACTCCCTCTTCTCTTCTTCTTGCTACATCTATGCCTCCAATTCTCTCATTCTCTCATTTCTTGTTCAACTTGGATAACTTATTTATTCAAACGATCAACCTTCCATTTCCTAGTACTTTCTCTTGTCCAATCATGCTTGATCTGTTTCTTAGGAGATGAAGTCTTTTCTTGACGAGTTGATTTGGGTGCCTCTTGCACTTGTATATCTTGGGGAGAACTAGCTTCAATCCCTGTATGTGTTCTTCTTACTACATTGTACCGGTTCTTTACATTCTCATCTTCTGTTGTAGACATTGATGAATAATCTCAAGTGAAACCAATCCTTTCACAATGTTGTATGTACACTCTTCTGGGATCATATCCGTGAAAATCACTAGTTACAAAGTGCAAGTAGTCCAAATCTTGTATTTCCGGCTCTGGCGCATTATGACTCTTCAATTCATACAATCTGATCCTCAAAGGAAAAGTAGGCCAAGGGGATTTTTTCCTTCTGTGAAGAACTCATGAAAACCCCTTTCTCAATTGATAATCCACTTCTTGCATGACCACCTTATTAGTTACATATCGCAGCATGAGATGGGGAGAAATCTGACATATGAAGCATCAGATGTATGTATCTTCAAGCGTAGCAAACCAATCCATGACATCATGTAATGAATCCTTGAATTGACCAGTCATTGTAGGAGGATATATCTTATATATAATTGAAATATGACTGTGAAGAAATCCTAAGCTAATGTGTCATATGCCCCTCTAAAACTCAAATCAGACAACACCCTACAATGGAAGTAAATTGGGAACTTATCCTGCGAGGTCCAGTTCCAATACATTCATGGGAATGCATATTGCGCACATATCCCAACCAATATAAATGCATACATGTAGAAATATGGTTCCTATTATGACCTTAAATATGTTTTAGCATTCCTGACATGATGCTACGACTCAAAGGACAATATGTCTTCCCAATTGAAGACTTTACCATAATTATTGCCATATTGAGCATATATATCTAGTGCTCTTCAAATAATTTAGTGTTGTTTTGCCCATGCAACCTACAACACATGGCGATGAGATACTGATATACATCTCTGAGAATCTTGGTTGGGTAAACTGCAGATGTGCGGTGTCAGAACTTAGCAAGATCTCGAAACCAATATTTAATGATGTCACTTGTGTCCAAATTGGCCCATCTAGAGTAAACGTTGTTGCTGACATACTCTGTGGGCATTTTCATCTTATAATAGGTTTGCAAGCCTTCTCCATAATAGGTGGCAAGCTGACGACCGCTTTCACTTCAATGCACCATATATGAATCATCAATGTGTGTTAAAATCAATCCAATCACTTCTGCACAAGGAATGACTGGAAATCTGCATGCGATCCTGTGCATTAGGGACTGCCTGATATTAATGTATACTTCCAATTATTTTAAGTTTTATGAGCACTTTTTTTGCATGAATGTGTCTTTAATGTATTTACATGTGACCTTAGTGGACTTATCTATGAAGCACTATGTATCTACATAAATGGGAATGGTAGGATTTGGAACTTCTATTGCTTCTTCATTTCTCCCTTCTGAGGCTTATTTAGAGGTCACTTGACGCGTAGCAGGAGGCATCGTTCCAACATATGATGAATGCTAGCAGCTTGAACACCTTTATGTGGAACCACACTCACGGCGAAAACAATTATATTTATGAAATCTTCTATTTTTTACGAGAAATAACTTAGAAAATCATATTCACATAGCCATAAAATGTAACTGAAAACATAATTCTATCAACAACGGGACATAATTACTCATACAGGAAATAATTTTTCATGCAAATAAGGAGGGTGCACTATCAAAGCATGAAGGAAGTTCAAGTGTCATTTGGGGATTTTAGGTGCACTCATGTGCTCAAGCAAGAGAGAGAGCACATCAAGGGCACACTGATGAAGATTGAAGCAAAATACTTTAGGTCTTCAAGGTGCGACTGCGACTCCGTTGTGGATGATTTCGTCACCCTCCTAGAGACAGTCTAGAGTTGCCATAGACCAGTGCCTAGGACATCTTAATATAGCAAGGAGCCCTTTATAGTTTGGGTTGTTAGTCCAAGGACTCACTTACTATCTCTTGTTTTGAACAAGGAAATTAGTTTTGAATGGGACCAATCTCTCTCAGAAGCTGGTACAAAGAAAAGAACAATGTAGGGACATCAAGTAAAACTCTAATACAAAGGCATCAGACAGTTAAGAGACCGCTTACTGTAAAGAGGGCCAGTTCAGATAATATATCATAGAAATCAAATATCAGGAAGTGAATGCAGTGAGGAAACATAAGAAGATATTAGCTGGCATGAGACTGATACCCAGATACACAACAGAACCATATAAGGGCGCACCAATTTACGAATCCTTATATGACAATGGCGTTTTAAAAGCACCCTCCTCAAGCAACTAATATAGTAGAAAATATGGAAAGAGTGAACATGGAACAATATACCATGACTAGGCCTATTTAAAGCGCTTGACTAATTCTAGAAAGGGCATCAACGAGGATGAATCCTTACTGCAAACTAGTGAGCCACTCGCATTCTAGAACATGATACAAGAAGATAATGAGCATGAAAGAGATATTGTATTAACACATGAGAGAAATTACATACTGTGAGATACCAAAGACCAGAATCCTCATTACAGTTATAACCCCTCCTCACTGAGACCCTACGGGCTCTGAACCTTCATACAGGAAATATTACAAGATGTATACAAGAGCCTTTTCACTGCACAGTTTGCTGATAGAAATCGGGGACCCTTACAATATCTTTTCTTTTCTCTTTTATAGATGAGATAGAGAATTCTAGAGGAGGAGGTAGATAGAAAGAATTTAATAACTTATTTTGAATCAGATGGCGGAAAGCATTCGCGCCCATACTGTGAAATGACTGAACATAATTGTCTGTACATTACAATTTATTTCTGGAAATGAATGCTAGGAATGAAAATCTGCTTATACACAAGATATAAATAATAAAATATGAAAACATTCGGCCTTTTTTCTGGAGGAGGAAGATCTGTGGCAATAAAACCTTGAGGCACCAGTTCCCATGCATGGTACTTTCGATCTTCAGTTCTTGAATTTAAATTTGAAAATTCTTTCGAGCTGGACCCTGAATTCATTGCTTCATTAATAATCTGTTGCTGCATTAATGTTTTCATCCGCCCAAATGCGTCCCTTTTGATTTTTCTCTGGAGAGTTCCATGGATCGAAGTACCCTTCTTTAATGGAGGTCACATCATAGTGACTTCCGGATCATTTCCGCTAATTTTGTTCCCACCACAAGTTCCTGCAAAAACCAAAGCCTGTTGAATAAAACTGATGACAGAGATAGTGGACAAAGCGAGACTAACAGAAGTGGTGGCGTAGATATGGGAGGAGGATGGAACGACGAGGGGTGGAGACTTCAAATAAAAATGTTGAAGCGTGACACATAACCGGAATATGAAAACAGTGGAGGAACAGTGGATGACATGTAGACAAACGATGAAAAATGGCGGAAGAACGCTGATGACACGAAAACTTCAAGGATTAACCTTTGGGGGAGTTACAAAGAGAAGACATAACACAACAACGAAGCAAAGGCTTAAGAAGTGGGACCCGGAGCGCATTTCACAAAATCGCAAGAGGAGAGAATGCGATGGAAGAAGAATGGAATAGCCAAAATTCCGCACTCTGCGCTATGCGATGGACGGGGTTAGTCGAGTGCGGATCGCAAAAATGAAAAATGCGATGGCGGAGGATAGCGCGCACGAGAAACTGCGCTTTTGCGATGAGGCGGACATGCGATGGCACGATTATGCGATCTGCGATAAACACTCAAAGGGGCAGCGCTTGGTTACATGCAACAAAGGAGGCGCGGAGCTAGGAGGAAAAGGGGCTAAACCTTATATAACCCTTTAAAGTGGACTTTAGCCCCCTTTTTCAATGTATTTCCAATGCGGGAACGGGCAGCGGTAAAGGGGAAAGAAGAGACTATGGCCAAGATTCAAATGGAGGGGGCTGATTTGTACAACATCGGCTCCAACTGGGGATGGCATGTTCGTCCTCGGGCATGCCGAGAACTCGCAGACCTCAGACCCCTTTGCATTTTCTTCAAAACTTATTAGCTTATTTATATTATTTACATTTCAAAACTGAAATCACACTTGCATATATTATATACATAAAATACACCAAGTCTGATCCACCTGAGTCAGCATTGAAAGTAGTTTTTAAGGAATTGTCCATTCACGGGAGCGTCCAACAGATCACCCTGTAGATTTTCTAACATGAAAGTATTATTTCTCCCTAGGTTCACTATTTTGAATGGACCGAACCATAGCGGGTCAAACTTGGCATGCTTGCCTTTTTCTGCTCTGCGAACATCCCACCTGAGAACCAGGTCTCCTACCTGGAAATTCCTATCTTTTGCATGGCGATCAAAAATATCCTTCATTTTCTCCTGGTATTCTATCAGTCTCTCATTCACCCGGTTGCGCGTTTCTTCCAATTCTACCAGCTGATTAATTCTTCTGATCATGTCATCTGGTTCTTCCTGATTCTCTTGCATGAAACGTGCCACCGGCAATGCTAATTGTAGAGGAAACACAGCAGCTCGCCCATATACCAGCTCATAGGGTGACTTCCCTGTTGCTCTTTTGCTGGTTATCCTATTTGCCCATAGAGCAAACTTCAATTGAGAGTCCCAATTTTTCTGATTTTCAGCTATCGTTTTCTTCAAAGCCCTTACCAGGGTTTTATTAGAGGACTTTGCTAAACCATTCCCCTGTGGATAGTATGCTGTGGAGTGAGTCAATGTAATGTTATACCTTTGACAAAACTTTACAAACCTGGCAGACTTGAAAGCCTGCGCATTGTCAGTTACAATTCGGGCTGGACAGCCAAACCTGGATATGATATTTTCCTCTATAAACCTCATGATCACAGCATCTGTAGCGTTTCTTGTAGGTATTGCTTCCACCCATTTCGTGAAATAGTCCGTGGCTGTTAGTATCCATCTATGCTGGCCACTTGATGGGGGATGTATTTCTCCTATAAAATCTAGTCCCCATTTCTGAAACGGTTCATTTACATGGATGGGAATCAAGGGCATAGCTGCTAATTTCTGTCTCTCTGCAAATCTTTGGCACTTGTCGCATGCTCTGACTTGGGCAAAAGTATCTGAGTACATTTTTGGCCAGTAAAAACCGGCCCTCAAGATTTTATGTGTTGTGGCCCTCCAACTGTAATGTCCTCCACAAATCCCTTCATGAAATTCTATTAATGCTTTTTGCGCTTCATCTTCTGTGAGGCATAACAATAATATACCTAGAGGGTCTCTCCAATAGAGCTGTCCATTGGCAATTACATATTTTTGTGATTTCATTCTCACAGCTCTGTATTTTACTTTATCACAACCTGTAGGACAGCTAAGCGTTAAAAGATATTCAACTATTTCTTTATACCAAGGACTAGTTAGATATTTCATATGTATCTTTTGAGTGGCCATCTCCAGCCCTTGCTGTTCTTCTTCTTCTTCAGATTCTTCATTCGCTATCATGGATAGATTAATGCCCAGAGCTTGATGATTTGATTCAGATAACATCTTGGCAAGTCCCTGTCCTTTGACCAACTTAGTAGGCCTTATATCCAAATCATACTCCTGGATTTTTGCAATCCATCTTCCTCTTCTGCCTTCGCTGTCTCCCTGAACCAGAATGTCTTTGACAGCTACTGTGGGGACATATGCAGTAATATGAGATTGCAAAACATATACTCTAAAGGCTTTAAGGGACTTTACCAGGGCATATGCCTGTTTCTCCAATATATTATATTTTAATTAAGCATCATAAAGCACTTGACTGAAGAAAGCTATAGGTTGTTCATATCCCTCCTCATTTTTCTGCAATAATACTCCGGCAATTGTATGGGGTGAAGCAAATGAGAATATCATAAATGGCTTTTTGTAATCGGGTCCAGCTAGCACAGGAGCTTCAGCGAATGCCTGTTTTATCCTTGTGAATGCATCTCTAGACTCCTGGGACCATTTGACTTCACTATCCTTTTTCAACATATTAGTTATATGCCTAACTATCTCAGCATAGTTAGGAATGAACCTTCTTAGAAAATTAATTCAGCCCAAAAACACCTGTACTTCCTTTTTATTCCTAGGCAAAGGAATGCTGTTTATTACTTCAACTCTTTTAGGGTCTATTTTCACACCATCTTTTGTTACAATGTGCCCTAAGAGTTTTCCCTCATCTAATGCAAATAAGGACTTTTGAGGATTGAGGGATAGGCCATACCTCCTGCATTTTTCAAAATTTCTTCTTAGATGTTCAATATGCTCATCATCATTCTTTGAAAACACAGTGATATCATCAAGATAAACTACCAAAAACTTGTCCTGTTCTCCAACAAAGGCTATGTCCATTGCCCTCTGAAACGTAGCTCCTGCATTAATTAATCTGAATGGCATCCTGGCATACATAAAGGTTCCCCAGGGGGTGGTGAATGCAGTCTTCTTCTGGTCTTCTGGGAATATAGCTACCTGATTATAACCAGAAAATCCATCCATCATTGAAATTCTGGATGCTCCTACCACTTTCTGCAGGATGTGGTCCATCTTAGGCAGTGGATAATTATCTTTGAGAGATGCTCTATTCAAATTCCTGAAATCTACACATAGCCTTATTTCTCCATTTTTCTTCCGAACAGGAACAAGGTTCGCTATCCATTCTGAGTATCTTAATGGCACAATTATCTTGGCTTTCAATAGCTTCTTGATTTCTTTTTCAATGGAGGGAAGCAGCAGAGGATTGATCTGTCTGAGCTTCTGCTTATAAGGCTTTGCATCTTCCCTCAGTGGAATCTTATGCTGCATTATATTTACATCAAAAGTTTTTAGGTCCTGATAGGACCAAGAAAAAACATCTTTATAAGATTGAAATAACTTTAAATATTTTTCTTTATAATCTTCTGGGACTTTCTTAGATAATTTGATAATTTTAGGATCTGCATAAGTACCCAGATTCAAGTCTCCCACTTGATCTTCTTCTGTTACTTTGCTGGGCTGCAATGGAATATCATCTTTGTTAAATAATCTTTCTAGGGGCACCAGCCCCCTAGGTATAACATTTCCTTTCAGCTGCAGCACTCTATTTCCTGCTATCTTTTCTTCCCATTTACTTTCTGCAATATTTTCAACTTCTTCCTCCTCATTATCATCAATTTCTATATTTGTGAATTCTCCCACCGTCTCCATGAATCTCTTCATTTTTTCATCATCTTCAAACAGCTGCCAATGCTTTACATTATCTGGAATGGATGGTCTGTAACGTACCTCCACTTCATATCTTAAAAGCGGGTTCTGAGGAGGACGGAATGTACTGGCAGCTACAGCAAGAGAATCTGCTATTCTGTTTTGCTCCCGGGGCATGAACTGTATATTAAATGCGGAGAAGAAATTTTCCATCATGTCCCATACTTCGTTTCTATATGCTCTGAGCCGAGGATGCTTAGTTTGGCATTGATTTTTGATCTGCCTCACTACTAGCTCAGAATCTCCCAGGACTTTTAAACATTGGATGCCCATGTTTCTAGCTGTTTGCAGTCCCAATAATAGTGCCTCATATTCGGCTACGTTTTTTGTAGCCTCGTACTCCAATTTAAAAGACAAGGGCACCCATTTTCTGGTAGGGGAGATCAACAATACCCCAGCTCCATTTCCTTCTCTCGAATTTGCTCCATCAAAATGCAAAGTCCAAATTTCTGATTCCTAATCTCCTTTAGGCTGCTCAGCTTGAATTTGACCAAAAAGGGGTTCATGAGCATAATTTGGATTTTCTTCTAACATCAAACATGAAAAGTCTCCCTCTTTGTTACAAACTGGAGAGTTCTCTGAGCAGTCAGCCTTAGTTACCATTTTAACAAATCTAGTCTCCCTGTATAACCTCCTTTCTTGACCCCCAAAGACTGGGACAGTAGCATATGTTAAATCCAGTTTAATTGACCCCCCAATCTTGGTACCCCATGACCTTGACAAGAGCATGCCAAAGCGGGCTGGGATATCAGCGACCACAATGTCCATGACCACACTTTTCGCTGGAATTTGGGCCAAATTGACCACTAAATCTTTAATCATTCCCAAGCATTTAACTCTTTTAGAATCAAATGAATATAAATCTTTGTATGGTCTTGTAATTTGCAGTCCTAGTTGTTCCATGACAGACAGAGGCATAAGATTATGGGAAGCCCCAGAATCTAGCATACAGTTATGTAACAACAGGTCATGTATAACTAGGGATACATAAAAGGGAGGAGTAGAAGGGTCTATCTCCTCGACATGTGGGCCAAATACTACCATGGGTCTTTCTTCTTGAAGGTTTAAACTATCGGGTGTAATTGGTATTTCTGGAGGAAGTATGAAAGAGGTAACTTGAGACTGATATACAGGCTATTTTAATAACTCAGTCAGAGGGACAGGAATCTTAATCTTCTCAAGTTCTTTTTGCAAATTGAAAGAAGATGGGGGCTTTTCTATCACTACTTCTTTTGACTCCTTATTTTCAGCTGAAGACCTAATTTCTTTTGATACTGGCTCAACATTAGGAGGACCGACTATTTTAGAAGAAGAAGGAATCTGATCATTAGACTGCAAGGGGGTATTCAAAAGATTCTTACCTTTTTCCGCATTCTTCTTTGTTGCTGATTCCTTCTGAGCAGATGTTTCTTCTTGAGGTGGTTCTTCTTCTTGCTCCAGAGTTCTGGTCCTCTTCCTTGAGGATCTGAGATCATATTTTACATTGAATTGTGCTTCCATAAAATCAGCAAATTGCTTACAGTAATGGTCAATCTCCGCTTCTTCGTCTTCATCTTGCAGTGGGCACTCCATATCATCATTATTTGAAAGAGCCATATTTGAATCTTCTACTCCATAAGCTGCATCTCCAGTGGAGTCATCTGCTGGTCCTTCCAAGTATAAGGGATGAGGTACCTGGTCTTGTTGTTCTTTCGTCTCTCTCGGCAATATCTGGAGAGGTGGCCTTCTATACTGGGGATTATATCCTCTGTTTGGAGCATTATAGAAATTCTTGGGAGCTGCATTTTTTTCTTCCAGTTCAAGCTTGACCATCTTCTTTATCATCTTACTTATTTCATCCAATTTCTCTGGATCTTTTTCTTGACTTGAGGCGGAAACCTCTTCTTTGCCTCTCCTCCTAGTATCTTGTTCAGTTTTTCCCTTTAGTTTCCCGGTGGAGGCAAAGTTCGCTTCTAATTCCAGAGCATCTGACTGTGCATCATCTAGAGTGGCAGGTTTCCTTTCCCTTAAGGAGAAGCCAAAATCAGATTCAAAGGCTGCTATGAAAATTATCTTGGCAGCAGCTTCATGGGGCTTCATCTCAGGGGGCAGGCTCAGGTATAGCTTATTGAATCTTTTAATAAAGTCTGAAACTCCTTCATTCTGTTTCTTCTTCATGGTATTAAATTCGGTGAGACATTGACCGTGGTCTTTCTTTTCTCCCCACTTCCTGAGAAAAGCATTTTCCATTTGGTCCCAGGTGGTCACAGAATTATTCCCCAACGTCTTAAACCATTTTCGGGCTTCCCCTTCCAAAGACTACACAAATAATCTCAAGACCACATCCAGATGTTCAACATTTAAGTTCTCTGCAAAAGAGCAGAAGGTCTCGAGATGTTTCTGAGCATCAGCTCCATTTTCACCATTAAACCTTGGCAGAATCTTTAGATAATCTTGTGGCATATCATTTAACACTTGGGGCAAGGCCAGTGGGGCGTATTTGTTCAAAAGAAATGTAGGAACATTGGCCATTGGAGGAGGTGGGGGTTGCACAACAGTCTGAGATACAAAAGTAGGGAGAGGAGTAGGAGGAAGCGGAGTGTGAATGATAATGGGAATATATTGCACAGAAGCCTGAGGTGTGGATGGGAATAACTCACGGTTAACAGCAACTACTTCTGTGACTTCTTTAATTTCTTCAGCCTCGAAAGCGGGATGAGATTCTTTTTCAATTGAGGCACTTCCTCTAC
The DNA here is from genome assembly GCA_034641835.2 of Pinus albicaulis. NCBI lineage: Eukaryota > Viridiplantae > Streptophyta > Pinopsida > Pinales > Pinaceae > Pinus > Pinus albicaulis. The sequence continues at coordinate 168,529,233 of CM076577.1, read as the reverse complement.
GTGGAGTCTCCGAGCAAAACTCGGGATTTTCTGTTCTAACTTCTTGAGAAGAAGAGGGCGGATAATCTTCAATGGATTATTCAGGGTTTTCAGCACAAACTGACTTCCTCTCCTTCCAAAATCTTTTATGAATGATCTTCTCTGGGTCAGACACGTAAGACGCTTTCGACTGAGATGTATCTGACCTCAAATGTGGCTTACGAGGAGCCAGGACTACCAATAAAACTTATCAAATAAAGACCAGTGGAGTCGCCAAGGTGAGAGATATGCAACTCTTCAACTCTCTGTGCTCACCTGATTAGAGAGTGAAAACAATTTGTCGAGACCCAGGGAAACTGATATTCTTGAATTCGCTCCCCGGCAACGGCGCCAGAAAGATGTTGTGGATGATTTTGTCACCCTCCTAGAGACAGTCTAGAGTTGCCATAGACCAGTGCCTAGGACATCTTAATATAGCAAGGAGCCTTTTATAGTTTGGGTTGTCAGTCCAAGAACTCACTTACTATCTCTTGTTTGAACAAGGGAATTAGTTTTGAATGGGACCAATCTCTCTCAGAAGCTGGTACAAGGATAAGAACAATGTAGGGACATCAAGTAAAATTCCAATACAAAGGCATCAGACAGTTAAGAGACCGCTTACTGTAAAGAGGGCCAGTTCAGATAATATATCACAGAAATCAAATATCAGATAATGAGTGCGATGAGGAAACATAAGAAAGATATTAGCTAGCATGAGACTGATACCCAGATACACAACAGAACCATATAAGGGCGCACCAATTTACAAATCCTTATATGACAATGGCGTTTTAAAAGCACCCTCCTCAAGCAACTAATATAGCAGAAAATATGGAAAGAGTGAACATGGAACAATATACCATGGCTAGGCCTATTTAAAGCGCTTGACTAATTCCAGAAAGGGCACCACTTAAGATGAATCCTTACTGCAAACTAGTGAGCCACTCGCATTCTAGAACATGATACAAGAAGATAAATAGCATGAAAGAGATATTGTATTAACACATAAGAGAAATTACATACTGTGAGATACCAGAGACCAGAATCCTCATTACAGTTATAACCCCTCCTCACTGAGACCCTACGGGCTCTGAAACTTCATACAAGAAATATTACAAGATGTATACAAGAGCCTTTTCACTGCACAGTTTGCTGATAGAAATCTGGAACCCTTACAATGTCTTTTCTTTTAGCTTTTATAGACCAGATAGAGAATTCTAGAGGAGGCGGTAGATAGAAAGCATTTAATAACTTATTTTTGAATCAAATGGCGGAAAAAATTCGCGCCCACACTGTGAAACGACTGAACATAATTGTCTGTACTTTACAATTTATTTCTCGAATAAATGCTGGAAATGAAAATCTGCCTATACACAAGACATAAATAATAAAATATGTAAACATTCGGCCTTTTTCTGGAGAAGGAAGATCTGCGGCAATAAAACCTTGAGGCGCCTGTTTCCATGCAAGGTACTTTTGATCTTCTGTTCTTGAATTTAAATTTGAAATTTCTTTTGAGCAGGACCCTGAATTCATTGCTCCTTCATTAATAATTTGTTGCTGCATTAATGCTTTCATCCGCCCAAACACGTTCCTTTTGATTTTCCTCTGGAGAGTTCCAAGGATCGAAGTACCTTTCTTTAATGGAGGTCACATCATAGTGACTTCCGGATCATTTCCGCTAATTTTGTTCCCACCACAAGTTCCTGCAAAAACCAAAGCCTGTTGAATAAAACTGATGACAGAGATAGTGGACAAAGCGAGACTAACAGAAGTGGTGGCGTAGATATGGGAGGAGGATGGAACGACGGGGGGTGAAGACTTCAAATAAAAACGTTGAAGCGTGACAAATAACCGGAATATGAAAACAGTGGAGGAACAATGGATGACATGTAGACAAACGATGAAAAATGGCGGAAGAATGTTGATGACACAAAAACTTCAAGGATTAACCTTTGGGGGAGTTACAAAGGGAAGACATAACACAACAACAAAGCAAAGGCTTAAGAGGTGGGACCCGGAGCGCATTTCGCAAAATCGCAAGAGGAGAGAATGCGATGGAAGAAGAATAAATTAGCCAAAATTCCGCGCTTTGCGATATGCGATGGGCGTGGTCAGTCGAGCGCGGATCGCAAAAATGAAAAATGCGATGGCAGGGGATAGCGCGCATGAGAAACTGCGCTTTTGCGATGAGGGGGACATGCGGTGGCGCGATTATGCGATCTGCGATAAACGCTCAAAGGGGCAGCGCTTGATTATATGCAGCAAAGGAGGTGCGGAGCTAGGAGGAAAAGGGGGCTAAACCTTATATAACCCTTTAAAGTGAACTTTAGCCCTTTTTCAATGTATTTCCGATGCGGGAACGGGCAGCGGTAAAGGGGAAAGAAGAGACTATGGCCAAGATTCAAATGGAGGGGCTGATTTGTACCAAAGACACACAAGGAGACAAAGATGGTAGAAGGGTGCACTATGAAGAGACGAAGGGGTCAAGCTATAAGCCTTTAGGTCTTAAAGGTGCACTCATGATGACAAGGAGGGTGTAAGGGCGCATGCTAAAGAGATGAAGGGGAAAACATTCAAGCCTTCGGTGTGTGCTCATGTGCTTAAGGAGGGCACAATTCTTCGCGACAAAGGACTGCATTCTTGAGGGAAAGTTGTCTTTCTGGGCACAATTTTAGGAGATAGTCAGGGTTCAGGTTCTAGAGATGAGCTTTGTCTTGGAAAGAATCGAGGAAAAGTCCAATAATAAGAAATTACGATAGAAATTCCAAGAGAGTATATCTACAAGTTTTTATAAATTTTGGCGCAATCATGAGTGCAATATGAAGAGTTGAATAATATGCATAGTCACAACCTACAACAATAGTTTGACACTTGTAGAAGAAACAACAAACTGAAACACCAATAAATAAACTTAAAATAAAATAAACACTAGTAATGAAATCAAGATCAGAAACAAAAATAACCAAGGAAACCAATAGAATTGATATGTAAAAATTACTTGGAATGAAGTGCTCCTTGATCCAAAGATGTGCACCCAACCCCGATGGGAATTATCGTGAGAAAGAATGATTAATTGGGTTGATTATAAATAAATTACATGAAAATACATTCTATGCATGATCACCACTTATCGACGATTGAATCAATTAGTTAAGGAAGTGAAGTGGGCTCCTATTTTGTAGGAGTGCACCCACATGCAACAAGAAAGCGCATGCATGAGTTCTAGAAGGGTGCATGTATTCATGTCGAAGGAATGCACTCAAGGGGGGTGGACTCGCTGAGCATGAAGGAGCGCGCAGTTGTTCAGCGCGAAGGAGTGCCCTCAACAAGAGAGAAACTCTTTGTGATCTTGGAGTGCATTTTTGCTTTAAAATTTCTTTTTTTGTGATTTTGTTTTCTTTTGTGTGCGAAATAAGGATATTTTCTAAGTCAAGAAAAGCTATGAATTCACCTATCCTTAGAGAAGATAACACAAGTGCTTCTAAATATTAGGTGACGAAACTTAGGAAACATTGACTTAGGAGGATGCAACACTTAGATAAAACATAAGAATAACAAATGAAATAATGTGATGACACTAAGTGGCTTGGAACAACAATTCGTGTAGGCTCCAAAATTGAGTTAGGAAATTTTTTTAGAGGGTCCTTGTCATAGCGACAACACCTAGAGACGTATTGGGAGAACCCGATATTCTCTGTTTTGGTTCGATTTATGCGGGAAGTCTCAATTTTAGAGGAAGCATTGATTCAATCAGTGAGTTACATTAGCTCCCCATGTTCCATTACTAGGTATAACACAACATAAAGAAAACCAAATCAATTAGATGAGAATAAGAGTAATATAAAAATACGGCTAAAAATGTAATCAAAGTATGAGTTTTCATCTCTGGTGTTGCTTCACTCCCAACAAGCCTGGACAGTAGCCCGACGGAGTCACTTTAGGAGCACAAGTGTTGCTTCGTTGCAGTGAGCCTAGATAGCACCTCGATGAAGTCGCTTGCTTCACCTCCTTGCGCAGGAAGCCTTTATCTTCTTTCACCCTTTATTTATTTATTTGTTTTAAAAGGATTGTGCTTATGCACTTATTTTTCTTTTTAAATGGGGTGGAAAAGGGATCTCGAATTATTGAGAGCAGAAGAGGTTGCTCCTTCAGAGACAGGTTTGTAAACCTCTGATAGTTAGTTCGCTAAATATCCCCCCCCATATTTCTCCATTTAAATAGATAGGTGAGGAAACACTATTAACAAACAAAACCGAGTATAGGAGCGAGAATCCTAAATAGATACAAGCATTAATTTTTTCTTATGATTTCCTAGTTGAAGGATTGTATTTTCCATTGAAAAATCATTGAGTTTAAGGATGTAAACCAAATCAAAGAATAGGGTCATGAATAATCAAAATGTTACATGTTACCACAACTTTCCTTTCAAAAAACAATAGCCACATCGTCTTGAAGCTCAAAACCAACTTTATGCTAGGACTAATAAAACTAAAAAAAACCCAGGAAAATGAAAATCAAGACTAACATGCAATACATTTAACTAAATGCAACCTATCTTATCCTAAACTAAACATCACAAAGCCGGGTTAAGTGAAAAGGAAATTCCAATGCATCAATATAATATTCTCTTGACTTTTAAGTAGAATGATGTGAATGTGTAAGACAAGTGTGAAATATAGTATAGTGAAAATGTTAAACAACCAAAACATCCACGCTGACAGGTAAAAACAAGAAGTGCAATCACATTGGTGTGACTCACTTAACTACTATATTGAAAGACAAAATCCACAACAATAACATTTACCAGGTTCATGACCATACAAAACTTGACTAAATGCATGCAGGGACAAGCCATGAGACATGGATAATAATCGATATGATTCTTCAAGACAATCTACAATAGGGTCATGGAAAGAACCTTTAAGAAAACTATAACAATAAATCTTAATCAAAGACATATCCATATCGTACTAAGCAAAATCAAGAGATTGCACACATTCCTTGTTGTCATGCGAGTTGAAATTTTCAATGGATGATGCAAAAGAGATGCCATATCGAAGGATTTGACAATTGTTAAGATCATTCTTTGTTTCCACATCGCATAATAAAAATTCACATGAGTTGGGATGTCATGCCAGGAGAGTAACTCCATGAATGAATTCCATTTTTCATTAAGAGAAAATATGGATATATATAAGGAGAGAGAGACTATTGGGATTCATCTTCCAATGTCTCTTTTTCTTCCAATTCTTTTATTTTACTATTTAGAAAATATACATGGATTTTCCTAATCCCAAAGATCAGGTGTCAACATTCCCCCCCTTAATCTAAAGGGATGTTGGTGAGTTCAAGCATCATTTTGAATCTTTCAAACTTTTCTCTTCCAAGTGCTTTGATGAAGATGTCTACGATCTGGTCATTTGTGGAAAAATGTTGTAGGTGGATTGTCATGGCCTCAACATGATGTCGAATTAGATGATACTTTATATTGATCTGCTTGGTTCGATCATGGAACTTTGTGTTCTTGGCCAAATTTATTGTAGAAGTGTTATCAATCAAAAGAGGAGTCGAATGCACTTGTTTCTTCTGCAAATCCTCCAAAATTTTCCCGAGCCACACAATTTCCTTCGTTGCTTAAGCTTTTTCCACATATTCTACCTCAGTTGTGGAATCTATAGGAACTTATTGTTTGCATGACCTCTAGGAGACAACTCTTGATCCAAGAATCATAACGTAAACTAAATTAGATACTCCAATTTCTTTATCTCCATCAAAATATGAATCAGAGTATCCAATCAAGTTGTAGTCATCCACCTATGTATACTTGAGTCCAAAGTCTTGAGATTAGTTCAAGTACTTTAAAACTCCTTTTGTGGTAGACTAATGACCGTTACAAGTCTTTTTCATAAACCTGAAGAGTATTCCAACAAAAAATGAAATGCTTGGCCTGGTAGTAGTTAGGTAGTTGAGACTTGCTACGAGTTGTCTATACTTTGTTGCATCCTCAAATTATTTTTCTTCAGTCGATGTGATCTTTAAATTCTATTCCATTTGACTAGTCAAAGGATTTCACTTGGCCATGCCAAACATGTTCAAAAAATCTCCAATGTACTTCTTCTGAGAGAGGAATATAAACTTCGGATTTTGGGTTACTTCAATACCAAGATAATAGTGAACATATGCAAAATCTATCATGTCAAAACCTTTCCTCAGTTATTTTTTTATGGATGCAATGTAATTCTCATTATTCCCTGTCATCATAAGATCATCTGTATACACCACAAGATATACAACTGTTTTTCCAACTTTCTTGACAAAATAAGTTGCATCATCAAGATAATAATGTTTGAAATTGAGTTTCAGAAGATTCACAATCAATTTCTCGTACCAGGATCGTGGTGCTTGCTTGAGGCCATACAAGGATTTTACAAGATTGCATACTTTGTGTTCGTGACCCTTCACAACAAATCCTTCTTGTTGGGACATAAAAACATTCTCTTTCATATCTCCATTCAAGAAAGCAATTTTTACATCCATTTGATGGACTTTCCAACTGTTTTGAGCTTCCAAGGAAAAGAGTGTCCAGATGGTAGCCCATTTTACTATGGGGGAAAAGGTCTTTGTCATAATCGACCCCTTCCTCTGTGAAAAACCTTTTTCCACAAGACTGAATTTATTCTTGTCGACTGAGCCATCTGCTTTATAATTGTTCTTGAAGAACCACTTGCAACCAATTGGTTTGGTTCCCAATGGAGGATCAACTAGATTCTAGGTACCATTATTTATCAAAGAATAATATTCTTGTTGCGTCGCTTATTTCCAGTGATTGTGAGAAACGACTTATTTGAATGAATTTGATTCAAAATATGTAGACAAATTTAGTTTACAATCATAAGAAACATCCATATAAACATATGAATCGACATTGTCTACATTGCCTCCATTTTGTCTAGTTGATCTTCTTGTTCTTGTCTTTCCAACCTCATCAGGATGAACACTTTCAAGTGTCTTTGTGATCCATTTTGAAGGACCTTTATGAGATGTCCTGGGATGCTCAATTGATTGAGATGGGGATGAAACAATATCTAGCCTCCCAATTCTCTCAATCACATCACTCAAAGTGTCTTCTTGATTAGTGGTTGTAGCTTCATGAGGGGGAGAGAGTGCTTCATAAGGAGATTCCATAGATTGATCTAGTATAGGGATCCCCCCTTCAAGATGTGGAATCTCATTATCAAACTCTTGAAAATACTTTGCATGTACGAATCTATCCAAGCGATCGAGTTGTTGCTAAACAACATTGTTAGTCTTGGAAGATTCATAAAATATCACATCTCTAGATATTATAAACTTCTTATTCACTTCATCATAGAGAAGATATGATTTCAAGGTATTTGATTAACCCAAGAAGATAAATTTGTGACTCCTTGCATTGAGATTGTTTCTTTGTTCCTGATTAGGGGCTCAGTTTTATGCTAGAAAATCAAAGTTCTCAGAATGGATCAGAACCTAAACGACTGCGTAGTGCTCATCGTTCTGAATCCGGCGCACTTTGTTTCATGAAAAATGGACTCTGTATGCTCTCGGAAACGAGTTCTATTCGCTTTGCTAAACATGAAAAATTATATAAAAAAATTGAGAGATAGATGACGTGGCATGTTGACTATGCATGATATTTTTTGGCAGTTTCCTTTGGTGAATGGTGAACCGCCAAGTGGCAACATGGTATTGGTCGAATTTTGAGTTACGTGGAGAATTTCTATTGGTTCATTTTGGGCCAATTGGGTGAGGACACGTGGTGCAGCCTGGGGCCGCCATGTGTCCTCCTCAAGGTTGTATGGTTAAATAAACGTTTTTGGTTAATTCTGGGTGGAGGCGTCGGGGTTCGACCCTGCGACCTCCCACTAGCCAGCACCACTCTTTACCATTCCGCCAACACGATGGATCTTAACATACTAAGGATCCCATATATATTTAAATATTAACATGTTGTATAGTGGGGGAAGAGGGGGACAACCCCCAATCCATAAGACCACAACCCATAACCACCGACGGGGCTATCACACTAATGCGGAAGTTTAAAACTTAAACCATGTTTAATTAACCTTAACCACCATTATTCAGTGCTTAATCCACATTAAAATTCAGATTAGTTAAAGTGCGGAATTAGAGTAAACTTTGCTTAATTAGTGCTAAACTGTTACTTAACTTAATTATGGATTAAGTTGGCAGACCCCCAAATTTGGCGGAGATTGCCTGTTTAGCTCTAGTTAGCTAATTTAGGGCCTGAAATAGTGGGAAAAATGTAAATGGTCATAATTTTTGGAGTTTTCGACTAATTCAGGTGCAAAAAGAGGCTAGATGACCATTTTTGGCATTCAGAACTCATTGGTGCAGGTTACAGGAGAAAAAGAGCATTGTAAATAGGTCAATTTGACAATTTGAGCATAATATAGAGGCCCAAGCCATGGAAGTTGGACCAAAGAGATGTAGCCCAAGAGGGGTGAACTCCTTCATCAAATACCTGTGTTGATGTGTTGTATGGTGATGCTATGTACTTTATTTGCTGATGTTCAACCTTTGTTTTTATGTTAAATTATTCATTAAATTGACATGAAAAACACTCATGAGACTTGATAATTTTCAAGAGAACTTGAACTATTTAGCACACATAAGACATTGGATTCATAATCTGAAAGAGTAATTAGCACAACAATACTAACATACTCCATTCAGATCATTTTTGGTATCGGAGCTCTTGGTTATTTAGGTTTTGTTGTGCAATAATGGATCTAATTGTTTGCAAGTTTATGTCATGCTTACAAGGTTAAAACTCAAAAGAGGAGAAGGGAAGATGGTTGAGAGCCATGCAGTTGGGTCAAGAGGAAGAAGGGCAAGGCTGCCAAAGTCTGAAACACCAATACATCCTTAAGTTGAACTTGAGTCTTCTGTGAGCATGTCTCATGAAGGAGAACCTAACATGATAGAAGATGAGAGAGCATTCAGAAAGGCATTCTTTGATATGATTGAGATGGTTAAAGTCCTTTATGAGGAGAGGAATTTAAGGATGCAAGAAGAAAGTTCAAAGCCTACAAGAGGAGAGGGTTCTATAGGAGGAGGAGGCCATGGAGATGGTAAGAAGCCACCATCAACTCCACCATCATCCTCACCACCATATTCACCTACCTCATCATCATCTTCCACTACCACAACTATTCCATTTGTTCATATACATACTTCAAAAGGAGTTGGTAAATCACCCTTACTTAAACTTGATGTTAAATTTGAGCTTCCAATGTATAATGTCAAAGTGAATGCAGAGAAGCTGGACAATTGGATTCGTCAATTGGAGGTTTATTGCAGAATTCAGATACTTCAAGAAGATGACATAAATATTCAATCGTCTTCCTTGAGAATGGAGGGTTCAAAACTTGTATGTTGGGAAGCAAAGACACAAGAGGAGATTAGGAAACACAGTAAGATCTCAATTTCTTTGTCAAATTTTATTACTGCCAGTAAAAGGAAATTATATTCTCTAGCTTACATCCAAAAGGCTATTATGAGTTGGAAAAATTTTAGACAATTGAAAGGTCAAAGTGTGGAAGATTACACTCATGAATTTAGGAGAGGATCTCTTATGTTAGGAGTTGATTTTCATAGCCAAGAAACTTTACATAGTTACCTAAAACATACCATCCTCATGTTTAATACCACTAGTCTAGATGAGGTCTCTGTGCAAGCTACACACCTTGAGGCAAGAGGGAAAAATGTACAAGATGAGGGTAAAAAGAAACCATTCAAGGGAGGTGAAAAAGGAAAGGGTTTCAAGGGAAAACAAAAGAAGAATGCATCCATTAAGAAAAAATGGGAGAAAACCACATGTACTCATTGTTCCAAAGAGGGTCATGATGAAGCCCACTATTGGAAACTTCATCCTGAATTGAGACCTAATAAATTCAAAAAATAAAGTGAAACAAAAGACAACTGCTACCACACAATAGAATCTTGGATTCGACTCAGGAGATGAGACTAAAATTGCAGCCATGGTCACAAAGGGAAAATAAGCCATAGAAAGTACTAGTGCCTCAAATTGTCACAATAACACTCCAAGTGAAGAAAAAGGAATATAGTTGTTTCATGTAAGAGTGATCTCAAAACATACAAAAATTGACACACTATTTGATAGTGGGTCTCAAGCTAACTTAATATCTGAAGACTTAGTTAAGGAGATGAATCTTGAAAATTTACCTCATCATAATACATACCCTTTGGGTTGTGTAACCAAAGATACAAATATTACAGGTCACAAGAAAATGCATTTTCCGGTTTGCAATTACCACAAACTTTATTGATGAAGTTTAGTTAGATGTTGTACCACTTGACATATATGGAATTGTTTTGGGTAGCCCATATCTCTATGACAGGAAAGAAGTCTTCTATCGCCATGAGAAAAAGTACCACTTTTTCAAAGATGGAGTGTAATATATTTTGAGAGATCATCACAAAAAGCTAAACCTCTATTTGGTTAATGATGGGCAAATGAAGAGACTAGTAAACTCAAGCAAAAATTTTGTGCTTCTTATGATCAAACAAAAGAATGATAAGGATTTTGAATATTTTGAAGGTTGTGATGATAGATTAAAATCTGATTTGTTTGATGTGGTAAGTCAGCATGGGGAGATGTTTCGAGAGCCAAAGGGGTTACCTCCGAAGAGGGGAATCCAACATGAGATACAACTACAACAGGATGTTCCACTCCCTAAAATTGGCATGTATCGCATGTTGATAATGGAAAGTGCAGAAATCAAGAAGAAAATCCAAGAATTGTTGAATAAAAGTATCATTTGTCCATCTACCTCGCCATGTGGTTCACCGATTGTATTGGTGCCCAAGAAGGATGGAACATGGCACCTGTGTGTGGATTTTCGTGCACTCAGCAAAATTACGATAAAGGATCATTATCCGCTCCCAAGGATTGATGATTTTCTTGATCAATTGAGGTATGCAAAGTATTTCACTAAGTTATATTTAAGAAGTGGTTATCATCAAGTTAGAATAGGTGAAGAGGGCATATGGAGGACCACATTTAAAACTAAACAAGGATTGTTTCAATGGCTTGTTATGCCTTTTGGTCTTTGCAATGCTCTAGCTACTTTCATGAGAGTTATGAAGGATGTATTAAGACCATTTCTATATGAGTTTTTCATTGTCTACTTAGATGATATTTTGATATTCAGAAAATCACAAGAAGAACACGTCATGCATGTGAACAAGGTGCTTGATGTCTTGAGAAAATAACAATTGTTTTTGAAGATGCCAAAATGTGAATTTGGTAAAAATTATTTAGTGTATTTGGGACATATTGTTGGAGGAGGTGAGATGAAGATAGACCCCTCTAACTTTGAGGTCATTGTGAATTGGCCTACACCCAAATCAGTCACTGAGGTAAGAAGTTTTCTAGGAGCATCACAGTATTTGAGGAAATTTATTGCTAATTTTTACTCTATTGCAGCTCCGTTACATTCATTGACTAGTGTTAAGAAAGTCTTCCAGTGGCAAGGCAATCATCAAAAATCATTTGATGCTTTGAAGAAGAAGATCAGTTCAGTCCCAATATTAGCATCACCAGACTTGAGACAACCCTTTGAGATTCAAACAAATGCAAGTGACTATGCCATGGGCACAATCCTCTTACAAAATGGTAAGCCTATTTCATTCCATTAAGAAATGTTAGTGGTGTAGTGACAAATCATCCTACACATGAAAATGAGCTATATGTGTTGGTTCAAAGTGCGAAGAAATGGAAACATTATTTGATGGGAAAGGAAACCATCATTCACACCGATCACCAACCATTGCAATGCTTGGAATCGAAGGCTAAATTGCAGTAGTCAAGGAACTTTTGATGGATGGTATTTTTTCAGAAATTCCACTTGGTCATCAAGTATAATAAAGGTATATACAACAAGGTTGCTGATATGATTTCTAGGCCTATTATTAATGCAACTACTTTACTCAAGGACACTTCTATTTTACATGAAAGTGACATTGAACAATATGCATTTGAAAATGAATTTCAAGATGTTTATGCAAACTTGAGTCAAGGTTGCCAAGTTGAGGAATTATATTATCATGTTCATAATAAGTTGTTGTATCATTTTGGCAAGCTTTTTATTCCACAAGGTGAGAGAGAAAATGTCACAAGGGAAGCACACACTTCTCTTATTGCGAGACATTTTGGTGTAAGAAAAACAATGGAAAATCTTCAGAGGTGTTATTATTGGCCTCGTATGCTTGAAAGTGTGTCATGTTTTATTAAAGTTTGTTCATTATGTGCAGTCAGTAATCCTAGTAATAGGAAGTTATGATTGTACACACCACTGTCGGTTCCTTCACATCCATGGGAGAGTATCTCTATGGATTTTGTAGGAGCTCTTCCTTTGTCAAAAAGAGGTCATGATTATTTGTATGTAGTTGTGGATAGGTTCAAAAAAAATGTGTATTTTGATGCCATGTAAAAATAAAGTTACAACTAAAAAAATAGCTCGTCTTTTCTTTCAAAATGTTTGGGTTAATTTTGGGTTGCCTACATCTATTGTAAGTGATCGAGGTTCTCAATTTGTTGCGAATTTTTGGTCAAGTTTGTGGGACTTGATGGACACTAAGTTGAATAAGAGTACAACCTTCCATCCACAAGCAGATGGTCAAACCGAGGTGGTCAATGGAAAAATCATTCATTTTCTTAGGGATATTGCAACAAACATCCTAAGTTGTGGGATGAACAGTTGCATAACATTCAACATCTTACAACTATACAGAACATTCCTCTACTCAAACATCGCCATTTGAGGCATGTATTAGTTATTTTCCCATGTCACCATTGGATTTCATCTTTGGGAAATATGTAGTTATCGATGGACATAACGACATAGATAAAATAAAGAAATTCATAGAGAAAATTCAGTTGATTCATCAAAAATGCTAGATCAACTAAAGAAAAGTTAGGAAAGGTCAAAGCAAGGCATGAAAAACATCAGGTGGATCATAAGTTTCAAGTTGGTGATGAAGTTTGGAATCACATTAGCAAGGAAAGGCTTCAAGGAGAAGGTAAAAATCTGAAACCAATCTTTTATGGTCCTTTCAAAATTTTGGAAAATATTGGTAACAATGCCTTCAAGCTTGATTTTCCTTCATACATGAAAATTTATTCAGTTGTTAATGCTGAAAATTTGAGATTGTATGAGCCTCCTTTTATTGAAGATCAAGGAGAGAAAGATCAGGTGCCATCTATTGAATATTTTTCTCCAGATTTCTTTGTTGAGCTACAACAAGACACCATACTTGACATGAGGACAAGGACATCAACAAGAGGAAGTGTCAACTATATTCGAGTGGGGCTTAAAGGAAAAAATCCTTCAAAGGCCAAATATATTGAAATTGGGAAGGTGAGGGAACTGTACCCTCACTTGTTCAACAACTGAATATGATCTTTTGGGGTCCAAAAGCTTCTAGTGGGGAGGAATGATCGGGGGCTCGGTTTTATGATAAAAAATAAAAGTTATCAGAATGGATCAGAACATGAACGACCGCGTAGTGCTTTGTTATGAATCTGGCGCACTTCGTTTCATGAAAAATGGACTCTGTATGCTCTCGAAAACAAGTTATATTCGCTTTGCTAAACATGCAAAAAAAAAAATTGACAAACATATGCCTAGTTAACAGTCCATACTGCTGACATGACATGCTGACTGTGAAGGGTTGTTTTTGGCATTTTCCTTTGGCGAATGGTGAACTGCCAAGTGGGAACATGGTATTGGTCGAATTTTTGGTTACATGGTGAATTTATATTGGTTCATTTTGGGCCAATTGGGTGAGGACATGTGGTACAACCTAGGGTTGCCACGTGTCCCCCCCAAGGTTGTATGGTGGAATTATTTTTTTTGGTTAAGTCCAGGTGGAGGCACCAGGGTTCAACCTCGCGACCTCCCACTAGCCAGCGCCACTCTTTACCATTTCGCCCGCACGATGGATCTTAACATACTAAGGATCCCATATATATTTAAATATTAACATGTTGTATGGAAGGGGAAGAGGGGGCCAGCCCCTGATCCATAAGACCACAACCCATAACCACCGGCAGGGCTATCACACTAATGTGGAAGTTTAAAACTTAAACCATGTTTAATTAACCTTAACCACCATTTTTCAATGCTTAATCCACATTTAATTCTAGATTAGTTTAAGTGCAGAATTAGTGCGAAATAATGCTTAATTACCACTAAAAAATTCTTAATTAGCACTAAACTGTTACTTAACTTAATGACGGATTAAGTTGGCGAACCCAAAAATTCGGTGAAGACTGCCAGTTTAGCTGCAATTAGCTAATTTAGGGCCTAAAATAGTGGGGAAAATGTAAATGGTCATAAATTTTTGAGTTTTCGACCAATTCAGGTGAAGAAAGAGGCTAGATGACCATTTTTGGGCATTTTGAACTCATTGGTGCAGGTTACAGGAGAAAAAGAGCATTGTAAACATATAAATTTGACAATTTGAGAATAATATAGATGCCCAAGCCATGGAAGCTGGACCAAGGAGATGTAGCCCAGTAGGGGTGAACTCCTTCATCAAATACCTGTGCTGATGTGTTGTACTTCATTTGTTGTTGTTCAACCTTTTTTTTAATGTTAAATTGTTCATTAAATTGACATGAAAAACACTCATGAGACCTGATAAATTTCAAGAGAAATTGAACCCTTAAGCACACATAAGACATTGAATTGATAATCCAAAAGAGTAATTAGCATAGCAACACTAACATACTCCATTCAGATCAGTTCCTTAGGTGTCAAGGCATAACAGGTGGAGCCAAAAACCCTGATATGCCCCACCAAAGGAATGTGGCCATACACAATTTCATAGGGAGCCTTGTTTTTTATAGCATATATGGACACCTATTCTTTATATACACAACACATAGAACTACATCAGCCCAAAACATCAGCTTAGCGTTCTTGAACAACATCATGAAACGTACCGTATTTAAGATTGTCATGTTCATTCTTTCAGCTACTCCATTTTGCTGGGGATTATAAGGAATTTTTATTTGATGTTTGATCCCATGATGGCGAAGATAGTTTTCAAATTCATTTGAAGTATATTATTTTCTATTATAAGTACGAATAGAGCCAATATGAGATTGTGCATCATTTTCAATCCATGCATGAAAGTTATTGAATATTTCAAAAGCTTTAGATTTGTTCTTCAATAAATAAACCCAACACATTATGGTATAGTCATCAATAAATGTCATCATATATTTATTACCATTTGCATAAGGAACAATCATTCTTCCAAAAAAATTAGAATGAATGAGTTCAAGTTTTCTATGTGCTTTGGAATGAGAATCATGAAAGGTCTGTTTGTCGTGCTTTCCTAAGATACAAACATCACATTACTTAAATTTCCTAGGAATAGTTGGCAAACCATTAACACCATTTTTCTTCAACAAAGGAAGGTTGTCATAGTTCAAATTTCCAAATATAACATGCCATAAAATACTTAATGGAAGTGTACCTTCATCATAATGAGAGTTGTATGAAAATTTTTGTGAATGAGCAGAGGTTCCTTGAATCTTCAATAGTATTTATTGTTTTTTGGAGGATGTGGACCAAATACAACAAGTTTATACTCAAATCTAGGAGGTATAGAGCATAATGTAGAAGAAAGTATGGAAGAACATATAGTTTGAGCCTGATGGTGCCAAGATCTGATGGCCTGAGTTTTACTTGTCTAAAAATTAGACTGCTCCATTGACATTATTGGGGAATTATTCAAAGAAAACTCTTCTAAAATTCATGTGGCAAGTTGCTTCTGAATCAAGCAACCATGTATATTTCCATGAAGCAAGTGAAGCATTGAATAAGTCTTTAGTTACTCCAATGTTGCAATGTGCCACAACATACTGAGTAGATTCAAGTGTTTTTTATTTCCCTTTTCCGGGTGTTCTACCTTTTTCTTCATTTCTTTCCCGCTCGATTCTGTCCCAAGGAAGATTACATGTGGAAGCATCATGTCCATTTCTAGAACATCGTATGCAATGAAGATAACAAATTTATCTCTAGAAATGTATGCCCCCCTTGCCACTAAAATTCTTCTTTCCTCTTCCTCTTCGACCACCTCTTCCTCTAGAATAATCTTTTCCCTGATTATTCTATTTCCGTGCAAGGCACATAGATTCTTCAGAAGACTGAGGAGCTGTATTTTTTGAAAAATCCTTCTCTTTCAACAAACTTCTTCTCAAGGGAATCAAAATAAATACCCTTAAGTTTTTCACTTGCTTGCAATGAATCAAGATAATGTGAACAATTGGGATATAATGCCTTGACATAAGCTATGAGAGGAACATCTATTTCAATGCCAGTGGATTTTACATCATGCATAATGGATGTTATTTCTTATGCTAAGGCAAGAGGGTTATCGATTTTCAACTCAGGATTGAACAAATTTGTCATCAATTGAACAAATTCAAGCTCGGAGTGTGAGTCATATAATTACTTAAACTTATTTAAAGCTTCCAAATCATTTGAAAATGGAGAAATATGACAACTCACCTCTTCATTTACTGATGCTGCAATCAAGGCACATGCCTTGCTATTATTGTTTTTCCGAAATGACAAGGTCCTTGTCTGAAATGGGATTTTTAGGTGCATTGTCTCCTTCCATTTCAAAAATCCCTTTCCAAAGTTCATTGAAAATAAGGGTGTGTTTTATCTTCCTAGACTACTCATGGTAGTTCTCTTTTCTAGTAAGAACTGCTCCCACTATGGATATGAGTGAATGCATCATCAAAAATACTATTTTCTTTCAACTCAAAGTCACAAGCTTTATTGATATCTTTTATTAGATAAAATATTGATTTAATTATGTGGATGGAAAAACTTCACAATAATAATTTAGTGTGGCATATAATAAATCACCACTCCTAATATAATATGTCACCACTCCTTAATATATTAATGTGTCACCATTCCTTAATATATTAATGTCAACATTCCTTAATATATTTATGTGTCACCACTCATTAATATAATATGTGTCACCACTCCTTAATATAATATGTGTCTTATCTATTAAATTCAACACAATGTCTAAGAGACAATGAAACATGAATTGTATGATATATGGGCACACATCACACTATACACTCACCAACACATATATTAAAATTATATCTCATAAAAAAACAAAGCATGTACAAAATATATACTTCAAACAATACGTCGTCGAACATTATCACAGCGACACTTCAAACAACAACATCAAACAATCCATAAAGAAATTTCGACACAAAATATGTTTGGCTTTTAATTTTGGCTTTTAATTTATGCATTAAAACTGTAGTTGAATTTACATACCATTCAAACACATGAGATTTCAATTCAACGCAATTTTAGGCTAGGTTTCGACCAACCTCGATGTAAAAGAAGTTGAATGCACAATGAAGAAGTGACCATCGTATACCACAATTGATATGAATGGGAAAATTAGAGTTTGCTGTGCTAAATTCCAATTCAAAATATAAACAAAGTGCTTGAGGATTATGAGGAAAATTGTAAGTTAATCATGAGTTTTTATGTGAATTTATTGAGAAAATTAACATAAAAAAACTCTGAACAAAAAAATATAATAGACATGAACATCACCATAAACAGCAACACAACAACACATGATGAAGGAGTTCATCTCACCTAGGCTACATTTCCTAAGTACAACTTCTAATGGCTTAACCCTTTTCTATTATGCTCAAAAGTGTGATTACATATGTTTACAATGCTAAAACAACTCTGAAACCTATTCTAATGGCTCCAAAAGGCCCAAAAATGCATGTGTAGCCTCTTTCTGCATCGAATTTGTCAAAAAATCCTCAAGTGATGACTTCCTCTAGCTTTTTCACTATTCGCTCTACATTTTCCACCAAATCTGGCACCAAACCTACAAATCCACCCTTAATTCCGCTAACTGGGCACCAATTATGTCAAATCCCGGTGCAATTTGTGGGAGCATTAATTTTTCCATTAAGGTCTTCAAGCCGAAAAATGTGGTCGTGTGGAGGCCACATTCCTGGGGACTAGGGCCAACGACCCACCCCTGAAGGCCGGGCCCCCACTGCGAAACCACTGGTCATATTAAATGTTATGGTTCGATCACATCCGTTGTGACATTTGTTGTTATGGTTATGAGACTGGTGGGGGGGGGGGGGGGGGGGGGGCACAGGGCTAGCCTCCCACCCATGGTCCCTCCCCCAGTGTGGTGACTAGGGCTGGAACTAGACCCCGACCCCCACCCCCAAACACCAAAAACCTTATAACATAAATATATGCCGCCACCATTATATGTTAAGTATCAAATGTGTGGTGCAATGGTAAAGCGGTTGTTTTTGGCTGTGAGGTCTTATGTTTGAACACAATGGGGTGCTGTTTGACCCTTACAATAATTTTCATGGCCCTCGGGCTGCCACGTCGCGGACCTTGGTTGGGCCATGTGGAGGCCTGTGATTGGCCATCATGAAACCCAATCAAACTTCTCCATTTCAAACCAACTAGGTGGTTCTACTTGGCACGATCTCATTCGCCAAGGAAAACAATCATATGCATAGTCACCCTGCCATGTAGGCATGCCCAGTCAGCAGTACGGACTATCGACTGGACTATCCCTGTACTTTTTTTTCAAAAATTTGCCTGTTTGACAAAGTGGACAGAACGCGTTTATGGGAGCACATAGTGTCATTTTTTCACGAAACAAGTTGCATCATATTCAAAACGACAAAATCTACGCGGTTGTTTAGGTTCTACACTATTCTAACAACTTTATTTGTTGAGCATAACTTTGAGCACTTAATCACTCCTCCCCACTGGAAGATTTTGGACCCCAAAGGATCACTTTTAGTTTTTCAGCAGATGAGGGTACAATTACCTCACCTTTCCAACTCGATCCATTTGGACTTACTTGGATTTGTGCCCTTGAGCCCCACACGAAGGTAGTCTACACTCTCTCATTTTGATGTCCTTGTTCTTCTGTCAAGAATGGTGTCTTGGTAAAGCTCATCAAGGTATTCTGGAGAAAAATACTCAATGGAAGAAATCTGAACATTTTCTCCTTGTTGTTCAATCAAAGGAGGCTCATACAACCTCAAGCTCTCAACATTAACAACAAATTAAATTTTCATATATGAAGGCAAATCTAATTTAAAGGCATTGTCACCAATATTTTCCAAAAATATGAAAGGACCATAATGGATTGGTTCCAATTTTTTACCTTACCCTTGAAGCCTCTCTTTGCTAATGTGAAGCCAAACTTCTTCACCAAATTGGAACTTATGATCTACACGATGCTTGTCGTGCCTTGCTTTGTACTTGCCTTGGCTCTTTACAAGCCGATCTTGAACTGTTTGATGTATCAATTGGATTTGTTTGTTATGAAACCAGCTCATAAAATAGAAGAAAAGCTAGATCAATGCCTTATAATTCAACCTCTTCTAGGGGGAAACCTTCTTTACATCACATAAATGAATAATTTTTGGATGATACAAGTGAAAACTCCTCCTTTCTATATATAGGAGTCCATGGGGCCACAATATAATCCTAGCCAACCTAAAAATAATAATGTAAGGGAACAATAATAACAACATGGGGACTACAGGGGTACAACAATAATAATAAGGGGGATACACTAACAACAATAAGGGATTACACTATTAATATAGGGCCCTAACATGCCCCTCTCCTTAAAAAACGTGTTGTCCTCAACGCTTGAGTAGTTTTGGATGCTTCTGTATAAAATTCTCATCCTCCCATGTGGAATCTTCAGTGGGTAAGTTCTTACACTTGATGAGATACTTTGAAATTGATCTATTTTGTAGCTGTCAAGTTCTTGTTTCCGTGACTGCTTTAGGTTCCAATGTGATTTTTCCTTCCTCATCAAGTTCTAGAAATATTGTTTGAACTAGAAGTTTGTCACCTATAACCTTCTTTAAGCATGAAACATGGAAAACTGGGTGCACTCGGGAAGATGCAGGAAGCTCCAATTTGTATGCCATATTACCGATATTTTGCACACCTTTTAAGGACCATAGTACATTGGAGATAATTTATTATCCTTCTTAACTTGCTTTAGGGACATTTTTGTATGGTTGTAGCCGTAAAAATACCAAGTCTCCTACATCAAAACTTCTCTCGCTGCGATGTTGATCTGGCTATTATTTCATTCGATTTTGTGCCAAATTTAGGTTATCCTTTAAGAGTTGGAGAACTTGTTGTTGATGCTCGATGTGATCTTCCACTGCTTGAACCTTAGAATTTTCTCTTAAAGATGATGTGATGGACAAAAGATGATATCCATAAAGTGCCATAAATGGGGTAATTTTTGCTGCAGTGTGGAAGAAGTGTTATACCACCATTCAACCAGAGGTAACCAATTGACCCATTGTGTTTTTTTATCATATACAAAGAAATGAAGATATCCTTCCAAACATTTGTTCACTATCTCAGTTTTCCCATCGGATTGAGGATGAGAAGATTAGCTATGAGCTATTTGAGTTCCCAAACAATAAAATAATTCCATCCAAAAATTTCCAATGAAAATGGGATCTCTATCGCTTACAACAATCTTTGGGTTTCCATGTAGCTTTCGAATTGTTTCCATAAATTCAATAGCAACTTTACTCGCTTTAAATGGATGATATAATGCACAAAAGTTTTCATTCTTGGTAAACCTATCAACTACCACCATGATGACACTCTTTCCTTCGGACTTTGGTAAACTTGTGATAAAATCCATTGAAACCTCCTCCCAATATTGATTTGGAATGGATAAAGGCTATAACAGACCTGAGGTCTTAATTGTATCAACTTTATTTTGCTAGAAAACTAAACATTTCTCCACAAACTTCTGAATATCAGATTTAAGGCTATCCCAAAAAAAATATTTCTTCACCCTGTGGTAATTTTAAAAAAATCCCGTGTGTCCTCCTAAGGGAGAAGTGTTCAATTCCAAAAAAATATTTTGTTTTAATTGGGAATTCTTTCAAAGATATAAGTGATCTTTGTACCATAAGGAATCATTTTTCCTAAATGTATCAGATGTAATAGGATCTTGTAGCAACTTTTGAATGAGTGTCCATACTTCTTCGTCATTCTTCCATTCCTCCCTTGCTTCAGCTATCCAATCTAGTTGGTTAATAGAAATGGCACAAAGCAATGCTTCCACATCATCATCCTTTCTTGAGAGTGCATCTGCAACAACATTTAGCTTCCTTTTTTTGTAGATGATTTCAAAGTCATAACCCAACATCTTTGTGACCCATTTTTGTTGCTCTTATGAAGACAGTCTTTGTTCCAAAAAGTGTTTAAGACTATCATGATCAATTTTTACCTTGAAGTGCCTTCCCATTAGATAAGGTCACCATTTCTTTAGTGCATGTAGTATTGCCAACATTTCCTTCTCATAAATATATTTGTGTAAATACTTTTCAAAAGAAATGGGTCTTCCTTCTTGCATTAAAACAACACCAATTCCATATCCCGAGGCATCAAATTGCATAATAAATGTTTTTGTGAAGTTTGGCATAACTAAGACCGATGCTTGGCACATTTCCTCTTTAAGATGTTCAAAGGCCTCAGTTGCTTCAGGAGTCCATGAAAATGCATATTTCTTCGATAATGTTGTTAGTGGTGCTGTTATTTTCCCATAATTCTTAACAAACTTGCGATAATACCCTGTTAACTGTAGAAAACCTTGCAACTGCTTTATGGTTGTGGGGACTTTCCATTCCTTAATGGATTTAATTTTGTTAGGGTCTACATTAACACCCTCCTGAGATACAATATGACCCAAATATTCCACCTCTTGTACTCCAAGAAACATTTGGAGGTTTTTGTATATAATTGTTTCTCCTCCAATAGCTTGAGCACCCTGTCAACATGTTGAACATGATCCTTCCAAGACCTGTTGTTCTTGTGATTTTGATATATCATGTTGCACTTATTCCACTTCACGAGTCATAATAGAGGCTTCCGAGGGATTAATGGGTGTTGAATTATTTTTAGGGTGCATTTTAAAACCCGATACTAATATCTATGCTTCAATATGCCCTTGGAATCACTTCAAACTGATTTCTAAAACAAGACTTATGCAATATTTAAAAAAAATACACACCTTTTTCTTGATTTTGAGGAGCTCGATATTGAAATTGATGTATCTCTATAATTTCGGATCCCAAATATTTTATCTTTGGTCCTTTAGTATCCCTATGAATCGTCTTTCCAATGCCATAGGTAAGACCTGATTTGGATTATTCAAGGAAAAGTTATGCCGAATCTCCCACAATGACCTAATTATGGACTCGTTCAGTCAAATGAACTTGTACGATATTACATGTGTCATTGTTTCCTCCTTCGGCTCTGAAATTGATACAAAGGAAAGTAAATTTTGTGTAATTTTGGCCACATTTTACAGAATTCCAATCCGATGCTCAGAGAGAGAGAGTTATGATGATTTTCCCAAGGTCACCTCTTTGAGATGAAATTCAGGAGCCTAAAAAAACCCTAACTTCCACAGATCATATCTCTGAAAATATTGCGAACCAAGAATAGAAATTATTGCAATAAGTTCCTTAGGATTTATTTGCAAATGTGTTTTGTTTTTAGCTTCTGAACCTTCGTAGAAAACAATTTATAGTAAAAATGCCACGATGGCCTGTTTGAGGTAGCAAAACCCTAGAATTCAAATCTCTGATACCAAATGTTATGAAACCAACTCACAAAATAGAAGAAAAGATAGATAAACACCTTATAAATAAACCTCTTCAAGGGGGAAACCTCCTTTAAATTACATAAATGAACAATTCTTGGATGATACAAATGAAAAAACCTCCTTTCTATGTATAGGAGTCCATGGGGCCACAATATAATCCTTGCCGACCTAACAATAATAATGTAAGGGCACAATAATAACAACATGGGGACTACAAGGGTACAACTATAACAATAAGGGGGCTACACTAACAACAATAAGGAACTGCACTAGTAATATAGGGCTCTAACATTGTTCTATGAACTCCTTGGCTTTGTCTATGTCACTATGACCATCAATAGCAACATCCTTTCCAAAAATGAAATCCAATGGCGATCTAGGCAAGTATCCAAGAAATGCC
Organism: Pinus albicaulis; assembly: GCA_034641835.2. NCBI lineage: Eukaryota > Viridiplantae > Streptophyta > Pinopsida > Pinales > Pinaceae > Pinus > Pinus albicaulis. The sequence goes on along the minus strand of CM076577.1, from coordinate 168,506,003 downwards.
TGAAATGACGATGTATGTGTAGAGGAGTGTTTTGCACGGTTGTAAGAAAGCTGAATGTAGTGTAAGTTTTCATCCCATAACTTAGGATGCTTGCTGCATTATCCTCGAAGAATATGTATGACTATTCGATTGACCACCTTGGTTTGACCATCTCTTTGTGGATGAAAGGTTGTACTCTTTTTCAACTTGGTATCCATCAAGTCCCAAAAACTTGACCAAAAATTCCCAAAAACCAAGAATCTCAATCACAAACAATGGATGTGGGAAATCCAAAATGAACCCAAACATGTTGAAAGAATAAGTGAGCTATTTGTTCAGTTGTGATTTTCTTTTTAAATGGCATTAATATACACATATTTCTAAACCTATCCACAACTACATACAAATAATCATGACCTATTTTTGACAATGGAAGACCCCCTACAAAATCCATATAAACACTCTCCCATGGACGTGAAGGTATGGGAAGTGCTGTGTACAATGCTAACTTCCTATTTCTAGGCTTACTAACTGCACACAATGAACAACCTTCAATGAAACATGACACACTTTCAAGCATATGACGCCAATAACAATACCTCTGAAGATGCGACATTGTTTTTCTTACACTGATATTTCCAATAATAAGAGAAGTATGTGCTTCCCTTATGACATTCGCTCTCTCCCCCTGTGGAATACAAAGATTTCCCAAATGATACAACAAATTATTATGTACATGGTAATACAATTCCTCTACTTTGTTTCCTTGACTCAAGTTTGAAAAAACATCTTGAAAGTCATTATCAAATGCATATTTCTCAACATAACTTTCATGAAAAATTGAATTATGCTTGAGTAAAGTAGATGCACTAACAATAAGCCTAGAAAGCATATCAAAAACCTTGTTGTATATGCCTTTCTTATACCTGATGGCCAAGTGGAATTGCTGTAGGAAAACCATCCATCGAAAGTGCCTTGATTGTTGCAACTTAGTTTGCGATTGCAAGTATTGCAATGATTGGTGGTCGGTGTGTATGATGGTTTCCATTCCCATCAAGTAGTGTTTCCAATTTTTCACACTTTGAAATAAAAGATCCTTGTCATAATTAGCATAGTTAATCGATCCACTATTAAAAGTTTCTGAATGAAATTAAATGGGCTTACGATGTTGCATAAGGATTTCGCCCATGGCATAGTCGCTTGCATCAATTTGAATCTCAAAGGGTTGTCTGAAGTCCAGGAGTGCAAGTACTGGGGTTGAACTGATCTTCTCTTTTAAAGCATCGAATGCGTTTTGCTACTTTCCTCCCCACTAGAAGACCTTTTTCACTCTAGTCAATGCATGCAATGGAGCTGAGATAGAAGAGAAGTTAGCAATAAACTTCCTCCAATATTGGGCTACTCCCAAAAATCTTCTTACCTCAATGAATGTCTTAGGTATTGGCCAATTCAAAATGACCTCAACCTTAGAGGGGTCTATCTTCAACTCAACTCCTCCAACAATATGTCCGAAGTACACCGAAGAAGTTTTACCAAACTCACATTTTGACATCTTCAAAAACAATTGTTCTTTCCTTAAGACATCAAGTAGTTTTTTACATGCATGACATGTTCATCAAGTGATTTATTGAAAATAAAGATATCATCTAAGTAGACTATGACAAACTCATCAATAAATGGCCTCAACACATCATTCATCACACACATGAAGGTAGCAATAGCATTACATAAACCAAAAGGCATAACTAGCCATTTAAACAAACCTTGCTTTGTTTTGAATGTTGTCTTCATAATGTCACCTTCAACAATTATAATTTGATGGTAACCACTCCTTAAGTCCAACTTCGTTAAATACGTTTCATAATTCAATTTATCAAGTAAATAATCTATTATAGGAAGTGGATAACGGTTCTTAAACACAATTTTGTTCAATGCACAGGAATCCACACACATGCGCCATGTTCCATCCTTCTTTGGCGCCAACACAATAGATGACACACATGGCGAAGTAATTGGTCAGATGATCCCTTTGTCCAACAAATCTTGAATTTTATTTTTGATTTCAACACTCTCCATCAACAACCTCCTATACATGCCAATGTTAGGAAGAGGAATATCTTGCTGCAATTTTATTTCATGTTCGATTCCCCTCTTGGGAGGTAATCCCTTTGGTTCCTAAAACATCTCATTATTTTGATTAACCACTTCAATAAAATCAGATTTCAACTTTGGATCACAACCTTGAAATGATTCATAATCAACATCATTCTTTGGTTTAATCATAAGCAGCACAACATTCTTGCTTGAATTCACTAGTCTTTTCATTTACCCTGCATTAACTAATGACAAATTTAGTTTCTTGCGATGTGCTCTCACAATATACTCCACACCATCTTTGAACAAGTGGTACTTGTTTTCATGGTGATAGAAGATGGATTTTCTATCATAGAGGTAAGGAGTACCCAAAACAATTCCTGAAATATCAAGCGGTATAACATCTAATGCAACTTTGTCAATGAAGTTTGATGTGATTGCAAACCGAAGAATACCGTTTCTTGTAACCTATAAATTTGTGTTCTTGCATATCCAACCCAATGGATATGGTTTTGGATGTGGAATGGTTTCAAGATTAAGTTTCTTGACTAAGTCTTCAGATATAAAATTGGCTTGAGACCCACTATCAAATAATGTGTCGATTTTTGTATGTTTTGAAATAACCCTCACATGAAATAATTCAATCCTTGTTTCTTCATTTGGAGTACTAGAGTGACAATTTAATGTATTAGAGCTAGCAATGGATTCTTTTCCTTTCATACCCATGGCTGTAATTTTAGTTTCATCACCCAAGTTAGATCCCAAATCCTGTTGAGTGGTTGCAACTATTTTTTGTTCCCCTTGTTGTTGAATTTCTTGGGCCTCATCTTTGGATGAATCTTCCAACAATGGTCTTCATCATGACCCTCTTTGGAATAATTTTTGCATGTCATTTTCTCTCCTTCCTTTTTAATAGATGAATTTTTCTTTCCTTTCCTTTCTCTCCACCCTAAAATGGCTTCGTTTTACCCTTTTCTGGAATAATTTTCCCTCTTGCCTCAAGGTGAGTGGCTTGCACACAAACCTCATCTAGACTAGTGGGATTGAACATAATGATAGTATCCCTTAGGTAGCTATGTAAAACCCCTATATACTTCAGCAATGTGTCTTGTGAATGCAAATCAACACCTAACATAAGAGCTCTTCTTATAAATTCTTGGGTGTAATCCATTAGGGGAATTTTGAGGTCTAAAATGGGCCTCCTAAGGAAATTTTAAAATAATAGTGGAAATAATAAAATAAGATTTGATTACATCATCAAATTTTAGAGGGACAAAAGAAAAAACTACTTTTTCAACTCGTATTTTGAACTTATCTCCCTAATGTTTTACTCAAATTTCGAGCAGGAATATTCGTTGGATGAAAAATTTAATTCCCCATCCAATGAGTACACATGTTTCATTCTTTTGATGGACCCTGCAACACGAAAAATGAGAAATACATGAAAAAATGTGATTACATGAAAAAACATGATTGCAATCACGTTTTTTCATGTATTTCTCATTTTTCATGTAGCAGGGTCCATCAAAAGTATGCAACATGGGTACTCCTTGGATGAGGAATTAAATTTTGCATCCAACGAGTACTCTCGCTCGAAATTTGAGTAAACCATTAGGGAGATAAGTTGAAAATACGAGTTGAAAAGGTAGTTTTATTATTTGTTCTCATAAAGTTTATTTTGGTTGTACATTTTTCTTAGAAGGCCCATTTTAGACCTCAAAATTCCCCTAATGCTTGTACACTTTGACCTTTAAGTTGTCTAAAGTTCTACCAATTCATGATGGTTTTCTACATATATGCTAGAGGGAAAAATTGTCTTTTAATTACAGCAATAAAGTTAGACCAAGAGATTGAGATCTTACCATATTTTTTAATTTCATCTTCTGTCTTGGATTCCCACTATACTAGTGTTGCACCCTCTAGTCTCAAGGAAGCTAGCTGAATATTTGTATCATCATCTTAAAGGTTTTGAATCCTGTAGTAAACCTCCAACTGACAAGCCCAATTTTCAAGATTCTTTGCATTCACTTCACCATTATACATAGGAAGCTCAAATTTAATATCAAGTTTTAACAAGGGTTGTTTACCAATTCCTTTTGAGGCATGTTGATGAGTATGAGTAAGGGTTGTAGTAGTGGAAGAGGATTAAGATGAAGGTGAAGATGGTGGTGAGGATGATGGTGGAGTAGATGGTGTCTTATCACCATTTCCATTACTCCTCCTGGAGAACTGTCTCCTCTTGGAGGCCTACAAATTTCACCCTGTAACTTTGTATTCCTATTTTCATAGAGGACCTTCAACATCTCTGTCATGTCAAAGAAAGCCTTCCTAAAAGCCTTCTCATCCTCTGTCATGTTATCATTTCCTCCTTCTTGAGACATGCTTACTGAAGCTTTTACTACAACTGGAGGTTAATCTTGTGGTGGAGATTATAGAAATTGTGCCCTCCTCCTTGCTCCAACTGGAGAACCTACACCCACAAGCTTGCCTTCTCCTCTCCTGAGCTTCAACCTTGTAAGAATTTAAACACTTGCAAAAAAATTTAAATCCTCCTTGCACAAGAAAACCTAGTGCTCTAATACCAACTTGATCTGAATGGGAAAATTAGTGTTTGTTGTGCTAAATTCCAATTCATAAGATAAACAAAGTGCTTGAGGATTAGGAGGAAAATTGCAAGTTAATCATGAGTTTTTATGTGAATTTATTGAGAAAATTAACATAAAAAAAACGCTGAACAACAACATCTAACAGACATGAACATCACCATAAATAGTAACACAACAACACATGATGAAGGATTTCACCCCACCCGGGCTACGTCTCCTTGGTCCAGCTTCCAATGGCTTGGCCCTTTTCTATTATGCTCAAACAACTCCGAAACCTATTCCAATGGCTCCAGAATGCCCAAAATGCTCGTGTAGCCTCTTTTTGCATCGTATTTGGTCAAAAAATCCTCAAGTTATGACTTCCTCTAGCTTTTTCACTATTCGCTCTACATTTTCCACCAAATCCGGCACCGAACCTACAAATCCACTCGAAATTCTACTAACTGGGCGCCAATTCCGTCAAATTCTGACGTAGTTTTTGGGTGCCTTAATTTTTCCATTAAGCCTTAAGGCCGAAAAATGTGGTCACATGGAGGCCACGTCACTTGGGGGCTAATGCCAACAACCCACTCCTATTGGTTGGGTCCCCACTCCAAAACCACTGGTCACATTAAATGTTATGGTCCGATCACATCCACCGTGGAATTTTTTGTTACAGTTATGAGACCATTGGGGACCCATGGTCCCACCCCTAGCGTGGTGACGAGGGATGGGGCTAGACCCCGACCCCTACCCCCAAACAATAAAACCTTATAACATAAATATATGCCGCCACTTCTATATGTTACGTATCAAATGTGTGGTGTAATGGTAAAGCAGTTCGTTGTTGGCGGTGAGGTCTTCTGTTTGACCCCCACGAGGTGCAGTTTGACCCTTACCATAATTTTTGTGGCCCTCGGGCTGACACGTGGCAATTCCTAGCTAGGCCACGTGATAGCCTATGATTGGCCATCATGAAACCCAATCAAACTTCACCATTTCAAACCAACCAGGCGATGCCACTTGGCACAATATCATTCACCGAGGAAAACAATCATATGCACAATCACCCTGCCACGTAGTCATGCCTAGTCAACAGTACAGATTGTTGACTAGACTGTCCCTATACTTTTTTTTTCAAAAAATTTCATGTTTGACAAAGTGGACAGAACACGTTTAATAGAGCATACGATGTTGGTTTTCCCTGGAACGAGTTACACCGGATTCAAAATGACGAGATATACGCAGTCATTCAGGTTCCACACCATTTCAAAAAATTTCAATTTTGAGAATAATTTTGAGCACCTGATCAGAAACCATTGAAATGCACAATCTTCACACCAGTTTACAACCATGAAAATGCAACCACGGTCACAAAAAAATTATTTTTTTACACTCAACGACTAACCAACACATTAACCGATGTTCACAAGGAGCTCCACGCACAACATCAATGTAGATGATCATCAATAACATTCAGCATTCACCATTAAAACATATGCACAACTCAGTGTTGAACGCAGAGAATAGAGAACACATAGATAATTCAGTGCTCGACCCAAACACACAGAGTGACATTTCTGAGGAAAATGGCAGTAAATTATCATAAAATAGGAGTTACAAGTCTAAAATGGGACCTATGCTTTGATACCATGTCAGGCTATGAGAGTAACTCCACAAATGAATTATGTTTTTCATTAAGTGAAAATATGGATATATACAAGGAGAGGGAGACTATTGGGATTCATATTCCAATGTCTCTTCATATTCAAATTCCTTTATTTTTCTATTTACAATATTTACGTGGATTTTCCCAATCCCAAATATTAGGTGTCAACATTGGATATAACAATTGAAGTTCAAAAGTCAGATTAAAATTTATACCTTGAGGGTTTAAAAATTTAACATGAAGAAAACTAGAATCTCTTAAGAGAGAATATATATCGTACGAGATGATATTAACAACATAATTTTTCAAGAAAATATTAAACTGATCAAAATCACAAGCACCGTTGTGATGACATGAACCTGACATAACCATCAACATAGGATGAAGTGTCTCGTCCAACTGACTCGAATTTGAACTCTAAAAATATTGAAAATTGGATTGAGAAAACACAGTCAAATTCTTACATAGCAAGAATCATTACTCAAATCACAAGATTCATGAGGAAATTGAGGTTGATCGGATAGATTTTTGAGATTACCACAAAATTTCTCAATGATAAGCATATAATATTCTTGACTAAAAGGAGACATATCTGAAAGGACATATTAAATAATTAGATCATAATACATTTGAAACCTTTTCAAATCTAACTGTTCCCGCGGCAACAAAGATTCATCCATGAGACTTGAATAGTGATCACCATACAATTAAAAAAAAGGAAATGACCAGGGTCATGGTTGTCTAGGAATTCAACTTGATTAATAGGTTGAGGGTCACAAGAGGAATATCAAGATTCGCAGATGATTGATTTATAGGATCAAACAAATCATCATCAAGGGAAATATGTGAAATAAAAATTAATTCCTCATCAGCAAATTGATCTTCCATTTTATTGATTACTTCAGGTTCAAAACACACAACATCAAAAGGAGGGGGACAAGGAATAAAAGGAACATCAGATTCATCTCTGGGATATGGGACTTACTTTTGAACAAGAGGGAATGATGAATATGATTCAAAATAATTTCTTGAAATCCTAACTAAGAATTGAAACTTCTCATCCAAAAATTTCCAGTGCACATCCTTGTCTAGAAATTCATAGAAAATATGAGGGAACCAATCTGCAAACTGTTCAAGAGAATAATATGATTCCATCCTAATATTATTGATTCATTAAGAACATCTTGATATTCATACTTGTCTAAAACACGACGAAGCTCCTTACCCAAATGATTAAAATATGAGATAAAAGTAGTGGGTAAGGAATAACACCATTTATTAGCACGACCATTGACAAATGTAAGGGTTAAAAACCTTGTGAGGATTTCTTCAGAATAAACTTCACTTGGAAAAAAAAATTGAACAAAATCAATTACTTAATCAAGGACGGTTGTTATACCCTTTCCATCAAATTTTAAATGGGATAAGTTATGTAGAAATTCTGCGGGGATTGAAATATCTAAAGCTTCGGAAAAACACCTCAGGATTATGATTTGTGATGAAGCCATTAAATGTAAGAGATTCAAATGGAATGTATTATTCCCAATTTTCCATCAATTAATTGGAATATTGAAGTTCTTACTTTTCTTAATTATTTTGGTAAATAAAAGGGTGGAGGGACCCATAAACTCCATAGATGAATAAAATCCACTTTTGTTGTGTGAATGTGGGTTAGTTAGATAGTAGATCATCATTATGGAGTAGTGGAGCAACTTATTCATGAAAGAAGAGTGGAGATCATGGAGCCTTGATGAGGGAGATGATGGAGATAGTGGAGGAATAAAAGTAAGATCATAGAGAAATAACGATGAAGTGATGGAGGAAGTGGTGCATTAAATGCACACATGATGGAGGGAGTGGAGAGTAAATGCAAAGATGATGGAGATCATGGGGAGACAACACAGTCATCATGGAGACTAGTGGCCACATGTGCAGCACAATAATGAGGAGGGCCAAGGCTAGGGGAGGCTCACAAAGTATAAAAGAAAGGTAAGGTCAGCCATAGAGGGCATTCTGGAATTTTATATTGTATTTTCATTTGAAATTTCTTTGCACGCTTCAGATGTTTAGCTAAGTTTTCAATGTTGTTTAGCACACGGGTGTTCCCGAGAGGGAATCCCACCCTTATCCACGGGGGACTTCGAGTGCCTACTCTAGAAAGGTTTCTTTGAGAAGCCATTCATCATCCGACATTGTTGCCACATTCAACACCTCTCTTCAGCACATACAGATTCAGTAATTATGCATTCTTGCTTGAGGTTTTGAGAGGAGGAAGGTAGTGTCTAGGATTTCAGTTAGGAAACCTATGGAGGGATCAATCCTTCACCTTGTGCTTCCATTTCAGTCTTCTAGGGGCAGCATTGTGACATCTGTCATTAGGCCATCATTCTACACCTCCATGCAGTAGAATTTCCTCCAGGTATCGCGCAGTATAGCAGTGTAGATCCAGTGGAGGAAGGAAGTTCCAAGTATTTCAGGTTGGAATCTTGTGAGGGATCATCCCCTCACTTTGGTGAGATTATTTCCATCAGATGTGAGCTCTATTCCATCACCTAGTTGTAGGCTACAGCTTCAGCCCTCTTGACAGTGCAGTCCATTCAAGCAGTTGTGTATTCAATAGCTGCAACTTGAGAGGAGGAAGGAGGAGCTAGATCTCAAGCTTCTAGCTTGGAGATCAGGAGGAGGCATTAACCCTTCATGCATTGACCTTATTGTGTATGATTTTTGAGCTCTGGAATAGCCATATCTATGCATCCATTTTCAGCCTATAGTTATATTTCCAGCATTTCTAGCGGGGAAAACGCAGTATGGCCTCCAGAAGATCAACACTTACGCAATGCCTTTAGTGAGAGGACTTGAGGGTCACTCTAGCCATCTCTGTCAGCTTGAGTGTTTCTATTTTCGAGCACTGTTGTATATTTTATTTCACCTCCTTGTTAATAAAATGGCTCAAATATTCTATCTATGTTTATGGTGTATTTAGTTTCTTTCCATATTGCTATAGTTTCTAGCTATTCTGTTGTCTATTACTGTCTTTTCCTATTTTGGGATATTACAGTGGTATGAGAGCATGATCTTTGGATCAACTTGTGGGCATTACATTTCATGACATCAGAAGAAGTAGAAAGTAGAGATCTATAATGACAGAGAGATTGAGTTTTGCCACACTTCCCTTTATATCTATGCAGGATCTCTCCAAGGAGGTCAAAGAAATGAGTAGGGAGAGGCAAAAAGGAACCTTAAGAAGGTTTCAGGATGAGGAAGGTCCGAGCATTTCCTATCAGCAACATAAACAACCAGCAAAGCAGAAAGCTCCACAACACTCTACTATGTCCACTTTCTTTGCAGAAGGAGGTGAATGGCATAAATATGGAGGATATTTGGAGCATGAGACTCTAAGTGATTATATTGCAGAGTAAAAATCTCAGTCAAGATCAAAGAAAACTGAAGATCCCGCAGCAACAATAGAAGAAGAAGGCACATACAAAATAGATTCTTCTTGCCTACATTTGATGAATCATCCACAAGCACAGTGAAAGCTTGGAAGAAGGAGATAGATGATTTCTTCCAGCTACACCTAGTAGCGGAAAGAGATTCTGTTGAGATTGCAACACTGCACCTTGAGGGTGAAGCAAAGGATTGGTGGTTCAGCCATATGAAACATGCAAGAGTGACTGCTTATGCAGAATTTACTCAAAGGGTGGTATAGAGGTTTGATAGAATAAAACCAGAGACACTTTCCATAGAGAAATTTCCCGACATTGATGAGAAAGTATATGAGGAGCAAAGGGAAGATGTCAGCACTATCACTCCGGAAGAGGAGAAACTACCACCACAACTGGCTATAGAACTACATGCATCTGTGGGATGAGCACTTGATTCTTTTCAAGATGGCCTTGAGCACTTGACATTGAGAGTCCCATGCATGATTCAGGAAATGCATGAGGAAGAGGAGGAAGATACCCGCACTAGTACGGCAGTAGAGGAGCAACCATCACCATCACCAGCAGTTGAAGAAGCCATTGCACCAGTTGGAGGAACTCTTGTAGCTTTGCAAGATGTTCCCAAATACCAGCTGATCCCAGGTTTGCAAACATTTCCATCCCATATTATTTCAGCACCTCATCTTGAGATTTGTGGGATTATGCAATCAGGGAAATTGCATGACCAAGGGTTAGAGCACCTTGTCGATTTGGAGCAGTAGACTATCACTGCGCCAAGGAAAATTTTAGGGATGCAAGTTTATCTTAAAGTTTAGAAACCTTGGTGAATATTACTAGTCCCTAATATGCAAATTATAAAACATTTGGAAATATTTTTGTAAAAATATTTAGATTTCTAATTATTTTATATTAGTATGTACAAAATTTTGGTGATTTTTAGGGTAAAATAATCTTATACTATAAAATGTGGGCGAATCATTTTTAGAAAAAATTAAAATTGGAGAATCTATTCTTTGGAAAAAACATGGAAAAATAGCCCACCTGCGAATATTAGCCCATAAAATTTTCCCTACTGACTGCATAAAGGACCCTTGACTTGTTCAAGGAGGAGATGTATAGTCGTCCCAGTTTTACATTGTTGAGTTGCACACAACACTTTGTGTTGGAATGTGGAGTTTCAGAGGATAGGATGAGCATTGTCCTAATCAGTATAATGCAGAAATATGAGTTCAACATTATGTATGGCCATGAGACAGCAGATGCACCATCATGGAGATCAACAACGCCGTTATTGATGACCAGTTATGAGTTGGGGGACCAATTATTCTTGGAGCATTACGATGACCGCTTCAGTTATGAAGCATTGGAGGGACAGATGACAGATGGTATACATCTTGTTATGGATATCATTTTCCATTATTAGGATGGAGCCTTCTTGATGAGCATCTCACAGCTCAAAGAGAAGTTTCTGCCTACAACCTCATGGGTTTTATCGGGCCATCGGTGAGAGGATCCCATGGAGAGACTTCAAGGAGGTTGCAATTCAACATATCATGGAGTGAAAATATTGTGATCATATTGGGTAGGATGGTATTCTCCATGGGTTGGATACCAATATGGAGCATGATAGGAGTCATCACCCACAGTTGGATGGATGGGTGAGGTTGAGGAGCAAGTGGTTGAAAGGCTACTTGCATATCTATGACACAAGGCATCAAGAAGCATGGCTACGCTGGTTTCTTTTGGGTGAGTATGGTTACTATCCAACATTTCACATTTGTATGATCCATGCCTTTCATATTACTGGTGTGATGGAGAAATAGGAGGCACGACTGCACTGGTTACTTTTGAGAGAGTTTGGCCATCACATGACATATCATATGTCAATGGGTGAAGTATTGTTTGGGACATTGCATGGCAGTCACATGATGTGGTAGCAGGGAGCTTGGTTATGTTGGTATGATGTGACATTCTACATGTCAATCAGTATATTGTTGCTCCATGATTTGCATTATGATGATGTGAGGTGGCATCAAGAGTCATTGCTACTTTGGTTACTCTTGGGAGAATATGGGCTGACATTCTCCCATACCTTGCATGATGATGATGTAAGATGGCAACATGAGGCCTTATTGCGTTGGCTTCTGTTAGGTGAGTATGGCCACCATACTTGGTATGATGATGAGGTGGTGTGGCAGAAAGAGGCATTGTTTTTGTGGCTTCTCTTGAGAGAGTATGGCTACCCTACTTGGTATGATGATGGTGTCATGTGGTAGCAAAAGGCATTGCTGCCATGGTTACTACTGAGAGAGTATGGTCTGACATTTTGCATGTCCACCCATATGTCTCTATTTCCTATTTTGCATAGTGTTGAGGTTATTCTTGGAGCAAGTAGGGCCAATAGGGCCAAGGATGGGAGCATGGAGAGGCACAATCTACTCCATGTAGCATGGGTTGGAGAGATAGTTTATGAGTTGGGACTTCCCACTTGGGGCAGGGACCACTTCACTTCATATATGTCATGCAGAGAGGAGACCCTTGGACAAAAAATGGTTTCGACTTAGGGATTCATTGATGAGGAGAGGCATCTAACTACACAATTGGATGCCATTCTAGATATTCTAGAGAGGCAGCTATGGAGTTGGGCATACATATCACATTGGAGAAGATGGGATACCTTCCATATGAGGATTCCACTTGGGAGGGAGATGGATTTCTGCATATCTACTTTTGCAGTTGCTTGAGGATAAGAAACATTTTGGCAGGGAGGACTGTAATATTCCCAATTTTACATCAGTTAATTGGAATATTAGAGTTCTTAATTTTCTTAATTAGTTAAGTAAATAAAAGGGCGGAGGGACCCATAAACCCCATATATTAATAAAATCCACTTTTTTTGTGTGAATGCGGGTTAGTTAGATAGTAGATCAACATTATGGAGTAGTGGAGTAGCTTATTATTGAAAGAAGAGTGGAGATCATGGAGCATTGATGAGGGAGATGAGGGAGATAGTGGAGGAATAAAATTAAGATCATAGAGCAATAATGATGAAGTGATGGAGGAAGTGGTGCATTAACTTCACACATGATGGAGGGAGTGGAGAGTAAATGCAGAGATGATGGAGATCATGGGGAGACAATGCAATCTTCATGGAGACTAGTTCCTACATGTGTAGAGAAGTAATGAGGTGGGCCGAGGCTAGGGGAGGCTCACAAAGCATAAAAAGAAGGTTAGGGCATCCATAGAGGGTATTCTAGAATTTGATATTGTATTTTCATTTTACATTTCTTTGCACACTTCAGCTGTTTAACTAAGTCTGCAGTGTTGTTTAGCACACGGGTGTTCCCGAGCTGGAATCCCACCCTTATCCATGGGGGAATTCGAGTTCCTAATATGGAAAGGTTTCTTTGAGAAACCATTCATCATCCAGAATTGGTGCCACATTCAACCCCCTCTTCAACACAAACAGATTCAGGAATTACGCATTCTTGCTTGAGGGTTTGAGAGGAGGAAGGTAGTTTCTAGAATTTCAGCTAGGACACCTGTGGAGGGGTCAATACTTCACCTTATGCTTCCATTTCAGTCTTCCAGAAGCATAATTGTGACATCCAACATCAGAACATCATTATACACCTCCATGCAGCAGCAGTTCCTCCAGGAATTGCGCAGTCCAGTAGTGTAGATCCAGTGGAGAAAGGAAGTTCCAAGTATTTTAGATTGGAATCTTGTGAGGGATCATCCCCTCACTTTGGTGAGATTATTTCCATCAGATGTGAGTTCTATTCCATCACCTAGCAGCAGGCTACAGCTTCAGCCCTCTTGACAGAGTATTCCATTCAAGCAGTTGTGTATTCAAGAGCTACAACTTGAGAGGAGGAAGGAGGAGCTAGATCTCAAGCTTCTATCTTGGAGATCAAGAGGAGGGATCAAACCTTCATGCATTGACTTGATTGTGTATGATTTCTGAGCTCCGAAACAGCCATATCTATGCATCCCTTTTCAGCCAGCAATTATATTTCTAGCATTTCTAGTGAGGAAAACGTAGTATGGCCTCCAACAGATCAGCAGTTATGTAGTGCCTTCAGTGAGAGGACTTGAGGGTCACTCTAGCCATCTCTGTCAGCTTGAGTGTTTCTATTTTTTAGCACTATTGTATATTGTATTTCACCTCCTTGTTAATAAAATGGCTCAACTATTCTGTCTATGTTTATGGTGTATTTAGTTTATTTCCATATTGCTATAGTTTCCATCTATTGTGTTGTGTATTACTGTCTTTTCCTATTTTGGAATATTACAGTGGTATCAGAGCATGATCTTTGGATCAACTTGTGGGCATTACATTTCATGACATCAAAAGAAGAAGCATAAAGTAGAGATCTACAATGACAGAGAGATTAAGTTTTTCCATACTTCCCTTTAGATCTATGCATGATCTCTCCAAGGAGGTCAAAGAAATGAGAAGGGAGAGGCAAAAAGGAACCTCATGAATGTTTCAGGACGAGGAAGGTCCGAGCACTTCCTATCAGCAACATAAACAACCAACAAAGAAGAGAGCTCCACAACACTCCACTATGTCCACTTTGTTTATAGAAGGAGGTGAATGGCATAAATATGGAGGATATTTGGAGCATGAGACTCTAAGTGATTATATTGCAGAGTAAAAATCTCAATCAAGATCAAAGAAAATCGGAGATCCCGCAACATCAATAGAAGAAGAAGGCACATGCAAAAGAGATTCTTCTTAACTACTTTTGATGAATCATCCACAAGCACAGTGAAAGCTTTGAAGAAGAAGTTAGATGATTTATTCTAGCTACACCCAGTAGCGGAAAGAGAGGCTGTTGAGATTGCAGCACTGCACCCTGAGGGTGAAGCAAAGGATTGGTGGTTTAGCCATATGAAAAATGCAAGAGTCACTGCTTATGCAGACTTCACTCAAAGGCTGGTAAAGAATTTTGATAGAATAAAACCAGAGACACTTTCCATAGATACATTTCCCGACATGTTTGAGAAGGTATATGAGGAGCAAAGGGAAGATGTTATCACTATCACTCCGGAAGAGGAGCAACTACCACCACCACCAGCTGTAGAAGTATATGCATCAGTGGGATGAGCACTTGCAGCTTTGAAAGATGGCCTTGAGCACTTGACTTTGAGAGTCCCATGCATGATTCAAGAGATGCATGAGGAAGAGGAAGCTGATACCAGCACTGGTACAGTAGTAGAGGAGCAACCATCACCATCACTAGTAGTTGGAGAAGCCATTGCACCGGTTGGAGTAACTCTTGTAGCTTTGCAAGATGTTCCCAAATACCAGCTGATCCTAGGTTTGCAAAAATTTCCATCCCATATTGTTTCAGCACCTCATCTTGAGATTTGTGGGATCATGTAATAAGGGAAATTGCATGACCAAGGGTTAGAGCACCTTGCTGATTTGGAGCAGCAGACTATCATTTCGCCAAGGAAAATTTTAAGGATGGAAGTTTATCTTAAAGTTTAGAAACCTTAGCGAATATTACTAGTCCCTAATATGCAAATTATAAAACATTTGGAAATATTTTTTGTAAAAATATTTAAATTTCTAATTATTTTATATTAGTATGTATAAAATTTTGGAGATTTTTAGGGTAAAATAATCTTATACTATAAGATGCGGGAGAATCATTTTTAGAAAAAATTGAAATTGGAGAATCTATTTTTTGGAAAAAACATGGAAAAATATCCCACCTGCGAATATTAGCCCATAAAATTTTCCCTGCTAACTGCACAAAGGACCCTTGACTTGTAGAAGGAGGAGATGTATAGCCATCCCAGTTTTACATTGTTGAGTTGCACACAACACTGTGTTGGACTGTGGAGTTTCAGAGGATATGATGAGCATAGTCCTAAGTACAATGCAGGACTATGAGTTCAACATTATGTATGGCCATGAGACAACAGATGCACCATCATGGAGATCAACGACGCCGTCATTGAGGACCAGTTATGAGTTGGGGGACCAATTATTCTTGGAGCATTCCGATGACCGCTTCAGTTATGAAGCATTGGAGGGACAGATGGAAGATGGTATACATCTTGTTATGGATAGAATTTTCCATTATCAAGATGGAGCCTTCTTGATGAGCATCTCACAACTCAAAGAGAAGTTTCTGCCTACAACCTCATGGGTTCTATTGGGCCATCGGTGAGAGGATCTAATGGAGAGACCTCAAGGAGGTTGCACTTCAACATATCATGGAGTGAAAAAATTGTCATCAGATTGGGTAGTATGGTATTCTCCATGGGGTGGATACCAAGATGGAGCATGATAGGAGTCATCACCCACAGTTGGATGGATTGGTGAGGTTGAGGAGCAAGTGGTTGAAAGGCTACTTGCAGATCTATGACACGGGGCATCAAGAAGCATGGCTACACTGGTTTATTTTGGGTGAGTATGGTTACTACCCAAAATTTCACATTTGTATGATCCATGCCTTTCATATTACTGGTGTGATGGAGCAGCATGAGGCACGGCTGCGGTGGTTACTATTGAGAGAATTTGGCCATCACATGACATATCCTATGTCAATGGGTGAAGTATTGTTTGGGACATTACATGGCACTCACATGATGTGGTAGCAGGGAGCTTGGTTATGTTGGTATGATGTGACATTCTACATGTCAATCAGTATATTGTTGCTCCATGATTTGCATTATGATGATGTGAGGTGGCAGCAAGATTCATTGCTACTTTGGTTACTCTTGGGAGAATATGGGCTGACATTCTCCCATACCTTGCATGATGATGTTGTAATATGGAAACAGGAGGCCTTACTGCATTGGCTTCTGTTAGGTGAGTATGGCCACCATACTTGGTATGATGATGAGGTGGTGTGGCAGAAAGAGGCATTTTTTTGTGGCTTCTCTTGAGAGAGTATGGCTACCCTGCTTGGTATGATGATGGTGTGATGTGGCAGCAAAAGGCATTGCTACGGTGGTTACTATTTAGAGAGTATGGTCTGACATTTTGCATGTCCACCCATATGTCTCTATTTCCTATTTTTCATAGTGTTGAGGTTATGCTTGGAGCAAGCAGGGCCAATAGGGCCAAGGATGGGAGCATGGAGAGGCACAATCTACTCCATGTAGCATGGGTTGGAGAGATAGTTTATGAGTTGGGACTTCCCACTTGGGGTAGGGACCACTTCACTTCATATATGTCATGCAGAGAGGAGACCCTTGGACAGCAAATGGTTTCCACTTAGGGATTCATTGATGAGGAGAGGCATATAACTACACAGTTGGAGGCCATTCTAGACATTCAAGAGAGGCAGCTATGGAGCTAGGCATATATATCACATTGGAGAAGATGGGATACCTTCCATATGAGGATGCCACTTGGGAGGGAGATGGATTTTTGCAGCATCTACTTTTGCACTTGCTTGAGGATAAAAAACATTTTGGCTGGGAGGACTGTAATATTCCAAATTTTACATCAATTAATTAGAATATTAGGGTTCTTACTTTTCTTAATTAGTTAACTAAATAAAAGGGTGGAGGGACCCATAAACCCCATATATTAATAAAATCCACTTTTGTTGTGTGAATGTGGGTTAGTTAGATAGTAGATCAACATTATGGAGTAGTGGAGCAACTTATTAATGAAAGAAGAGTGGAGATCATGAAGCATTGATGAGGGACATGATGGAGATAGTGGAGGAATAAAAGTAAGATCATAGAGCAATAATGATGAAGTGATGGAGGAAGCGTTGCATTAAATTCACACATGATGGAGGGAGTGGAGAGTAAATGTAGAGATCATGGAGATCATGGGGAGACAATGCAATCTTCATGGAGATTAGTGGCCACATGTGCAGTGGAGTAATGAGGTAGGCCAAGGCTAGGGGATGCTCACAAAGCATAAAAGGAAGGTTAGGGCAGCCATAGAGGGTATTCTAGAATTTGATATTGTATTGTCATTTTACATTTCTTTGCACACTTCAGCTGTTTAGCTAAGTCTACAGTGTTGTTTAGCATACGGGTGTTCTCGAGCTGGAATCCCACCCTTATCCACGGGGGAATTCGAGTACCTACTATGGAAAGGTTTCTTTGAGCAACCATTCATCATCCGACATTGGTGCCACATTCAGCCCCTCTCTTCAACACATACAGATTCAAGAATTACACATTCCTACTTGAGGGTTTGAGAGGAGGAAGGTAGTTTCTAGCATTTCAACTAGGACACCTGTGGATGGATGAATACATCACCTTGTGCTTCCATTTCAGTCTTCCAGAAGCAGAATTGTGACATCCAGCATCAGGCCATCATTATACACCTCCATGCAACAACAATTCCTCCAAGAATTGCGCAGTTCAACAGTATAGATCCAGTGGAGGAAGGAAGTTCCAAGTATTTCAGCTTGGAATCCTATGAGGGATCATCCCCTCACTTCGGTGAGATTATTTCCATCAGCTGTGAGCTCTAATCCATCACCTAGCAGCAGGATACAACTTCATCCCTCTTAACAACGCAATCCATTCCAACAATTGTGTATTCAACAGCTGCAACTTGAGAGGAGGAAGGAGGAGCTAGATCTCAAGCTTCTAGCTTGGAGATCAGGAGGAAGGATCAACCCTTCATGCATTGAGCTGATTGTGTATGATTGTAGCTCTTTTATCTTTCATTTCATGCCACAGATCTACATACCCAACATTTATGTATTGCAAGCCCTAGGAGGATGATTTTCCAAGGTGATCCAATCTGGAAATCCTTTCTGGGTTATTTTGGGTTTTCATCATAGAGCCCAGATCTGAAATCCCGATATTTTTTGAGCTTTGAAACAACCATATATACGCGTAAATTTTCAGCCAGCACTTACATTTCCTGTATTTCTAGCAAGGACAACGTAGTATGGCCTCCAACAGATCAACAATTATGCAGTGCCTTCAGTGAGAGGACTTGAGGGTCACTCTAGCCATCTTTGTCGACTTGAGTGTTTCTATTTTTGAGCACTATTGTATATTGTATTTCACCTCCTTATTAATAAAATGGCTCAGATATTCTGTATATGTTTATGGTGTATTTAGTTTATTTCTAGATTTTTGTAGCTTCTAGCTATTGTGTTATGTATTACTGTCTTTTCCTATTTTGGGATATTACATGGAATTCACAAGCTCAACTTGTCATCTGGACCTCCTTCTAGTGCCAAAATGTTGATGGTGTTGAATACCGTCAACATTTAAGGTGATCTCCCCCATGTGAGGTCCCAATTAGACCTTACACCATTTGGTGTAGGAGTCCCATCTGGTTATATGGTATGAACACCATTTCAAAGGATTTAGAAACATGCCTTGGTTACAACACATACATAAGAGACTAGAAACACCTCTTTGGGGCAACCGATTATGTAAGATTTTTGTGACACCAAATGTAAGATGCACAAGAACAAGCCTCTAGCTAGGGAAGTAATAGTATTATCCTAATAGATACCCGGGAGTGCAGAGAAATTCTTTCTGATTACCTACAAACTAGTTCACATGATAAACAACAATCATGAAAACATAACAACACCTATTCAACAATACTCATATCTAAGCAACAATATAGTTCATTAAACTTAATATGTAAATAAGTTGACATATACTGCAAACATAACAAGAATAGTCTTAGTACATCCATGATACATGAATGAAGAATTGTTGGATCATAGAGATTCTGATTATAAATGAAATATTCCATGTACACTATTACATAGGTGAAACACTCGATCCAGTAGTGGGACATGAAACCACAAATTGCTTCTCCAAAGAATGATTTATCCCTATGTACTACAAGAGAAGCCAAGGCGGGACTCTAAGAATCCAAAATCCCTTTCCTTGAGTTATGAGGAGCTATTTATAACAAATGACAATGACTCTTGATTTTCCTCATGACTCTTTAAATTTTATAACTAATGGGTGTCCATACAACTTTTCATATTATATACATGATATTTTACATTCCATATGTGGATTTTCACAATCCACATGTGTCCCTCAAAATTTATTATATATGAATTATTACAAAATACAAAATACATAAAATATGGTGGCTATATGAGACAAAAATGCTAATAGGATTAAATTTCATCAAATTGATAAGTGATTTTCTTCCTCACGGAGTTCATTGGTGATGTATGTGTGCCATGCTATGAACTCCATGGAGATGAATTTGATCCAAACTGACAAGTTTGTTGCATATCACATATTCACATCCAATTCTTTTATCAATATGTTCTTGGAGCTTGATTGTACCTTATTCCATAACCATGATAGTTTCATGTGAGCTTTGACTGGTGTGAAAACATATTGTAGAATAATATCGTTAGTGATTTGCAAGCCTTCTTGTTTTGATGCTTGCTTGATTTTTTCCATGTACTGCCATATTTCCTGAAATATTATTCGCCATCCTCTTATTTCTTCAAGTGATCATACAGAAGGAATCCCATATTTTTGTGTTATAAACTCGAAACCATTGTGTAGTCGACTCTAAGTGGAAATAGTCTTATTCGCCTTTTCTCCAAGACATATATAATTTTGATGGTGGAGTCTCAGCTATACTCTATCTATCTCTATGACAATCTTGTCTTTTATAACCAATAATTGTAGAACCTTTAGATATTTGGAAGCCTATTCGTGGAGTTTGTTAGTGTCAGTCTTTGCATACTTACACCAAGGATCAAAATGCATATTCATGTGCATCTTAGGTGTCTCATACTGAATAAATTTTTTCATCATCCCATTAGGTCATGACTTAAAATTTTTCCGCTGGTGGTTTTCCTTGTCAATAAACTTCAATTTCCCTCCAAGATTCATATTGCTGACTCATTCCCATGTCCCCTTGAGCATAATAGCACTTATGGAAATGCTTTTTTCATTTGAAAGTTTTTTAAGTCACAATCTCATTCAAAGTCAGGTCAAAAAGCAGTCCCATTAGGTCATTAGGGTTTTTCATCCCTCAAGGTCATTCTTTCGTTCCAATGAGGTCAACATATATATATATATATGAGAGGGATTTAACAAGATCATCATGATGGTTTTATTATACTTTAAAGGTTGTATTTTTAATTTGATTTTTTTTTTTATCAAAATGCTATTTTGATAGAAAAGTCACATATGCAATTTGTTTTAATTTTTTCTAAATGTAATTTTATGTTAATATATGTAATTAATGAAATCCAAAAGCTGTCAAAGTAATTGTGTCAACCCTCAGTTAGCAAAAGAAAAGGCCAGCTCTAGGTTAATCAAGCCTGCAATGCAAAAAGAGTCAAAGAGTATCAGTGATAAAGAAAAAAAACTTCAAACATTAGAAAAGTGGGTATTTCAAAGTTAAATAAAAATCCGATTGGCTATAAATCCCATCAAACATTTCAAATAAGTCATTGTTGCCTTTCAAAGTATCAAGAGTATTCACAATAGAAGAATTTTTTATTTTTTTGAGCAATTCTCGCCAAAATCCACTGGCGTTGCACGTTCAGAAGGTTGGCGCTGTACGTTTGAACCGGCGTTGTGCCCTTGCCAGGAGAAAAAAATGTTGATTGTGAAGGCGTTTCACGCTCAGACAGAGGCGATGCGCGTTTGGATAGGCATTGTGCCCTCACTTAGTGGCGCTACGCGCCTGCATAATGAAGATTGCTGAGGGTTTGTGCCATTCAAAAAAATTCAAAACCACTTCAAAATTCTCCTATAACCCTCTAAGAAGCCCTAAATAAGTAAGTAAGTATAGATCATAACTTTTCTTCTATAATATTTGATAGCTCTTGAATGCACTGAAGTGAAACCCTAATTTCAGTTTATAATCACTATATATGCACCTTATTCATCTCCCTGAACAGAATATCAGTCATAGGCAGGGTAAATTTCATTTACCTAGGGTTTTCATTCACCTAGTTTGTTCATTCACTTCATTCCCTTCACCTGTTCAAGCTAGCCATCTCATCCCCTTCCCCTTCATCTCATTCCATTTATATCCCAGAGTTTCATAAATCAGAGTTTAAAATGTTTGAATAAGAAGATAGTGGTATTGGTGAGGCACAAATGCCAAGAAGAAATTATCACAAAGGAGGGAACATTAACAGGTTTGAACCCATAACCACAAGGGAACTCATGGCCTCTCCTCTCACTGTGTCTTGTTTCAAGCATGTGGGTTGTTTTGAGTTTTGTGGGAGAGTGTAGCAAATTCAAAATCACCTGGGGTTAACAAGATTGTTCATCACTAATCTACATGACAAATAGGTCACCCTTGTTGGGGTCACTTTTGATATGTCCACCAATGCTATTGCAGCTGCTATAGGGATCCCTAGTGTGGGAGAGAGGTGGTTTAAACAAGCAAACTTGGATATGAGCTATTATGAACCATACCTCAAACCTAGGTACAAGGATCACAAGAAATCAATTTTCCATTTCTCTCATCTCCTTGACCGGTATGTTCCCATGATGAGAATAATCATGAAATACTTCACTTGTGAGGGTATGTTTTCTCGACTCTACTCATACCATATCCGTCTCCTCATGCATTTCACTAGAGTTAGAATGCTACACTTACCTTAGTATCTTTTCTGCAACATTGACAATATGGCATATATTGTGCAAAAGAGGGATTAAAATCATCAAATGCAAAGTATATTTCATCATTCACTCATCAAAATAGTGGTCATGCATTAGCTTCAGTAGAAAAACATTTCATGGGATGCATTCATTTAAAATGAGGTTTTCACTAACCCACCTAGCCAACATGAGTAGGATATTCCTTCATCATCTCATCCTCCCGTATCCACTTCTCCATCACATCTCGTTGTTCATACATCACCACCCACTCATATCTATTCACCTCATGCTGATCCTACCTCATCACCTTTCTATAAACCTTCACCATCACATCATGATACCGAAACATCAAGCAGTGAAAGGGACATTGAGGTAGCTTGCACTAAAATGACTGATATTGAGCCATTTCCCTTGGCATATCAGAGAGGCCATAGGCATGTGTTTTCTTCACATGGTGTGAAAGGGGCCATGCCTTCTTCATCAACAAAATAGGTAGAAAAGGGCAAGGAAAAGGCTACAGAGCCTATCATTGTTGAGTAGGAGGACAAACATGAAACTGAGCAGGAGTTTTAGTTGATTGAGATTGATGAGGAGGATGAGGATAGAGCCACTAGTTCAGTGATCAGAGGCAAGGAGGCCAAGATTAGTGAGCTTCAAGCTAATCTTGATAGAGCACAGTACGTGATTGAATTTCTTGAGCTAGAAAATTAACAGCTGAAGACTAAGAAAACCATCAGTGAGGTCAAGACAATCAGAGCTCAGAGAGAAGCAGGAAAGGCCAAGGCCTTGCTGGAGGAAACCTTGGGTAGATTAGATGATAGTGATGATGAGGAAGATCAGCTTCCGAGACAGAGACCGAGGACAATTGGGCTAAAGAAGGCTTTAGCTCGAGAAAGGTAGAAAGAGGCTGAATTGACAGAGCAGCTTACTCCAAGTGAGCTGCTTGCCATAGAGATTAGCAGATACAGAAAGTCTTGGCTTGAGAGAGCCAATTTGCATCTAGAGGGCCTGCTAGAGAAGGCAAAAAAAGAAATTGACATTAAGAGGAAGATGGCGAAACACTATGCCATTAGAAACAAGATTGCAAGGGCCAAGCTCGAACGAGCCCATGCAAAGATTCAAGCCTTGACCAAGAAAAAAGAGAAGGGAAAGTTATATATACTTGCTGAGGTGTCTCTTCATACCTCTAACCCTTGATAAGAAAGTTAATTCACAATTTTGACAAATTTTTTCATATTTGGCGCTATGGTGCATTTTTGAGCTTTTGGGCAATTTTGACAAACAAAAATTTCACTAAGCGCCATTGGTGCTGTGCTATTTTTTGGGGCATACAATTGTAAAATGGCCACCACCATCATGTTCAGAATGATGAGTAAATTAACTCTAGAAATTTTAAGAATATTTGGAGGAGAACTGGTCCCTCAAAAAGGCAAAAAACCACCAAAAAAACATGTTTCTGCCCTTGTTTTTGCCTTGGCGCTGTGCGTTTACCATTTTTGGGAGAACGCGTTTTTGACATGTCAGTTGGACATAATTTTGGAAATTGGGGGCATATTTGGAAACTAGACTCATAGAGCTTTCCAATGAGCTATTATGGAGCTCATTTGGACATGGGGAAGGCCTCCAAACGTTGGCTGCAAGACAGGCCATTTTTTCTGTCATGGTGCTGCGCGTTTACCAAGGAATTGGCAATTTTTTATGTTTTCAGCATTTTTTACTTTTTGACTTTTTGATTGGGAAAATGGGAAAATTACTGATGTAAATTGTAAATATAGATGCAAATATGATTTTTTCACTTTTATATTGGGTAGATGCATCAGATAAGTCTTCTAGGAGGTCAAATGAATTAGTTTCCTCTCTTTTAAAGGCAAATTGTTGGGTTTTCCTAGTCTTCAGTTTTCTATTTGGGAGTAGGTGAAACAAATCCTCCTCTCATGGATTCGACTCCTTGAGGCTAGGGGGAGTGGTTTTGAGGCCTATTTTATGTATTCTCTCAGTAATTGTAATGGTTGGAATCACTTGGAGCTTTGGCATCTCAAGAGACATTTTGTATCAGTTTGGCTTGGACAATTAATGAGAAATCTGCAGCTATTTCTTAGGGATCCATGTGGTATGAGTTTAAGACATAGTTTCCTCTCTGTAATCAATTTTTTTAAATGTATTGTTAATTCATAAATCATTTCATGTCTATAATATACTATATTTCAAGTTTGAAAGGCAAAATTCATATTTATTTATGCTCTGTTTTGGGAAATTTAGTATAATGTGTTCATTCTCTTCAGTTTAGGGAAAATACATTCCAGATGCTTTCCCTAGCTCCTAACCAGTCTATTCACATCACCATAATCATCTATTGAATGTCAAACCTTCTACCTACCTTGCCCCTTAGAACACCTATGGATTTTGACCTAATTTCCCTGCCCCAACTGTTTGACTCCTCCTGATCCAGCAAACCCTACACAAATAAAAAATCAAAACCCCCTATACTCCTTAGCTAGTCTAAAATTTTCATCCATCCCTCCTGGCTGTGATTTTTGTGGAGATATCCCTCTCTGACTTGGTAGGGCTAGATACCAAGTCTAAATTTTGGTTTGAGGTTACCTCAGAATTGCCTCTCTCAGCCTTGAGGTCAATCTGAGTGATAACATTTTGCGACCTCACTAGGGAAGCGAGGTGATAGATCTTCTCCAAGAAATATCATCAAAGTTCAGATCTGATTACGGATGGTGGACAATGATTAGATGCATATGAAGGCTAAAATCATCCACCTAGAAACTCCATACAGTTCAGGTTGATCAAAAGACTCCACTGGCAGAAGTATCTATAAATCAAGACATTCATGGCACCTTTGCTGCTCACTGATAAGGTCACGTACTAAAATAAGATGATTGGGTATGTGGTAAACCCTTTATTTTGTGAAGTTGTGAAAGAAGTCAGGGATAAGTTAGTGGATATTCAAATAGATGAGGTCTTTTCAACGGTTGTCCTTCATTGTCTGAGATCTACAAAGATTTCTCCTAAAGGTAAAAATGGTTTCTTTGAATTAGTTGTTGAAAGGTTTGAGAATGAGATGAAGCTTTTAAATAATCAAATCAAATCATATAATTTCCAAGATCCTGAAAAATTCTTGGAAAACCTCCCTCTTCCCAAACAAGAAACAATAGTGTTGCATTTCGATGTTGAAATTGAGGATTAGTTTGACAATGAATCTGATGACTCATATCTGAAACTGTATAATGATATAGAAATCGAAGTTATAGAATAATTTGAAGATCAAGAGATAGGTCATGAATTTTATGATCCTATTTCTTTCTATATGAAGGATTACTTCCTTGTAGAGTCTCAAATAATTTCCAGTCCCTGGCATGTTTTCATGATCTCATGGCTCGTGGTTGTAGAGATCAAACTTACAATTAGCTTCTAATGCCCTTACAAGCTTTGGTTCTGATTTTTGTTAAAAGAAGTGAAGGGGCCCAAGTACTGGATCAAATTTTTGATTGGCTATATTGGATATTTTATATTGATTGAAATCAAGCATCCAATGTTAGAATAGGTTATATGTACACAAATAAGCTTATTTGGTAAGCATCTTTGCAGCCAAATTTTCAGTTTAGTTTTCAGATTGTTTGAAATCAGTTTGCAGTTCTCTGTGAATCCATGCCCAATGGCTAGGCACTTGGTCTACGCTGTTCTTAGCACCTCCAAGGAGCTACCATCCCTAGCTAGAGCTGATGTTAGTGTCAGTCTTTGTATACTTCCACCGAGGATCAAAATACATTTGCATGTGCATCTTAGGTGTCTAATACTAAATAAATTTTTTCATCATTTCATTAGGTCATGACTTAAAATTGTTCCTCTGGTGGTTTTCCTTGTCAATAAACTTCACTCTCCCTCCAAGATTCATATTTCTGACTCATTCCCATGTCCCTTTGAGCATAATAACACTTATGGAAATGCTTTTTTCACTTGAAAGTTTTTTAAGTCAAAATCTTATTCAAAGTTAGGTCAAAAGTAGTCCCATTAGGTCATTAGGGTTTTGCATTCCTCAAGGTCATTATTTTGTTCCAATGAGGTCAAAATATATATGAAAGGGATTGAACAAGATCATCATGATGGTTTTATTATACTTTAAAATTTGTATTTTCAGTTTGAAGATTTTTTTATCAAAATGCTATTTTGATAGAAAAGTCACGTATGTAATTTGTTTTATTTTTTTCTAAATATAATTTCATGTTATTATATGTACTAATGGAATCCCAAAGCTATCAAAGTAATTATTTCAAGCCTCAGTGAGAAAAATAAAAAGCCAGCTCCAGGTTGATCAAGCCTGCAATGCAAAAAGAGTCAAAGAGTATCAGTGATAAAGGAAAAAGACTTCAAACATTAGAAAAGTGGGTATTTCAAAGTTAAATCAAAATATACTTGGATATAAAGCCCATCAAACATTTCAAATAAGTCAATGTTTCCTTTCAAAGTATCAGGAGTATTTAACAAAGAAGAATTTTTGAGTTTTTTGAGCATTTTTGGCCAAAATCAACAAGCGTTACGCCTTCAGAAGGTTGGCACTGCACGCCTTCCCAGTGGAACAGTGCCCTTGCCAGGAGAAAACAATGTTAATTGTGAAGGCGCTACGTGCTCAGATAGAGGCGCTGCACATTTGGATAGGCATTGCGCCCTCACAAGGTGGCGCTGCGTGCCTGCACAGTGAAGATTGTTGAGGGTTTGTGCCATTCAAAAAATTTTAAACCACCTCAAAATTCACCTATAACCCTCTAAGAAGCCCTAAATTAGTAAGCACATATCGTAAATTTTCTGTAGAAATTTGATAACTGATATGTTATACACCGAGATTCTCCTGATCACATACTATTTTAACTTCATGCACAATACAGAATCTCTTCTACCATTGATCATTAATTGCGGAAATAAAAACAATCGCATGTGCACATTAAAACCATAAACATTCACACATATGAACACAGTATTTTATGGGAAAGCTTAAAGCTGAAAACCCCCAATTATCTGTATATTATATGTCATAGAGATCATGTAACAATCATTATACAAAGATCCTCACAAATCTCTTAGTGCAATCTCCAATTTCTAAACACTAATCAAGCCCGATCTAGCTAATCACATGCTCCAATCTCTGCCACCTGATAGCCTGCCTCTACTGCAAAATAATTGCTGAAGAATGGCTCTGAATGAACTCGAATTGGTCCAGCCTTGCTCACGCAATCCTCATTGGCATCTCCAATCACTAGTTGTTGCAAATCATGCAACAGTATAGTCACAACTGATAGTCACACTGCTCTTTCACCTACCTCTTCACTGGTCTCCACTGAAACTGTCCATGCACTGTAGTTAACTGATGTATTCTTTAGTTGATTAATGAGTTAATAATTAGTGAATTAATTAATAATCAATTCACACCACTCTCACTAGTGTATCAATTAGTTAGACTAGATACAACTAGCTCAACTATGTTTAACTCAGTTAAACTGAACACAAATCCATCAACTACCTCAATAAATCCACCAAACTCTGTCACATGAGTTCTAACTAAAGTATCCATGCAATAGCTCCACTTAACCCTTAGGAATAGCGTAATTCATTCTATCAGCTCATGTGCCACATCTGTGCACTTAACTGAAGTGCTCCAAGAGAATAAGATAATGTTTATAGTCCAAATATTATTAAGAGCTAATAATATTCGACATATCTATTTTTAGACTGGCAATCTAAAATAGATTCTGCCCAATATGTCTAAAAATAGAAGTCCATCTATTTTTCCAACTTGACCAACCATCCACAAATAGCATCCTGCAACTCATAGAATATGATCGACATGTCTAAAAATAGACATAGTCTAAAATAGACTTGCGCCAAAAATAGCCTGCGGGCCCACTTAGTGAAGGTGACTCTTTTCACTAAGCTCATCATCTTGTTGCAATCTCAACACTCCCTCTCAAAAAGATAAGGATTATCTGCCACCCCTATCCTGCCTCTGTGGTATTCGAATTTGCTCCTGGTGAGCGCCTTCGTCAAGATATCAGCATCCTGATCCTCCATGGGAATGTATGAAAGTAACATGATCTTCCGCTGCACACAATCTCTGATATGATGATACCGGATGTCAATGTGTTTAGATCTATCATGAAATACTGGATTAACCAAGAGTTTGATGCAACTCTGATTATCACAATAAATCACAGTAGGATCTAAGTGTGAACCAAACAACCCGACCAGGATCTTCCTCATCCATATAGCCTCGCATGCAGCCAAACTCGCTGCCATATACTCGGCCTCTGCTGAACTGAGTGCCACGGATCTCTGCTTCCTGCTGTACCAAGAAACTGTTGTCGACCCGATACTAAAAATCCCTCCAGATGTGCTCTTTCTATCCGTTGGGCTCCCTGCCCAATCTGCATCCGTGAAGCCACACAACTTCACCTCATCCGACTGTCTGTACCATAATCCATATCCCGATGTGCCTATGAGATATCTCAATACATGCTTCCCTGCCTTCCAAAAGAGCTTGGTAGGCTTAACCATAGCTTGTGAAAGTCGGTTAATAGCATAGGTTATTGCGTTCCGGTCGTGTATCGAATTCGTGACATAAGCGACCCCACCAACTGTCGATAAACAGTGGCATCCACTACCTCCGCCGAAGTAGCATCCTCCTTCCTCCAACCACCAGGAAGAGGAGTATCAACAGGCTTGCAGCCATGCATGTTGAACTTCTCCAGTATCTCCTGGACATACTTACCCTGAGAAATAAATAGTCCACCACTGCGCTGCCAAATTTCTAATCCCAGGAAATAATGAAGGAGGCTCAAGTCCTTCATCTCAAACTCCTTTGCAAGATCAGCCTTGCATGAGTGTATCAACAGCTCATCACCTGTCAAAATCAAATCATCTACATAAAGTACAATGATCGGCAACTTACCCTCCACCACAATCTGGTATAGGTTAGGATCTGCCTCACTTCGGGAGAATCCAAGTCCGTGAAATAACCGTCTATTCGTGTGTACAGCATGAGGTGCTTGTTTCAACCCATACAACGCTCTCTTGAGCCTGCACACATGCGACTCGCTACTAAAGATCTCGAAACCTTCGGGCTGCTCTATGTACACCTCCTCCTCAATGACTCCGTTGAGGAACACAGTCTTCACATCCATCTGATGAATGTGCCACCCCATCCCCACTGAGAGAGCAAGAATCGTCCGTATGGAAGAATACCTTGCGACAAGTTCAAAGGTCTCCTCATAATCGATCCCCTCAATCTATGAAAAGCCTCGGGCAACAAATCTTGCCTTATACTTCTCCACACTCTCGTCAGCTGCCTACTTCACTTTGTAGATCCATCTCGAACCCACCACTGATTTCCCCTCCAGTCTTGGGACAATCTCCCATGCACTGTTTCTGACAATCGAATCATGCTCTTCCACCATGGCATCTACCCATGCGGGATCCTCCACAGCTTCCTCGAAAGAGGATGGCTTCGTCACGATACACTTGCTCATAAGAGCCATGTATCCAGTATACCGGTCAGGTGACTGTCTCTGTCTGCGCTATGATGTAGGTTCTCCTACAATTCTCTCTGCATCTTGAGCCAGTCGCTCAGCTTCTGTAGTGCGCTTCCGCCTTTTGATGGTTGGCGCTACATGAGTGGTCTCTTCCACTCCATGAACCGCCTCTTGTGGCTGATCCACATTCCCGAGGTTCATCCTTAGGAACTAATAGCTCCTCATCCGCACGCAAGTGTGGCTCCCCTCTCAAGTGAACACTTTGTGGCTTTCTGCTCATGAAATTTGATATCCAGTCACACAACAGTATTGCGACTGTCTGGAAAATACACACGTTAGTTGTGGGGTGTATCAGTGTTCCCCACAAATATCCCAACCTCTGCGGTCGCCTCCAACTTCTTCCTAGCATCCTTCGTCACATGAATGTAAACAGGTGAACCAAAAATCCTCAAATGGGAAATATCGCACCTCTTACCAAAAAATGCCTCCTCAGGTGTACTCATGCCAAGTATCCTGTGAGGACAATGGTTTTGCACATAAACCGTAGTATTGCATGCCTCATCCCACAAGTGTATGGGAAGGCCCTAATCATGCAACATCATCGGTGAAGCACCCACGATCGTTCTGTTTTTCCTCTCCATGACCCCATTCTGCTGTGGGTTATAAGGCGCTATGAGCTCTCTCCGAATTCCTTCTGCGCTGAAAAAGTCCTTGAATTCGCCAGAGATGAATTCACCATCATTGTCGCTCCTAAGAGCCTTCACCCACTTCCCTGACTCTTTCTCCACCAGTGCCTTGAACTCATAGAACTTTGAGAATGTATCGCTCTTCTTCTGCATGAAGAAGATCCAGCACTTCCGAGAAAAATCATCAACAAAGATCACATAATACCTGTGCTCTGCTGTCGAAGCTACTGAGAAAGGTCCACACATGTCTGTGTGAATTCTCTCAAGGATCGTCGTGGCGCGACTATCCTTCTCGTGAAAGGTGGCTTTCACAAATTTTCCCAAGGTACATCCCTTGCACTGATCTGACTGCGCAAGAGTACCCTTAGGAAGCCCAGTAGAAATCTGCTGCAAAATTTTCAAAGCTCCATGGTGAAGGTGGCCCAATCTCCTGTGCCACAGCTCGCCCTCATCTCGGCTCACCACTCCTTCGCCTCGCTCGCCATTGCCAGCCTATCTACCTACAATTGATAAAGGTTATTAACTCGAACCCCTATCCTCTAGATCTCACCAGTTGCCTTACTGCGTAGGAAAGCCTTTCCCTCGCTAAAGACAACATCATATCCCTTGTCTTCTAACATCGCCACAGAGATAAGATTATTCTTCAATCCTGGAAAATGCATCACTTCCTTCAATAGGAAGGGTTTACCAGATTCCCTCTCAAAGGAAATGGTACCGATACTGGTCGCACTGTATCTACCATCATTGCCCATCTCAATGTGCACTCCAAGATCTTTCTCATCCAGATCAGTAAACAAATCTCGATCTCCTGTCATGTGAAAAGACGCACCACTGTCAAGAAACCACACTAAACCCATCACACTAAAGTTTCACATGTGATTAACGAAAATCCAGCCTCAACCGGCGAGGCTAAGGCCTCTCTAGCCGTGCATCCGTTGTACCGCTATTTTTCTTCTTCTCGTGGACAATTAGTGGCGTAATGTCCATGTTGGTGATGCGAGCACTTCACCTCGGGACATGTCCCCGTCTTGCCTTTCGCACGGATTGAGAAGGATTCTCTTTGCTCTTCTCCTCTTCCTTGCTTTGCGCCTAAAGCACAATTTTCTCTTTCATCTCGAATTCTTTGATGAAGATCCGTCCCTGGTACTCCGCCTTATCTCCTCTCGCACAAGATCCGACCAAAGTCGCTCCCATCCTGGCAATTTCTCCCGACCATTGACAGAGTCCTGATAGGAATGCCAACTCTTCGGAAGCCCAAGGAGAGCCAAGCTCACCAAGTCCTCATCATCTACAGTCACCCCCACACTTCCCATCTCATCCCTGCATTGGATGAACTTCGTGAGGTACTTGGGCATATTGTCGCCTTTCTCCATTTTTATGTTCCTGAGTTTATCCTTGAGCGCCAACTTCCTCTGGTCGCTCTTGCTTTGGAATAAGTCTGTCAACGCTTTCCACATCAAGAATGGAGAAGCCTTACCATGAAGGCTGGACACTATGTGATCCTTTACACCTTCCAACAGAATTCTTCGACACTTTGTTGTCTTCTTTTTCCATGCGTCAAGTGCGGCAGCATCGCTAGAAGCAAGTTTTGGAATTTCTGCATCTATGAACTCCTTCAACCCATTGTCATCCAGCACCACCTCCAACTTGTCCTTCCATGCAATATAATTCAAGCTGCCCTCAAGGGCATACTCCAATCGCAATCCGTTGAAAGACATCTCAACTTCGACACCAAGAAAACACTGCTGCAAATTCGAATTCCACCAGCATAAAAATCAACCGCTTCAATGTTTTTCAATTGCTCCAATGATCAATATCCCTCTGATACCATGTAGAAATTTGATAACTGATATGTTATACACCGAGATTCTCCTAATCACACACTATTTTAACTTCATGCACAATACATAATCTCTTATACCATTGATCATTATTTGCGGAAATAAAAACAATCGCATGCGGACATTAAAACCATAAACATTCACACATATGAACAAAGTATTTTATGGGAAAGCTTAAAGCTGAAAACCCCCAACTATCTGTATATTATATGTCATATAGATCATGTAAATAACGTCAATACGTCATACAAAGTCTTCACCAAGCCTTCCGCATACCTAATCATAGCTTAATTAATCAAGCCCGATCTAGCAAATCACATGCTCCAATCTCTGCCACCTGATAGCCTGCCTCTACTGCGCAATCACTGCTGAAGAATGGCTCTGAATGAGCTCGAATTGTTCTAGCCTTTCTCACGCAATCCTCATTAGCATCTCCAATCATTGTTTGTTGGAAATCATGCAACAGTATAGTCACAACTGATAGTCACACTGCTCTTTCACCTACTTCTTCACTGGTCTCCACTGAAACTGTCCATGCACTGTAGTTAACTGATGTATTCTTTATTTGATTAATGAGTTAATAATTAGTGAATTAATTAATAATTAATTCACACCACTCTCACTAGTGTATCAATCAGTTAGACTAGATACAACTAGCTCAACTATGTTTAACTCAGTTAAACTGAACACAACTCCATCAACTACCTTAATAACTCCACCAAACTCTGTCACATGAGTTCTAACTGAAGTACCCATGCAATAGCTCCACTTAACCCTCAAGAATAGCATAATTCCTTCTGTCAACTCCTGTGCCACATCTGTGCACTTAACTGAAGTGCTCAAAGAGAATAAGATAATGTTTATAGTCCAAATATTATTAAGAGCTAATAATATTCGGCATATCTATTTTTAGACTGGCAATCTAAAAATAGATTCCGCCGAATATGTCTAAAAATGGAAGTCCATCTATTTTTCCAACTTGACCAACCATCCACAAATAGCATCCTACAACTCATAGAATATGATCGACATGTCTAAAAATAGACATAGTCTAAAAATAGACTTGCGCTAAAAATAGCCTGCAGGCCCACTTAGTGAAGGCGACTTCTTTCCACTAAGCTCATCATCTTGTTGCAATCTCAACATTTTCTTCTCTGATATTTGATATATCTTGAATGCATTGAAGTGAAACCCTAAATGAAACCCTAATTTCAGTTTATAATTACTGTCTATACACCTTGTTCATCTTCCTGAACAGAATATCAGTCATAGGTAGGTAAATTTCATTTACCTAGGGTTTTCATTCACCTAGTTTTTTCATTCAATTCATTCCCTTCACCTGTTCAAGCTAGCCATCTCATCCCCTTCCCCTTCATCTCATTCCATTTATATCCCAGGGTTTCATAAATCATAGTTTAAAATGTTTGAAGAAGAAGATAGTGGTATTGGTAAGGCACAAATGCCAATAGGAAGTGATCAAAAAGGAGGGAACATTAACAGGTTTGAACCCATAACCACAAGGGAACTCATGGCCTCTCCTCTCACTGTGTCTTGTTTCAAGCATGTGAGCTATTTTGAGTTTTGTGAGAGAGTGCAACAAATTCAAAATCACCCGGGGTTAACAAGATTGTTCATCACCAATATACATGACAAACATGTCACTCTTTCTGGGGTCACTTTTGATATGTCCACCAATGCTATTGCAACTTCTACAAGGATCCCCAGTGTGGGAGAGAGGTGGTTTAAACAAGAAAACTTGGATATGAGTTATTATGAACCGTACCTCAAACCTAGGTACAAGGATCACAAGAAATCAATTTTCCCTTTCTCTCATCTCCTTGACCAGTATGTTCCCATGATGAGAATAATCATGAAATACTTCACTTGTGAGGGGAGGTTTTATCGACTCTACTCATACCATATCCGTCTCCTCATGCATTTCACTAGAGTTAGAATGCTACACTTACCTTACTATCTTTTTCGTAGCATTGATAAGATGGCCTATATTGTACAAAAGAGGGATTACAATCATCAAATGAAGATTCTAATTCATCATTCACTCATCAAAATGGTGGCCATGCATCAGCGTCAGCAGAAAAACATTTCATGGGATGCATTCATTGCAAATGAGGTTTTCACTACCCTGTTGAACCCTAGAATTTCCCTTTTCTTTACAAACTTCTCATCTCATTTCACCTCTCTTTCATCAATTCATAAGCCCCAATCAATGAATAATGTTTAGGATTTTCCCAAGGATACATGCAATTGATTAACATATTGTATTTTCATGGTTTTTGTTGTTTTAATAATTTTGTGCAGTATAGCTACAAAATACAGACGTTCCGTAGCCGATCAGGCGTTCCACAACTATTTTTGTGGTTGAATATGTTCCAGGTGTCAGTTGGAGGATTGGGCCACATGGATGTTTCTAGAATGATGCCTACATGGATTCTATCCTACTCACTCAGTCCAGATCAACAGAAAAAGTTGCCTAAACTCATGGTCAAAGGTGGAGTCAAACTATGTTACCCAAATGCAATAAGACTCTTGATTTGAGTCCAACAGTCCTATTACAAGTCTAAATTCGAATTAGCAAGAGTCCAACAGTCCTATTGCAAGTCTAATTCGAATTAGCCACCTGTAGCAAGTATATCTCATAATCAGTTATGTAATTTCCCTTTAAATATTGGTTGTACAAGACCAAAAAGAAAATTCAGAAAAAGTGCAGTACAATTCAGATTTGCTCTCTGTTTTCTAAAACTCTGTTTCAATAAAGAAGATCAGTTCCCAGATGCTGTTTTGATTACATTTTTAAGGAGCTAAAGGATTAATACCAAATTGGTAGCATAGGGCCCCTGCTATTCGAGGAGGTTTTAAATGTTTTCTAGCTAAGTTATTTTCAATTCTGTTTTACTGTCTTTCCTTACTTAGATTACTTTCTTAAATCATAGTGTTTTAGCATTTCATTTCATGTCATCTGCTTAGTTAAAGGATCCCCAGTATACTACAATTAGTCTCTTTCAAAATCTCTTCCAATAAATCTTTAATTCACGAATGAGATTTAGTTGTAATATTATGAGTTATTGATTGTTTCATTTCATAGAAGATCCTTATCACATTATTGTTAATCTCTTTCTCAAGATCTTCCAGTAAACCTTTATCACATGAATGAGATTTAGTTGTAATGTTATAATTTGTTTCAACATTTCATAAGAGATCCTTACTACATTGTAGTTAATCTTTTTCTCAAGCTCTTCCAATAAACCTTTATCAAATGAATGAGATTTATCTGTAATGTTCTAAGTTATTGATTGTTTCAAAATTTCCCTTTTATGTTTTAGGAGATCCTCATTGCACTAGAATTAATCTTTTTCACAAGCTCTTCCAATAAACCTTTAATTGAATGAATCGGATTAAGTTGTATTGTTTTGAGTTACTTTTTATTTCATGAATGTTCATTTAGAAGTTTTAATATCCATGGATTAGGACTCCTTGTTTTCATAATTTTCTAGTTAAGAACAGAACTTGCAAATAAACTCTGTTTTCATTTATTCATTAACATTTTCCTGTTTTTCCTCTTTACATAGATTTAACTTCATCTTTCTAGTATAGAATAGAATACTAAGAACCAAAACATAAAAACCCCAAAAACATCAATAAAACACTAAAACAACGAAGTAAGAAAAGGGATACTTAGGCACATACAATGTATTACACTTCATCATTTTACTAGCCCTGGTCGATAATTTATGTTAACAATTTAGGACACTAAACTGACTAAACATACCCCACATAGCCATCATGAGTAGGATTCATCATCTCATCCTCCCGTATCCACTTCTCCATCACATCCCGTTGTTCATACATCACCACCCACTCACATCCATTCACCTCATGTTGATTCTACCTCATCACCTTTCTATAACCCTTCACCATCACATCATGATACCGGAAAATCAAGCAGTGAAAGGGACATTGAGGCAGCTTGCACTAAAATGACTAATGTCGAGCTATTTCCCTTGACATATCAAAGAGGCCACATGAATGTGTTTGCTTCACATGGTGTGAAAGGGGCCATGCCTTCTTCATCAACAAAACAGGTAAACAAGGTCAAGGAAAAGGCTACAGAGCCTATCATTGTTGAGAAGGAGGACAAACATGAAACTGAGGAGGAGTTTTAGTTGATTGAGATTGATGAGGAGGATGAGGATAGAGCCACTAGTGCAGTGATCAGAGGCAAGGAGGCCAAGATTAGTGAGCTTCAAGCTAATCTTGATAGAGAACAGTATGTCATTGACTTTCTTGAGCTAGAAAATCAGCAGCTGAAGACTAAGCAAACCATCAGTGAGGTCAATACAATCAGAGCTCAGAGAGAGGCAGAAAAGGCCAAGGCCTTGTTGGAGGAAACCTTGGACATATTGGATGATAGTGATGATGAGGAAGATCATATTCTGAGACAGAGACCGAGGACAATTGGGCTAGAGAAGGCTTTAGATCGGGAAAGGCAAAAAGAGGCTGAATTGGAAGAGCAACTTACTCCAAGTGAGCTGCTTGCCATAGAGATTAGCAGGGAGAGAGAATCTTGGATTAAGAGAGCCAATTCGCATCTAGAGGGCCTAGTAGAGAAGGAAAAGAAATACATTGACATTCAGAGGAAGATGGCGAAACACTATTCCATGAGAAACAAGATTGCAAGGGCCAAGCTCAAACAAGTCCATCCAAAGATTCAAGCCTTGATCGAACAAAAAGAGAAGGGGAAGTTTGATATACTTGATAAGGTGTCTCTTTATACCTATAACCTTTGATCAACAAGTAAATTCAAAATTTTGACAAATTTTGGCATATTTGGCACTATGGTGCATTTTTGAGTTTTTGGGAAATTTTGAAAAACAAAAATTTCGCTAAACGCGCAGCACCACTAGCACTGCGCTCT
Organism: Pinus albicaulis; assembly: GCA_034641835.2. Lineage (NCBI taxonomy): Eukaryota > Viridiplantae > Streptophyta > Pinopsida > Pinales > Pinaceae > Pinus > Pinus albicaulis. The sequence goes on along the minus strand of CM076577.1, from coordinate 168,468,680 downwards.
TTTTTGGGGCATCAAATTGCAAAATGGTGACCACCTTCATGTTCATAATGATGAGGAAATTAAATCCAGAAATTTTCAAAATATTTGGAGGAGAACTGGTCCCTCAAAAAGGCAAAAAACCACTAAACAAACATGTTTCTGCCCTTGTTTTTGCCTTGGCACTACATGTTTACCAGTTTTGGGAGAACATGTTTTTGGCAGGTCAGATGGACATAATTTTGGGAACTGGAGGCATATTTGGAAACTAGACTCAAAGAGATTTCTAAGTATCTATCATGGAGCTCATTTGGACATCAGGAAGGCCTCCAAAAGTTGGCTGCAAGACATGCCATTTTTTCTGTCATGGCGCTACGCGTTTACCAAGGAATTGGCAATTTTCATTGTTTTCAGCATTTTTTACTTTTTGAATTTTTGATTGGGAAAACGGGAAAATTACTGATATAAATGGTCAATATGGATGTAAATATCACGTTTTTACTTTTATTTAGGGTATATGCATCAGATAAGTCTTCTAGGAGGTCAAATGAATCTGTTTCCTCTCTTTTAGAGGCAAATTGTTGGGTTTTCCTAGTCTTCAGTTTTCTGTTTGGGAGTACGTGAAACAGATACTCCTCTCATGGATTCGACTCCCTGAGGCTAGGGAGAGTGGTTTTGAGGCCTATTTTATGTATTCTCTTAGTCATTTTAATGGTTGGACTCACTTGGAGCTTTGGCATCTCAAGAGACATTTTGTATCAATTTGGCTTGGACAATTAATGAGAAATCTGCAGCTATTTCTTAGGGATCCATGTCGTATGAGTTTTAGAAATATTTTCCTCTCTGTAATCAATTTGTTTGAATGTATTGTTAATTCATAAACCATTTCATGTCTATAATATACTATATTTCAAGTTTGAAAGACAAAATTCATATTTATTTATGCTTTGTTTTGGGAAATTTAGTATAATGTGGTAATTCTCTTTAGTTTAGGGAAAATACATTCCAGATGCTTTCCCTAGCTCCTCAACAGTCTCTTCACCTCACCATAATCATCTATTGAATTTCAAACCTTCTACCTACCTTGCCCCTTAGAACACATGTGGATTTTGACCTAATTTCCTTGCCCCAACTGTTTGACTCCTCTTGATCTAGCAAACACTACACAAATAAAAAATCAAAACCCCCTATACTCCTTAGCTAGCCTAAAATATTTTTCATCTAGCCCTCTTGGATGTGATTTTTTTGGAGAGATCCCTCTCTGACTTGGTAGGGCTAGATACCAAGTCTAAATTTTGGTTTGAGGTTACCTCTCTCAGCTTTGAGGTCAATCCTAGTGATAACAAAGTTGACCAACAAAACTATTTTCCACTTTCAGGAGCTTCACAAATTCTTATTATTTCTTTTGAATTCCAACAAGGGGGGGCACTACTTTCTATATAAGTATCATTTCATCATATAACTGTGCCATGGTATATTCCATTGGACCCAATTGTTCCTATCTGGCTGACTGCCATTCTGCCATATTGAAGTTGCGGGAAGATAATCACTGATTTTCTGTAGCTAGATGTTCTGCTTGTTTCTTTACTGCAACTAAATCTCTCCTTAATTGTTCATTCTCATTCAACAAATATTCATAGTTGTAATGTGTTAATGTAGAAAAAGAAACATTTGTGCCATGATTTCTCAAAGGTTCCTCTTAGTATTTAAAATTATCACCTTTTCTATAGATATTCAAGACTAGATTCTAAGTATCATTTGGGAAGTAACTTCACCTTTGCTGCATAATAATTTTCTCAATTTGATCAAACGTTACATTGCACACATCCACGAGTCTGTCTTTAGGTGGAGGTGTGACTCCCATTTCATCGAATGGGAGATGACCACCCTTAAGAGAAGGTTTTGCCAGAGAACCTGGTTCATAATCTATGGGCTGGATGGTGTGATCTTCGTCGAACTCCTCTTCCTCTATCTCTTGAGTCAACTGTTATCCTGCAGCCTCTGTGCTGCTTCATCGTCTTGCGACTACCTTTGTTTTTGTTCTTCACCTCTATTTCTCTCTTCTTCTTCTTCACGTTGCTTCTTGAGTAGCTCTTCTTGCCTCTTCTTCTGTTCTTATTCTTTTTGCATCTGTCCCTCCAATTCTCTCCTTTCATGTTCAACTTGGATAGCTTCTTTATTCAAAGGATCAATCTTCCATTTCCTACTACTTTCTCCTATTGAATCATGCTTGATCCTTTTCTTGGGAGATTAAATATTTTCTTGAGGAGTTGATTGTGGTGCCTCCCGTGGCTTTATATCTTGGGGAGAACTGGCTTCGATCCTTGAATGTGTTCTTATTATTGAATTGTACCCGTTCTTTACCTTCTCATCTTCTGCTCTAAACATTGATGAATAACCCCAAGTGAAACCAATCCTTTCACAATGCTGCCCAGACAATCTTATGGAATCATATCCATGAAAATCCTTAGTTACAAAGTGCAAGCAGTCCAACTCTTGTATTTATGCCTCCGTTGCCTTATGGATCTTCAACTCATACAATTGGATCCTCAAAGGAAAAGTAGGACAAAGGGCTTTATTTCTTCTGTGAAGGACTCCTAACAACCTCTTGCTCAATTGATAAGCCACTTCTTGCATGAACAACTTATTAGTTACATATCACGACATGAGATGGGGAGAAATTTGACATCTGAAGCATCAAATATATGTACCTTCAGGCATAGAAACCGATCTGCGATATCATGTAATGAATCCTTCACTTGATAAGTCATGCAAGGAGGATCAATCTCATATATCATTTGAAATATGACTATAAAGAAACACTTTACTAATATGTTGTATGCCCATATGAAATTCAAATCAGGAAAAACCTTGTAGTGGAAGTAAAGTGGGAACTTATCTTGTTGGGTCTAGTTCCAATACATTCCTGGGAATGCACATCGCGCACAAATCCCATCCAATATAAATGAAAACATGTAGAACTTTGGTGCCTAGTTTGATCTTAAAGATGCTTTGGCATCAAATGACAATATATATACCCAATTGAATAATTTACCATGGGTAACCACCATATTGAGCATATATATCCATTTATCTTCAAATACTTCAACATTTTTTCGCCCATGTAGCCTACAACAAATGGCAATGAGATACTAATATACATCTCTAAGAATCATGGTCGAGTAAACTACAGATGGGAAGATTCAGAACTTAGCATGCCCTCGACACCAAGATTTAATGACGTCACTTGTGTCGAGATCGACCCATCTAGTGTAAAATTTGTTGTTGGCATACTCTGTGGGCCTCTGCATTCTATAATAGGTCTGCATGTCTTCTCTATAATAGGTGGCAAGTTGACCACCAATTTTACTTCAAAGCAGTAAATCTGAATCATCCATCTGTGTTAAATCCATTCAATCACTTCTACACAAGGAATGAATGGGAATCTGCCTGCAATCCCATGCATTTTGGATCACTTAATATCAATTTATACTTCCAAGTCTTCTAAGTTTTATGAGAACTATTTCTTCATGAATTTGTCTTTAATGTATTTCCACGTGACCTTAGTGGAATTATCTATGAATCATTGCGTATTTGTGTAGATGGGAATGGTAGGCTTTGTAACTTCTACTGCTTCTTCAATGCTCGCTTCTGAGTCTTCTTTATAGGCCGCTTGACGTGTAGCAAGAGGCATCGTTCCAACATACGACGAAAGAGAAATAATGCTAGTAGCTTGAAAACCCATATGTGGAACCACACTCATGGTGACAATGATTAGCTTTATGAAATATTCTATCTATTACGAGCAAAAAATTAGCAAATCATATTCACAAGCCATCAAATGTAACTAAAAACATAATTCTATCAATGACGGAACATAATTACTCATATAGGAAAGAAATTTGCATGCAAACAAGGAGGTTGTGCAATCAAATAATGAAGGAAGTTCAGGGGTCATTTGGGGCTTTGAGGTACACTCATGCACTCAATCAAGAGAGAGAGAACATAAAGGGCATAGGGCGCACTGAAAAATCTTGAAGAAAAATCCTTTAGGCCCTCAAGGTGTGCTCATGTGCTCAAGGAGACTATGAGGGAAAAAAGATGCACTCTAAAGAGACAAAGGGGTTAAGCTTTAGGCCTTCAGGCCTTCAAGGTGGGCTCATGAGGACAAGGAGGGTGCATGGGAACATGTTAAAGAGACTAAGGGGAAAACAATCAAGCATTCAGGGTGCACTCAAGGAGGGCATGCATCTTCGTGGCGAAGGAGTGCGCTTTTGAGGGAATCTTGTCATTTTGGGCGTAATTTTCTGTGATAGTCATGATTCACGTTCTAGAAATGCGCTATGTCTTGGACAAGCTTGAGAAAAAGTTAAACAATAAGAAAGAATAATATAAATGTTGGGAGAGAATATCTACAAGTTTTTATAGATTTTGTTGCAATCATGACTACAATATGAAGAGCTAAAGAATATGCATAGTCACAACCAACGACAACATTTTGACACTTGTAGAAGCAAGAATGAATTGAAACATCAGTAAATAAACTAAAAAGAAAAAAAATTATAGCAAGGAAATTAATATCAACAACAAAAATAACCAAGGCAACTGATATAATTGAGATGAAAACCTTACTTGGAATGAAGATCTCCTTGATCCAAAGATGTGTGCCCAACCCAGATGAGAATGATTGTGAGAAAGAATGATTAACATGGTTGATTATAAAGAAATTACATGCAAATCCATTCCATGTATGCTTGCCATTTGTCGACGAGTGAATGAGTTAGTTAATAAAGTGAAGTGGGCTCCTATTTTCTAGGAGTTTTCCACATGCAACAAGAAAGTGCATGCATGAGTTCTAGAAAGGCACATGTCTTCGTGCCGAAGGAATGTACTCAAGGAAAGCGCACTCGCTTAGCATGAAGGAGTGCGCTCAACTAGGGCACAATTTTTCAACCTGAAGGAGTGCACTCAATAAGAGAGAAACTCTTCCTTATCTTGGAATGTGATTTTGATTTAAAAGTGATTTTTTCTTTGTTTTGCTTGCTTTTATGTGACTGTGTGTGGCGAATACGGCTAGTTTCTAAGTCAAGAAAAATTATGACTTCACATATCCTTATACAAGATAACAAAATAAATTCTAAAGGTTAGGTGAATATACTTAGGAAGCATTGAATTAGGAGGATGTGACACTTAGAGAAAACATAAGAATAACAAATAAAACAACATGAAGACACTAGGTGGCTTGGAATGTCAATTAATGTAGGATCCAAAATTGAGTTAGGACAAAAATTTGGAGCGTCATTTTCGCAGCAACAACACATTCTTCAAATATTCCCACCATATGTCTACCTTTCCTTCCAATATGTAGGTGGAAATATTAGCTTTAATGTTTTAAGAATAGTCAAGAATCCTGAAAATTTTCCTCATGCCCAACAACTAAGCTTCCTCCTCCTCTATCTTCTTCATTTCCCCATCAAATTTGGGTAGTTTTGCTTTCTTAAATTCCTCAGGAATGTAATACTATTCTCTTCCACCTGGGTGATGATAGTGGTGGTGATGAGACTGATGGTGGTTCCTCTTGGTGGTCAAACTAGATGGACTGCTAGCATGATGTACATGAGTGCTAGTTCCTCCCCTTGGGGTGTTTAGTGGCTCACTTTCTGGCATAGTGTCTACACTTCCATGCCTATGAAATTTTTTGGATCTACCACCATTTTCCTTATTAGTGTTCTATTCTAACTCCTGAGGTATCTTCCTATCTCTATGGCTGACCCTCATCTTAGATTTCCTCAGCCTCTGCAAATATGCGAGACTTTGCTGGTATAACTATATTGATATTAACCTTCCATTCTTGAGCTCTTACTAGCCTCTCACTATCAAATTTGAAACTCCTAACCTCGGCTGTTAGGCTCCTCAAGGTGTCCATCCAATTTGGAGAGTGGTTCCCTCCCCCTTGGTCAACTAATATTTCCTCTTCTTGAGGTCTGGCCCCATCACTTCCATGATGTTACTGATATGAATTGTATTGTACCATCCTAGTACTCATTCTGTTTTACTTATTCTAAGGTTTCTTGTGTTGTGTTGTCAATCACTTGTGCTTCTTTATTTCTTCTCTAGATTGATGTGCTTGTGTTGTGTTGTGCATGGGCAGACGAAATAAACTTTTCTTAGTAGGGAGGCTACTTACCTACATGAAAGTCATAGGTCAAAGTGGTTTTTCAAACATTAGTGGAACAAGTTCTACATGTAATAAGCTAAGCTAAATGGAAACATAACATGCTACATAAAAAATGAAACAAAAACAAAACAACATGCACAAGAAGCACACTCAATAGATCAAACACATTAATAACTCAACAATGGAGAGATTTATCCCTTTATTAGGTGTTGGTAGTAGTAAAATATAGAATGCTAAATCTCTTGTAGTGAACTTTTCGAGCTACGAAGCTCCAATATCCAAGATAGGGGGGTCTCTTCCCTTCAAGTTTTCAGCAAGCCTCTCTTCCCTCTCAAAGGATGGTAGATCGACGGACACGTGGTGAGCTCTTCTCTCTTAGATTGAGGTGTTGGGTGGCCAGCAATTGAATCCTTCCAATCCTCTTACTGGGTGTAAGCCCTAGAAGTGATGATTGACGCTATGTGATTCATTTCACTAGTTTCCTATCTATTCACCCCTGTGAGCTCACCTGATGCAATGAGTACTAAGTGTAATATTCAAAAATCATGAGAAATTAGTCAGATACGACTACCTCCCATGGAAATGGTCATATATGAATGACTTACTTAACGTAGTTGAATCCAAAAAATGAAATCTAGTATAATGCACTGCAGAAACCCCTCATACTTAAAATACAAAGAGTAAAAGGAGCTCTACTTGAATGGTTCATGAGGCACAATACTTGCTAAGGTTTTGCAAATGGGGTAGCAAGCTAAGTGGGCTTGATTGTGGGGAAAACTCTATAGTTAACCGCACTTGAGCCAGAGGATTTCTGGGATGGGTGACTTCCCAGGAAGTCCTGGTTATCAGGTGCAAGCCCTGGAAGTGATGATTGAAACTATGTGATTCATTTCAATAGTTTCCCATTTCTTCACCCCTGTGAGCATGACCCGATGCAATGAGTGCTAAGTGGACTATTCAAATATCATGAGAAATTAGTCAGTTACTACTACCTCTCATGGAAATGGTCATAGATGAATGAATTACTTAATGCAGTTGAATCCAAAAAATGATATCTAATATAATGCACTGTAGAAACCCCTCATACAAGCTGGTTTGCTGATGGGAAATTTGGCAGGCATAACAATGTGTCTCCCATTTCTCTTCCCATGGCTAGATTTTATAGACCAATTTCAAATTTTCCATCCCTCTCTTGGTCCAAGATGAATGGTGACACAAGAGTTGGGGTATGATTCCTATGTGTGCTTCACTAAAGCCTCAAAGTGTCTCAAAGGTGACTGTACTTGGTTAGGTTGAGTGAGAATATTTTTCTCCAAGTGTGCCAAGTGGTCCTATATGATGACATTTCGCATACCCACAACCGCGTGGCTATTGGAGGGATAGTTGCGCACTACACGTCTATTAAAGGAAAAGCCACAATGCACATTCAGAGCCAGTGATTCCTGTGCATGGTCCAAAAATTTTGCCTTTCGACCTTAGGAAAATTTAAATTTTTAGCTCCTCTAATATATTTCTTCGCTGTAAATATTTATTTGTACCTTATACTTGAAATTTTCTAATGTATTCAGCCTGTATGATTTTCCAGTGTTAACACAAATTATTAGAAAATGTAAATAAATAAATACATAACCATAGTCATGGACATAAATGTTATGTTCAGGGAGCTTCCAGGGTGAACCTACCATGTTAAAACACATTAACTTGCTTGTGAGATGAAATAATTTCATAGAAATTAATCACCATTCAAGCTAACAAAATAACATTCACTTAACACAATATGTTTCTCTTACGGAGTTGCCACAATCCTTAATCACAACAAAAAAAAAATTATCCCTTGCAATATATAGGCTGGAAAAATCCATGATTTATCACATGTGGTGACCTGTGTAGTTATACCAACTTTTTTACTTCACGTTGGTCCTACATGTCTCAGGGTGAGTGGTGCCAATTTAGGTCTATTATAAATTTATTTGACCATATTTTAACACCTAAAAATTTTCTTAGGTAATTTCTAAAAATCATCATTTTCCCATGACAAAACCCATCGAGTCCAAGTGTTGAACCTAGATGCTCTGATACCACTTGTAACAAACCCTCCCACCACTCGTGCTGGAGGAACAGGGTGTATGGTTATGTTAGAGTAATGGGGTATTGGCTACAATATAATTAGTTATATTTATCATACTATTATTATATATATATATATATTATTATTATTATTATTATTTTTTCTATGTATTATTGTTTAATAATTAGTCTACCCAGCCTGGCAATCCCTACCTCCGTGTCAAACCCCTTGGTAGGTTACACATCCGTCAATCCAACGGCTAAAAAATTAGAAATGAGGAAAGTTTTTCTTATGTGACAATTACTTGTGATATTCTTGTATTCTTATTAAATTTATTTATATTATTATTTTATCTTCTTCTCATCAAGCAATAATAAAAGTAAAAACATGAACATCAAGGACACCAAATATAGGCATTCATTTAGGGTAAAACCCCTATGAATGGGGAAAACCAAGTAAAACTCTTCCAATAGTAGATTCAAATCAATTGAGACAATCCAAGACCTTAGACCAGACCAAAAGACCTTCCTCACTCCACCAAGTCAGCCTTCCAAAATGATTGTGCAAACTTCAATAGTCTCTTATTGTCAAACAACTTCAACCCAACAACAACCCAAAATTTCATCCCTTTAGCAGATCTGAAATTTTTGGCCTTTTGACAACCTAGAAACTTCACACGTGCGGTATAAAAGAGAGAAATTTAACTTCTTATTGGTAAAAAAAATTATCCTTCTTATTCTGTAGGGTTTTCTCCTCATTCTTGGGAATTTCGCTCCTTATTTTCTTCTCTAGCTACTGTAGATTGAACTTGCTTGTATTGTGCTCCAAATGAGGTCAAGTTATTTCCTTTATATAGTGGATTCTGGCTCCCCTTGAGGTCGAATTCACATAGGAGGCCTAAATGACTCATTTTACATCAAAATAAATTTCTTTCTAGATAAAAAAAATCCCAAGAAGGGTCTATTACATGATGACATGGACAAGGAATCTTGATATAAACCCTAGATGCCTACAATGGATGCTTTGACCTACAAATAAAATAATAAAGCATGAAACCCATGCTTAATAACTAATTTTTCTTTCATAATAAAATTTCTTTTTCTTTCCTTAATACATCATGACTCAAGTACAATTATGAAGACCGATGCTAGTTACATTCTTTAACAATTCGCCTTAATTAGAGAGGTATTCATAATTACATGTAGAAAAAGGTACATGGAAGATATCGAATGATATGTTCTACGAAGAGTCATAGCACACACAGTGCAACATATTAGATACCTGAACAGGGTATTATAATCATGTAGGACTAAGGTGTACTCAAGATTTATACACTCTAGGTACCATCATGATTTTAAGCTCTGACACCAACCCATGGATCTAGGTGTGTATCCAAGGTCAGAGCTCCAAGACCAATTCCACCCTCCCTACCTCGGGATCTAGACATCATCATATGCCGACCAGATGTCCTCCCAAGCATCTTGTCACTCCAAGATGCTTCATCTCTCCCTATAAAATAAACCAAATATATCCACCAATCCAAGCATGCTTCTAGAATTTTTAGCCTTCTTATGGAGATACCTTGCACATACACAACCCCAGTTAGTAATAAAATTTCAATATATATACATTTTTAGCACAAACCTTTTGGGTCCTCAATTATTCTGATGATGATTATATTATAATCATATTATCCAAACACATTTCGTCGGAAGTTTTCTTCTTTAACTACCAAACTCAATTTCTTCTCTTCTCAACACAACCAAGTATTTGTTTGAAATTTCATGAATCAGGAACATCCATTCTTTGATCTTATTCTTTCTTCAAGTTCTTTACTATAACTGTCACATTATGCCCTCCCTCTTAACTAGGGAGATATACCCTTTATTCTATCCAATCTCCCTCTCAACTTAGAGAGATCAACAAATTCCTTCTTTTATAACATCGAAGAAAATTCAACCTTTCAAGGCTTCATTTATTGGAGAACATCATTCTTTTTCATGGAAAAAAGGTCATATTAGTCATCATAATTGTTATAGCTCCCCTTTTTCATCATGCTCATCATTATTATCAAGTCATATTCAATTATGAACATCTTCATCATCTTGAAGATTATGTACCTGTAAATAGTCAATGACAAGTACAACCAAGTACAAATATGTGGAAACATGAAGTCAGCTATATCAAAATTATATCATTACAATGAAAACATCAATGCAATCAAGCTTTAGATATCAAATAACTAATTCTAGTTAGGTTCATAATAAAAAAGGGTTATATCTTTTACATTATGGTCTGGCAACAACTTGCTAGGGTTTTGTCACAAACCATAGATTCCATCATTGAGACTTAAAGTCTTAGATATCAGCAACTAAATCAAGTTAGAAACCAATCATAAAACATCTAGGGCTTCAATATTATGCCATATGATTTCATGTCAAACTCTACTAGGGTATTGTTAAGAACCATATATTTTAGTAGCCATTAAATTTATCAATAATCAAGTTAGAATTGTTATTATAGTGAAAACACTTTATATCTAAGGTTACATTATCATGCACCATAATCTCATATCAATATCTACTAGGTAAACCTTATACACAAACATCAAGTCATTGAAGTTAGATATAGAAATTTTTTAATCAAGCTAGGGTTTTGATCATACGAAATAATATACACCTAGGGTTTCATTATGAGGACCTTACTTTAGCTATTACAAGGGTTTTGTTAAGAAACCCTAATTCACCAAACCCTAAAAAATCTAAGGTCTTATAATATATCATAGACATCAACAACCAACCCATCAGTACACCCTAAACATCAAGAGAGTAGGATTTCATCATAGGTTCTAGAATTTATCAACAAACTCTAAGAGGACTAGGGTTTAATCATTATTGTTAACATACCCTAAGCACCAAAAGGCTAGGGTTTTACAATGAAACCTAAGACTAGGGTTTCATAAAAATAAACAAATTAGAAAAAGATAATATGATAAGGGTAGATTCAATCTAGAGATTAATCACCCTAACAAGAATATTTATGATTCAAACCCTATACATAAGAGAGTTAGTAATATAAAAAAGTTTTCAAGTGAGAATGATCATAACTTTTTGTATGAGGAAAATATTACAACAAATCTTGTAGTCTAAGACATACCTTGAGTTTTTCTTTAACAAACCTTGTAGAGTATAATTCTGAAGGGCTTCCATTTCAACAAAGCTTCTTTCATGACTCAAGTCTTTCCTTTGAAATTTTGTTCATATCCTTTTTGTATTTTACAAGTTTGCATACCAAGGAACATACAAAGAAAAGGTTACGAGTATATAGTACAAACAAATCTCGATGTGTGGAGGAAATCAAGCATAAAAGAGGAAACAAAGAATGTGATACTTATATTTTGGTAAAATGGTGAAGGATCCCTCTTAATCTAATATTTATGAGGGATGCCTACAACTTATAAAAAAAAATTCAAGAATTTCTACCAAGACATATTAGATCTATGAATTCTAGAAATAAAAACATAAATAAAACATTACAAAACTTAAAATAACAGACTTAGAAGGATATGTAAGAGAAGACTTAATAGTATAAGTCTTTGACTTTATATTCTCCTGTCTTATTCTTCTTTGGTCAAGCTTCATCAAAAACAAATGAATTTTTTCATTCTCTCTTCTTATTCCTTGGATTTTCAGGACATTGACTCTTGTAATGTCCCATCTTATGAAATTTGTAGCATTCAATATTTGATAGATCAACATTCTTCTTTGGTCATTTGAATTTCTTGTATCCTCCCTTCTTCTTTTCATAAGTAGAATCTTCATTGGAGGTGTTGTTCTCTTAATCTCCCTTCTTGTTAACTACTAATGAGTCGTGGGCTTCTTGACTGCAATCATTCCACATTTGTTCAAAGGATGGTGAGTCCTTCCAACTACTAATACCCAATGCAAAAGAGATCCATGATTTTGATAAACCTAATATTGCAACAATCACAAGTTATTTCTCTGGTACAATTTCATCAATGGCTTGGAGTTCATCTCTTATTTGAGATATCCTTACAAAATATGAATACAATATCATCCTTTGTCATATTTATTGTTCTTAGTTTATTTTTTTGACTAGCCACTTGTCTAATGTTCTTGATGGTGAATAATTTGGAGAGATATTCATACATGTCTTTTGTGGAGTTTATATTGGATATGTATGGGATTATGTTTCCCTTCACTCCATCTACAATTAAATTCATAGCCAATATGTTGGTTTCCCCATACTTTTCCTTTCCCGCATCATATGTTGGTTTCTCAACTTTTCCTAGAACAAAATCCCATACTTTTTGCTTTGAAAGTACGAGATCTATCCTCTTCCATGCCCTATAATTGGAGGCTTTGTCTAGATTATTTTCTATATTGATTGAAGTTGTAATAGAATTTATAATGTCTTATTTACTTGATATAGATAGTAGGCCTTCCTATTCTTATATGATCCTTTCCTTAATGATATTAATTTGTTCCTTTTTTCAATATATCTTGAAGTTGAATTTTTATTTCCTTATTCACCTTAGCGTTGATACCATGTTAGAGAATAAAAAAGGCAAAAATATTTTCTTATGTTGACAATTACTTGTGATATTATTTTATTCTTATCAAATTTAGTTATGTTCTTATTTTATCTTATTCTCATCAAGAAAGAATCAAAATAAAAACATGAAGATCAAGGACACCATATATAGGCACTTAGGCAAGGCTAAAGCCCCTATGAAGTGGAAAACCCAGTCAAACTCTTCCACTAGTAGATTCAAATCAATTGATAAAATCCAAGACCTTATACTAGAATAAAAGACCTTCATCATACCACCAATTCATCCTTCTAGAATGATTATGCAAACTTCAATAGTATCTTCTTGTCAAACAACTTCAACCCAACAACAACCCAAAATTTAGGCCCTCCAACTTCCAGTTTTTTGGCCCTTTGGAATATTTGAAATTCCCGGCCTTCCTGCAACCTAGAAACATTGCACGTGTGGTAGAAAAGAGAGAAATTTGACTTCTTCTTGCTAGAAAAAATCTCCTTATTCTTTTCTAGGGTTTTCTCCTCCATGGGAATTTCACTCATTTTCTTCTCCAACTACAACATATCAAACTTGCTTGTCTTGTGCTCTGAATGAGGCCAAGATGCTTCCTTTATATAGTGAATTATGGCTCCCCTTGAGGCCGACTTGGTGGAGGAGGCCTAAATGACTAATTTTACATCAAAATAATTTTATTTCGTGATAAACAAATCCCAAGAAGGGTCTATTACATGATGACATGGAGAAGGAATCTTGACATAAAACCTAGAGGCCTATAATAGAGGATTTGACTTACAAATAAAATAATAAAGCATGAAACCCATGCTTAATAAATAATTTTTCTTTCACAATAATACATTTTTTCCTTTATCTAATACATCATTACTCAAGTATAATTATGAAGATCGACACTAGTTACATTCTTCAACACTCTCCACTCTCGACATCACAATCTATGGTTTGTGCCACTGTGACTTTCATGTCCATTAACCTAGGCTGGGACCAATGCAATTAGGGTTACAACTCAAGGTTCTTGCCTCAAAATATAGCATTTCACATCTCCTCCACCAGATACGACAATTCAAGAGAATTGTGCCACTCCAATACCTTCTTCGATGATGTTATGGGGAAGGGGCATCACAACATGGATCTCGTGGGCCTTCCTCTGCCCCCTCTACCTTTGATTGGTCCATGAGGGATAATATGAGATATTGTATTGATCAATATTCCATCCCCACACCCAATCATGATAAGGCGTATTGTGAGAGAGCTAATCGAGCCTTGCCGCATCTATGTTTTCCTTCCAACCAATGGTGTTGATGCATATGATTTGGTTATAAGTTCGGTATTCATTTAAATCCTTTGCACCACTGACGAGCAAGGGTTCCTTCAAGATTTGGTTGTATATCTTCTTCATTCAACATGATCCATGCCAATGTCCCTATGTGGCCTTTATGAGTTGCTATCCCTTATAGGCGCTACCCTATTGAGCTTACATCCGAGTAGCTCCTCTTGAGTCCATAATATTTGTTAAATACCAAAAGGACCCTGAGGAGATCGATACCCCTAATTGATATGTAGGGCAAGGAATAGTCTCAATCTTGCAGAGCTACAACCAGTGGCCCTACAAAGATTGTTTAAGACCTCCAGGACTATTGGAAATGCAAGGCTTCTTACATCTCTCAAGGAGAGTTTGAGATAATACGGTTAGAAGATGATACCATCCTCGACATTGAAACCTACTTCCCAAGATGGTTTATAAACTTGTAACTCTTATATAAGCATACGTAAAATGAGACTTACATGCACACACGTAGCTATATTTATTGTAACTTCTAATCTGTAATAAAGGATTCACCTGTTACATGTTATAATATTTGACTTTGTCTCCTGATCCATTTTTAAGGTTTACCAATGTAAATTGTTATTTAATATGCATACTAATAACACAGTAAAATATTTCATATTACCCATTCGATGCCATGTACGCATTATACATCATCTGCTTACATTTCTAAACACTATTTAAATCTAGTATTTGCAACACATTCACATTACAAATATCAATGCCATTACAATATAGAAATGTAAACACATAATAATTAACTCAATAAATACATAAAACAATTATCTTGGCATATCTCGGGAAATTGAGTCTGGGACTAGGACTCTCCACCCAAACTTAGACAATTACAACCAAGATTACTTGCAATTGTTAACCCCGAGCCATGTTCCTGAGGTTGAGGGCTTGATTTAACACCAAATTCCGCTGAAACATGGAATCTAGAGGACTCTTCCTCCACCCACCAACCTCTCAGTAATCAATAACACACAGGGAATCTAAAGGCCAACTTACTCCACGCTAAGATAACAAAGGAATCCATAGAGGAACCTCTCCACCCTAAGATAATAAGGGGATACATAGATTAACCTCTCCACCCTTAAACAACACATAATGGTTCCACCTACTTAGGGATGTCCAAAACACACTGTTGATTGACAAAGAGAAGGTTTTAGAGGTTCTCCCTTGAACAATCCAAGTAAAAAATCCTCCACCCACACCACTAAGGGAATACATAGAAGACCATATCCACCCTATGGCTTTACTGACTCCAATGGAATTTCTCCCGACCAAGGATAAACCATATGTACACCAATATTATGAAAGGAAAAACAACTCACCGTCTTATTGTATTCTCTCTCTTATCCTCTTGTTCTCTATCCACTGGAATTATATTTTTCCAAGTTGATCTCCCTCTCCTTTCCTTTTTTGCGTTTGTTTCTTTTTACTCCCTTGAGTTAAAATTTCTCCTCCTTTTTGTTACACAAGGATTGAACCCTTGTCCTTATAGTCTGCACTACCATCATGCATTAATTTTTTCCCTCCTTGCCTTATGAGTGTTTCTTAAGGTAGCATATCCTAAATAAATCCTTGCAACCCATATTAAATTTATGGCCAATCCATTAAAGCTCACGAACCAACTCTTTTAATGGTTGTACTAATCAATTCATATTTCTTACACAAGAAACACATAGCAATCTCAAGCAATAAACCTCCCCAACCCTTGGAATCTGTGTCCCTTTGACTTAGCCCATTTAATTTTATTTCTTATGAAGTATTTAAAATGTATGTTATAAGAGAAACGTCGTTGGGACTGTCACAATCAAGTTGTGAAAAAATAATGTTGGAGTAGATTTGATCATTATTTCCTATTTGTAAAATTTTAGGTTTCTTTGGAGGAGCATTAGACTTTTTTGGAGTGTTGAAGAAAATTATACCCACTTACTAGGAAAATCAATGCATCTAATGCCATATAATAGTACTTATTCTCATAAGTTTATTTAATCTCCAAAGTCATTGCAGATGACAAGTCAAATATTATTATTTTCATGGAGGAGAAAACTCACTATAAAAAATGAAACATATAAATGGATAGCCCCTCCTCCCATTATATGTATTTTATTGTGAGATCATTTTTTTCATTAATAAAAGAAGTCAATTTTAAAAAAATTACTTTTATTTGGGTTTTTGAGTTTAATTTTCCATGTTTTTCTTTCTTGATCTTTCATCTCTATCACTATGCTTTCTGAATTTATTTTGCAGGTATTAATTTTCATCACAAGATAGAATTAGGAATTCATTGAGGGACACACAATCATGTGGAAGGGAAGGCTAAAATCTCATCTTTTAGTAGACACTAAAAATATACATTTCCAAGTGGTGGACAAGCCCTTTAGGGGGAATAATCATTCGTATTTGTGAGCTATTGGTACTACAATTCCTATTTCTATTGGGGCATCTCAAATGAGTAGGTCCTCTTAGGGAGCTCAAATTCCTAGTTAGTAGATTCAAATATTAAGAGAGGGATAGCTTCACCCCTAACTCCTCAGTTTTTAGTCTTGAAAGGGAACGATTTACAAAAGAAGAGTTGCAATTCCGACTCTACAAATGAGTGAAGTAAGAAAGAAAAGAAATTCACTCTTCAACCCCACTTTATTTCCAAAATCTAAAATGAATTTCCTTTTCATTTTTATGTTCTATTTTACATGCTTGCTAAAAATTTTCAATCTTTATAGCTAGTGAGGTCCTTGGAGAAATGAGCCTAAATTATTAACTCAGAGACAAATATATCCTATTTTATTTATTTTATTTTGCATATTTTACATGAGTATATATTTTTTTTCTGTGTGTGTGTATATATATATATATATATATATATTGTAGTAGTATAATTCATCTTGTAGATTTCACTCTAAAAGGTACTCAACAAGGCATTAGACATCAAGTACATTTTGATTGTCTTGTTTTAGCTAGGATTCAAATTTATGATTTATAATAAAATATGTAGTTTAGAATCACTTCTTTCATCCTTTTAAATATTTATTATAAGCTAAAAAACATTTTTAGACTGTGTACCCAGGGGGTTTTGACCCAAAACCTTTAAAATTAATTTTTCAACTTGCTAGAAATTTGATTTAATAGAAGGTCCAATGATTACATATGTTCTAAATTGACAATTTTTTAGTCTTTTACCTCATCAACCCGTTGAAGGGAAAAATGTCCCCCATTAACATAAGGGGAAACCACCCGATCAGGGTTCAAATTAGACCCTTTTCCATTGAAGCTAGTGGTTCTCACTAGTTATGGGTCTAGTTACCCTATCTCCTAAAAATAACCTAAAGATTATCCAAGCCTAAAATAACAATTAATCTATCCACATCATACTACGTTAACCTAAGTAATACTTATTGTTAATCCTATTATGTTAGATAAATGTTAGAACTACTATAATACTATTCTAGCTTTAGATACTAATCTATACAAGTCTTATGTTATACTTATTTAACTATATTAATACTCTCTAACTAACTACTACTTAGTTTGTATTAGAATTAATATATCATATGCAAGTCTATAATATTATAAGTCTATATTAGTATTATTCGGTGATAGGCATATATATGTGAACTTTAGGTGGAAGGGGGTTTGTTCAATTTTGTTTTTTTATTGATATTGGACAGGTGGATTTAATGAAGAGTGAATATGCCAAGCATATTATTCGTACGCGTGTTTAATCAACGAATCTGTGAAGGGGAAAGGGAAGGAGGATAAACGTGGTAAGATTGACTTTGGAAGTGTTGCTCGTGATGTTAACATGTCGTAAAATTTAGTTGATGAATTTCCTTTATTATATGTTATGGTGAAACAAATCTTGAAGTTGATGAATTTCCTTTATTTTATGTTATGGTGAAACAAATCTTGATTTAAAAGTTAATTTAATAATTAAGGATGATGTATTTAATAAATTATTCTTTATTATTATATGTTATGGTGAAACAAATTTTGATTTAAATGTTGATTTAATAATTAAGGATGATGTATTTAATAAATTAATTTAATATGTTAAAAAAAATGAATCCTAAGTTAAATGAATCTTCATTTAATGTTGATTTAATAATTAAGGATGATGCATTTAATAAAACATGATAGATTCATCATGAAAGTTATTAAAAGTTAAATAATGCGATTAAATAATTTTTTAAAGTATAATGAAATAATTATTTCTTTTATCTTCATAAAATAAAATAATATCTTAAAAACAATTTAATATGTCAAAAATAAAACAACAAACATGAAAGATTTATCATCAAATTTATTAAAAATTAAATAATTTGTCATATAGTCACAAAATAAACTAATATCATAACATACATCACAATTCACCATATTACAATAGTACATAAATTTCATTACAATTCAACATCATCACAATATTACATAAATTTCACTCCTATAATTTAATAATTTATAAGCAACATTGGAGAATTCAAAATTAAATCTTAATTTAGAATAAATATGATTATGAATAAAAAACTTTTTCATTTTAGATATTTTGATTTGTTTAATTTATTTAGAGATGAGTCACTAGTGACTATGTGTATGGAAAAACTAATTATAACTTCACCAAAATAGTGAATCATAATTAGATAATATTTAGCCGATAATTCAGAAAAAAGACAACAAACATGAAAGGTGATAGATTCATGATGAAAGTTAGTAAAGGTTAATAAAAGTTATACTTAAATGCATAAAATTTAATGTAATTACAAAATTTGTTGAAGTAAAGTATAGTTAAATAACTACTTCTTTTACCATTGTTCACTCTTGGTAGAATGCGATGTATTTTGTCTATCATTCCTCTGTGTTTCTCGACTGAGATAACTACTTGTAGCAGTTGTTAGTGATTATTGTTTCTAGAATGTTGACAGTCGCACAAGTGTTAATAGTGGTTGATGAAAAGATCTTTACCTCTAAAGTCCATGCAAGCTCACCGGTGAAAGGCTTAAGATGTTGCATTTCCACTTTTTGAGGATTTTAAACTATGTCAAAATAAAGTAAGATGGGTCATCTATCAACCCATATAAATGTATTACTATGATAATAAACTTTCACCGATTTTAATCCTAAAAGAAGAGGGCATACCTAGACTTAGCCACTCTATAGTGTCCCGACTAATTTGTGGAATTGTTTTTTTGTAAGTAGTCGGAACTCCTCCTTGTAAGAGTAGGAAGGTTGGATCAAAGTCCTTGGCATCAACAACAGTTAAACATCCACTTTTCATGGTATGCTTGCGGTGATAACCCAACCTCTTCAATAGTTGTAGGTAGACCTTCAAGAAACATTTTCTTGATAAACAATATGTAAGGATTGAAAAGAAAAGTGTAGTTACAGGAAACAAGCTGAACAAATTACCAGAGAGAGTGAGATGTATAATATATGCTATTGAAAAGGAAATTGTATATTAGCTTGGCTACCCTTGTACATTTTTTATGAAATTCTAAAATCATAATTCCAACTTCATATCCAAAACTTTTAAAACTTTTAAAATGATTATCAATGAATGAGAAAAGTGATCAAATGAATTTTTTTAACTTATTTTTTAATAATGTCTTCTTTATATTCATGATCTCATTATATAATATATAAAAAAGTAATAGAACTTTGTCAACTAATAATGAATCCCCTCATGAAGAGGACAATCAATAAAAAACATTAACAATAACCTTAGAAACATTGAAGTGTTAACATTAAACCTTAAATTATTGACAGTACAGTGAAAACAAAGAGTCATAAATTAAAAACCTTGAGCTAAGAAAATAAAATAAATCTCTTATATATAGAATAAGGTGGTCTAAATACTGTTGTTTTCGGCTATAATATATATATATATATATATATATATATATATATATATATATATATATATATATATATATATT
The DNA here is from genome assembly GCA_034641835.2 of Pinus albicaulis. Taxonomy (NCBI): domain Eukaryota; kingdom Viridiplantae; phylum Streptophyta; class Pinopsida; order Pinales; family Pinaceae; genus Pinus; species Pinus albicaulis. The sequence continues at coordinate 168,448,613 of CM076577.1, read as the reverse complement.
CAGGGTAGGATGTTCGGATCAGAGTCTTTGGCATCAACTTCAACGAAACATAATGTGTAATTATAGGAAATAAGTTGAAAACATTACCAAAGCGAGCGAGATGTATAATATATGCTATTGAAAATGAAATTTTACATTAGTTTGGCCACCCTTCTACATTTTTCTGAAATTCTAAAATGATAATTCCAACTTCAGATCCAAAACCTTTAAAATGATTATCAATGAATGAGAAAAGTCATCAATTGCATTTGTTTTTCATTATTTTTTAATAATACTTTCTTTATATTTATAATATCTTTGTATCAAGAATAATAAGAAAAAATTCTTAACGGATAATGAATCCCCTCATGACGAGGAAAATGAATAAAAAACATTAACAATAACCTTAGCAACATCAAATTGTTAACATTAAACCTTAAATCACCGACAATAAGGTGAAAACATAGAGTGAGAAATTAAAAACCTTGAGCTAAGAAAATAAACTAGCTCTCTTATATATAATAAGGTGGTCTAAAGACTATTGCTTTTGGCTAAGGTTATATATATATATATATATATATATATATATATATATATATATATATATATATATGATAATAAATTTTCAGTGTAAGACGGTTGAATCAAAGTCGTGGGCATCAAAGACAACGAAACATCCACTTGTCATGGTATGCTTGCTGTGATAATCCAACCCCTTTGACAGTTGTAGGTAAACCTTAGAGAAACATTTTCTCAATAAACAATATGTAAGGATTTCAAAAAAAAAAAAGAGTGTAGTTACATGAAACAAGCTTAACAAATTACCAGAAAAAATGAGATGTATAATATATACTATTGAAAAGTAAATTGTACATTAATTTAGCAACCAATTTGGCAACCCTTGGTACATATTTCCTGAAATTATAAAATGATAATTCCAACTTCATATCCCCTTAAAATAATTACCAATGAATGAGAAAGTTCATTAATTGCATTTGTTTTTAATTATTTTTTAATAATACCTTCTTTATACTCATCATATTGTTATATCAAAAATTGTAAGAAAACTTTATTAACCGATAAAGAATCCCCTTATGATGAGGAAAATGAATAAAAGCATTAACAATAACTTTAGCAACATAAAATTGTTAACATTAAACCTTAAATCAAGGAGAGTAAGGAGAAAACAAAGGGTGAGAAATTAGAAGCCTTGAGCTAAGAAGTAAACTAGCTTTTTTTAGATAATATGGTGGTCTAAATATGATTGCTTTTAGCTAAGGTTATATATATATATAAACTTAAATCCTAAAAGAAGAGGGTAAACTTGGATTTAGGTATTGGAGTAGAACTCGAAGTTAATTCCATGAAGGAAAATATGAAGAATTGTCAAGGAATAGTCCAGAGTTCAATTATGAAGGGGTAACTATCTAGTAAACTTGAATAAAATGTACTATTTAAAGAAAATTGATTGAAAAGAAAAATATACTTACAGGAAATAAGTTGGACAAATTACGAGAAAAACTGAGATGTATAATATTTGTGACTGAAAATTTACATTAGTTATGCTACCCTTCTACATTTTTCCTCAAAATCTAAAATGATAATTCAAACTTCAGATCCAGAACCTTAAAAAATAATAAAATGATAATTCGAGCATTAGATCCACAACCTTTAAAATGATTATTAATGAATGAGAAAAGTGATCAATTGCATTTTTTTAAAGTTAAAAACCTTAACCTAATAAAAATAAAATTAAAGGAATAAGGAAGGTGTACATACAAGAAATACGCTGAATTTCATAAAAGGACTGGATTTGGTGAAAACTTAAGGGTAAATTGTTATCTTTAATTTAAATGCTTTATTAATTGTTATTTTATAGTTTTTTAAATGTCTCTTGCAAGACAAGGACCGTCGGATCAAAGTCATAGCCATCAAAGACAGGGAAATGTCCAGTTTTGATGGTTTCCTTCCGGTCACCACCGAGCGCGATGGACAACTGTAAGTAGATCTTCCAGATCAAACATCTTCTCGAAGACCCTTAGAGCCACATAATCTTTGTGGAAGTAATTGAAGTGAAGTGAGCATAAGATATAAACGCATAAGTTGAATGCGTTTTGTTAATGGATAGTCATAATGAATCTCTTCATGAAAAGTCCAAGTAATAAAAAATTTAACAATAACCTTGGCAATATCCAAGTGTTGAGATTAAACCTTAAATCAACGATAGTAAGGTGAAAATAAAGAGAGAATTTAAAAACCTTAATCTAAGAAAAATAAAATGAAATGAAATAAACCATGTGTACGTAGAGAAAAATAAAATGAAATGAAATAAACCATGTGTACATAGAGGAAAGAAGCAGAAGTACTTGGTTAAAACTAGTAATTATAATCTTTAATTTAAATAGTTTATTAATTATTATTTTCTAGTTTTTTAAAATGGAAATATATATATATATATATATATATATATATATATATATATATATATATATATATATATATATATATATATATATATAATTTTTCAAAAATGAATAATAGATAATGGTTTTTTCAAAAATGTATATATATATTTTTTGTAAATTTGGCAAGATCTTTTTTATTCATTCATTTTCATCAAAAGTAGGTTAGAACCAGAGTCAAGATATTCAATGGCCTCAACCTGCCCATTGGGAAACCAGGTATGTTAGTCACCGAACAACATTATAAACCATCCAAAAAATAATAATTTAAGTATGTCTAATAATACCTTATAGGAACAAATGTTTAGAAACCATCTACATCCTAAATAACTATAGTAAGATAACTAGTCAACATATACATCATAGAAACTTAATCAAAAAACAAGTACGACTATATCCAAACAAACTACTAATCAGCAGAGGACTCCATAGGAGTTGAGTACTTTGCATTGGAACCTGGTAGTTCACACCGAGGAAGACAAAAAAGTGTTTTTCAATGCAGATAAGACAGACATTCCACTACTGAATTTGGAACTAAATGAGTTGGAATTCTTTTTGAAATTCCTGAAAACCGAGATCATATTTGACATATTCTTCTGGAGAGGTCATGATAACTTTGAAAACAATACTTTTCATCAGCCAGTAGAGGTGAACAATTTGTTTGTATTCACCTCTGGAATTTCCTGGGTCTAGAACTAATTCATGCCAGTCATGTATATGAGCTTCAACTTCTGCCCGCTGATTCAATTCAACTTCCCAATTTGAAACCAATTTCTTAACTTGAGCCAGAGTACCTATATGATAGGCTTGGGCTACCTCTCAGATGATTTGAGAAATAGGCCTAGATCTGGGCTGATTTAGGCCAAAGAAGACGAATATAGTCATAGAAAATGAGGACAATACATAAGATAAGACAATAGAAAATTTCCAATTTTCTAGACATCGATTCCCATTCCTTACAAATATCATATTGCAGGATTTTCCGTTTAGGGTCAGAGAGACATTAGAATAATTTGTAGACCGCGATCGAAGAGGGGGAATAAAAAAAGTTACACACCTGACAGAGGAAGCCATTAACCTGAGAGAACCACCTGCATCCAAGAAGTATACCCGCCCGACCTTCCTTGCAAACAAGAGCATGCTTACGAGGAGCCTACACACTCCACCGAGAACCAAAACCCAACTCATAACAATTATTTGCTTCGATTGACGAGCCCTTACCACCTGGAGTTTAAGAGCACAACAACTCATCACATCACAATTAACTCTTCCCATGTGCACTATCACCCAACACTTGTAACCAAGCATGCGAGGGCCTGGGTCAAGCTGCCCTTCTGCCCTTACATGAAATGGTTTACGCATGACAAGGATCCCAAGAAGATCCGACCTGTATTGCACCCTGATCGAGGAAAAAATAAATTAATTTAAAATGAATATTTTTTAAAATAATCTATCACTTTATTATTAATTTATTTTTATAATAAAAAAATTTGTTAATTGATAGTCATAATGAATACCGTGATGTGATAATGAATTCCCTCATGACAAGGACAACCAATAAAGGCTTTAACAATAACCTTAGCAATATCCAAGTGCTGATATTAAGCCTTAAATCACCGTTAGTAATGTGAAAATAAAGAGTGAGAAATTAAAAACCTTAACCTAAGAAAAATAAAATGAAACGAAATAAGAATGTGTACATAGAGGAAATAAGCCAAATTTTAGAAAAAAAGGGACTATATTTGGTTAAAACTTTAGGGTAAATTATTATCTTTAATTTAAATGGTTTATTAATTATTATTTTATAGTTTTTTAAATGGATTTTTTTTTTCAAAATAAAGATAATGATTTATTCAAAAATGAATAATAGATAATGAATTTTCCAAAAATAAATTAATATAAAATAAAATGAAACGAAATAAACATAACATTTCACATGGAGTTTAAAATCTATAAATATACTATTTTTCAATTTATGCTATATTTAAAAAAAAACCCAATTTAAATTAATATAAAATAAATATATAACATGTGAAACATTAATGATCAAATTTTAAATCTCCAAAGTTACAATTTTTCAATGTATGATATATTTAAAAAAAAACCCAATTTTATATTTTTGCTTATGTATTTTACTTGTAATCAATTTATAACATAATGGATTAAACATGAACCACAATTTATAAATTTATTTATATCATCATGTAGTATTTCACTTCATCTTTCAAAAAAACAACATTATTTTACATATAATCAACTGACAATAACCAAATTCTTTGGAAAGTCAAAGTAATTCTACATATTGTGAATAGAGTAATTGAGTAAAAAAAATCATTAACAAAAAAATGAGTCTACTATGTAAATAAAGTAAGGTGGGTGAGCTATCAACCTAGATAAATGTATGAATATGGTAAGAAACTTTTAGCCACCTAAATCGTAAAAGAATAGGAAAATCTTGGACTTAGTCACTATAGGCGAACAAGAGGTTAATTCCTTGAGGGAAAATTCAGAGAATTGTGCAGGAATAACCCCTTACAAAATTGTGCAACCCTACATACATAACCTCGGTACTCTGTATTGAACAAAATGTAGTATTTAAAGAAATGAATTGAAGAGAAAAGTCTACATACAATAAACAAGTTGAACAGATTATGAGAGAGACTGACATGTATAATATATGCGATTGAAAATTACATACATGAAGGTGGGTCAACTATGAACCCATGTAAGTGTATCAATATGGTAATAAACTTTGAGCCATGTGAATTATGAAAGAAGTGGGCAAATCGATTGAAAATGAAATTATACATGCATTTATTTATAAAATATTCTTTTCAACAGAACAATTACACTATGAATAACCAAAATGCAACAACCAATATTTGACTTCATGCATTACAAATAACCCAAATGCAACACCCAATATTTGACTTCATGCATAATTACAAAGGTAACCAGAAAAGCCAAATTTCATAAAATAACGATTGTATTTCTTTAAAACTGCACGGTTGAGGAACCCCATAAAATTAGGAAGAAAATATTAGTTTTGGAAGGAGTTAAGGAAACTCTCACATCCATTAATAATATTAACTAAAATCTATTATGAAATAGACAAGCATATATATAGTATGGACTGTACATGGCCTGGTAACCCTCACGGAGGGTATAAATAAATGTTGTTTTATTTTAAAGGAAAATTATCTATTGAACGCGTACGAGCTATGCCATATTCAATTAGCGTGGAAGAAGGTGACATTTAAGAAATTGGCATGGCTACGAGGGAGTCTGTTCAACAAGGTTCTGAAGTCGACCAAAGCCATTAAAAACATGTACCTGTAAAGAGGGAAAATCGATTGAAAATAAAATTGCACATACATTTCTTTAAAAAATATTATTTTCAACCAAAAATTCACCAGAATAATTATATTATGAATTACCCAAATGCTGCACCAAGTATTTGACTTCAAAGAATGTACCTATAAAGAGGGAAAATCGATTGAAATTAGAATTGTATATACATTTCTTTAAAAAATATTATTTTCAACCAAAAATTCACCAGAACAATTACATTATGAATTACCCAAATGTGGCACCAAGTATTTGACATCATGCGTAACCGGAAAAACATAATTTCATAAAAGAATGATTGTATTTCCTTAAAACTTCACCACCGAGGAAGCCCACAAAATTAGGAAGAAAATGTTAGGGTTGGAAGGAGTTAAGGAAACTATCATTATGAGAATTTTGAGGTATAAAATGGGCCACCTAAGGAGATTATAAAGTAATTGTGTAAATAATAAAATAATATTAAATTACATCATCAAATTTTAGAGGGAAAAAAGAAAAAAGTTGGTTTTTTCAACTCGTATTTTCAACTTATCTCCCTATGGGTTTACTCAAATTTTGAGCAGAAACACCCATTGGATGAAAATTTTGATTTCTCATCCAAGGAGTACCCATATTCTATTCTTTTGATGGACCATTCTACACGAAAAATGAGAAATACATGAAAACATGATTGTGTTGAAATTTGCAACAAGAAACAGTGAAATTGGCATCTAGAAACAAAATCCAGAAAATGGCACCCATAAATGGCTACCATGTGAGGCTTTTGATTTAATTATCCCTTAATTAAATTGAAAGTAAAAAGTAATTTCATCTCATAGCTACTTGTATCAGTTAACTAAGTCAGAAATACTGAGTTAGCTCAAGAAATTCGAGTTGAGGGTCAAAGGTGAGACATGTAGAGTGATTCTATTATTTTGGGGGTTCAATTGTAGTTAATTCACTAGTTTGGTGCATGTGTAATCAGTTAACTCAAATGAATTGAGTTAAATCAGTTTAACTAGTTCTAACTCAGTGATGAGCTAGTGAGAGCTCAAGTGAATTAAATTAGATTTAATTCACAAGTAGTGATCGATCAAGTAACTGATGATTCACTATTAATAGTTGCATGCATGTCAATTCTGATGACGACCCAGTTGAGATAAAGGTTAAAGGAAAATTAACTATGAGTTGTATTACTAGCGAATTTCTCTGGCGCAATTATAAAGTCAGAGGAAGACTCATGATGGATTGCTCTGTCAAGGAAGGTTGATTATCGTATTTAATAGGGATTAATTGCCTAGGGATTGCGTGAGAAATGTTGGGATAAGCAGGGGCTTAGAATTGGCTAAGTGTTGGTCAATTTTGCATAAGAATTGCTAGTCAGTTTTGAGCAGGATCAGGGTGAGACGATTGATAGAGTGTAGGATTTTCTCGGTGTGAGAAATCATTGTATTGTTTCATGATTCTTTGACTATGTATAATATATGATAGAGGGGTTTTGAGCAGGTGCTTTCACCAGATACATCTTGTGTTGTGTGATTGGTTATTTCTTCCTCTTACTTATATGTGATTGAGCGATTGTGTTTTATATTCCCAAATATAGTAGAAATATTTAGTATCTTTCTTTAGTATATTGCATGATCGCATTGAATCTATTGGTATATAGTTTCTATATAATTTCTACACGGTATCGAAGTTGTGTTAAAGATTTTATACATGGTATTAGAGTGCTAGGAATCACAATAAAAGAGAAGAAATTGAGTTTGTCTTGAACAAGTTCAAATTTGCATATTTATTCTTCAGGGTCCAGCAGTAGATCAAGATGTCTTTCAATGGCTTGAGACTCGAATATGTACTCGAGGGAAATTTGAATTATATTGCATGGAAGAACAGGATGGAGGCAGTGTTGGAGGACAATGGGTTGAAGGAATTCATAGATTTTGGTATTCCAAAGCCCGCAACAGAAGATGCCCAACTTCTTGATGCATGGAAGAAGAAGGTAGCAAAGGCGAGAAGGATCTTGTTAGAGGGAGTTCGAGATCATATTGTCTCGATTTTCCATCGGAAGGCGACTCTATATGCTATGTGGAAGGCCTTGACAGATATGTTTCATAACAACAACGACCAAAGGAAGTTGGTGCTAAAGGACAAGCTCAAAGAAATCAAGAAGCAGAAGGGTGAGACGGTACTAACATACTTGGAAAATTTCACTCAATGTCGAGAAGAGCTTGGAAGTGTTGGTGTGATCGTAGCCAATGATGACTTGGTGAGCCTAACGCTTCTAGGCCTTCCCAAGAGCTGGCACAGTTACCAGGACTTTGTGAATGGGAGGGAGAATTTACCAGATTGGAAGTGACTATGGTCAGATTTGGTAATAGAAGAGATAAGGTAGAGCACCAGAGATGGGACCTCCAACACCAACAAAGGAGAAGATTGTGCATTTGTGGGAAAACAAAAGAAGGCCAAGGGAAATAAATCCCAAGGCGAAGAGGGCAAGAGAGACTTGTCCAAGATAATATGTTTTCACTATCACGAGCATGGGCACTATGCTTTGAATTTTCCACAGAAGAAGGTAAGCAAGAAGGAGCCTGCAGTTGCAGCGGGTGAAGCATTGGCTTCATAGTTCAAGCTTGATTTCATTCTCATTGCATGCATGGTCAACACTATAATGGGATGCATGTGGTATCTAGACAGTGGTGACTTGTTCCATATGATGGGGAATAGAGAATTCTTCAGTGACTTGGAGGAGAAGGACCTCTAGCAGAACATAGAGTTTGGAGATGATGGGAGGTATAGCGAAACCGACATAGGTACAATCACCTTTCGGAGGGATTCTGGCTCCCCTCTCAGACTAGTAGATGTTTTGTATGTTTCAGGCCTAAGGAAGAATCTTGTCTCCGTAGTGATATTAGAAGACCATGGTTATGAGGTGATGTTTAGAAAATGAAAGGTGTTCCTTAAACACATAGCTATGGGACAGGTAAAGAAGATCGATTCAAGAGTCAAGAAGCTGTATGCTCTTGAGGTTGAGGATGCGTGCAAGGTTTTGAGGAGAAAAGTAGTGGTTGAGAGGGAGAAATTATCTCTGAACATGCAGCTTCAAAAGCAGTGTCAGAAGGTTGTGGAGCAGCCACAATTGGAGAAGCAGAGAGGAGACTGAGTGGAAGAGTCCACTCAAGCAGAGACCTCTAGGAGGGGTAAATTTTGAGCCATATGGGCAAAGAGAGTACATGCAACTATACCTCCAGGTGTGAGGTGGGGCGATGTGTAGATATAACCCCAAGAAGAAATTTGGGCTTGGTCCATTGAGATGGTGTGTCTCATGGATCAAACCTAGCTACGAGGAGCCGACAGTACAACAGTAGCAGGAAGGATCAATTGGATTGATGTTGTCAGATGTCAAGAAGGCAGAAATCAAAGTGACAGATGTCAGATACTAGAGCACAGATCAGAGTTGGCAACAGTGCAGAGGTCACAGATGCAGATGTCAGCAACAACGTAGAGAATCTAGTAGACAGGTGCAGTAACTAGTACCAGTCAGAAGACTCTAATGGTAGATGCATTATACTGACTCAGTTTTTTGGAGGCTATTCAGTTTTAGGAGTTGCATGTGCAAACAACACTAGAGAAGTGTTGCATGCAAAGACATTCCAAAGGTACTGGAATGGGATAGATTAATTTCTTTCTTGTTGAGAGAGAGTGTTGAAATTTGCAACAAGAAACAATGAAATTGGCATCTAGAAACAAAATCCAGAAAATGTCACCCAGAAATGGCTACCATGTGAGGCTTTTGATTTAATTAACTCTTAATTAAATTGAAAGTAAATTGTAATTTCATCTCATAACAACTTGTATGAGTTAACTAAGTCAGAAATACTGAGTTAGCTTGAGAAATTTGAGTTGAGGGTCAAAGGCAAGGCATGTAGAGTGATTCTATTATTTTGGGGGTCTAGTTGCAGTTAATGCACTAGTTTGGTGCATGTGTAATCAGTTAACTCAAATTAATTGAGTTAAAATCAGTTTAACTAGTTCTAACTGAGTGATGAGCTAGTGAGAGGTCAAGTGAATTAAATTACATTTAATTCACAAGTATTGGCCTATCAAGTAAATGATGATTCAAGATTAATAGCTGCATGCATGTCAATTCTGATGACGACCCAGTTGAGACATAGGTTAAAGAGAAGTTAAATATCAGTTGTATTATTAGCGAATTTCCCGGGTGCAATTATAAAGTCAGAGGAAGGCTCATGATGGATTGCAAAGTCAAGGAATGTTGATTATCCTATTTAATAGGGATTAATTGCCTAGGGATTGCATGAGCAAGGCTGGGCTAAGCAGGGGTTGAGAATTGGCTAAGTGTTGGTCAATTTTGCCTAAGAATTGCTAGTAAGTTTTGAGCAGGAGCAGAGTGAGACGATCGGTAGAGTTCATGATTTTCTCGGTGTGAGAAAGTATTGTATTGTTTCATGATTCTTTGACTATGTACAATATATGAGAGAGGGGTTTTGAGCAGGTTCTTTCCCCAGATACATCTTGTGTTGTGTGATTGGCTATTTTTCTCTTACTTGCATTGATTGAGAGATAGTGTTTTATATTTCGAAAATATAGTAGAAGGATTCAGTATCTTGCTTTAGTACATTGCATGATCGGATTGAATCCATTAGTATAGAGTTTCTATATAATTTCTACATGGTATCATAGTTGTGTTAGATATTTTCTACAGATTGCAATCACGTTTTTTCATGTATTTCTCATTTTTCATGTGGCAAGGACCATCAGAAGTATGCAATATGGGTACTCCTTGGATGAGGAATTAAATTTTGCATCCAATGAGCACTCCCGCTCAAAATTTGAGTAAAACCTTATGGAGATAAGTTGAAATTACGAGTTAAAAAATTTGTTTTATTATTTTATTATTTTTTAAACTTTTGAATTTTTTAATCCAAAAATGGTGAATCATTCCCCATGGTTGACATCATCATCTTGAATTCTATTGGTTCTTATAATGTTTATTTTAGTTGTACATTTTTATTAGGAGGCCCATTTTAGACCTCAAAATTTTTCTAATGGATATTTGTTAATATTGTTAACTAAAAGCTATCATGAAATAGACTACCAAATATATAATATGGAATATACATGGACCAATAAGAGCTAAAACTCTCTGTCATGAACACGTAAGAGATATGACATATTCAGTCTGTGATGGAAGGAGACATTTAAAAACCTGGTATGGCTGCAAGGGAGTCGGTTCAGCAAAGTTCTCAAGTCGACGAGATCCATTAAAAGTACAATAAGAAAATTTAAATAATGTAAATACTAAATGGGAACTTGAACCCTTAGCTACAAAGTGCATGCAAACCCATTGGTGTAGGGTTTCAGCGACTGCATTTCCACCTTCCAGGAATTTGAAACTCTGTTAAATTTCAACCACCTTAATTGTAAAAGAGGAGGGAAAACCCATCCTTAACCAATGTAGTATGCCGAATAATCTGAGGAAAAAAAAGAATCTAATCTTACTAGGGTTGCAGAGTCTCCCATGGACCGACAAAGGAGTGAAGGACGAAAGGAATCAATGTATATAAGGAAAGAAAAGATTTTACTCTTCTTAGGGTTGTAGTGTCTCCCCTAGAACGATGGAGGAGCGAATGAGGAAAGGATTCAACGGTTTGGGTAGGGTGTGGTTACCTTAACATCTTGCAATACGAGGACCGTCATATCGAATTGCTCAACATCACTGTTAGGTAAACATCTATTTGTCATGATTTCCTTCTGGTCACAACCGAGCATGATGGATAGTTGTACGTAGACCTTCCATAAACGTCTTCAATGGCCTAAAATAAACTCCTAGTAAAAAAAAAAACTCCCTTTCCGGTGACCATTCCGTCATTAAATTGAATGTAATGAATATTATAAAAAATAATCTATCACTTTATTCCTCGATTTTTATTTTTTTTATTTAAATTAAATATATTTTTAATAAGTTGAAAAGGTATTTTTTATTAATTTAAAAAGTACATGAATTATGATATTGGTTTTCATTGGAAAAGCCACATCAATAATAAACAAAAATTCTTACTTTCATATCGTTCGAAAAAATATTATTAGTACAACAAAGGGTAGAATTAAAAGTTTCAATGGTGAGAAATTCAATTTTGTTAAAAACTTTCTAATAGCCTATGCATAGTTAGTTATGTATAATTATACCGTTGTAAAAATCAAATTTTATTTTATTATACCTTGAACGAGACTTTTAGTGCCAAACCCATAAAGAGAACACAATCGAACTATATGAAATAAAAAAAACACCGAAAATCTCGACACCCTTATGATATTACTCATGTTAATATTCACTGAATACACATTATGCTCATTGGAGGGTGTGAAAATGTTTTGGATGAATGAAAGTAATGCAATGTACGGGTGCTTTTCCATAGCAATGAACCTATGTTTTAAGGCTTATAATTATTTTGAAATAAGAATTTAATCAAAATAATGATTTTTAGAAAAATGTGGATGATGTTAAAAATATAATATTTTTTATGGTTAATTGACATAGTTGCAAAGTTGTTGGTTATAATTATTTTTAGAAAAATATTTTTGAAAGTTGTTATTTTTTTTATTCTTTGATATTTGTAGATGTGATTAGTTCGAGATAATTCAAAAATTTTCTTCATTTATTATAAAATTTATATAGTGGTGAGAAGAACAAGTAATGTTAGTCACTTTTCAATTGACTTTCACTTCTATGTCTCTTAATGAGTTATTTTTATTAGTTGCATTATTGTATTTGTTTATATTATCCTAATGGAGTAGGAGTAGGAGTAGTTGAGAAAAATGTGGATGATGGTCAACGATGACCAATCATTGTCCATGTCTCATTGTCAGAAACATTGTCTCAATATGAAAATCAATCATGGTAAGCCATAGTGCAATGTTACATTGTAACAACAATTTTATGAATATGAAAATGAGTCATTGTCAAGCATGGTCAACCACGTTTATTTTAGGGTTTAATCATCAATCATCCTTAACCATGATGAGCCATGTTTCATAAAGTCTATAATGGAGATGAACCATGCTTAACGATGGTCAACCATTGTCCAACATCAAATTCTGACAAATGTTGTGTTAATATGAAAATCAATCATGGACAACTATAGTCCAACGTTGCATTGTGATAATTTTTTTGTGAATATGAAAATTAGGTGTCATCAAGCATGGTGAATCATGTTTATTTTAGGGTTTAGTATTTTTATTGTAATAGTTTTCTTTTGTAATATTATTTTTATCATTATATATTTATCAATGGTTTCTCTGGTAGATACGAATGAAGTAAAAAAAAGAAAATGCAACAACTTCTTCGGCCAAATTAGATTTGCTATCTTCCATTTTACCATGTATTTGACCATTTCCAATTGTGAGACACATTGTCCAAACAAGACCATTTAGACGTTATATAATATGCATGTCATATATATAAATAAATAAAACGATGTTATAGTAATTAATAATCATTGGTATCTATTTTAGTGCTTAATAGTCATAAGAATTTATAAATTCTCAATTTTAAGTTTTATGAATTTCAAATTTCAGTGGTATTTTTAGTCCTTATTACACAAATTTCAATTTTTAAATACAATGTGGTTTTTTTCCTATTATGAAGTTTAAAGTTACACTATTTTATCTTTTTGATGTAATGTTGAAGTCTATATGATCTAAGTAATGACCAATATGTGAATTTGGATTGTTTTTGCAATCAATTTTGACATCAAAATAGTGAATGAATGTTGTCTCCATTATGATTGATACATTTTTTTTCCTTTGCAGTTGAGAAGGGCAGTGTTCCTTTATTCACGGTGATAGTTGTTGGTTTTGGTATGGATCCCGCTATTTGGAAATTTCTCCCGTTTGATATTATTGAGATTTTGTTTCACTGGATTCCTTTATCGGTCTTGATGAAATTTAAGTTGGTTTGTAGAGAATGGTGTCTTCTTTTGGAAAACCTACTTTTCCTCACGACTTGCAATCGATGCAGCTAGAAAGAATTTGTATTTATTTCTTTCTCGATTCCTTTCTACCATGATTGCTTCATAGGATCATAACTTAACAATAGAGGTCAGTTGTCTACCATGGTTTTTTCTTTTCTTCATTCTCGATACAAAATCTAATCTACAGTGGGATCAATGATTTTGTTCAACACACATGGAAGTTATTTGCATACAAAAAATTATGTCGTTGTCAATCCATTTACGAAAATGTTTAGAAATATTAGATTTATTACTCTTGGGGAGGGAGGATTCTTCTCTTTGTTGCAAAAATGTAGTCAACAAAAATATGAATAGGTATTACTGAAACATGTTTCTAAAGACATCGATTCACATTTTCTCATTTTTAGTAGTATTGATAAGGTTTGGAAGAGGACAGAGCTTCCATACTGTGGTGTAACACCACCAAAGGAGGATATCTTCTTTAAAGAAAGTTTTTATTGGGCATATCTAGATAAAGATTATGAAGATTACCCTACTTATGCTTACAATATCTACTGGTTGGATTTGAATAGAAACAAATAGGGTTATTTATTTGTTCCTATTGTTGACATACAATGTATGTCACTAGGTTTATAGAAGAATCAACTTGTTTGTGTTGTTAATAATGGTTCATCCTCAGTTTGGTCACTTGAAGAGATAGTGAAATTTGAATTTGGTGGAGTCTTGAAAGAGAAAAGTATCGAATATTTTGAAGTTGATTGGTGGTACAAATGGTCTTTACTTGAATCGACCTCCATGGATATAAATAGGAAATGTTAAGGTTACCTTCCTTTACACACAACTGAAGGACAAGTCCTTATGTTGGGTTGGTCCAAAGTGCAGTTGAAGGTGTATGATTTGTTGACTAGATTGTGTCAAAGAAAAATTGTTGATGGACTTTTCGTGGCCAGAGTGGCACACTTATATGTATAAATGATTGAATATTCTGATGATTTGAATGAAAATGGAATTTTTTTTTCGCTTATTCCAAATGTCGATTCTATTGTTGACATACCTCCACTACCTGTGGATATATTGAATTAGCCTTTGAGGTCTCAACATGTTTGTTTTTATGATATTGTTGAAAATGTTATATATGTTAAATATTTTGAAACATTTTTTAAGATCATTGTAATTCACATTTTCAAGTTATATTGAGGACATAGCTATGCTAAATTTGCACATGTTTGTTGGATATTACTATTTTTTTTCTCCATATTTTCAATAATTTGCAATGTGGTTCATATTTATTTGTTTTTTGAAAGTCATGGAACTGGAAAGGTTTTCCCAATAATTTGGAAGGAAGGTTGTGTTGGAAGGAATCCATAATTGGTGAAAGTTCTTATTGTATCAGTTGAAAGCCTTGGAATTCTTTGGTTTTGTACATCTTCATATAGAGTTTGTTTGAGTGACAAATTCATTTATTTGTAAGGGGATGATTGTTCAACGTGTTAGAAGTTTGTACTGCCAAAGATAATTTTCAAGGTTTTGTTGTTTGTGAATATACTTGAAATTTGAAGGCCTATTTGTTACTATTTAGTTCCTCTTTACATTTTTGGAAGGTTAGGAGTTAGAAGTTATTGAATAAATGGTACATATTAGCCTCTAATGAATTGGAAATGGAATTTTGAACTAAGTTTATATTTTTATCATAGAAATGTTGAGCGAGCGAAGAAGTTAGAACATTGGGTCCCGTGGAAATGGTGGAAGGGATGTTATAATGGAAAATATGGAATCTGATTTGATTGAACAAGTTGTTGCGTATGAATTTTTTGCTGATACTAATATGATTGTTATAATGGTTGATAATTTGTGATGCTTTATTGGAAATGTTGGACCCACTATTTCGCGACGTAGCTCTAGAGAAAATATTGTTGAAGCCAGAGAATGTGAGGACACTTTTCCTCTTCACGTAAAAAAGGTAGTTAATAAAAATTTACTTTTAGTTGTTTTGTGTTTCTCAACGTTAAACTTATATTGTTTTGCGCATCTATTATTCCATGTTCTTTGGCAGAACATCGTTGAAGTGAATAATGGTCTACAAAGAAATTTTGAACCAACACAGGCAATATCAACTCCTCAAGCTACACATGGAAGATGCAACAATGAAGAAAATGTACATTATTTTTGTTTAATTAAAAATTTTAAGTTCTTTTATACTTATTTCATTCTCACAAAGGTTATTTTATTTCTTGCAAACATAATTTTCTTAGGTGTAACGAATGTAGAGGAATGGATTGCCATTCTTTTATGCAAAGAAATGATGCAACCAATACTCCAATTCAACGAATTGTTTCACACCGTCAACATCATAGAATGGCATGTCGTAGAGAAAATTAATGTGCTCCATATCATTTTAGTGGGGACATGGTTGATGTCCATACAAAATTTCGGTCGATGGTTGACAATTTGTCTATTGTGCATATGTGCCATGTGTGCAATGAATGTTATCCTGGTACACAATTTTTCTGATGGCATGATGGCCCTATTTGTAAAATATGTAAGTGCGAGAAATGTGTTCATCGGTTTTCTCGCTTCAACAACATGGATCTAGGTGAACAACCTAAGGTTGTAAGAGTTTAGACACAAGTTGAAGAAATGTTGATAGTGTAGGTAAATCCAATATTACAAGTCACGCATGCTCGTGGTGGTCAATATAAATATATCGGACACACAATAATTTTTACGCGAGATATATCTTCGATTGCGAACAAGCTTCCACGACGTGTGGAACAACTAAACTTTTTTTATTGTGAGAAGGCTAGGTGTTCAATATTATGAATGCCATTTCGTAAGACAACATGCGATGGATGCATTGCTTTATAAAATTGAAATGGACAAGTACTAAAAATATGTTGAAATTGACATGGATTCAATTGCTTCTCTCCTAGAAATACCTATTGATGTTTCTGGAAGGTTACAATATATTGATAATGATGTTGATGAACTAGCTAGGATGGATTTGGACATTGAAATAGATGGGGATAATTCTTTGCACTATCATATGTCATCCTTTCTTTCTCATTTTCCTAATGAATCCAGGGAAGTTGATCAAATAAGAAGATTGATTGAGAATGCAAATAATACATAAGGAGAACCAATAGATTAGACACATATTAGTACATATCTGATTAATGAATATAACACTGAAGGACTCTATACATGGAATTCCCCACTTTATTCCCACGGGTGATGCTCATGGGTTGCATCCTCGTATTTGCAATGTTGATATGCATGAACATGGTTTACATTTATTGAAATTTTATTATCAAATATTTGGAATCCATCCTCGCTTTCATTATTTCTTATTGAATATGATTATGCACCATCATAGTCAGGGAACAAATTCTTTATTTTTGAATAAAAATATTCTTGAAAATGCACCTAAAAATATTCGAGAGCTACATCAGCAAATTTCTGATCTTCCAAACAATAAGTTGGCTGAGAAATTTATGCATTTTGGATCTTCTCATATGGGTATGAGTATTACTGGAAAAAGTGTCATTTTGAACTCATTGACATGATTAACCGGTTGGGTTTCCCTACTATATTGTTTACATTGAGTGCAGCTGACACAAAGTGGCCTGATTTTCCTAGTGTTTTGCCTTCGAATAGAGATTCTCATAGACAAAGTGAGCATGCTAGAAAAATTCAAAATGTTATTTAGTACTCGCATATAGTATCGATGTACATTCACCAACGATTCAATATCTTTCGTGACATAGTTTTGCAGAAATATGTTGGTGCTAAAGACTTTTGGTATAGGTTTGTTGTTGTTCCTTTTCAACTTATTTTTTGATGATTTGAAGCAAAACATATGGTTTGATGCTTGGTTATTATATGTTAACTACACGTTCTGAATTGTGTTAGGTATGAGTGGCAACATTGAGGTTCAACTCACATCCATGAATTCTTGTGGTTGCCTGAAGCACCAGATATGGAAACATCGGATTGGTCCAATTACAGTGTTGTCAGCGTAGCAAAGTGCCACTTTGACAAGTATGTTACTACCTGGAATCCACGTGACATACATTTTTGAACTGTCATGATACCTCAAAGTCTAAATGATGATCCATGTCTTTTAAATACTGAGAATTTTTTTCTTGCAAACCCGGAGAATATTATGAACATTTAATGAACTGTGTCCAAAGGAATATAAAATGCAGTGTTGATTCTTATTTACGTAAAAAAGGGTTTGTGCTTTCATGTCACTATGATGCTCATGGGAGGTTCGTGTGAAGTCAATATTTTACATAGATGAAAAAGAATGAATCGAAACAAAACAATGACTGTTTAAATGTTCACAATGTTGATGTTTTGACAATCTGGCGAGCAAATGTTGATTGTCAGCTAGTTCTTTCCCGACATCAAGTTTTGAAGTATATTGAAAAATATGATTCGAAGGCAGAGATAAGATCATAAAGTTATCACAAAATGTTGACCAAAGTTCCTGGTGGGAGTGGGTGTGAGGCTCCTTCATTATCTACGTGTAGAAAGTTCCTTCCTTAAATGCTTGTTGAGCATGACAATGGAGCTAGAGAAACCCACCATTTGTTGCTAAAGCTGCCTGTTGTTGTTTGTAGTCGCAAATGTTTTCTATTGAATGTTGGAAAGAGAGAGTACCGAAGGGCTTTGCTGCATTCTAATGAAATTTTGAGTGGAAACTATTATGATTGAGGTTTATGAAGCCGACCACTTTTTTTGGAACATTTGTGCTTGATAGAAACAACAAAAACATTGAGTTTTTATGTGAAGCGTAGGCAGGAACCATGGAGGCCACGAGATAACCATGCTATCTTTCGTGTTTGGCCATAGTTTTATGATGTTCCTAATGAAGGTGTTGTTGCTCCTAGAGATAGCCTAGAGTTGTGATAGACCAGTGCCTAGGACATCTTAATATAGCAAGGAGCGTGTAGTATAACATGGGGAGTTATCAACTGAAGGCTCTCATGCTATCTCCTGTAAACAGGGAAATAAACTAGAATGGGACCAAACTCTCAGAAACTGATACAGGAAAAGAGGTACTGCAGAGGCAAGATGTGAAACTCTAATACAAAGCATCAGACAATTCAGAGGCAGCTTACTGCAAAGAGGGTCGATTCAAGTAATATGTCACAGAAATAAGTTATCAGAAGATGTATGTAGTGAAAGAAATATTGAGAAGATATTAGTTATCCTTGAGCTAATATCCAGATACACAATACCATCATGCATGGGCTTACCATTCTAAGAATCCATACATAATAGTAGCGTTTTAAAAACACCCTCCCAAAGCAACTAATATAGCAGAAATACGGTTTAGATGAATATGGAACAGTATATCATGTATGAGCCATATTTAAAGCGCTTGACTGATCCAAGCATGGGCATCAGCTAGGATGAATCCATACCAAAAATCAGTGAGCCACTCGCATTCCAAAACATGATACAGGAAAATGGATGAAATGAAATGATCTATTTAAATAACACATAAGAGAAAGTTACAAACTGTGAAATACCAAAGACCAGAATCCTCTTTAACAGATTGAACTCCTCCTCACTGAGACCCTATGGGCTCTTAGCCTTCATACAAGAGTTCTTACAAAATGTATACAAAAATTCTCCTACTGCACAATTTTCTGATAAATCTGGAACCCCCAATAATTCGTTTTCCTGGAGTTTTATAGGAGAAACAGAAAACCCCGTAGAAGAAGCAGGTGATGAGAATTTAATTTTCCTCATTAAGACAAAATGGCGGAAACATTCGCACCCAAACCACTGAATGACTATGTTGTGTTGTATGTACTCTGTTGCCTGCTTTCCGAAATAAATGCGCTTGGATGGAGGTCTTTTCAGGAACACGGTATGAGAGTAAAACCACATGAACATTATGTCCTTTCCTGAAAGAAAATTCAGCTGAAATGAAACCTAGAGGGTATTGTTTTTTGTGCATTGTACCCTCTGTGTGATCCGGGGTATCTTTGATCTGGTACCTTTGTCTTCTAAGCCATGGATTAGGGCTTGGAATCTTTAATGCTGAATGCTGAAATCCTCGATCTTCCACTGATACTCTTTGCCGCGGCATTAATGTCTCCATCTGCAAAAATCTGTGCTTTGAATGGCTCTGGAGGGTTTGATAGATTTTAACCTTGGCTCCTTTAATGAAATTTGTGTCATAACAGCTTCCTGGATTTCCCCTCATAAATTTTGCCTCTGAAATATGGTCCTTTAATGCATTCTCGACTTCTAAAATGGGGGCTGTGAATAATGGCGATTTTCTGTCGCTGTAATCCTGCAAAACCCGCAAAATTGGTTATGAAAGCTATGCATAGGGAGAATGGCTATGGAGGGCGGAGGAATGATAGTGCGGCGGTGGTGAGACAATGGCGAATAATGCAATAAAATGGTATAAATTGTGACCTATAGGGTTTTGACGGAGAAATGCATTGTGAACCATTCGATCGTGATCCAGTGGTGGGGATCGACGGTGGAGATTAACCCGTGGAATGACTTATGAACCTTAGGGGAATACATATGAAACATAAGACTTTAATGAAAGATATGAAAATTTGGGCTGCGGAGGAAATACAAAGGAAATGCATGAAAAATAATGGAAATGCGTATGAGGTGGGACCGGGGTTGCAATCGCAATCGCAAATTGGGAGAGGGAGGGAGAAAAGGGGAAATGCGACGGAAATTACGATTGCGATGGGACGGGGAATTTCGATTGCAATGGGGAAGGAACTTGCGATGCAATCAATCACATCGCAAATATTTGTGATGGACCGATCGGGAGGCTACACATGAATGTTGCGATTGCGATGGTGCGATTAACACCTTAAGGGTCAGTGCTCGGTTTCATGGGGAAAAAGTTAAAGGGGCTGGCGGAAAAGGGGATTAGGCCTTAATATAGTGTTCAAAGTGGGTTTTTTTGGCCTTTTATGCAATTTTGTGACCAGGGAGAAAGTAATGATAGGCGGAAAATGGATTTTTAGGCAAAACAGAGGGGTTTCGAGTGGTTTAAAGGGGGCTGCTTAACAAAATTTTGACAGGGGGCTGATATGATCAACATAAGGGACAAAAGAGTTTGAAACGTTTTGTTGGAGTGAGCTACTTTTATACACTCCATTTCATGACATTGGTTTAGATATTGGGTTGTCAACTAAAAATATTGTTCAGAATTGAAGGAATTTCAGATACCGCGCATGGCATGTTGATCGAGATTTAGAAGAGTGGCATATTTTTTCGCGATTAGTTCCTCCAAGCTGTGTAAACATTTCAGACCTTAATAATTTTGGTAGAAGGGACTTCGATATTGACTATAATTGGGAGAAAATGATGGTCTCAAACGATTTTTTAGAACAAGGGATAAATTTTGTAAAAGATGCACATTCTGCAGGTGTTCTCAGTCGCGACTTTCTTAGGCACACATATTTGTCGCATTCCTCTCTATAAAAAAAAAATAACTAGTTGCTTTTGAAATTGTTTTTCGACACTTTGTGAATGGAAGAAATGATGGTAGTTTGAAAATGATTATTCAAGGTATTGATGGAACTGGGAAGTATTCTCTCATTGCTTGTATTTCTCATGTTATTTCTAGTTCAACAATGGCTGGTAAAAGTCATTTGTTATTGCTTGCTCCAACTGGTATTGCTTCTTTTAACATACGTGAAAAAACAATATATTCTGCTTTAAAAATTCCTATATAAGATATGAATCCACTCTATAGGTAGGATTTGAAAATGTTTCAAGAATAAATTAGGCATGTTCGATATACATTTATTGATGAGATGAGTTTTATAGGTCCACGACTATTCATATAGATAGATTCTTGTTTACAGGAACCATTTCCTGAGAACTCTAATTGTCCTTTTGGTGGTAGGTCCATCATTCTTATGGGTGACCTTGGCCAATTGCCTCCTATTAGGGATAAACCCTTGTATGTAGGTAGAACAACTGGGAAATTTTTGTGGGAAAGCTTCAACATTGTTGTCACTATGGACAAAATTTATAGGCATGAAGGAGATGATTCGAGATAAATGTCTTTTCATAATATTTTAACGAATATTAGAAATGTAGAGCCTTTTCTTGTTGATTGGGATCTTCTTATGATTCGTGTTGATAGTTTCTTGGATCCATAGGAAAAGGAATTGTTTGATTCTTTTGTTCCCTTATTTGCGACGAATAATCTCGTGAATTTACACAATCGAAAAATGCTTAAATCGTTAAATTTTCCCATTTCGAGATGTGTTTCCGAATGCAGTAGAAGAACATAAATATGTGATAGTGATGATGATGTGATGAGCGTGATGTACTTCTATGTCATGGAAAAAACATGATGTTAACGTGTAATTTGTGGGTTGAAGTTGGCCCGGTCAATGGTGCACTTTGATATATTGAAAATATTTTCTTCGCGTCTAGTTGTAAGCTGCCACAACTTCCAAAATTTGATACAGTTATTTTTTAAAATTATTGTGGTGTTCCATTTGATAGGGATTGTCCTATTCTTGTACCCATTACACCTATTGTTAGGGGGAATCTGAGACAAATGCCTTTGAAAATGACATGGGCGTTGACAATACACAAATCACAGGGAATGAATTTGCAATGAGCCACTGTAGATATTGGAGACAAAGAGAGAGAGGGTCTGACATTTACAACTATATCAAAAGTGAAATTGATATACAATTTGCAGATTTCACTGCCTTTTTCTTTTCAATGTTATGCTAAAATTCAAGACAGTGCATATGTTACACTTAGAAAGAAAGCAGAGGAACGATTGGAGTCGATATCATTTAAGGGGTAGTTATCTTCAATATAATTTACTGTTGATGGATACTTTTATGTAAGTGTTGTTGTTCCTTGCAATTATTTGTATGCACATCGATAAGTTCTTTTGAATTGTTTCAGGTTTATATGTCAAATTAATTTTTCTTATGCATTTTTAATTTCATATGTATATATTGATTTTTGTTATGGATTTTTTGTTTTATATATGCATGTACTAATTTTATTTGTATCTTTTTGTCATTCAATTGCAAGTATGGAGAACAATGATGACATCTATTACATTAAAGCGATAAAATATATTGGAGAAGTAATAAGTTTTGTTTCGTTAAACATGGGTTCCATCCTATGTTTGTCGATAAACACATTCACGTCCTTCATGAAATGAAATAAGATGTGGAATACTTGTATCATGAGCACCCGAGAGAATATGGAAGGAAAGCGAGAAGGGATTAGTTGGAAAGTGTGAAGCATTGTGACCATTAGCCTGTTGATTTGAATTGGTGTTGCTTTTGTCATCGTATGGGTGTGTTTTGGAAGAGCCTAGCATTTAATAACTTTGTTCTGCTAGAGCGTTTGCAGTTGAATTTTGTATCAAACATGTTTAAAACTTTCCCTTTTTTTTGTATTAATGCCTTGGGTTTATTAATGTAAGGGATCATAATTGGAATGTATAAACATAGCCTTCATTTTAAATTGTTGTTTTATTTTTTATAAATGTTTATTTCATAATTACTTCATCATTATTTATTAAATGATTATTAATATAATTTTTTAAATCATTATGAATATAATTGTTGCTATTATTATTTATTATTTATTATTATTATGATAATTTTATTTAATTATTATTATTATATTTATTTTTAATATAATAATAGTAATAATAATATCAATGATTATAATAGTAATAATATAATATTAATTTTTATTATTCGCTTTTTATATTTCTTATATTAATATTACTGATAATAAGATTAATATGTTTAATTTTATTTTTTTTATTAATGTCTTCATTTTATTAATGTAAGGGATCATAATTGCAGTGTATAAAAGTAGCTTTGATTTTGAGCGTTGTTTCAGTTTTTAAAAATGTTTATTTCATGATTACTTTATGATTATTTAATAAATGATTATTAATATATTTTGTTAAATGATTATGATTATAGTTGTTGTTATTATTTTTTATTTATTATTATTATGATATTTTTTTTTAATTATTATTATTATTTTTAATATAATAGTAATTTATATATGTACTTCATATGCTTTTATTGGTGTTTATCAACCACATTTATTAATGTAATTGTGCTAATATGTAGCTGGATGTTAATACTTATTTAAAACTAATATAATCCTAACTAACTAAACTATAAATATGTTTAATTATAAATTAATTCTAAATCTAATATAATACCAAAATATCATACTAATATTATTTTATAATGTAAATATATTATAATAATCGTACTATTACTAATATAACATAATGCATTCCTGATGCGAGTGTTTAAGGTTGACAGTTGGAGCTCCCGCGCGTGGCGCATGCCACCACCACTTGGCGGCACATGGATCCAAAGCCTGACATTAAAAGCCCTAGATTGGCGCTCCCTACGATGACATTCATTCCTCACTTGCTTCGATCTAACGCCCTCAACACTCCACCTGCACCTACGTTTAAGGTCTGTCCTCCCTGCAACTAATTCATGGCATCCGCTCCCTTTGGTCGGCGTCTATTTGTGCAGTTTTCTGGGCACAACCTCCTTCCATCTTCCTCGCCTTCTCTGCAGTTGGAGGTTTTCGGCGTTCTCAGCGTTTGGCCCAGTCTCACCCCTCACCTCCTCTGTTATGCCTTCACGTTCCTCCTTGCCCGTCAGTCTTCCCTCTCGGCCCTCCTGCAATGCCATGCCTCGACACCACAGGATGCGCTATCGATGAGGCCGAGGGAGGGGCCAAGTGATGGCGGGTTAAAACCCACATTCCCAGTTTCAGATTAATTCAACCTCAATCTGTGTGTAAGATGCCTCCAAAATTTCTTATCCAATCAACTTCACAATCTGGCAAACTCAACATACTCTGCTTCCTTTTAACTGACAATTTAAATACATCCGTGTATATTAACATCTCAATCTGAGATTGAGATGTTAATTAAATATCCTCTTTTGTTAAAAACCCCGTATTTCATATAAACCCATCACCCTTGGCCAATACATACATACACTTGTTATGTTAATAGTTGGCTGGGATTGGAACACGGTCCTTATTACAATAGTGCTTGACCACAACAAACATATAACAAGGCGAACCACACTAGCCTTTAGTGATACCATTCATTTTATAACCAGGGGCTTTATATAATGTTCGGGCTACACATATATTATTAAACTTGTGTCAATGCAACCAACATTCCATACCTTGGTTATAACCGTAGACCGTAGTTAGGACAGTGACAATCAACATTTATATATGCATGGGGCCTAGCACCTACGACCCTTCCACATCCAACGGTGGATAATACGTCGCACCAGCTTCAACGATCCAACGATCCAACTGGATATCGCGCGAGTTAATTGCACGATCATTAACTCGCGATGAGAGTGGGTTTCCAAAACTGCTTAAGGCCACGTGGCAGCCTGTGGCATTGATTGTGTTCAAATGGGGAATACCGCTCACCGTACAAAGGCGGTGCGATATGCCAGAAACCCGTCTTTACTATGCGGCCTCTAAGGTTCCGACTACTCTTGCTCAGGGTTCCACCTGACTTCACAACTGAATCTTTCCCACAAAATGTAGTTCAATCTCTATTCACCCACGATTCTCGCTCATAACATTGCCATACCACCGCTCAATGACACACAGTCCACTGCCATGGCACTTAACACGAGTTCTATCACGTTGTTAATCACCGAGACTCATGGCCCTTCACATGGATTATCACATGACTTTATTCATCCGGCAATTCTTACACCAAGTTAAACTAATATCCAATGGTTTCGGGAAAGGCTTGAACCTCTCGCACAGAGGCTAGTAATTTAGGAAAGAATTGGTCCCTCTTTCAACATACATGACCTCATTAAACCACAATTATTGAATATGTATTCTAGACTACTATACAGTTGATTATCGAGGCACAAAAACCATTCACGCCATAATTAACTTGACAAATGCACAATACTATTGAAGTAATTCTACATTCATACAGTGAAGTACTTACAACCTTGACTCGACTAGATCTTCGAATTACTTGGCCCTTCTCCTCTACTCTGTCTCTACGACAGTCCTACGCAGCCTATGCAGTCCTCTATGCAAGTTTTCCGTATTATGCCTATAAGGCTTATTTTTATACAAACCCTGAATCGACTCAACTCCTCTAACGCTCGAAACTCTTCATATCTCTAACTCTGAGACTAACGCTTTGACAGACAGAGACAGACTCCTAAAATTAGCTTAACTTATGAAACTAACTATCTCTTCAGGTGCCCATTAATCATCCGGGCATTACAATATTTTCTACATTAAACTAAAATCACTCGATTTATTCAGCAATTACATGACCAAGAAAATATAAGACCCCCCTAAGTCTACCTATATACAAAATATTGGTTTGAGCCTAATGCTCCTACATCACCAAGCTTCCCGACCTCCCATCTCTGTTTTGGCTGACAGTCACTTGCCCTCCCGAGAAACACACCCTGCAGAACTCTCGCTTCATCTGGATACTTGTAAGGAATGGGACCAGTATTGTGTTTCCGCCTCTTTCTCCCTCCACCTCCCAGATGTCCACACTAGTGCAATGGAGTCTGGCTCACGGAAATGCTTGCGGAAGTCCACAATTTCTCAGTCCACCCAAAAGCTCTCTAGAAAAGAGGCAACTCTTCCGGCAAAATCAGCTTTGCAATCCTCAGGCAGCGATTGTGGGGAGAGTTCGAAAGCAGAGGGCACAAAAGAGACTGCAGGGGCGCGCTCAGCCTCAATGCCAGAACCATCAGCACAACAAGCGAAGAAGGCTAAGGATTCCTCCGAGGAATATGGTTTTTATATTGTCGAAGAGCCTCCTCGGCACATCTGAAACATGATCAGTGGTGGACGTTTTTGCATCTCAAGGTCTCCTACTTCTGTTAGCTTTTATGCTACTGCTTTTATGTCTCTATTTATGCTCAATTTCTTCCATTTTTGGACAAGTATGACTTATGCTGCTTTCCCCTCGTTGGGCAGCACTTCCTGGACTGGTTTTCCCACCTAGAGCAGTCCATATTTTGAATTTTTAAACTTTGTCTCGGCCGAAATTAGCTAGCACAAGTAATTCCGACGAGCTGATAATAAATATAATCCTTATGCATTATATCAATAGATTTAAACTTACTTAAGAAAAAAAATAACATAATGCAATTTTATTCTTATATTATTTAATCTATTAATACTAAATACATAATATATTATAATTTTATAAAATCAAATAGTAATTTTAAAAAGTATTATTATTATTATTATTATTATTATTTAATTTAATATCTAAAATAATACATCCTTCCATATTATATTATCAATATACTTTAAAAAAATAATATATATATATATATATATATATATATATATATATATATATATATATATATAATTTAATCTAATATCTAAATTAATACATCTTTCCATATTATATTATCAATATACTTTTAAAATATGTTTTTATCCTAGTTAAGTTATATAAACGTTATATATGTGATTCCTTACTAAATTAATGCTCTATATATATTCTATCTATGTGCACTTTTTTTTTTCCTGAGTAAGTTTAATCTACTAATATACAAAAAAGGATTACAAGGAGGCCGAGGCCTCAGAGATTCTGGCCCGAGAGATGGGCATTCTAGTACAGCGATGATGGTTTGTCAAAATAATAACACATAGTGCCAGGAGATAGTTACAGTAATGAAGCACAAACAGGCATCTAAGCACAAAAAATCCGCCCTCATAGGGGAAACCGGCCGGAGTATCCAAACAGTAAATCAACCTACAACATTCAGCTTCAGAAATGTAAACATGAACGGTCTTATACAGAATAATCTGCCGCCCACGAAGGGGAAACCGGCAATCAAAAGAGCAGTAGAAGTAGAGCCAGCTAAACTGAGTCTGCATACGAATACCAGAACTGAGCTTGGCATAAAGAGCAGCCAAAAACAAGCCTGAATGAAGGAAGGCCATTAATTACCTTGTGAAGAGGGAGGCGACTCGACCACAGGGCATGCGTGAGCGTCAAGGTCATCCTCATCCTGCCCAGCAACATTATCATCCGGAGCAACCTGTTTGGAAGTGTTCGCCCTTTCCTCGACAACCGGAGCAGTAGAATAGCCCCTCTTGAAGATGCCCGCAACAGTATCCAAGAAGGGGTCCCACGAGGAGCCTCCCTCAGCCATCTTCCGCTTCTGACCAACTTTAGGAGGAGAACAGGGCCTATCGGACGTCAAATGCACCAGAGGAGAGTCGGAAAGCTTGACATTCGAATCAGGCGGCTCTTCTTTGAAGTCAATGGTGATGGAGGCCGTGACAGTAGGCATGTTGAGCAAGCAGGGGAAGCGGAACCGAACTCTGTGCTGCTGACCCGGGAGAAGACTGGAGAGGTTTCTTGCCTGCAAAGCACTCCCACGCCCCACCATAGAGATCTACCGCTACGAGTCTCAGGATATCGTCCCCTCATGGAATCAGATGGTGGAGAAGAGGAGCTAGGCGAGGAGGGAGGAGGACGAGAAGGACCACCACGGCTCGAGCCACGTCTGCTTCTCATTCTATGGCGCAATCGAGGCATGGAATTCATATGAGAAGTTCTAAAATTGAAAGAACAGGAAGTGCCCAAACTGAGGACTAAGGGCTGGTAAGAATCAATCTCCACAGGGAGAGAGACAGAGTGAATGCCAAAACTCTGAGTGCAGAAGGAGCTTTGCGAGAAGTGCAGTCCAGGAGCAAGGTTTACACAACAGGAAAGCGAGCACCTGCGACCAGTGATGGTTCGAGAACTTGTCTCAGAGGCCACTGAAGCACAGCAGGGGCGAAGGGGCAACAAATCTGGTTTGTAGCGTCCTAGAGAAGCCATATCTCTGTGGATTGAGCGCGAGTCTGGACGAGTGTGCCGCATAAATGCCCCGGACAGTGCAATTTTAATGCAATTAATGGCACAGAGGACGCAAAGAAGGTTGGCGGTGGTAGAACCCCACGCGCCCGCCCACCACCCTTGCCACCTATCATGCATTATGGCCACCCGCATCCGGGAATATGTGCACTAATTTTTAAGGTTAATTGAATATTACAAAACAATTGAAAATATTACAAAATTGTCAAGTATTAGAATTTACTAATATTACAAAATTGTCAAGTACTAGAATTTACTATTTTTTTATTTGATTTTTTTATGGTTTTTTTTTAAAGATTGAATAGTTAAAATGTTTGCCTAATAAAAATGAAAATGTAAATATGATGCCTAACTATGATGCAAATTGACTAATTACAGGGATGTAAAGGAGGAAGCTTGAGAGGACTTCAGTAAAAGGAACTAGTTCTCTTTTAGTGAAGTTGTAATGGCTTCAAACTTGAGGAAAATTTGAGAGTTTGTAAGGGTCTTGCTGCCTAAAAATCCTTATTGGCAAAAAGAAATAACGCCACTCTTTAATATAAATAGAAATTTATGAGTAACGAACTGAGGTTTCAATCCCATCATCAAACCGGGGAGAAATTTATTTACAGTGGTTTATTTGAAGCACAGATAACTGTTTTGAATACAAAATTCGTAATTGAATAAATGAGTGTACCGATTACAAATTTTGAAATAAATTACTGTATCAATTTAACTGAACTGTTGAACTTTTTCAGAAGAAACTGAACTGTTGAACTGTAAGAGTACAAAGACCAATTATAATGAATATTAAACCAAACTTACAAATTTCTGTAATCAAAATGGCTGCTAAGCAATCAATCAACATACATATCTGTTCATGATAGCGCAAAACAATTCTTCAAACAAGCATCAATGGAAAAACAACAAAAATACATATCTCTGGTTCGAGATTCAATTACAGAGAACACGAACTCCCCTTTCTTTGGCTAAAAATTCTAATAAGGAAAACCAAAATACAGAAATGTAAATTGGTTTCTTTTTCTGTGAAATTGTTTTTCATAGTGCATTCGAATCTCTTTAATCTACGAAAGATTTTTTCAGAAGAAAAAAAACAATAGGTTTTTTTTAGATAAAAAGATGTTACATAAACATGCATATAGCATATGTCCAGACTAAAACCTCCATGGATCAAAATACAGAGAATCAATCCAAAAATGTATAATCAAAACATTGTGGATATCTACATCTGCACAATAATAACTTAATTAAGCCAACATAAACCAGGCACAAAGGTCCACAAAAATCCCATAAGGAATCAACATGAAGCCCAGAAACAAGAAAAACCTGCACGTCAACAACCACCTAAGAGGTAAAAAAGCATAAGGCCAAGAACCCACATGAATACATCAGCAGCCCCAATCCCCAATGAACAAACCCCAAAATAGTGGCAACAAACAGGCATCATCCGAAGCACCAGCCCAAACCCATCAAGCCCATCCCTTGTGTCAAACAAAAACAGCCCCCATGCTAGCAAATTAGATATCAGCCGCATGAATGAAGAGGCTTTGCAATGCCGAGCCAACAGAGAAAACCCCACTGTAAAATGACAGGAAATCAACATGTCACATCCATGAGCAGCAACAGGGAATCCAAAAGAGAGCAGATCCACCGAAATCACGGCAAGAAGCAGTCTTCCGCCCCACTACAGAAAAAACAAGCCACATCCATGAGCAGCAACCAAAAATCCAAGAAAACGTTGTTCCACTGACTGCTGCAGCATGAAACAACCCGAAGCGCCATCGAAGCTTTGCCACCCGCAAAGAAAATCAACCTCAAAGAAAGTCGAAGAAGCCGCAAGGAAGATAGGCCGCAGAAAACGAGAGAACGAGGAGGGGCCGCAACAGCGAGGCGGCCGCTGGAACCCCCCCTGATCTAGAAAAGAATTATGATAGCATAATTCCTACCCCTTCAGCAACTATTGATTTCCTCTTCTTTATAATGTTAAGGAAGATCTAAAATCCTCATCCACGCTAGCAGGATCAGCCTTCTCGGGTTGGAATTAGTCAATGCAACCCAATGATGCTGTGCTTGATTTCCCTCGTTTACCATCAGGAAATGATATTGATTTTTTTTAATCGCCACGGTTGAATCCAGAGTATCCATTATGTAATTTCTATTTATCCATGTGTAAATTGACTCACTTGTAGTATATTGCAATTAAAAGAAGGGGTAGAAATGAAATGAAATGATATTTTAATCATAGTTATCAAATTTGGATTGAATTCGATACAAGTATTAAAAAATTTCAATTCTAAAAAAAATTGATAGTATAGTTTTATATATATATATATATATATATATATATATATATATATAACAATGCTTTCTATTCATATTTTTCTCATTCATTTTAATATTTACTGCAATTCAAACAAAAACACAACTACACTTGTCAGTTATTCCTAAAATCTATTTCATATCTTATCTATTTTTATTTTTAATAAATATTTGAAATAAAAAGTAAAACAGTTCCTAATTTCAAATTTCAAATTTCAAATGTTACCTAAAATCTTTTTTAATTGATACATGTTTAAAAACTAAATATTCGAAACTTATTTTTATAAATTCATTCTAATATAAATATTTTAAAAATCAATTACATTTTATAAAATTTATAAAACTTAATTACTTTTTATAAACTTTTAAATTTAGGCAAAAAATCTTTCTTTTCTGCTTATTTCAGCTTTTTAAAAACTAAAAAAACCAAGTAGTTCTATGTAATGCTATGATTTTAACCTCGACTAGATTAAAAATAGTTTATAGGACCATTCGTCCTTTTTTTTAGCTTTTTGCAATTTAATCATTTTTTTCTTCAAATTGAAGAAAAACCAACTCCATTCCAAATTATTAAGGAGTTGTCTAACGAGACACAGGAATTTCTCGGACAGCCAAAATTGGCTGGAATCCGAGCCAAAAAAATTTAAGAAATCTTGTTTGAATCATGATTTTGATGGTGGAAATGGAAAATCCGGGCCAAAAAAAATTAAGAAATCTTACAGTAACAGTATTTGAATCATGATTTTGATGGTGGAAATAGATTCAGCACCATCAAAAACCTCTAGGACACCCAAAATATTAAAGTTTGATAGTTATAACATGGATTTACAAAAATCCCTACAGGATTTTCTTAAAATCTTACCGGAATTTCCATGATTTTCAGGGCAAAAAAGCAGTCTAGTTAGACTACAACGTTAATATCATTTTTGGGATTCAACTGCGTTAAGAAAATTTATTCATCTATGACCATTTCCGTGAGAGGTAGTCATTAAGAAAGTCATTCATCTATGACCATTTCCATGAGAAGTAGTTGTTAAGAAAATCATTCATCTATGACCATTTCCATGAGAGGTAGCCGTAAATGATTTTTAAATAGTCCACTTAGCACTTATTGCATCCAATAATGCTCACTTACAACTTAACGCTTAATGCAGTTGAATCCCAAAAATGATATTTAATATCTTGTATGTTAAGTGTTGTAATATATTACATGTGCCTTTATTTAATTTTTAAAATATATTAAACATAGGTTTTAGAGTTTAGTTTTGTTATTATTTACCACATATGTAATTATTTTAACATTATTAACACTTTTGTAATTTTATTTACAATAATGCTTTTATATTAATATATGTTTGAATTATTAATATTTATTTATAATTTTTAATATTTATGATATTTATAATTAATAATTAAATTAAATTAAACGATATTTATAAAGTTAATTAGTTAATATTCTTATTTGATATATGTATAATTTATATAAAAATGAATTTAAAAAAGGTAAACTAATAATGCGTTTTTTTGGTCAATGCATGTGCCAAATTGAATATTGAAGAAAAAAAACTTATGCGACTCAAACATCTGTAGATCTAAGGTCTAGAAGTGGTCTGACACTTTTGATGATTTATTAAGGGGTTTATTCACTGATTTATACGTTTTCAGTAGAAACTACAACCCTGTAAAAAACATGACATCAACGAAATTCGCAAAGAAGACCCACGATACTGTTCAATCATTGAATCATTTCTCTAATTGGTTATAATATTTACAATAGATCAAAATTGATTACTTAAGTGCTAACCAATATTACAATACATCAAAATTGATTACTTAAGTGCTATATCTAATGAAATTTTGAGTATCTTTACTTGTTGCTAGAAATTTATATGTAGATTTGCAGCGTTGTTAACTAGGACAGCAAACATTATTATTTACAACTCCTCTAATCATGTATCATATCATATAATGATTTATTTATAGTTTAGTTATTTTATTTTAAGTGCATTATTTTCTATTATTTATTTGAGAACTTTTAGGATGGTTTATTGAAATACATATTGCATGTTTTTATATAAGCTAACTTTACAATAGTATAAACTCTCCTTTTTGGCCAATTAAACTTCATTATAAGGAATTAGTCTTGTAGTGGGTTTATTGGAGTATCTTACAAGAAGTCTTCCATATCTTTGTGGTAGGAGTTGAGGCTTGGAGAGTGGAAACTTTAGCTGAGGTCATAATGGACCTTTGTCCTGTATGTGTGTCAATTATAACAGATTGTATGATCTTTAGTAATTTTCTAAAAGAGAGTGGCCGTATTTTTGGTGTTTTTGTGTGAGGAGGAAGATCTTCACACACTGGTTGTACATGATATCATCTTGGTAACTTTTAATTTTTGTATTTGTAGTTAATGAGATATTTTTTTCAAGGCTAACTTGTAGGATTTAATCTGATGAATCCACTTCAACAAAACATAAAATGTACAATACAAAAAAGAGCTTTTCGAGGTAAGAGTTGAGGTATATGTTGTTGACTCGCATATTTATGATTTTATGATTTGTAAACATATTTTAAGCTTAAAGAATTATCATCCTCTATGTCTTAATTATGGGTTGTCGTAAGATGTTATTTTTAAAAGATATATATGTTCCTTTGGATTTATTATGCATCCTGAGACATCCTCATTCTCCTAGTGCTAATTTGTATATGTAAGTCTTTAAGTTTGATTGAAATGCATAGTTAGCTCAAGATTTCTTATAATCCTTTATAAACTATATTGTAGATGTTAACATTTCCTTTCAAGATAAATTAATGAAAGCCTTTGGATTGTCAATGCAAGAGTATAAAGCATGTAAATTTTACATCATCTTTAAGCCCAAACAAAGAAAAATGTTTTCTTAGTGCATTGAAACTTTTTAGAGGTAGTGAATCTATGGGCATGAATAAATTGAATATATTTTGGTCTTCATTGGTATGCAAGGGTTATTTTAGGATAGAATTATTGACTTGATTGTAAAATATGGTGAGCATCTCTCCAATTATATCTTTAAGGAAATAAAGGAAAGGGAGGATGTATTAAGATCCTATAAGTTTATGTCAAAGAAAAATATACTAAACCTTGTATATATAAGTTCATGAAACAATGACCATTGAGGAGATTACTAATCCCATGGTGCTTTTAACGCAACATATAAAATAATTTCAAATTGAAATATAGAAAAATATAAAATAAAATCAACAAATTCATTAATCTCTCTAACAAATAGTATGAGGATGACATCAAATATCAAATATATATTATTGATAATTACTAACACCCATGTTTTTCATGAAAATAATTATATTTCAAGTTTCATGTATACATAATAATACACACCAAGGTATTATGATGCATTTGGTTTTGCATTTTTTCATATCTCACAATTCATTTCTGTACAAATGTTGGGAAAATCAAGAAACAAAGAAAAATTGAGCTTCCCTTTAATAATGTATTGATCTATATGTCCATGTTACTTTGGTACATGGAGCATGCACCTTTAACATCATATGTGCTTCACTTTAAGGTGAATCTTGAGAATTGTGCATTTCCTTAACATCATATGTGCTTCACCTTGGGGTGCACCTTGAGACATGTGCATCTACTTAACATCATATGTGGTTCACTTTAGGGTGCAATTTGAGACTTGTGCATCTATGATGTGTCTATGCAAGGGGGCACATGTATTAGTGATGCAAGCATTGTGATAATGTAGTAATTCATTCTGCACTCAAGTATGTTTTTTCCCATGTATGATGCTTTTGAATGGTTTTCCATTATGCAATATTCATCAAACTATGAAACAAAATCAACAAACTATGCAACAAAGTCATTAAGCTTTCTGTAATATACCGAAGAAAGAATATGCTAGTTTAACCCAACAATTTTTTTAATTTTCTTTGATGCATTTATTCAAATGCTTAGAGAACAAACATTTTTTCAAACACTCGATGAATAAAGTAATGAACTCCTACAACATAAATATATGAAAGGAAAATAAGAGATTTTATTATGTTGATTGGAATATTTTACTATGCACAAATCAATCTAGTGAACTTGGCTACAACTTAGAAATAATGAATCAAATCGACGTGCTGGAAGAAGATGATATTGGCTCAAGAATTGTGTTGCGAATTCAACAATATTTTCCTCCAAAATAAATTTTCCTAGCTCAATAACTCAACCTCTAGGATATAATCAACTCGACCCTCCTGAGTATTTCAACACCCCTTAGAATACAATTTCCTTCCAAAGAACTTGGTACAATACGAAAGATGAACACAACATGATGAAAACTTAGATCTCCTAAAGATAGTGATAACTCGACTCTTTTAGAAAAATATAGTAATGCAAATTCAATCCAACAATAACCCTGCTTCAACAAGCAGTTCGAACTCTACAATATAAATTGGACCCCCTACCAATAGAATAAATCGACCCACAAAAAAGAATGAACTCATCCTCCCGAAGAGTGATGGAATTAGGCCTCCAAAAGAGATCAAACTTGGCCTTCAAATGTAGATGGATTCAACCTCCCAAAATGATGATCTCAACCTCAAAAAGAAGTATGTTCTCAACCTCCAAGAAGAATGTGAATTTGTCCTGCTCAAGTGAATAGATCTCGACCTACTAAAACAAAAGAAACATGACCTCTAAGGAAATAACCCTTTTCCATTTATAATTTTATCATCTTGCCCTTTAAATAAATTAATGACCTGACCTATTTAGCAAACAAGGAATAAATTGATCACTTGAAAAATAACTTAGTCTCAACACACATCAATTAATTCGGCCGCCTTCTGGAAAACATGGCTTGACACCCTTCTCAATACCAAACTCGACCCACTTCAAAAATATGAATTCGACCTTCGCCAAAATGAACTCAACCCTTAATGAGATACTAGGAAATGGTATCAGCGAGGCTATAGAAATTACATTTATGAGAATGGGATAAAAAATTGTCCTATTGAGAACCTGCTTCCAATCCACCTGCAATACACACAAATAGAGAAATGATATCCTCCAAGAAGCAACTAGGTTGGCACCCTTGGTCCATTGAAATTAGCTAAAGAACCAGTTGGGGTGGCACTCAAAGTCCACCAAAACCAATAGGATATATTTTTCTAAAACCCTCGTTCTAGACTCGTTTGAGCACCAATCAATCCACAATAGAAAATCACAATTCATAAACTGGATCTTCTCTAATCTTGTAGAAACCTCATTGTTATTTTATTGATGAAGTCACTTATTTTTCTTCAAGTGACTTTTGCCCATTTTTATTTAATAATAATAATATCAAGGTGAAGTTTGGCAAAACTCCTTTGTCCCCTTAGAAATTTTCCCCTCCCTACTAACCTAAAGGAGATAGTTAGGCAAGCATGAATATACCTCCATGCTTAAGTAAACGGAGACATTATAACCTTCCCCATGTAGAAATTTATTAATACTGATGTATTACCGAATCCTCCTAATCTCACAATATTTATCTTCTTGCAAAATACAAAATCCTTCCACTAATTAAACTTGTGGAAATTTAAAAGTCAATTGCAAACACATGTGAATAAATTCAATCGCACATAACACAGTTGTTTAACAGGAAAGCTTAAAGCTAAAAATCCCAACTATCATATATTATGCATATCAATGGAATCATGTAATAATCTCATACAAAGCTTAGTACATCAAGCTCTTAGTACAATGTAGATTCATTACACACTGTCATGCAGACATTTGCATCTCTACGCACCAATTTCATGCCTCCTGACAGCCTGCCTCCACTGCGCAATCCCTGTTGAAGAATACCCCTGAATGAATTCGAATCTACCTTGCCTTGACTGCGCAATCCTCATTGGCAACTCCAATGTGTGTCAGATGCATTGAATGCATCACTATAGTCACAATAGATAGTCCATCTTACCCTTTCACCTATATCTCCACTGGGTCTCCACTGGAACTGACATGCACTGCAGTTAACTGTTGTTTATGTTCAGTTGTTAGTGAGTTATTAGTTGTGAATTAATTAACTAATTAATTCACTTAACTCTCACTAGTGTATCTTTCATTTAGACTAGATACAACTAGCTCAACTGAGTTTAACTCACTTAACTGAGTTAAACTAAATAACAACTCCATAAACTACTCTTCCAACTCTGTCATAACTTTGCCACTTCAGTTCTAACTGAGTCCTCATGCATGAACCACCAATAAACCCTAGGAATTGTGTAGTTCCTTCAGCCCACTGATTTTCCAAATCTGTTCACTGAAATAAAGTGATCCAAGAGAATAAGTTGATGTTTATTGTCGGATTATTATTAGGAGCTAATAATAATCGACATGCATCTATTTTTAGATTGACGATCTATAATAGACTTCGCCCAATATTCTAAAAATAAAATTTCATTTGTTTTCCACATTTGACCAACCATCTACAAATGGCATCCTGCAACTTATATAATATGCTCACCATGTCTAAACATAGACATACAACTAAAAATAGCTTGCAGGCCCCACTTAGTGAAGGTGCTTACTTTTCACTAAGCTCATCATCTTGTTGAATCTCAACACCCCACCCTAGATTGCTTGTCCTAAAGCAATTTGAATCCTGGGTATTGCAATATTTTCTCCCCTTTCCAAGTAGCATCCTCTAAAGGTAAATATTTCCATTGAATAAGATAGTCCTTAATGAATCTTCTCGTTAACCTCCTCTCTCTCACCTCCAAAATCTCCTCGGAAATAAAAACCAATTGTCCTTCCATTAGAGAAATTTTGAGGTCTAAAATGGGCCTAAAAAAATGTACAGAAAAAATCAAATTTATAAGAACAAATAGGATTCAAGATGATGATGTCAATCATCGGAGATGGTTCACCATTTTTGGAGTAAAAAAGTGAAAAGATTAAAAAATAAAAAAAATAGAAAACCCCTTTTTCAACTCATATTTTTAAATTATCTCCCTATGGTTTTACTCAAATTTCGAGTGAGAGCACTCGTGGGATGCATAATTTAATTTCTCATCCAAGGAGTACCCATGTTGCATAGTTTATATGGACCCTATAAAATGAGAAATGAGAAATACATGAAACAAGTGATTTCAATCACATTTTTCATGTATTTCTAATTTTTCGTGTAGCAGGGTCCATTAAAAGTATGCAACATGGGTACCCCTTGGATGAGGAATTAAATTATGCATCCAACTAGTGCTCCCGCTCAAAATTTAATTAAAATCGTTGGG
Organism: Pinus albicaulis; assembly: GCA_034641835.2. Classification (NCBI taxonomy): domain Eukaryota; kingdom Viridiplantae; phylum Streptophyta; class Pinopsida; order Pinales; family Pinaceae; genus Pinus; species Pinus albicaulis. The sequence goes on along the minus strand of CM076577.1, from coordinate 168,410,343 downwards.
ACATAAGTAGAAAATACAAGTTAAAAAAAGTAGTTTTTTATTTTTCCCTCTCAAATTTGATGATATAATCTAATTTTATTTTATTATTTCCACTATTATTTTATAATATTCCTTAGGAGGCCCATTTTAGACCTCAAAATTTCTCTAATGCTTGTCCAAGTGAGGTAGCTTAGAAAAATATACAACATGTTTTCCCAACGCTTTGTTCAAGAAATATACATGAAAGACATTATGTATCTTTCTCCCTTATGAAATATCTATATCATAAGACACATATCCTGCTCTCTTGATGATCATGTAAGGCTCATTATACTATGGCTTCAGCTTATCTACACCCTCTTTCTCGAGGGTGGATTTCCTGTACGGTGGCAAATGCAAGTACACCATTTCCCCTACCTCAAAACTCCTCTCAACCCAATGTTGGTTGGGATACATTTTCTACTAGTTCTAGTTAGTGCGTAGATTATCCTTAAGAGCCTTGACAATATCTTGGCACTCTTGGATCTAATATTTGGCCCTTAGGCCCCAAATATCTCCAAACACTAAATCATGAAACGATAGAGCATCATAGGCATATAGGGATCTAAAAGGTGACATACCCATACTTTTTTTTTTGGTAAGTTGGGTATTATATTAATTCGAAAACATAAAGTTACATATGCTACAAGTTGGGTTGGCAAGCTACGCTTAGCCTATCCCAGCCTTTGTTACACAGTTTCTGGGCTGCCTCGGAGGAGGAAACCAGCCCAGACAAAACTTATAATAGAGAATTACATTATGGGCAATAGCGTTGACATATCTAAGTAAAATAAAGTAAATGGTGGAAGAAAGGCACTGATGGAGAGCATGACAAAAAACATAGGAGAATTGTGCTTCATCATCACTGTAGGGGACATCCTCCTCAATGGGGCAGGCAGGATCCTACGCAGCAGCTGCCTCCACATCTGCCACTGTACGCCTAGGATTGCAGACCAGAGTGCAGAGGATGGGAGAGTCTGAATCTACTCCATCGGGAACACGCATCCAGTTGCCATCGAAGTCCATCACCTAGATATCTCTATCCTCATCATCCTTCTCCAGAACCGGAAGCAAGTCAGTTTTGTGGTGTTGGGGGTGCATCTGTGGAGAAATGGTGGACTTCCTCGGATTGCATCTTCCTCTCTGCGCAGCGTGCTCAAAGGCTTCATGCTGCTCGGGATCGGGACTCTGACGCACATAAGTGTTGGAAGAGGAGCCATTTATTGACTCGAGACAGTTATCCTCACCACGGTGATAACGGCCAAGGAGAGCCCCTCCCTGTCCTCCTTAGATAGTTCTTTGGCGTAGTCTTTGAGCCATTGCGCATCGAGGCAGTGGGGAGAAATTCAGAAAAAAAAGGTGGCACAAAAGGGCGTGCAGCACTGCGGCTCAGGGGGAAGGAGTATCTAGGGGGAAAATGCGCAGGAAGGGCTGCGACAGCCCAAAGGAGACTGCGCAGTGCTATGTTGAAAGTAGAGATTCGCAACCTATTGAATTTAGGGAGAAGCTAGAGCAGAGTAAGGGAGACAAAAGGCCAAGATAACAGACTGAGTATTAAAAGGGGTTGAGAGCTCATCTCTTTAAAGGGGTGGGGATGTGTGCGATGAGGATAGCAATGAGTAGGCTTCGCATGCATCTGTGTGCGATGATTGAGAACCTGAGCTGGCTCGAGGGAAGGGGGGTGGCTGTAATGCAGGTTAATCATGATGGTCATTAATGGTGATGGATGCGAGGTGATGCTCAGGACATGATGATGCAGTTCCCGTACACTCGTCATCATTGTTGATTCTATGAGTCTCATGTGAGTGACTAATGGTATGAGGATCTGCAGCATATGAGGCTCTGCGCAAGAGATCTCTGTTTCCCGTGGAGTGTGGGATGTGATTAGCAAGCGTATCAATTATGTCACTCACATCCGGGGGACATACCCATACTTGTGTGATATGTGTTGTTGTAGAAATATTCTCTTAGATCCAACCACTTTTCCCAAGCCCTTTTCCGACCTACCACATAATTTCTCAAATATCCATCTAGCCAATTTTTTACTATCCGTGTTTTCCCATCAGTTTGAGGTGGATAATTGGTATTGGGAGTGATTTTTGTACCCACAAACTTGAATAGATGTTGCTAAAATATTCTCATAAATAAATTGTCTCTATTGCTAACAACAGTATTGGGCGGACCATGTAATCTGAAAACCTCCTAGAAAAATAGTTCTACCACCTGGGATGTTGAACTCCTAAAAGAAATGGGATTACTTAGTCTACTGATCCATGACAACATAGATATAATCCTTCCCTTGTACTGATGGCAATCCTATGATAAATTCCATTGAGATGCTCTCCCACTTATGAATTGGAATAGGTAGTGGTTGAAGAAAACCTGTTAGATGTGTGGGCATCTCCTTATTTTTCTAGCATGTGCTGCACTCGCAGACATGTCTTAGAATGTACTTCTTGAGATGCTTCCATAAGAATCTATCCTTAACCGTCCTATAATTATTAATTTAGCTTGGATACCTGCCAATGGATAAACATGTGCTTCTTGTATAATCCTCTCCTTCAACTATGACTCTGGCACTGAGTCAATCATGTCTTTATAGGAAATGATTTCATTGACTACTTTGTAATTTTCATCCTACAATTGTCCATCCAACATCTCACAAGTCAGCTTATTCTTTGAATACTCAACTAAAAGATGAGATCTCAAATTGTCAATGTACTTATGAAGGAAAATGATACCAACCTCTTAAATAGAGTATCTATGACCACATTATCTTCCGCTTGACATACTAAATCTCAAAATCATAGGCCTATATCTTGCTAACCTCGTTTTGTTGCCTATCATTCAACTTCTTTTGGTATAGGAAAAATATGGGGTTGTTATGTTCAATCTTGACCTTGAATCTGTTGCTCGAAAATTACCACTTATAGTATTTAGTATGATCACAATACCATGCACCAAGTCAACCAGGGAAATTATTTGTTTATTACATGGTGTAAAAATTTTTCCCAAGGGAGAGAATGTGTTTGACATGTGATGATAACTCATGTTGTGTGTGTGTGTGAAATTATTGAAATTAAAAAAATTATATAATTAAAATTTTTTAATGAATTTTGTTAGAGGGTTTTTCTTTTTTTTTGAATTTATAGAGTTTATTTTCATCTTAATTATTAATAGAATTCAAATTCTGAAATAAATCAATATATTTTGAACCATTTTTCTATAAAAGAAATTTTAGACGCTCAATCTTTCAATGTAAAAGGATATGGATAAATGTTTTTCTAAGACATGTAAAATCTAATTTATATGGTTACACTAATATATATTTTATAATAAGAATATGAACATTATCATTTATATTAAATATGAACATAATTATATATATTTTAATATATTCAGATAATTTTTATATTTATTTATAATAACTTTAAAAAAATGAATATGAATTTTGTATTTATATGCAAGTATGCCCTTGGATAGCAACAAATACATCAAGAAGTACATATCTATAGCTTCAAAAAAAATTCCTAAACCCTTTTATTCTGCAAAACTACATTTTTTTCCTTGGGGACTTCAAACTAGACAACAAAAACGAGTTTTGTAGGAAGATACCTTTACAAAACTAACCCACCAAAATACAAAATTTACATGTCATACTATAACTGATTGATAATGAAATCCTTCATAATTGTGTAATTCTAATCCATTTAGCTCTAAGGAATAGGGGAGGGCCAAATTCAGTCCTTAATTTTTAAATCTTGCAAACTTAATTTAAACTCTACATTAGGACATAAATCTACATCTTTTTTATTTTAAATCTCGCAATCTTAATTTGCATCCTTCACTAGCATATAGTCTGCATCTTTTTTATTTTAAATCTCAATATTAATTTACACCCTTCATTAGCACATAAATATGCATCTTTATTGAATCACAAAGATCATAGAAATATGTTATTGAACCCTTCCACTACTTTCCAAATTATTTCATAATACTTTCTAATGTTTTGTCTCTTTGGGAGGAAACCTTCACCAAGTGTTGAATAAGGAGGGAATCTCCAAAACTATGAGAAAAAATACCTAACTTTCTTTAGCTAATTGAATCCCCTGGTAGTGGGCATAAGCTTCAACTTGGTTGTTTGTCATGCATACCAAGCCCCATGAATGCTTTGCAACTTTAACTTCCTAAGTATTATAGAGTACCCTCCCCCTCCTACCATGCCTTTTATAATAATTTTTAAAATAAATAATATAATATAGAAATATTATATATTAATATAAATATTATTTAAAAAAATTATTATGCTATAGATAATCAAATTTATAAAATATTATATAATCTAAATTGAAAACTGATTTGTGATGCATATTGTTAATGTAATTAAATATACTCTTGAGTTTTGAAATTGAAGCTAGAGAATATTTGGAATATTGAGCCTCGTAGCCGCCGCCCGTGCTAGGGTTTCCAGGACTGGTCGTCGCCATGGCCAGAAAGCTACGCCCGAAACTCCTCAGCCCCAAGCAGCTTGAGACCGGTTAGGTAAAGGTGTTGCAGAGTCCCACCACGGTGGTGCAGATGGGAAAAAAAGCCAAAGTTCCGCTACAAGAAGGAGTGCCTCCTCAGAGGCAACCACGTGCGTGAACGGAGAGAGGTAGGAGCTATTACATTGAGTCGCACTTCGAAAGGGTTGACGGTGGCTCAGATCTACAACCGTGAGCTTACTCAGGCTCCCACAACTCCCTAGATCCATCAGGATGCGCCAGACAAACTAAATTCAGACGTTCCTGTGCACAGATTTGAGACAGCCATTTTCTGCAATGGCGAGGCTCTGAAGGATGGCTGGCTCCACCCATCTCAACTTCTGGTTCCAACTAGGCCCAATCCCATCGATGTGTCATGGGCGCATCCTACACAGATCTCAGGATGAGGGGCTTCAGAATGAAGGACCCCATCAACAGCTGCGTAAATCAGATCAACTCCGCGTTGAAAGCCATCAACATGGAAAAATCAACCACTCACAGCCTTCCTCCACTCTTTTATGGGCCCTTGGTTCACGACACTTCTCTCGAACAAGTAGACATTACACCCTCCTTCCAAATCCAGATCATACTCCTCAACAGCAAAACACGGCTCTGTTGGGTGCAATCTGCAGATCCGGTCCAAAGTATACGCATGTCCTCGAACATAAGCTGAGGATCCCTTCTGTCATGCAACGATGTTATGAATATAATTCATAATAAATACAATAAATTTAGATAATAAATAATCTAGATAATGGTTATTTAAATATTCATTAGTTAGTGAAAGGGCATGTCTAAAAGACATGCCCATTCATGAAAGGCCACCTGCATAGGTATATAAGTAGGGCCTCATTATAATATTTTATCATCACATATACATTTTATATATAATATATTATTATTACGACTACCTCTTGTGTATTTTACAATTAAGTCAACAAGCCTACAGCTTTGTTGCCATACCATTTCGATTTTAAGGATGGTTTGATTATTTGTTTGACTATACATTTGATATCGCTTGGGTGTCAACCAGAAACAATTTGCCTTTTTTTAATTTGGGTCATGAATCTTGTGAGTCTGGTTAAGCTCATGACATAGTTAAACATACAATTAAAATACAAACTATAATATAATATAGTTGTCTATTAAAAAAATAATAATAATTAAAAAAAAAAAAAAAATGTAAGCAAAAGTGAATAAAGTGTTGGGTTAAGATGAGAGACGCCAAGTTACATATGTCAAAATGATAAACCACAACATGAAGACAATTTCCAACATATATCTTTGAGGACAAAACTTTTGATCGAAGGGTCAATGTTATGAATATAATTCATAATAAATACAATAAATACAATAAATGTAGATAATAAATAATCTAGATAATGGTTATTTAAATATTCATTAGTTAGTGAAAGGGCATGTCTAAAAATACATGCCCATTCATGAAAGGCCACCTGCATAGGTATATAAGCAGGGCCTCATTGTAACATTTTATCATCACATATACATTTTATATATAATATATTATTATTACGAATACCTCTTGTGTATTTTAAAATTAAGTCAACAAGACTACAACTTTGTTGCTCTAAACGACTCCTATAAAGAGGTAAACAGCTCGAGAACCCCCTCCCGCTTTCTTTTTACAACATTGAGAAAAATGCTACTCTAGTTTTGTCCCTCTGTCTGCGAGGAGGAGCTTCTATGCATCCCTCCTCCATGCAAGCATTCTCCTACAAGGATGCTATCCATGCACAACACCCCAAGAAATTTTCTCCTCCTCCTGAGGTTCCCGAGCCTTTTTTAGTGGACAAAATGGAATATGTATGAGCAATCAAAATCTCCCACCCAATAGTGGATGATCAGTTTCAACAGTATGCAGAAAGAGCCATAATCTGTCTATTCAACGGATTATGGCCATGCTCAACAGATCTCTATCAATGGGTTCACTCTGCTTGGACCAATAACACACGGATCTTCTTCTACTCAAAGGGTTTCTTCATACTCTTGTTCGCTTTCGAGGAGGACTATCAAAAATCTCTAATAGGAGGACCTTGGTTCTGGGGGAAAGCTAGGTTATTCCTCACACCATGGTTCCCATATTTTGACCTCTCCACGGTTGGCATCACCAAGCTTCCTATTTGGGTTAGGCTCCCAAATCTACCAACCCCTCTATGGCACTATTCAGTCTTTCAAGGAATCGGCAACTCTTTAGGCCACTTTCTAGCCACAGACACCACCAGGGGTGAATCAGGCATATACACCTTTGGTAGAATATGCGTTGAAATAAACATCAAAAAAGTATTTCCAGATCAAATCATTCTCAAAGTGGGAGACTTCAATTGGAGACAGACCTTGTATTATGAGAATACCGCCTTCAAATGCCGCCACTGCCACCAAACAGGACACATTCAAAATTCATGCTCCTCCTTCCAGGCTCAAAAGAAGAAGAGAACACGCAAATAAAACTCCAAAAGCTAGCAACCTTATGTCCCACCACCTATGGATGACATCGATTCCTTCAGTTTGCATGAGGAAGAGATCGAAGCAGATGTGGAGGTCGCAAAGCAAGAAAAGGACTTGACCTTGGCAGACCCTGATATGCCCACTGGTCCCTCGAATGCACAAAAACGGTCTCACGAAACCTCCTCCTCAGATTCGGATAAGGAGCCCTCTCCTCCAAACACCAACAGACTCCAAGTGGTACTAGCCCAACAACCCCAGGATGGCTCGGTCAGAGTTTCAAAAAAGAAAGGAAAAAAAATTTGTACTGAGGAAACAACCCACTTAGGGTAGTTTCCAATGTTTGCCTTGTGGATCCTTTGCTACTCTTTCTATATTTCTTGTCTCTCTCTTAACTGCCCCACGAGACCGAGGTTGAATTCTCTTCATTTCCGGTCCCTGGTTATCTAGCTTCTACTGCTTTTAATTCATCTTGTACTATACGCTCCTTTAATAGAAATAGACTAATTTACCAAAAAAAATGTAATTAAGTAGTTTTGTGAGTCTTAAGATGATTGTGTGCTTAACCATTGGCTTGAGAAACAAAAACCTAGGGGCATCTAAGCCATCAAAATCGTCAATGGATAGTACCTGACTTGGGCCACACCAACCCTTAACATGGTTGGATTTTTTCCCATGGAGTTTTGAATTGATGACCTTCATATCATGGAGTGCCTTAACAGAACAACCCATCACCCTCTATTATGTGCCCCATAAACACCTTTATCTCATTGTTAATATAATTAACTATGTTGAAAAATGAAACAATAAATTATCAATTTGAATTTGCCTTGATTAAATTGAGAAAAATTGAATTTCCACATCAAAAGACAACTTGGATGTAGTTAACTAAGTTGATATGGATCTTTTCACTCAGTTAGCTCAGTAAATTCGAGTTGGAGGAGTTATAGTTTAGTTAAGCATGTGTGATTGCTAATTTGTAGCAAACAAGGTTAGTTATTTAAAGTTGATTTTAGTTAAACTAGTTCTAACTGTTGGAGGAACGACTGGAAGGTTAGTTGTGAAGTGGGACTTTATTCAAACTTAGTGATCATCTAGTTAACTGATCAATCAACCCAAAATATCTCGTGCATGCAGAGAATTCGAGTTCCCAAGCTATGGTGGAGATTCCAATGTAATGTAACATCAATTGTAGACTAGTATTAAGTGTACAAGTGTTGCATGCAGTCAAATGATCAACCTTGGGTACTGCGTAATCAATTTTAGGAATTTCCTAAATAATAGGTGCCTAATTTATCAAGGAATCGCACAAGGAAATAGGGGATCAATCAGAGGCATAAATTGACTAAGTCTGGGTTAGAGCTTCTTAGTGAGCAATGAGATAGGTTATTCACTTGCAAGTTATGCTCAGTTGATCAAAGCAATTGTCATACATCTCTACTCATCAGATTAATGCAAGCAGAAAAAGGGGTTTTAGAAGATTTCTTTCCCCTTGAAAAAATAACATGTGCATGTGTGTTATTTATCATTGCATTATTGTGATTGATGTTCTAAATTGTGAATTGAATTCTGCAGAGAAGTAGAGTAGGTTTGTGTCTTTTTTTATTATTAAAATTTCATGAGAAACTGTAAATTTAATTTATACATGGTATCAAATCAAGATTTACATAAGAGAATGAATTTCTAAGTTGTTTCTTAGGAGGTTTGAATTTGAAGTTCAGTGTATCAGGACCTATTTAGAGATGAGAAGATTGCCTGCAACGGGCTGAGGATAAATTATTCCTTGGAAGGAAGCTCTAATTTCATCACGTGGATGGATCACATGGAGGAGGTATCAAATGAAAATGGATTGCTAGAATACATCGAGACAAATGTTGCAAAATCACAGGCATCTGATGCCCAAAACCTTTCTCAGTAGAAGAAATATGTAGCCAAGGTGAGGAGAATAATATTAGAGGGAGTATCCTATAACATTTTCTCAAATATCCATGGAAAATAATCTCCATTCACCATGTGGAAAGAACTGACAATGATAATAACAATGACCACGAGAAGCTTGCACTCAAGGATAAACTTCGAAATATCAAGATGCAAAAGAATGCAACTATTCTACAGTATCTGAGTAGGTTCACACAAGCTTTTGATGAACTTGGAGGGGTTCGTGTTAATTTTGAATAGGATGACTTGGTAATCCTAACCCTTCTAGGCCTTCCCAAGAGATGGCAGAACTACCAAGATTTAGTGAACGGGAGGGAGAAACTATTGAATTGGGAATGGTAATGGTTCGATTTGGTACAAGAGGAAATAAGGAAAAATACCAAAGATGGGACTTCATCCAAGGGTGAGGATGCATACAAATTTGCATTGGTTGGAAAAGGAAATAAGGGAAAAAGGAATAAATCTCAATCCAAACCAGAGTCTAGCCAAGGGGAAAAGAAGAAATATTTTTCCAAAATTAAATGATTCCATTTTCATGAATTCATGAACTTTGCCACAAAGTGTCCACACAATAAGGCAAGCAGGAAGGCCTCAGGAGGAGAAACAGGTGAAGCATTGAATTCATAGTTCGAGCTTGACTTCAACCTTATTGCATGCATGACCATCACAATGATGGGGAGCATTTGGTACTTGGAATCAGGTGCATCGCTCCACATGACAGGGTGTAGAGATTTTTTCAGTGATCTAAAGGAAAAATTTTGTAGATGCACATTGGGTTAGGGATCAATGAAAGGTACAGCATGACCGTGGTTGGTACAATCACCTTTCAGAGGGAGTCAAGCTACCCTCTAAGGCTCAAGGATGTCATGTTAGTTTTGGGCCTAAAGAAAAATATTGTCTTTGTTGCAGTTTTGGAAGACTGTGGTTATGATGTGATCTTTAGCAAAGGAAAGTAATCCCTGAGACACATAGCCACGAGACAGGTGAATTAGATTGGGGTTTGTGTGAAGAACCTTTATAAAATAGATGTGGAATATTGTGTTGCATTAAGCACTAAGGAATAGAAGGTGCAGAGCTGCGATGCCAGTGAAATTTGGCATAAAATACTTGCCCATTTGCATCATTGTGCCTGAAATATTATGCAACCAATAACCACAGGCCTCCCCAAAGGAGCACTTGAGAAACAATATGTATGTAAAGGAAGTACCTTGGGGAAGTACACAAAATAAAAATTCCATGATCATGACAAAAAAGCACATGCAATCCTGGAAAGGATCCACTTTGATGTCTGTGGACCTTTCTCGACAACTTCCACTTCCAAAAAAAAATATGTCATTTTCATTGATTACTTCTCATGAAAGTGATGGATCTTCTTCATGTGGAAGGATGAGGATACACTATCCAATTTCGTAGAGTTAAAGGCAATGGTTGAGACAAAAACTGACAAGAATGTGAAGCCTCTCAGGAGTGATAATGGAGGTGAGTATGTGTCGAATGAATTCAAAAAAAATTGTATGAAAGAAGGCATTTGATGAAAGTTGACAACACCCCACAATCCATAACAAAATGGGGTGGTAGAGAGAAAGAACCATAGAATTGTGGAAGTACCAAGGGCGATGTTGCATGACCAAGACCTACCACTGCAATTGTGGGTAGATGCATGCACCAAAAAATTCTATTTGTAGAACCAGATTCCTCATCATATTCTGGGCATGATTACATCAGAGGAGGCTTTCTCAGGGAGAAATTAACGGATGTGTCACACTTCAATCTTTTTGAAGCCTTTGTCTACTTCCATGTATCCAAATAATAAAGGAAGAAGCTTGATGCAACAACATAATTAAGGGTATTTTTGGGTTACACTTAAACTCCCCGTATTACCATGTGTACTATACATCCCTAAAAATGATAGTTGTGTGAAGGGATCTAAAATTTGATGAGGAGAAATTGATGCGGTTATATCTTGAGAGGGAGATTCAGATCCCACTAGAAGAGGAGCTTTTAGCTCCAACTGAGGAGCCTTAGGAAGTTGTGGAACAGCCACAAATTGAGGAGAAGAGAGTGGAGAAAACCACTCAAGTAGAACTATCGAGAGAAGGCAGAACAAGGACCACGGAAACTGATATACTTGTGTAGGTTGCGAGGGATAATGTGGGAGCTCCTTCAAATTTGATCATACAAAGAAGGTCACTTAATCGGTACACCAGTTACATGGCTCTAATGACTGAGCTTGTAGAGACTGAGCCATCCTATTTTGAGGAAGTAGTAGAGACACCTATATGGGTTGATGCAATGGTGGATGAATACAAATCCATTGTAAAGAAACCTGTTTTGGAAGTGGTCCCAATAACAGTAGATAAATCAGTTGTGGGTTCGAGATGGATCTTCAAGGTTAAGCATGAAACATACATAATCATAGAGAAGTATAAATCCAAATTTGTGGAAAAGGGGTACTCTCAAGTTGAGGGAATTGACTATGAAGAGACCTTTGCTCATATAGCAAGGTACTCTCCATTAGATCAATTATTTCTCTAGCAGCACATATGGGGTGGAATATCCACTAGATGAATGTAAAAATTGCATTCCTCAATGGGGTTATCGAGGAGGAGGAGGTGAATTTCGAGGAATGAGAAGGTTTTGAGAAATATTATCGAGAGAATCATGTGTGTAGGCTCAAGCAAGCATTGTATGGTCTTAAACGAGCACCCTGTGCTTGGTACATTAGGATCGATAGCTATCTCACCAGTTTGGGATTCACCAAAAGTGAAGCAGATGCAAACCTCTATCATATCTTGGTAGAAGGTTAATTTCTTATTATTGTCCTATATGTTGATGATTCTATTTTAACTGATGATGAGAAACTAATTAGATATTGCAAGGAGGACCTTGTAAAAGAATTTATAATGAAGGACATGGGTCTCATGCACTACTTCCTTGGGTTGGAAGTATGGTAAGGCGATGGGGAACTATTTGTGTCTCAAGGTAAGTGTACAAATGAGATACTTCAAAGATTTTGCATGGAAAGTTGCAAACCCATGGAGACACCTCTAGCGATGAACGGGAGGAAGGAGGATGCCACTTCAAGTGAAGAAGTGGATGCTACCATTTATCGACAGCTAGTGGGTTCACTAATGTATCTTGTGATCATACAACTAGATATGTGCTATGCAGTCAACTTGTTGAGCCAATATATGGTTATACCAACCAAATTATTTTGGAAGGAGGCTAAGCATGTTCTACAGTAGCTCAGAGGCACTACCCAGTTTGGACTATGGTACAGACGAGCAAATGGAGTGAAGCTGTGTGGCTTCAAAAATGCAGATTGGGCGGGGATTCCATCAAAACCAAAAGAGTACATCAGGTCGAATTTTTAGTGTTCGGTTTGCAGTGATTTCCTGGTACAACATGAAGCAAAGATTTGTGGCACTCATCTCGACACAAGTAGAATACATGGATGCAAGTAAAGCAACATGTGAGGTGATATGGATGAGAACGATACTCATGGGACTGTTTGGTCAGATGATATGAATATTAGAAAACTATTTTTGTTGTTCTATCTCCCTCATTAGTATAATAAAATGTGTTTAGGATCATCTCAAATTAGTCAGTTGTGAAAGGGTTTATGTGTCAAGTTTTATGTCTTTTATGAGAAATTTATGAGTAAAATTATCTGTTAAAAACACATGTACAACAAGTAAATTTCAGAGAAATAAAACACAACAAACACATTACACAATAGCTGATAACGAAGTTCACCCCTCCTGGGCTACATCTCCATGGACATGCTTCAACTGGCTAGGCCCTCTTTGGATTAATGATCAATTCTCTGATTACATGCACCTACAATGATCCAATGGCTTTGCAACCTGCTCTATTGGATTTATAAGACCCAAGAACCTCAAAATAGAATCTTCAAGCTCTAAAAATGGTCTTTAGATGATCTAGGCATGACCTCCTCTCCTGGTGGCCCGGGGCTTCTTTAATATTCAAAGTGGAAAAATAACTTACAGAAGTGCTCCAACGCCTCTGCAATCTGCACCATCATGTTGAGATCATCCAAATCATCTAGAAATGACTCTTCTTGAGCCCAATTTGGTCGAAATATGCTCCAGTACTTATGCCTCATTCAATTCTGGCCTAGGAAACCCCACTAAAACTGGAGAAACTCCAGTTAAGTCCACCAAAATTGGAGGTGGTGCCAAAATTGGGGGCTTCACCAAATATGTCACCGAATTAAGCTGCAATTTAATTAGTTTAAGTGCGATTTAAACTTAAGTTTAGTGCTAATCAGGCGCGCTTTAACTAACCTGCATTACCATATGCGATTAGCAAAATAATCATGGGTTATGCAATTAAACTTGTATTACCACTTTAATCCTGCACATTTGAATTAAATTCGCCCCTAGTCATAGCACAAAGTCTTATGGGGAGGGGGGTGGCCCCCTCCTTACCTCTACCGCTCATAGAATATGAGAATAAGTATAATTCGAAGCCCTTACATTATAATTTGTAATTCTTTGGCATAGTGGTATTGTGGTGCGTTGGTGCGAGGGAGGTTGCAGGGTCGAGCCCTGACCTCCACCCTTCCGTTAGTTAATAATTTTTCCATACCACATTAATATCCAACCTTTGACATGTGGATAATTCAGACCATAGTTTAAAATATATATATATGTGTGTGTGTGTGTGTGTGTGTGTGTGTGTGTGTGTGTGATATTTCGACCATAGATTAATCTATACTGTATGATATATCAGACCCACCATATAAAATTCAAACTTAACCATAAAATTCGGAAATTCGAACTTAACCATAAGTTGAAATTTTGACCTTGGAAGGGGGCACATGGTGGCCTCCAGGATAGCCATGTGTCTTCTTGCCATTGGTTCATCAAAAACCAACAAAATTGCACCATGTGCCCCAAAATTCGACCACTCAGAATCCGACAAGTGTCAACATCTCATCGGCTAGAGGAAAAGCCCAAATTTTTTACCTTTGACCCTCTTTGACTCGGCAATCAACAAGCTCTAACATTCTCATATGGACTCTATTTTGAGTGAAACGAATTGCATCAGATTCCTAGCGACGGGACCGATCCAGTCATTCTGGTTTGGTGAGATTCTAAGCACTTTTATTTTTTGGCAAATTTTTGCCCCCAATCCAGATTATGATCACTCCTTCCCACTGACAAGCTTTTGGACCCACAAAAGACGGTTATCTCATGAGAGCTGAATACTCATCTCTTTCCCAAGTTCTATCAATTTGATTCTACTTGGAAAAATTTCCATGACAACCACTTGGGTTCACTAACATGCCTTGCCTTGCAAATGACTTGGCACTTCAACCAATGTCCTCCCTTTTGGTGTTGACCCAATCCAACACTTGATGGCTGCTTTCTAATTGATAAAACACTTTGATGTACCAAAGTGCTCCCTCAGTGCTTGGAAAGCTAACTTATGGCCTTCCCACTGAGAATCTTGTTCCTCCTTTGTAAAAACATGCATTTGATACAAGCTTCTCCTTGGAAACCACTTTTCCAAGTTAAGCCGATTTGAGTTAACTACATCAATGATTTTCAATATCAGTATTCACAAGAAAAGAAATGACCATTCTTTTACCTCCACGGTTCCAAATTCCACATCTGGAAGAATGCATTCGCCATCTCTTTCACTTATTGGCATCATGCACCATGTGGTGTACAAAAGGACTGTTGTTTTTGCTACAAAAATCCTTATCAAGGATAAAATCCAAAATACTTTGATATAAATAAATGCAAGATGCACATGGCGAATACTTGTATAAATTGGGTGTTGAACACATTTGTACATACAAAATATGCTGCCACTACTCATACAACAGTTTTCAAAATGCTTTCTCACATAATCAAAGAAAAATGCATTTTTACCACATGGAGAACTTGACACCCAAATTTTCCATTACAATTGACTAACCACCAAGCCAAACTAACATAAACATGCTAAAGAAAACATTGTTGCATGTAAGTGATTTATTCATGAATTGTCACTTTTACAAATTACCCACTATGGGGATATGCAACTAGTGAAAACAAAGACCTACAATCTTCAACTCGACAAATAGTCTAAACAGTTCTTACCCAACATGGTGACTAAACCCTCTACTTGAAATTTTCCTTCTTTTGAAGTGGCTTCATGGTTGGTTGCATCTTGCGCCACTTTTTCTTTTTGTCGCTTCCTTTTCCGATGCTTGCATGACTTGCTTACCTTTTCTAGATGAAGTTGTGGAAACAATTTCCAACACTTCTCATTCCAGTGCCCACTGATATTACAGTGAGTGCAAAATTTCCTTTGAGATCTTCTTGGATCACATGCATTTTTCTTTGATTGAGTTTTCCTCTTCTCGTTCTCAATCTCAAGAGACATAAACATCTTATTGATGATGGTTAGAAGAATTGTAAAAAGTGCATGGAGACATTCTCCTTAACATGTCACTCAAATCAATAGGGTTTTTTGCTTTAGGAGATGCATTTAATTGAATAGGACGAGTATACCTTTTCTTGGTGTCCTTTCGCTTATGCTTCCTAAATGATGAACTTGCATGGCTAGAAGAACTTGCATCAACTTCTTCTTCAACCTTTTCATTTCTCTTTGGAGATATCTTAAAGTCTCTTTTATATTTGGAGAACCAAAAAGGTACTAGCTCTGGATGCCAATTCCAACACCTTTCTTTTTCATGTCCTCTTTTATGATAGAAGGTACATGATACAATATAGCTATCATTAGAAGACCATTCTTCTGGCGCATAACGCAATCCTTCATACTCATGTATCTCTTTTACCTATATTGGGTTCTTTATGCCTTGTTGATTTACACCAAGACCTAATACCTTAGACCCAATACCTTTGATGTGTCTTTGAAAGGCTGCAAAATAATTTACATTAACAAATGCATGTAAATAAGGAGCATATGCATGCTTACCATTTATCTCATCTCTTGATTGAGGCACAAAGATGGTTTCATACTCCTTTTTTATTTTGAAGGTGTCCTCTTGGACTCTTTTCCTCCCTTATTTCAAATCCTTAACATGAGGTGCTGATTGAACCTCATACTCCACGTCATGTGGGAAACAGGCACAAACATGTCAATCTTTCATCTTGGAAGGACTTTCTACATTATCATTTTGCATCGAAGTTGTAGAAAAATGTGAAGTTTATGGAGAAGATGGTGGTTTATCACCATTCTTTTTACCTTCTTCCTTCATTGGAGAACCTTCTCCTTTTGAAGATCTTAAGCCTTCACCTTGAAATTATGAGTCCCTCTCTTCATAGAGGACCCTCACCATCTCTGACATATTTGAAGCTTTCATATTTTGTAAGGATTGTATGCTCTCCTCCTTGAGGCATTCTTACCAAAGCCTCAGAAATCTCTGGAGATAAAACTTGAGTTGGAGCTTGTGGAAACTCTTGCCTCCTTCTCCTTGTTCCCACTTGGGAATCTCCATCAACAAGACTTCCTTATCCCCTCTGGAGCTTTAACCTTGTAAGAATTTTCACCCTCTTTGTACAAGAAACACAAGCTAACAATCAACCTGCAGCTCTGATACCAACTTGATCTGAATATGGGAAAACTAGTTTTGTTGTGCTATCTCCCTCATCAGTATAACAAAAAATGTGTATAGGATCGTCTCAAATTAGCCAATTGTGAAAGGGTTTATGTGTCAAGTTTTATGTCTTTTATGCACAATTTATGAGTTAAATTAGCTGTTAAAAACACATCTACATCAATTAAACTTCATAGAAACAAAACAAAGCAAACATATTACACAATACCTGATAACAGAGTTCACCCCTCCTAGGCTACATCTCCATGGACCTACTTCAATTTTTTATGCCCTCTTCGGATTAATGGTCAATTCTCTAATTACATGCACCTAAAGTGTTCCAATGGCTTTGAAACCTGCTCCATTGGATTCAGAAGACTCAAAATCATCAAAATAGACTCTTCAAGCTCTAAAAATGGTCCTAAGATGATCTAGGCATGACCTCCTCTCCTGGTGGCCCTAGGCTTCTTTAATATTCAAAGTGGAAAATTCACTTACAAAAGTGCTCCAATGCCTTTGCAACCTACACCATCATTCTCAGAGCATCCAAATCATCTAGGAATGACTCTTCTTGAGCCAATTTGGTCGAAATATGCTCCATTTATGCCTCATTCAATTCTAGCCTAGGAAACCCCACTAAAACTGGAGAAACTCCAATTAGTTCGCCAAAACTAGATGTGGCGCCAAAATTTGGGGCTCCACCAAACATGTCGTCAAAATAAACTACAATTTATTTATTTTAAGTGTAAGTTGAACTTAACTTTAGCGTTAATCAGGTGCGCTTTAACTAGTCCGCATAACCACATGCGATTGGCATAATAATCATGTGTTATGAAATTAAACCCATATTACCACTTTAATCTCGCGCATTTGAATTAACTCTGACCCTGGTCATAGCGCAAATTCCTATGGGGAGGGGGTTGGCTCGTGAGGCTATCTCGCTCCTTACCTCCGCTGCTCATAGCATATGAGAATAAGTATAAGTCAAAGCCCTTACATTATAAGTTCTAATGCTTTGGCGTAGTGGTATTGTGGTGCGTTGGTGCAAGGGAGGTCATGGGGTAGAGCCCCGACCTTCGCCCTTCCATTGGTTAATAATTTTTCCATACCACAATAATATCCACCCTTTTGTATGTGGATAATTCAGAACATAGGTTAAACTATACCATATGATAGATATATGATATTTCAACCATAGATTAAACTATACCATATGACATATCTGACCCACCATATAAAATTCGAACTTAATTATAAATTCAGAAATTCCAACTTTACCATAAGTTGAAATTTGGACCTTGGAAGGGGGCACGTGGCAACGTCCGAGCTAGCCACGTGTCTTCATGCCATTGGTTAAACAAAAACCAATAAAATTGCACCATGTGCCCAGAAATTTGGACCACTCAAAATCCGACAAGTGTCAACACTTCATTGGTCAGAGGAAAAACCCAAATTTTTGACCTTTGACCCTGTTGGACCCCCCCCCCCTTTTTTAAATTCATCGGTTTGACACGATGATCAACACGCTCTAACTTTCTCATACAGACTCTGTTTTGAGTGAAACAAATTGCATTGAATTTTCGTCGATGGGTTTGATCTTGTTGTTCTAGTTTGGTGTGATTCTGAGCACTGTGAATTTTTGGAAAAAAATTTCCCCCAATCCAGATTTCGATCATCAGATGATGGATCCAAATGTGATAATCAAAGTTGCATCAAACTCTTTGAGAATCATTTTTTTCATGACCGATCCAAGCATATATATATATATACAAATTGAGAATTTCTTGCTACATTTTTCAACACTCCCTCTCAGCAAGAAAGGGATTATCAGCCACCCCTATCCTACACCTATGGAACTCGATCTTCCCTCTTCACAAGGCCTTTGTCAAAATTTTAGCATCTTGTTCCTCTATTAGAATATATTGAAGCAACATTAACTGTCTTTACACACAATCCTGTAAATGGTGATATATATATATATATATATATATATATATATATATATATATATATATATATATATATATATATGTATCTCGTTAGAAAATTAAATATTACGTAGCAATGCAACACATAAAATATGCGTAAAATACAAGCACACAAAAAATACATAAAACCGAGAGACACGTATATACGGGGTTCACCCGCTTGGGCTATGTCCACCCCAGAAACGGCCCGCTCCTTCCTTTATATTATCCAAGAAAATGAAGAGACAAACCTGGCGTCAGACCGCCGATTATCCTCTGTTCGCTCTCACAGTCTCCCTCTATGTTTCTTTCTCTGAGAATACACATACAATACACATCTGCAATACAATGCCCTCATAAAAGCGAGGGGTTGCCTTCTAGGGCAAAAAACCCTAATCTAAACATAACTTCTACCGTCAGATCATTTGCCTAATGAACAGCCCAGATTGACTAGAAATTACTATACTTTTACAAGGCAATTTTACATCTGTTTTTAGCTTCGGGGGGGCTCCGAAAAGCGCTGCCGCCCCCCCCTGGACCCCCCACGGCAGCGATTAAATTTCGGGCGGCGTTGCCGCCCCTTTTAAGGTACAGGGGTCCAAAGCTGTAATACAAAGTAAACAAGATAATCAGGCTCCACACCCAACAATCTCCCACTTGGAGACTGATTGTAGCAACTCCATCGCTGCTTCATTTGCTGGACAATGACTCCTCTTTGGACTTGGTTGTTTCTCATCTTCATCGTCATCCTTGAAGACCAATTGAAACTGAGCATGTTCTCAGTTTCTCCCTGGTTACAACTTTTGTTAGCATATCTGCAGGATTCTAGCTAGTGTGTATCTTTTCCAGCTTCAACTCTCCATCTTCTAATACTGACTGTATGAAATGGTACTTGAGATGTATTTGTTTAGTCCTGGAATGAAATGCTAAGTTCTTTGCAAGATGAATAGAACTTTGGCTATCACTGTATAGCGTGCCCATATCATGCTTCGTAGCAAGAATATGTTTCCGTTTCCGTTGTTGAAACCCATCCAACACTACGTGAAAACCCAACTGACAGCTGTTCCACCTATAGTAAATACATATCCTGTAGTGCTCCTTCTGTTATCTCTGTCACCTACCATATCTGCATCAACATATCCCTGTAGAGCAATGTTTGAACCACCAAAGCATAATGCTTGATTTGTGGTACCTCTCAAATATCCGAGAATCCATTTTACTGCCATCCAATGTTCTTTTCCTGGATTATTCATGTACCTGCTTACAACTCCCACTGCATGTGCAATATCAGGCCTTGTGCAGACCATTGCATACATTAAGCTTCCAACTGCCGATGCATATGGAACTTTAGACATATAATCCATGTCTTCTTGGGCCTTTGGGCACATCTCCTTACTAAGTTTGAAATGGCTAGCAAAAGGAGTACTAACAGGTTTTGCGTTCTGCATATTAAATATTTTCAACACCTTTTCTATGTACCCATTCTGAGACAGTGTTAATTTGTGATTTTTCCTGTCTCTAGTTATCCTCATACCAAGGATTTGTTTTGCAGCTCCCAAATCCTTCATTGCAAATGAATTTGCCAATTTTCTTTTGAGCACATTTATTTCCTGCATGTTAGATCCCGCAACAAGCATGTCATCTACATACAATAACAATATAATATAGCTGCCATCATTTTGCCTTTTTAGATAAACACAATGATCAGAGTGACATCTAGTATAACCTTGTTCAGACATAAACTTGTCAAATTTTAGATACCACTGCCTTGGAGCCTTTTTTAAGCCATACAAGCTCTTCTTTAACCTGCACACCAATTTTTCTTTCCCTTTTACCTCATATCCTTCTGGTTGCTGCATGTATATCTCTTCCTCCAAATCTCCATGGAGAAATGTTGTCTTTACATCTAACTGTTCAAGATTTAAGTCTTCTGCTGCTACAAGACTTAAAATAGTTCTAATTGAATTCATTTTAACAAAAGGAGAAAATATTTCATCAAAATCAATACCTTTCTTATGTGCAAACCCCTTCACCATAAGTCTAGCTTTGTACCTTTGTTTTCCTCCATCTTCTTCCTTCAGCCTGTAAACCCATTTATTTTGCAATGTAGTTTTACCTGCAGGCAACCTGACTAAGTCCCAAGTTTGGTTATGAATTAAGGAGTCCATCTCTTCTTCCATGGCTAGCTACCACTTCTTCTTGCTTTCAACCTGCATTGCTTCTTCATAACATTCAGGTTCACCAGAATCAGTCAACAATAAATAATATAATGAAGGAGAGTATCGTTCAGGGGGTCTACTTATCCTGGTAGATCTTCTGACACCACTTTTAGGTGTTTGAGGTGCCTGTTGCTGTTGTGGTGGTTGCTGCTGATGTGGTTGTTGATTATTATTATTTTCAGGCACCTTTAATTTTTCAGTTATCTCATCAAGAACCGTGTATTCCTTTCTTTCTTTTTCCTGTTTCTTTTCCTGCAACTGATTCTTATACAGGACCTTTTCATTGAATATTACATCTCTGCTCCTAATGATTTTGTGATTTTCATAATCATATAAGAGATAAAAAAAATCATTAAGACCCTATCCAATAAAGGTACATTTCTTTGATTTTGCCTCAAGCTTTGTTCTATTTTCTTTATTAATATGGACAAAGGCCTCACAACCAAAAGGCTTTAAAAAAGAGTAGTTTACCTTTTTACCTATCCATGCTTCCTCTCGAAATACCACCATCCAAGGAACTTGAAGGCCCTCTCACACATTAGATAAACAAGCAAAAGATCTACAAAGATTCCAGCTTCAAAATTGTAAAGGCAATCCCGCATGCAATCTCATGCACCTTGTACGCTCCATGATTGTTCTGCTTCATCCTTTCTAACACACCATTTTCTTGTGGTGTTCTTTGAATCGTTTTCTCAGAATTCCATGCTCCGAACAAGACTCATCAAACTCTTTGCCGCAATATTCACTTCCATCAGTTCCCATCCGAGACACTTCAACTTATTTCTTGTCTCAATCTCTAACCAAAGCTTTCCATTTCTTGAAAGTATCAGACACATCAGATTTATTTTGAATACAATAAATCCAAGTTTTTCTAGTTTCATCATCAATAAAAGTAACATAATAACAAGAGCCACCGAGAGATGATACCTGAGAAGGTCCCCATACATTTGTATGCACAAGCTCTAATTTTTCACTCTTCTTTTCTTTCACAACTTTGAGAAATCTGACTCTCTTCTATTTTCCATAAATGCAATTCTCACAGAAATCCAAATCAATATTCTTCAAACCCGGCAACAAATTTATTGAGTGAATAATCTTCATCCCCTTCTCACTCATGTGTTCGAGCCTATGATGCCATAATTCTGCATCTTCTCCTTTGGAATTTAAAGCATTAACAGAGTTAGAAATACCATTGCATAAATACAATGTACCAACCTTTTCGCCTTTTGATATTACCAAGGCTCCTTTGGTGACCTTCCAAGTTTTATCTATGAAAGTTGTCACACAACCTTCACTGCTTAACTGCCCTGTTGAAATCAGAATTTTCTTGAGATCTGGAACATGCCTTACCTCCTTTAATAGCCATTGGTTTCCATTTTGCTATTTTACAAGAACCTTACCCATTCGAACAATTTTACAGGGTTTATCATCACCCAAATGGACTTGTCCAAAATCTCCTTGCACACAATCATGAAAATATTTCTTATCAGGTGTGGCATGGAATGAGGCCCCTTAATCTACCACCCAGGAATCAGTATCATTTTCGAAAGAAAGAATCAAAGCATCTTGTAACACATCACCCGTCACATTTGCTTCATGATTTTTTTTCTTGTTGTGTGTCTCCTTCGTTTCCCTTCCGAGATCTACAGTCTTTCTTTAGGTGTCCTTTCTTTCCACATATCCAACACACTATCCCCGATTTGGACTTGGATCTGCCTTTCCTTGATTTACTACGATATCCTGAGCTCTTTCCTCTTTCCATTCTTCTTTCCCCTAGACTCTCGCACCTAAAGCATTACCTCGATGTCTCACCGGCTTTCGTCGCATTTCCTCGCTAAGGATAGCACCAACAACATCATCAAACTTCAGATCCAGACAAAGAGCACACACATTACTAAACCATTCCAACTCTCTGGCAATGAGCACAAGAATAATAGAGCTCCAACTTCATCATCAAAGTTTACCCCTACAGAACTTAACTGACTGGCAACTGTATTAAATTCATTTAAATGGTCTGCAACAGATCCACCTTCCAACATCTTCATATTAAATAGTCGTTTCATAAGAAATACCTTGTTTGAGGCCGAGGGTTTTTCATATAGTTTCACCAACGTCTGCATCAAACCCTCTGTTGTTGTTTCCTTCGAAATATTGAAGGCGACTGACGTCGCAAGACACAACCGTACTGTTCCAAGTGCCTTTCTATCGAGAATGTTACATTCCGCGTCTGTCATGGTCGCCAGCTTCTTTGTTTTTCCTCTCAATGGTAGGTACAAATCTTTCTGATACAGATAATCTTTCATCTGCATCTTCCACAGTGGGAAGTTTTGGCCGTTAAATTTCTCGACCCTAAACTTACCATCATCCGCCATTGCTCCCACTCGAACCAGGAACCCTTCTTTCCTGCGAGTTTATTAGCCAAATATACCTTCGGCTCTGATACCAGTTGTTAGAAAATTAAATATTACAGAGCAATGCAACACATAAAATATGCGGAAAATACAAGCACAAAAAATACATAAAACCAAAGAGACACAGATATACGTGGTTCACCCAGTTTGGGCTACGTCCACCTCGAACAGCCAGTCCTTCCTTTATATTATCCAGCAAAATGAAGAGACAAAACCTACAGCAGATCCGCTGTAATATCCTCTGTTCTCTCTCACAGTCTCCCTCTCTGTTTCTCGCTCCGAGAATACACATACAATACACAACCGCAATACAATGCCCTCATAAAAGCGAGGGGTTGCCTTCTAGGGCAAAAAACCCTAATCTAAACATAACTTCTACCGTCAGATCATTTGCCTAATGGACGGCCCAGATTGACTAGAAATTACTATACTTTTACAAGGCAATTTTACATCTATTTTTAGCTTTGGGGGCGCTGCCCCCAAAAACCCCCGCCAGGGGGGGGGGGGGCTCTGAAAAGGTGCTGCCGCCCCCCCCTGGACCCCCCACGGCAACGATTAATTACGGGCGGCGTTGTCGCCCCTTTTAAGGTACAAGGGTCCAATGCTGTGATACAAAGTAAACAAGATAATTAGGCTCCACACCCAACAATATCACCATTTACGGGATTGTGTGTAGAGACAGTTAATGTTGCTTCAATATATTCTGATAGAGGAACAAGAAGCTGAAATTTTGACAAAGGCCTTGTGAAGAGGGAAGATCAAGTTCCATAGGTGTAGGATAGGGGTGGTTGATAATCCCTTTCTTGCTGAGAGGGAGTGTTGAAAAATGTAGCAAGAAATTTTCAATTTGATTTTGCCTTAATTAAATTGAGAAATTTTGAATTTCCACATCAGCAGACAACTTGGATGCATTTAATTGAGGTGACATGACTCTTTTCATTCATTTAGCTCAGTAAATTCGAGTTGGAGGAGTTAGAGTTCAGTTAAGAATGTGTGATTTCTAATTTGTAGCAATCAAGGTCAAGTATTTCAAGTCGTTTTCAGTTAAACTAGTTCTAACTATTGGAGGAACTAGTGGAAGGTCAGTTGTGCGGTGGGACTTCAGTAAAACTCATTGATCATCCAGTTAAATAATCAATCAACCCAAAATATCTAGTGCATGCAGAGAATTTGAGTTCCCCAGTTGTGGTGGAGATTCCAATGTAGTGTAACATCAGTTGTATACTAGTCTTGAGTGTATAGGTGTTGCATGTAGTTATATGACCAAACTTGGGAATTGTGCAATCAATTTGAGGAATTTCCTAAATAATAGGGGCCTAATTTCTCAAGGAATTGCACAAGGAAATAGGGGCTCAATCAGAGGCAGAAATTGACTAAGTCTGAGTCAGAGCTTCTCAGTGAGTAGAGAGATATGTTATTCACTTGGAGGTTGTGCTTAGTAGAGAAAATTAATTGTAAGAAATCTCTATTCATCATATTAATGCAAGCAAACAAAGGGATTTTTAGCAGATTGCTCTCCCCTTGAAAAAATATTGTGTGCATATGCGTTATTTCTCATTGCATGTTTGCGATTGATGCGTGAATTGAATTCTGCAGAGCAACAGACTAGGTTTGTGTCTTTTGATCTTGATTAAAATTTCATGAAAATTTGCAAATCTACATCATAATTTCTACAAAATATATACCTTTATCTCATAATTTCGTTTACAATGTACATACAAAACTTATCATCAGCATGGATATTTTTCTCTTGTTTTAAAGTTTAACCCTTACTTTTTCTCAATGCATCTCTCTATTTCTTGCACACTTGAAAACATACTTTCAATGAGCCTCTCTTTCTCACACGCCTGAAACTTTGTATGTATAGTAATTATTGTGTGAACTTTTTCCCACCTTGATTTATTAAATTTTTTAATGCAATCAATAATACAATTTCATGTTTTCATAACTCTATGAAGTCTACCAAATAAATTAGAAGCCAAGTAGAGTGGGCATATGTTTCCTTTTAAAATAGATTCCAAAGTATTTAATATTATATTTTATATATTTAGGCCGATAGGCCTTCTGTTTTGAATTAATACAGGTGCTTTTTCGTCAACCAATTCATTTTGATAATGACACATGTCACTAGTAAGACGTGTGCAAAAAAATCATAAAATCAACCAATTAAATTTGAAAAAGCAAAAAAATCATAAAATCAACCAATTCATTTTGAAAAATCATAAAATCATACTGAGTTTCCATTTCTAATTTGGGGTAATATGATTTTTACTCCGATCGGTGCAGAAAAATCTTGTTCATTTTACTAGGTATATGCTGGGATTGTATATGCAGTGCTCCTGGATTATTCTCCTCTGCATCGCCTGCTTTCTGAGTTTGCTCTATGTCTTCGCTTCTGCAGGATTGTGCACTGGTCATGAGCACTGGATAAATACGGACGCTGATTGTAAGTCCCCATGAGACTTTTCCATTGTTTTTGCACATCATTTTCTCTGTCATGACTGCATGCTAATTGCATCTGTTTATTTCTTGTATTGTTTTTGCAGATGTTGTGTTGGAGTTTTAACTGCATTAAATATGTTCCACATACATTGATCGTAGGCCACACTGTGCTGTTGGTTCATGTATTAATTTTATATATATCTCAGTTACTCGCCTGTACCTTTGATATCTGATAAAGTGTGTTCCTAACTAGTATCCATGCATGAGACGAGATGCATTTAGTGCACTATGTTATTAATCCCCTCTATTATTTATTGATAGCAAAAAACGGTGTATATAACAGTGTGTAAGACTATGTTCATTCAATATATTTATCCATGTGCCTTGCTTGAGTGACAAATATGCCATAGAATTTGGGGTGGGAAATTCAATTCAATGTTATGCAAATTTGCTATAATATTTTGTTGGTTAATCAATCTTTTGGAAATTAATTCTATATAGATTCTAAATCTCTAAAGTTAATATGAACTCACCACCCATTATCATGGAGACAAAAATAGATCTTTAAAACCATTTCGAATTTTTCAAATTTGACAATCATGGAGACAGAAATGCTCCCCAGCTCTTCGCTTACGCCATGGTTTTCCCACTCGCCAAGTTCCTGCAGGCACAGAGAAAAGTGATGGTGATGGAAATCATTGCGGGGTGTGCATTGGTGTTGCATGTGGTGCTGAGCTGGATCTTGATATTCAAGGTGGGATGGGGTTTGCCTGCAGCTGCACTGATGCTGGACCTCTCATGGCTCTGTGGATGCTCCCCGAGCTCTTCGCTTACGCCATGGTTTTCCCAATTATGTTTGAATGTTTAGAAACATATAAAAATCATAAAATCATACTGAGTTTCCATTTCTAATTTGGGTAATATGATATTTACTCTGTTTAATAATCGGTGCAGAAAAATCTTCTTCATTTTACTGGATATATGCTGGGATTGTATATGCAACGCTCCTGGATTATTCTCCTCTGCATCGCCTGCTTTTTGAGTTTGCTCTATGTCTTCGCTTCTGCAGGATTGTGCACTGGTCATGAGCACTGGATAAATACGGACGCTGATTGTAAGTCCCC
The DNA here is from genome assembly GCA_034641835.2 of Pinus albicaulis. NCBI lineage: Eukaryota > Viridiplantae > Streptophyta > Pinopsida > Pinales > Pinaceae > Pinus > Pinus albicaulis. Next base: position 168,383,662 of record CM076577.1, on the reverse strand, counting down.
ATGAGACTTTTCCATTGTTTTTGCACATCATTTTCTCTGTCATGACTGCATGCTAATTGCATCTGTTTATTTCTTGTATTGTTTTTGCAGATGTTGTGTTGGAGTTTTAACTGCATTAAATATGTTCCACATACATTGATCGTAGGCCACATTGTGCTGTTGGTTCATGTATTACTTTTATATATATCTCAGTTACTCGCATGTACCTTTGATATCTGATAAAGTGTGTTCCTAACTAGTATCCATGCATGGGACGAGATGCATTTAGTGCACTATGTTATTAATCCCCTCTATTATTTATTGATAGCGAAAAACGGTGTATATAACAGTGTGTATGACTATGTTCATTCAATGTATTTATCCATCTGCCTTGCTTGAGTGACAAATATGCCATAGAATTTGGGGTGGGAAATTCAATTCAGTGTTATGCAAATTTGCTATAATATTTTGTTGGTTAATCAATCTTTTGGAAATTAATTCTATATAGATTCTAAATCTCTAAAGTTAATATGAACTCACCACCCATTATCATGGAGACAGAAATAGATCTTTAAAACCATTTCAAATTTTTCAAATTTGACAATCATGGAGACAGAAATGCTCCCCAGCTCTCCGCTTACGCCATGGACTTCCCACTCGCCAAGTTCCTGCAGGCACAGAGCAAAGTGATGGTGATGGCCATCATTGCGGGGTGTGCGTTGGTGTTGCACGTGGTGCTGAGCTGGATCTTGATATTCAAGGTGGGATGGGGTTTGCCTGCAGCTGCACTGATGCTGGATCTCTCATGGCTCTGTGGATGTTCCCCCAGCTCTTGGCTTACGCCATGGTTTTCCCAATTCTGTTTGAATGTTTAGAAACATATAAAATCTAAAAAATTAAAAAAATACATGATAATAAATTTTTTGAAAACAACTTCTAAAAAGATAGTTTTCTTTTTTATTATGCTCGAAATTTTAACGGCTTCTTAAAAGTTGTTAATTTCGCACTATCACTTCTATCCAGCCTCATAATTTCTTGTTATTTCATGGTTTTAAATATGATTATTAAGTTTTTTATATAAATATTTTTATTTTTAAATATATTTTTTTCAAAAGTCTATGCAGTGTCATAATTTTTTTGTTTTTCCAAAAATCTATGCAGTGTCATAATTTTTTGTTTTTCCAAAAATCTATGCAATGTCACTTTTTTGATATAATTACTGAGTCTATTATTTATAAATAGATATTTATATTAAAAATTTTACTATTTAAATATATTTAATAATAATAAATATCTGTTTTTAAAAAGAATATATGTTTTTAGAATATATTTATGTTTTTAAAAAGAATAAATATATGTTTTTAAAATGAATTCATTATTTGTTATTATCTAACTACTTACCTTGGTCTAATTCAATATTATTGACATTAAGATTTTGAAGAATTTCTAAAATTCCTAGATGTATATTTTCTACCTTTTTGAATTTGAACTTTTAACTTTTTACAAGAAGGGATGCATTCTTAATTATTAGAATTATTAGAACCACTCAACACGTATTTATAATAGGTGTAGTCTAAATAAAATAGTTATTTTTCGTTGTAATCTAACAATACAATTTTTAACCACATTATAATTTTTTTTTAATAGATCATTTAGCATGCATAAATGTGTCTTTCACAAACTCAATTTTTGTAAATTAAAATATCATCTCATTTATTAATTAGATTGCTTTTGAATATGACATAATCAATTTAATATTTAATATTCTAGCATCTTGTTGACATTCATGAATATTTTAGTTACATATTATAAACTTAAGAAATAAATTTAAGTTTAACGTCTCAATTGTTATTGTTATTTTCTTGTACAACTTTTTTTATTTCAAAATCCTATCGGCCTCTTTTTGCACCTTTTTGGGGCAACTGCTAGTAAATAATTATTTGGTATAAAGTCGTTCTGTAGTCCTGTATGAGAGAAATGTTGTAGCATTTGTAAATGAGTGTAACATTTGGAGAGCGTGTGTCTCCCAATTTGAAAGACATGTTGTAGAGTCCATAAATAACTATAAACATGAAGTATTAGCTCAACATAGAAGAGATGTTGTAGATATTATAGTGTATAAAATAAAATATTGAATATAATAATAATAATAATTAAAACCCCGGATGCGGGTGCTTCGGTGGCTATGGAGTGTGAGAGGACAGGTGCTACCGGACGGGAGGCCACTTGCCATCCCTCACGGCAGCATTGACTACACCTGTCCGACCGAGCTCGATAAGCCTGTTTTCTCTGTCAGCAGTTAATTCATTCCCGATTGTAGTTAATGGAGTATGCTCTAATGGCGATACTTATCATCCTTGAGGCGATTCGGAGCTGCCTCGACTACAGAACCCATATCACGCACAAGATTTGCAAGATTGGTAATTCAATGCTGCACTTGGAGAGTTGCAGATTATGTTCTTTAAACGCCATGGAGACGTTTGCCCCCCTACCGTTGAACGCGCATTGCAATTCTGCTCTGGACAGAGCCACCGATCGCACCTCAACTGGTAAGCGAAGTCGGCTCACTTGCTGTCTGCAGGCTGATGACAACTTACACATTTCTGTAGTTGGCCCCTATCTCCTCGCGACTGTTGTGCTGGGCATCCCTCCTGCTACGAGCTCTCAGGTTCCTTCGAACTCCAGTCCTGCTAATTCTGCAACAATGCCAAGGTTGAGGCAGAGAATGAGGTGCAGGAGGGGGCCTTCGCGCTCCACCAGAAGGCCGTCCCCCTCTCCCTCCTCTTCCCCTTCGGACTCCTCTACTCACTCTGACAGTCTCCCTCGCCTCCTCCGGGGGCGTTTGCTCCGTTCTGGTCGTAGGTTGGACTCCCCTTCTGGAGATGCGCTGCCCGCCCAGTCGCATACTGCTCTTTTCTCGTTTGATTGTGCTTTGAACAAGCCTCGTGTGACGGTGGCCATCTCCGTGGTCTTCTTGGAGGAGCCAATTCCGGAGACTCCGCCTGAAGATCCTGTTCCTGATGTCGGCACTCACATGAACCAGATGCAGCATAGCGCAGGGGGTCAGCCTGAGGCTTCCGGGGCAACTCTGCAGGCGGACTCTGTTCATGTTCAGGCTTCGGTCGCTGAGGCCGCTCACCACAATGACGAATTCCCCCATGTTCACAGCAATCCAGAAGACTTCAGCTGCAGGATTGAAGAGGTTCCGCCGGATGAGTAACTCGTCTCTCCTTGCTGGTTTCTTTTGTTTTTTCTCTACCCTCTCGGAGGGCCTGTTTTGCTATGCCACTTTTTGTAAAAATCAGTTTCAGTCCGTTCTATGGTCTAGTCATGTATGGGACCAGTGTTTTAGCAATGCGTAGGGTTACAAATCCTTGTCCTTCTAGCTCGATCCCCTGCGTGGGATTTTTTAATGTTATGGGTTCATCAAGATGTCCAAATCTAGTCAATGTCAGTCTAAATTGTCTCTCTGAAGGCACAGACAGGGCCTCGGCCAGTTGTACAATATTTTCTTATTGATAATAGATTAATTTAACTTAGCAAAAAAAAATAATAATAATAATTAAAAGTAATAAGTAATAAAAAATTAATTCAATTTTTTGTATTGTAATATATATATATATATATATATATATATATATATATATATATATATATATATATATATATATATATATATATATATATATATATATATATATCATGATCATTATTTTTTTCGTAATATATATATTTAAGAAGTATATAAAAACTTAATAAATTTGGTTGATAAACATATAATTAAAAACAATAAATATATATATATATATATATATATATATAATATATATATATATATATATATATATATATATATATATATATATATATATATATATTAAAATAATAATTCATATATCTAACCATTATATTTAAATTTAATTAATAAAAATTATATGTACATATATTTTCTAAATTATTTATTGTATCATCAATGCTATTCATATGAGATTGAAAAAATAAATTAAAAACTTAAAAAATATTTTAAAAAAATGCAATATATTTATGTAACTATATGTATTATTGTGGTTTTAATAAAATAAGAAATAATAATATTTCTATATATAGATATGTGAAATTTATATAAATATAGATAATATTTTTAAAAACCATCATAAATTCGTCATTAACTCCAAATCTACTATGCATAAAGATGAATCAAGTCTCTCAAGATGCAAATCTTTTTTCAAGTTTTGCTCTCAAAGGAGGTTTGCATTTTGAGAAAATTGATCCCTCTCTAAGCTTGGTCGGTCCGGAGTTGAGATACGTCTATGCTAGTTTTAAAAAAGTCATAGTAGAGTTTTGGATTCGTTTTAGACAATTTAAGTAATCAAGTGTTAATAGATGTAGATGTTTCTACATTTTACTAATTTATTCATAAAAAAAATGTGTTTTATATTTTTATTGTTATAATATGTTTACTTGCTTGAATTTTTCAATTTATCTATATTAGATTTTGTGAATGTTAAACAAGGTATTATAATTTTTTGAAAACCTGGTATATTTTTTAAAAATGTATACCTGCTGGACAATGAATTTTCTATATTTTCAATACATACTTTCCTAATAAAAAACCAAAAACATACAAAAACTATATACAATCAAAATTTATTAATAAAAATACTTTAAAATAAATTACTAATAAATAAATAAATAATACAACCCATCGTTTGCCAATGGAAGAGATGTTGTCATGTCATGTAAAAATTAGTGGTCTTAGGAATATTTATTTATGATCTAGGGATAAATGAATTGGAGCTGTGAACCATGGCCTATGGAAAATAGGGTTTCCCTAGCTGCCTTTGTTTTTTTGTAGATCCAAGGAGATCATGAGTCCACTTTGCAATTTTTTTATTGACCTGGTACATCGCATGGATTTTTGATGTTGTGTTTCTCCACTACTTCCCCTCAGACTCATAGATGGTTCATCCATTTCTGTTGTCAACGTGGATCACTGAGAAGGACATGCTTAAACCCGTAGTTTCAAGATCTTTGTTGGTGTGTTTGCATAACATATCTATTCAATGTGCCATGGGGGAAGATGTTGCATTCAACGCCCTAGTGCAGACTCAAAAATATTGGGGGACTTCTTCTCCCCCGAAAAAAATTGTGAAGAAATTAGTTGTGACCCCTACAGTAGAAATATCTCATTTGGATCCATGCATGAGATCCTTAGCTCTCTCAGAAAAAAGAACCAGTTGACAAGTTTATGGGCTTTTAACCAAATCCAAAAGTTGTTGGAACATGGATGACAGAACAATGGACCCTCAAGCCATGGAAAATTTTAGGGGCTAATATTCGCAGGTGGGCTAATTTTCCATGCTTTTTCAAAAAAAAAAAAGATTAACCAATTTCCATTTTTTTGAAAATTGATTCGCCCACATTTTATAGTACAAAATTATTTTACCCTAAAAATAGCCAAAATTTTATATATACTAATATAAAATAATTAGAAACCTAAATATTTTTACAAAAATATCATAAAAATTTTCACAATTTACATATAGGGGACTTGTAATATTTTCCAAGGTTTCTAAACTTTAAGATAAACTTCCATCCTTAAAATTTTCCCTGCCCCAAGCTTCAAGGTCATGTAATTTTCTTTGCAATTGGAAGGGGCTTTTACGTCTTTTTGTTTCTCAATAAAATGGAAAGAGATTTTATTTTTATATCAGGTCCATATTTCATGGGGTTTAGAGGCCTCTTTATCACTCCGTGGACTCTTGATGTCAATCTATATTTTGAGATCATTGGCATGCGAGTGTGGGTTAGAATGACACAACTCCCTCTTCATATTTGGGTGTTTGATGCATTAAAATACACCAAGAACAAGTTGGGCCAATATCTTGATAAAGAAGAACCAAAACAAAGTCAATTTTCTTGTGCTCGCATATGTGTTGAGGTAAACCTCAATGAAGGCTTACGAGAGGCCCTAAAAACAAATATTGGAGAATGGAGCCATATCTAGGAAAAAAGATTCATTTCAAATGCATTAACCATCATGCTCACAGGTACTTTGCCAAAAAAATTCCCTAGAAAAAAAATGATGAGCATACCCAAGCTCTTGTTTTGAAGGAGGCAAGTTTTCAATCAACAAAAAAGCGACGAAGGAATTAATAGAACAAGGTTGTAGCCCAAAAAAATATGTTGAAGTAGATCCAATACTAGAACCTTCCTTCAACAAAAACTATTTTGAGTCTCTTCAAGATCGAGAACAAGAAGAAGATACTCCTATGGATGAATCCCCAAACGAGGATCAGAGAAATAAAGAAGCGTCGATAGAAAATGAAGAACAAGTGTAAGAAACTTGTAAATTAATTAAAATATTTGATAAAATAGATCTAAGATCCAATACAATAATACAATAGAATGTTTCTCTTTATTAGTATAAAAACATTGAGGTAGGGTAAAAGCGTACAACTACTCCTTAAGGAAGGAGAATACTTCATAAGCCATGTACTTGTCAATACAAACACTACTTGACATATCTCTCATGGAGAGTCTCTAGCCTTTATATAGGCTCCATACATACAATACCATGGGTAGTACCATGGGCTTATTTCATTTACATCACATTATTTCCTAACTACTTGTGGTCCCTTTCATAAATTTGTGGGTTAACCGCTTTATTTATTAACTATGGCCTGTTTATTCATCATCCTTAACTAAACTAACTAATTTTGGTCTCCTTTTATAATTAGGGTCACCACTTACAATCATCATTAATGCGGATAATTACTCACGAGATTTATTAACTAAGCTAACTAATTGTGGTCCCCTTTTATATCACAATATGGCCTTGGGTACCCCCCTAGGTACCCCATACTATCCATTGTTACGTATACTACATTCTACCCCCCTTAAATCGTGTATCGTCCCCAAAACATGAGAAGAAAATAAATAATAATATCTACTCAAAAGAGTATTTCACTGGTATCATGCACGTGCATCCATAGATCCAAGGGAAAGGTGAACACTCTATCTATCAACTTCCTCGCTCGCTTGAGAATGAAACTAGTTCTTGTGGTTCCCATGTGTAGATGTGTTGTGAGTATATTTCCATGCCTCTTTGTATGTCTTCCAAGTGCCTTCTTCCTTGTTGCTAATCCCGTTCCATCTTATTGGTTGTTGTCTTGCTGATAAGAGTCTTGTTGGGCGATGTGGGTGGTGATATTCCGAAGCCTTAATTGATGGGGTTTCCTTCTTCAATTCCTCAAATGATGGTGCTTGAGTGGTGTCTAGTTCCTTTTGTGGTTCTTTCTTATCTTTTTTTTCTCAGTTTTCTTCCACATTGTCTTCCATCTTCCACCAAGGACTCATCATCCAATGTGTCAGTGCATGTAGAGATTTCTACTTGTGCCTCCTCGATCTCTACCTTTGTACTAATGGAAATATCCTGCAAGCTAATTTTCCTCTTTCTGTACTAGAACTTCAAAAATTTATTTTGTACATTCACATTTCCTGTAACAACTAAGTCCTTCCAAGGATATTCCAAAGCAACATCTTTCCCATCTGTATCTAGAGCATAAAAGTCTGAATGTATCACATATTTATCCATGGTAAACTTCAAGCCCTTAAATATTTGAATATGCACACCATCAACTTTTGTGCTTTCAATATTTTGTGGAGGGACTTACAAACTTTTGGATGATTTGATATTGATGAGATTATGCTTGCAACTAGGGTTGATAGAAACAATGAATTTCTCCTTGTGAATACATCCATGGACCTATAATATGGAGATATTAGCTGAAAAATAATCTTTTATGGATCTCATTAGTCTTCTTTCCATCACGACACCATTTTTCCAAAAGTACTTTTTCAACTTCTTCATCAAAAATTTCCACTAGTTGATTATGGTCAAGTGATTGTCACCATCTATTAGCCTCATTTCAAAAAAACATACAAATTGAAAATATCCAGTATTTTCACATGTTAATGTTTTCTCTTTCATGAATTCTTCAATAACAGGACCATCATCTTTTCCTAAAAAATACATCTTACTATAACCCCTAAAGTAGAATAATGGTTTTGAAAAAAAATCACTTCCTTTGTGGCAAAAAATTTGAAATGGTCACAACTCAACCAATATCGCTTCTTATTACAACCTATTTTTGAAAATGGAATGATCACTTTGCATCTTCCCACGTGACTAGAATAAAAAACTAGACACTTTGTGAATTTCGATTTGCATTGCAAATTTCCTGCCATCACAATTTATTTTGAAAAAATCATTGATTTTAAATCAGCGAGATCTCCTCCATTCATACTCTTATTCAGGCGATTTTTTTATTTATTATTTTTACTTAATTTTCATTTTTTTGAGAGGAACTTAAATCTGTAATTTTTTTTTTTGGAAAAACCACACCAAATCTCCAAAAATTGACCCGAAATATGTCACCCACGATTTTTCGTCAGCTTTTTTTTTGAAAAATAACTAATTTTAAATCAGTGAGATCTCCTGTGTCTGATCTTTGATTTAGATGATATATATATAATTTGGTTTTTTTCGAGAGGATATTAGATATGAAATTTGTTTCAAATTTTTTTTATTTTATTTTTTTTAATTTGGATATTTTTTTGAGAGGATATCAGATATGAAATTTGTTTCTAAAAATTATGCTCCAAAATTTCTAGATCTGATATGAAAACTCACCGCCCACTATTTTCCAAAAAATTCCTATAGAAAGAGAAAAATAATTCGCCCCACTTTGTTTAGGAAAGAGCTTTGATACCATTTGTATTAAACTTGCAAATTAATTAAAATATTCGATAAAATAGATTCAAGAGCCAATACAGGAATACGATAAATGCTTCTCTTTATTAATATCAAACCCTTGAGGTAGCGTAACACCATACAACTACTCCTTAAGGAAGGAGAATACTCCAAAAGCCATATGCTTTTCAATACAAACACTACTTAACATATCTCCCATGGAGAGTCTCTAGCCTTTATAAAGGTTTCATACATATAATACCACATGCCCTCAATACCATACATCCAATACCATGGGATTATTTCATTTACATCACATTAGTTCCTAACTTCTTGTCGTCCTTTCCATAATGCAGGTTAACCACTTGTTGTAGCCGCTACAACACCACCCAAAATTTTGGGTATATTTAAAATTTCGAGTTCCCCCTCTGCTCGCCTAGGCGTTAAAGTCTTTCACCTGACCTGCAGTCAACGACATCCCGCCGACCTATCCCCAACCCCTCACGAGTTGTCTCATCACCATGACTTGATGTTGTCGCTGCAATCACGCCATATGTGGGAGGGATCATCTAGCATATGCTCGAACACTCTTACTGCAGTCGTGCCATGTGTAATGAGATTTCCATGCATATGTTTGAATTAAAAGCTTTTGTGTATTGACAAGTAAAAGCCTTCCTGCTGTAGGTCATTAAGCATATTGTTTGAATACTTCTCTTAAGCTTGTTAGTTTCATGTGTTTTATCTGTGGTTATCATTATTGAAGAGTAATTATGATGTTGTAATATTCCATGCAGGTTGACCCCATGGGTGACAAACTCCTCAGTCGTGTCATGACATTAAGGGAAATAAAATTGGGCTCAACGACGAGGTCAAAGTTGCGGAACAGGGGAGGAGCAGGAGCAAACGATCAGTACTGTTAAAAGGGGGATAGTGTGATACATGTTGATCAGAGAGAACCTTCTATGTAACTGATGCAAAAGCTTTCTTCACTAGTGCGCACCAGATGCTTAAAAGCGCTCTGTTTGGAAATGTCCAGATCCTACACCATGCCATCTAAATGTCGATGGGCGCATGCAAAGGGACATATTTCACCACCCTGACCAGTCTAGCCCAAAGTATAGCCTGGTGAACAAAGTGGACTCAGAAGACTCATGTTGAACAACAATCTTAGTCAAGGTGTTTTCGTGTCAAGCAGCGGTGCAAAAACACACATGGTGGTGCTGGCAAGCCAACGACAGAGTTTCGAATATCAACCGCACCTTTGAGAAACAATATCCTTTAAACCCGAGCTACAAGGTGGGCACAAATGTATGAACCAAGGTTACGGTTTGAAGTATGATGTGAAACCAAGGCAAAGAAATCATATGGTTTCAAAACCATAGGAGATCGTGGAGAAAACTATGTGCAAGCATTATAAGTGGGCGCACATCCGTGGACTAAGGTGACGTTGTATATTTAAGCTTAGGCGCAATCACATGTGATCTCAAAACCATATAAGACCGCCGAGAGGAATATTACAGTTAGGATCAAATACCTTTATTCCTAAGTCGTATGTTAGAATGTTTGAGGCATATATATATGGTGGTCAACGTTACAACTAAAATGCGGGTCAAGATTATATGAAAATGAATTATGACTTGACGTAGCCATTCCTATGGTCGAGTTTTATTCTTTGAAAACAGATATATAATTTTTGGTCGAAATTTTTGTTTTAACATGGAGCAAGCATCGTAACAAACCCATAGTAATGTGTTGAAATGACTATGGTGCGTTACCTATGAGCGAAAAGTTCGAAGGCAGTTTCTGCCTATGGTAAATATTTGGGAGCAGATATATATATATATATATATTTTCAGTGGTCCAACGGCATTGCATGGAGTCAAATGTACCATATTCACGTCGCATGGAGTGGTCAACCTTAAGTTTGAAACCCAACACCAAACATCCATGGACACGTTGCACAAAGTTAAACGTTCGATGGCACGATTGATGGCACATTTCAATTTACGTTAAAACATTTGAGGTAGGTATATACATAAGGTGGTCAATTTTACGATTGAAATGACGGATCAGGACTATATGAAAACGCGTTGCATGGAGCCAATTGTTAAATATTTATGTTGCATGGAGCCAATGTGATTGTTGATGTATATACATGGCAGTTGACTTTTCAACTCAAGCTATCCTGACACGTTATAATCTCGGTTTTAAACGGTGCAAATCACACAGTACTTCACAACTGTAGAAGATTGTCGACCAAAGCACATGAGGAATGTTTCGATTGGCCTAAGTGTTTTATGCCATAGTTTAGCCCATGTAAAAATTTGAGAGCGGATGCATATATGTATAACGGTCAAAAGGAAAAAAAAAATTACGTTCAAAGCATGGAGAGAAATGTTATAATGAACCTGCAACGCAATTGCAGTAATATACAGTGCTATTTATGGTCAAAGTGGAGTAGAGCTGTAAAAGCATGATGACTCACAGCCATTTGTTGTCAGTGGTGCAGAGTCACAGCCCTGCTGGAGGAAGTTGCGACATGCACGTTGGTGAAACCTTTTTCATCAAAGAATGCAGATGTCGTGGCGTTTTTTATGGCATGGACTCCAAATAACGATGATCGAGGCTGCATGCTTATCCAGGACCGCACTTTACCTTGTACATACCATGGAGAGATTTTTTCGCGTGAATTGAGGATCAGTTAAACGCTGTAATGCTCAGTAAAACAAAAACGAATATAGTAATCGGTCAGATGCGCTAAGGTAACGCGCATGGTCCTGCATTCAGCAATCGAAGGCCCTGCCACAGATTCGCCATGCATGCAGGCCTGTCCGGGAAGGTTTACAATGCCCACGAATCTATTGACACTTGGCAGAGAGGTTAATAACAAAAATTAATGCTACACTCTGCATAATTACAATTTTAAAAGTTTGTTTTCAGGACTGGGCGCCATTCTGCTGAATTATGGATGAGTTTTCGTGCATGATACACAAAACGATTCAAGGAAGGAAGCTGCGTTAAAGATTGTTTCTTAACCTGAAAGCTAAACGAAGATGCAAACATATTCTATCCAGCAGAGTTTAATCATGGAACTCATGGACCATTACGAAGTGGAACAGGATAGTGAACTAATTAGTGTTAAAGCTCTCAAACCTATCCAGGAGCAACGATTGACAATTCTCGATCTAAGGTGTTTTGCATCCATTGGCGGCCAGTGCACTTGGAAGGAAAGAGTGAAGATGTAGATAACAAAAGGAGCATGTGTTGAAATGCGTGAGGGTGCCATAACCTTTACACACGGGCTATGTCACTGTTGCATGAAGATTTTTGCAGCAATAAGTCGCTCTGCGACTATGCTATCCTGTGGTTGCTAAGTCGCAAGGTTGGACACCAGCAAATCCGCTGATCACTTGAACTGTAGGGAAACGGTTGTATAAGCATATTATAAGTATATAGTAGTGAACAAATATCAATCTGGTTGGAGTGGCTCTGAAAATGCATTGCAGGCTATTGCCATTTTCCTGACCTGCTAGGATAGCATTCAATAGGAGATGGCACGAACAAAAAATCTTCGATATTATCAATAGTTTCTTCTGCACACACTCAAAGCGCGAACATAAAATCTTCGATCTTATCAATAGTTTCTTCTGAAAACACTCAGATCTTAGTGAAGACCTATAGCGAACACTGAGAACATGAATGAAGAGAACCTTGTGCGTGCGGAAGATGAAGATCCTGACAGAGAAAGGGCACAGAGAAAGCCTACACATGCCATTATCTCTGATAAAGTCTTGACCACACAGGGGTCTAAATTCATTGTTTTCTCTTTTAAAAATTAATTAAAATGCCCTTAGCATTATTATTATTCAATCTGTGACCTATGCTATTTTATCGCAGGAAGAACCTTTGGGTTTGCACAAAGAGCAAAGGTTTTCCCCAGTAAACAGCGGGACCTTTTCAAAACAAGTACATCCTAATGAATCTTCGAAGAAAGCACTTTAAGTACGAGAGCACCTGGCCACACCCACCGAAATAAGGCTACAAGTCGCAGATCTGCCAAGGTCGCATATCTTTGGTTTTTCCACCTTTTGCGACCCCGCGACCCAGCGACCTAGTCGCAAGGTCGCAAGGTCGCATATCTTTGGTTTTTCCGCCTTTTACGACCCTGCGACCCAGCGACCTAGTCGCAAGGTCGCAAGGTCGCATATCTTCGGTTTTTTGCCTTTTGCAACCCGCGACCCAGCGACCTAGTCGCAAGGTCGCAAGGTCACATCTCTTCGGTTTTATGCATTTTGCGACCCCGTGACCCAGCGACCTAGTCGCAAGGTCACAAGGTCACATCTCTTTGGTTTTATACATTTTGCAACCCTGCGACCCCGCGACTCAGTCGCAAAGTCGCAAGGTCGCAAGCTCTCATTTTCTTACAACTTGCGACCTCGCGAACCAGCGACCTAATCGCAAGGTCGCAAGGTCGCATGTGCATCTGTTTTCACGATCCGTGACCCAGTGACCTAGTCGCAAGGTCATAAGGTCGCACCTTGGACACTTTCTTACAACCTGCGACCCCGCGACCCAGTCAGGTCGTAGGTCGCAACAACAGCTCAGGTCGCAGGTCACAGAAAAGACTAGGTCGCAAGGTAGCCCAACGGTTAAGAAGATGAAAAGTCTAGGAAGCCCAAAGGGCAGGTTTTGCATTATAAATACTCCTTCGGGAGCTTGTAAAAGGGCTTTTGGTTTGTGACTGGAGTGGAGCACATTGTATTACCAGTAGATTATTACATTTAATGATGAATACAAGAATTTTGTAAAATCTCTTTGTGGATCTGGTGTTTTTTTATGTACGAGCACTCTTGAGTATTATATTTTCAGTTTCTGAACATCTTTAGATTAAGGGAACTGTATCTTTAATTCAGTTCACAGTTACATAACAATTTGCTTAGTATGTTAATGGTGGTTGAGTTATTTCACTTTCCTAGCGAATGTTGATGACTTTGTTTATATGCGTTTGTGTTATCTTTTAAAACTTTTAGGAAGTGAAGGGTGTTCTCGCCATGAGGAACTGTTTCTTTCATGGTCAGAACAGCTTACAGGTATGAACCTAATGAAGTGTTGCTAACAATGCTTCCTTCGGTCTTCATGCTTTATTATTTTCTCTCGCTACTCATAGTGCCATATGTACATTTAATGCATCAAGCATATGTCTTGTATTAGTCAATTAGGTGTTATTCACTGTGTTATAGAGTTTAAGAGAGACCCAAAGCAAAGGAGAAATCAGTGGTAGCCGGGCCCACACCCCGGACGGGATCCCTATTCCAAACGGTTCAAGGTGTAATTGGGGCCTTTTACCGGGGAGATCCCCTGCTATTGGCTGGACATATTTTCCCGTCAATAGAATTGGCGCTAGAAGGAGGGCCCAAACCTCCAACCATATGGTTAACAAAAAGGGGGGCCAGATGACAAGCTGAGCCCTTAGAGCCTGCAGTTAATCTCATATCTGTAATGGCTCATTCCCAAATCATTCTCCCGAGATGTTTGTCGGAGTTTTATGAGCCTGTATACTACATCTCTGATGAACTTATGTATCACTTGTCCCAGTTAAAATTTGATGGTGAAAATGGGGTGTCCATAACCCAACACTGTTCAGATTTTTGTGACTTTGGTGAGTGCTCTGAAATTTACGATGAGGGTTTGATTTGTTTGCTTTTCTTCCTCACCCTCGAAGGTCGCGCTAAGCAATGGTGCCACACATTGCCGGAAGCCTCCATCCATTCGTTTGAACAACTCGCCCGTAAATTACAACAAGCTTTTCACAGGAATGATCCTCATAATGTTGTAATAAAGTTACATGACATCAGAATGGAACCTCAGGAATATTTAGGTGAGGTCTTTATCAGATTCGTTCATTATTGTTTTGAGTTCCCTGAGAGGGATGTTGATTGGAAATATTTAGGTGAACAGTTCAAGTATGTGATTTCCCTTGAGCAATTTCAGTTGGATCCTAGTGTTCCCTATACCGGCTGTTCAAACTTTGTCCCTAATGCTTCCTTGTCCATCTCCCCGAGTCCAAACCACATTCAGGCCTCCAAGGAGAGTGTTGCTATTTGTGATATTCTCACCCCTCCTCCTGAGTTGTTTGGGAGTGGAGTTGTGACTTTGGAAGTCCTTAGCAAGGATAGACACTGGCAAGAGGATAAAGCCTATTGCACTACCTTTGAATCTTTCACGCACCATGTCAAATCCGAATTTGAAGACCACAGTGGCTCATTCTCTCTCTCGGTTCATGAAACCTACCTCGAGCCCACACGGTGTCTCCCTGGACACAAACCTAAATCTGGTTCACATACTGATTATGAATCAACTCCTACCTCGAATGAAGTTGATTCCCTTACAAAGTTTGCCAGATCATCGTTTTCTCTGAATGACACGGATGTGCGTGTTGAAAAGCCTCGTATGGTTAATGCCCCTGTGACTCAATCTATTCGTTCATTATTCCCCGGTTGGTTTCCCGATCCCGCCACACCAGTAATTTCTTCGAGACATTCAAAATTTCCTTATACAGGTAGTAGCAAAAATTATAAGCACATAGATGGTGTTTCATAATCACAGTTCAAAATCGATGAATCTTTCAGATCTGATCTTTCTCACTCGAAATCTTTAGATAGCCATAGGAGCGATTGTCTGTCTGGGCAACCTCAAGATGTCCTCTTTATTGATCCATCCCAGTCGGTAGCTCTCGGGGAGCCTGACAAGCCAGGTACCCAGCTTGATCAAATCGATGGTTGTAGCGATCACTCCTTATCTGAAAACATATTCAATCATATCACTGAGGATTATCACTCACATCTCTTTTTCAACCATATGGAGACACCAGCTTTCGATGATTCGTTTTGGGAAGTTTCAAGTACCCATAAGAAAGTTGAAGCGCTTCAGCTTCTGCCAACTGTTTCTGAGATGAAAATCCCCAAATACCACGCTCCTCCCAGCATAACCGCAGTAAATCCACCCTACCCTAGCGAATCTAGAGAATTTGATACTGTACATTATCAATCTGTCAGTGCGCAAATAGTTGACCGAATTGATACAAAGCCCACTGACATTTCGCAACTCACCACAATGCATGATCACATTCATTCTCCTGTTGATCTCGCCGAACCATCAAAGTTGGACAACCCCCCGCTCGGAGGTCCGGAGTTTGATCCTCACACCCTTGACCAAACCCAGGAGCAACCCCGGACTAGGGTTTTTGAAACTAGGGTTTCTACGCTTGGATGCGCATGCATCTATAATTCGCCTAGCACTTGCTTATTGTTTCCATTCCATAAAAATGATTGTCCTCAGCACCATGATGAGATTGCCGGTAAACTCGACCAACCCTATCCGGTTGATGTGCCTAAAAATAGGCAGTGGCTTACCCAGCGCCCATCAGACCCAGGATTGTGCATGAACGATTATGTATCATTCATAAGTGTTAATTTTCAAGAACGTATTTCCATGTATCAAGATGAGAGTGGGATTCAGCTTGCGCAATCTATTCTATCATGTTCTTTGGCAAGTATCTATGATTGTCTTGCCGTTGCACCTGCTCCTTAGGTAAGTTTTGTTGCTACTGCACTCTTTTGGATACTGGCTCTGATCCTGATCATTGTTGTTGCTGCAGGATGCAAATTAATGTAGTGGCTACACTGGAAAACTGATTTTACATAACCCGACTGCATCATTGGTTAAACTAGGGTTTAGGTGTAGGCTAGCTAGGACCTACAAATAAAATTTTTAGCTCAAAGTTAAGTAGGTTTACTTGCCAAAATTTTATTTTTTCCTCATGATTTAAAAGTGTGTTTGTTGTTTTTGTTTACGATTAATATTTTAGGCATCATCATGTTACAAGTATTTTCCTTTCATTTCCTTTTCAGTTACTTGTTGTTGCATAAATAATCACTGCTTGTATTTGCACTTACTGCTGGTTGATCGTCCTCGCACATGGCTTGCATTGCATCTTGAGCCTCGCCTATGACATTACGTCATACACTACCTTTCTCACATCATTTTTCTATCATATCACCTGCCACTTCATGAGCCCTCATTACAACCCTATCACCTTGCAGTCTTGTTTTGCCCCGAGTGCTGAAAGAGTAACCCCATTGTTTGCGTGAGGTTGCGGTGGCTATCTCCAGAGGCAGCTTTCTCTTAGGACCAGTCATCGAAGTCGCATTCTCAACAAGAGGCCTATGAGTCTAAACTTATTATCTGGGGAGATATGAGCCGGTTGTTTGAGGGAGACCTAATGACTTTGAATGGCCCATGCCCGTAAGCTTAAGCCTTGTGCCCAGCATGGTCTCGGACGTCCTAATGATCTGTTTTGCACGCTTCGCCATATTGTGGTGAATGGGATGTGAAGGTTTAGCATGAGGGCAAACCCAAATCAGGATATCTTTTAGTTTCTGTAAAACAAGAAACA
Organism: Pinus albicaulis; assembly: GCA_034641835.2. Classification (NCBI taxonomy): domain Eukaryota; kingdom Viridiplantae; phylum Streptophyta; class Pinopsida; order Pinales; family Pinaceae; genus Pinus; species Pinus albicaulis. The sequence goes on along the minus strand of CM076577.1, from coordinate 168,366,473 downwards.
ACCTCTCTTGCTCGTAAAATAAGTCAGGATCCCTCATCCTCCCATGAAAAATAAGTGCCACGGGCACATGAAAATAAGTGCTACAAGAACATGAAACAAATAAGGGTAAAGGATCGACAAAGGCTTCCTGCGCAGAGAGGTAATGCAACGACTCCGCTGGGGTACTGACCAGGCTTGCTGGCAGTGGAGCAACATTTGTAATTTCTTGAAGTGACTCCGTCGGGGTACTGTCCAGGCCTGCTGGCAGCGGAGCAACACTAGAAACTTACTTTAAAAAATACTGAAAATAATAAGCCCACTGCCTTGCTCTTCACATCATCAACAAGCTACTGGCATCTGTGAGCTTTCTCTTCGATGTGTTTCTAATTAGCAGGAATTAGTTGAGGCACAAGGATTAGGCATACCTTTAAAGGGCCAAATTAATACAAAGGGTACCCACCGAACTTGTTCAATATTCCCTTGCATCATTATCCGGACTCAGACTATTGTGGTGATATTGACAGAGATGCTGGATTCTACCAGTGGTTCGCCATTTTTTGTAGCCGCTACAACACCACCCAAAATTCTGGGTATATTTAAAATTTCGGGTTCCCCCTCTGCTCGCCTAGGCGTTAAAGTCTTTCACCTAACCTGTGGTCAACGACATCCTGCTGACCTATCCCCAACCCCTCACGAGTTGTCTCATCACCATGACTTGATGCTGTCGCTGCAATCACACCATATGTGGGAGGGATCATCTAGCGTACACTCGAACATTCTTACTGCAGTTGCACCATGTGTAATGAGATTGCCATGCATATGTTTGAATGAAAAGCTTTTGTGTATTGATGAGTAAAAGCCTCCTGCTGTAGGTCATTAAGAATATTGTTTGAATACTTCTCTTAAGCTTTTTAGTTTCATGTGTTTTATCTGTGGTTATCATTATTGAAGAGTAATTATGATGTTGTAATATTCCATGCAGGTTGACCCCACGGGTGACAAAATCCTCAGTCGTGTCATGAAATTAAGGGAAATAAAATTGGGCTCAACGACGAGGTCAAAGTTGCGAAACAGGGGAGGAGCAAGAGCAAACAATCAGTACTATTAAAAGGGGGATAGTGTGATACATGTTGATCAGAGAGAACCTTTTATGTAACTGATGCAAAAGCTTTCTTCACTAGTGCGCACCAGATGCTTAAAAGCACTCTGTTTGGAAATGTCCATATCCTACACCATGCCATCTAAATGTCGATGGGCACACGCAAAGGGACATATTTCACCACCCCAACCAGTCTAGCCCAAAGTATAGCCCGGTGAACAAAGTGGACTCAGAAGACTCACATTGAACAACAATCTCATTCAAGGTGTTTTCGTGTCAAGCAGCGGTGCAAAAACACACATGGTGGTGCTGGCAAGCCAACAACATAGTTTCGAATATCAACTGCACCTTTGAGAAACAATATCTATTAAACCTGAGCTACAAGGTGGGCGCAAATGTATGAACCAAGGTTATAGTTTGAAGTATGATGTGAAACCAAGGCAAAGAAATCATATGGTTTCAAAACCATAGGAGATCATGGAGAAAACTATGTGCAAGCATTATAAGTGGGCACACATCCGTGGACTAAGGTGACATTGTATATTTAAGCTTAGGCGCAATCACATGTGATCTCAAAACCATATAAGACCACCGAGAGGAATATTACAGTTAGGATCAAATACCTTTATGCCTAAGTCGTATGTTAGAATGTTTGAGGCATATATATATGGTGGTAAACATTACAACTAAAACGCGGGTCAAGATTATATGAAAATGCATTATGACTCGACGTAGCCATTCCTATGGTCGAGTTTTATTCTTTGAAAATAGATATATAATGTTTGGTCGAAATTTTCGTTTTAACGTGGAGCAAGCATCGTAACAAACCCATAGTAATGTGTTGAAATGACTATGGTGCATTACCCATGAGCGAAAAGGTCGAAGGCAGTTTCTGCCTATGGTAAATATTTGGGAGCAGATATATATATATATATTTTCAGTGGTCCAACGGAATTGCATGGAGTCAAATGTACCATATTCACGTCGCATGGAGAGGTCAACCTTACGTTTGAAACCCAATGCCAAACATCCATGGACACGTTGCACAAAGTTAAACGTTCGATGGCACGATTGATGGCACGTTTCAATTTGCGTTAAAACATTTGAGGCAGGTATATACATAAGGTGGTCAATTTTACGATTGAAATGACGGATCAGGACTATATGAAAACGCGTTGCGTGGAGCCAACTATTTAATATTTATGTTGCATGGAGCCAACGTGATTGTTGATGTATATACGTGGCAGCCGACTTTTCAACTCAAGCTATCCTGACACGTTATAATCCCGGTTTTAAACGGTGCAAATCACACAGGACTTCACAACTGTAGAAGATTGCCAAGCAAAGCACAGGAGGAATGTTTCGATTGGCCCAAGTGTTTTATGCCATATTTTAGCCCATGTCAAACTTTGGGAGCGGACGCATATATGTATAACGGTCAAAAGGAAAAAAAAATTACGTTCAAAGCATGGAGCGAAATGTTATAATGAACCTGCAACGCAACTGCAGTAATATACAGTGCTATTTATGGTCAAAGTGGAGCAGAGCTGTAAAAGCATGATGACTCACAGCCATTTGTTGTCAGCGGTGCAAAGTCACGGCCCTGCTGGAGGAAGTTGCGACATGCACATTGGTGAAACCTTTTTCATCAAAGAATGCAGATGTCATGGCATTTTTTATGGCATGGGCTCCAAATAACGATGATCAAGGCTACATGCTTATCCAGGATCGCACTTTACCTTGTACATACCATGGAGAGATTTTTTCACGTGAATTGAGGATCAGTTAAATGTTGTAATGCTCAGTAAAACAAAAACGAATATAGTAATCAGTTAGATGCACTAAGGTAACGCGCATGGTCCTACATTCAGCAATCGAAGGCCCTACCACAAATTTTCCATGCATGCAGGCCTGTGCGAGAAGGTTTACAACACCCACGAATCTATTAACACTTGGCAGAGAGGATAATAACAAAACTTAATGCTACACTCTGCATAATTACAATTTTAAAAGTTTGTTTTCAGGACTGGGCGCCATTCTGATGAATTATGGATGAGTTTTCGTGCATGATACACAAAACGATTCAAGGAAGGAAGCTACGTTAAAGATTGTTTCCTAAACTGAAAGCTAAATGAAGATGCAAACATATTCTATCCAGGAAAGTTTGATCATGGAACTCATGGACCATTACCAAGCGGAACAGGATAGTGAAATAATTAGTGTTAAAGCTCTCAAACCTATCCAGGAGCAACGATTGACAATTCTCGATCTAAGGTGTTTTGCATCCATTGGCGGCCAGCGGACTTGGAAGGAAAGAGTGAAGATGTAGATAAAAAAAGGAGCATGTGTTGAAATGCGCGAGGATGCCATAACCTTTACACACGGGCTATGTCGTTGTTGCATGAAGCTTTTTGCAACAATAAGTCGCTCTGCAACTATGCTATCCTGTGGTTGTTAAGTCGCAAGGTTGGACACCAGCAAATCCACCGATCACTTGAACTATAGGAAAATGGTTGTATAAGCATATTATAAGTGTATGGCAGTGAAAAAATACCAATCTGGTTGGAGTGGCTCTGAAAATGCATTGCAGACTATTGCCATTTGCCTGACCTGCTAGGATAACATTCAGCAGGAGATGGCACGAACAGAAAATCTTCGATATTATCAATAGTTTCTTCTGCAAACACTCAGAGCGTGAACAGAAAATCTTCGATCTTATCAATAGTTTCTTCTGCAAACACTCAAATCTTAGTGAAGACCTATAGCGAACACTGAGAACGTGAATGAAGAGAACCTTGTGCGTGCGGAAGATGATGATTCTGACAGAGAAAGGGCACAGAGAAAGCCTACACATGCCATTGTCTCTGATAAAGTCTTGACCACACAGGGGTCTAAATTCATTGTTTTCTCTTTTACAAATTAATTAAAATTCCCTTAGCATTATTATTATTCAATCTGTGACCTATGCTATTTTATCGCAGGAAGAACCTTTGGGTTTGCACAAAGAGCAAAGTTTTTCCCCAGTAAACAGCAGGACCTTTTCAAAACAAGTACATCCTCATGAATATTTGAAGAAAGCACTTTAAGTACGAGAGCACCTGGCCACATCCACCGAAATAAGGCTACAAGTCGCAGATCTGCCAAGGTCGCATATCTTTGGTTTTTCCACCTTTTGCGACCCCGCGACCCAGCGACCTAGTCACAAGGTTGCAAGGTCGCATATCTTTGGTTTTTTAGCCTTTTGCGACCCAGGGACCTAGTCGCAAGGTCGCAAGGTCACATATCTTCAGTTTTTTGCCTTTTGCGACCCGCGACCCAGTGACCTAGTCGCAAGGTCGCACGGTCGCATCTCTTCGGTTTTATGCATTTTGTGACCCCGCGACCCAGCAACCTAGTCGCAAGGTCACAAGGTCGCATCTCTTCATTTTTATGCATTTTGCGACCCCGCGACCCCGCGACTCAGTCGCAAAGTCACAAGGTCGCAAGCTCTCATTTTCTTACAACTTGCGACCTCACGACCCAACGACCTAATCGCAAGGTCGCAAGGTCGCATGTGCATCTGTTTTCACGATCCGTGACCCAACGACCTAGTCGCAAGGTCGCAAGGTCGCACCTTGGAAACTTTCTTACAAGCTGTGACCCCGCGACCCAGTCAGTTCGCAGGTCGCAACAACAGCTCAGGTCGCAGGTCGCAGAAAAGACTAGGTCGCAAGGCAGCCCAACGGTCAAGAAGATGAAAATTCTAGGAAGCCCAAAGGGCAGGTTTTGCATTATAAATACTCCTTCGGGAGCTTGTAAAAGGGCTTTTGTTTTGGGACTGGAGTGGAGCACATTGTATTACCAGTAGATTATTACATTTAATGATGAATACAATAATTTTGTAAAATCTCTTTGTGGATCTGGTGTGGTTTTATGTACGAGCACTCTTGAGTATTATATTTTCATTTTATGAACATCTTTAGATTAAGGGAACTGTATCTTTAATTCAGTTCACAGTTACATAATAGTTTGCTGAGTATGTTAATGGTGGTTGAGTTATTTCACTTTCCTAGCGAATGTTGATGACTTTGTTTATCTTCATTTGTGTTATCTTTTAAAGCTTTTAGGAAGTGAAGGGTGTTCTCGCCATGAGGAACTGTTTCTTTCATGGTCAGAATAGCTTACAGGTATGAACCTAATGAAGTGTTGCTAACAACACTTCCTTCGGTCTTCATGCTTTATTATTTTCTCTCGCTACTCATAGTGTCGTATGTACATTTAATGCATCAAGCATATGTCTTGTATTAGTCAATTAGGTGTGTATTCACTGTGTTATAGAGTTTAAGAGAGACCCAAAACAAAGGAGAAATCAGTGGTAGCCAGGCCCACACCCCAGATGGGATCCCTATTCCAAACGGTTCAAGGTCTAATTGGGACCTTTTACCGAGGAGATCCCCTGCTGTTGGCTGGACAGATTTTCCCGTCAACAGGTCCCTATATTACTAGTATATTCCCTTATTATTGTTAGTGTAACCCCCTTATTGTTATTTTTTTACCCCTTTAACCCCCATATTTTTATTATTCTACCCTTACATTATTATTGTTAGGTCGGCTAGGATTACATTGTGGCCCCATGAACTCCTATATATAGAAAGGAGGTTTTTTCATTTGTATCATTCAAGAATTGTTCATTTATGTAATGTACTGGATGTTTCCCCCTCAAAGTGGCTGATTTATAAGGTGTTGATCTCTCTTTTCTTCTATTTTTGGAGCTAGTTTCATAACATTCGGTATCAGAGCTTTGGATTCTAGGGTTTCGCTGCTCTGAAAAAGTCATTGTGGAATTTTTAGTATAATTTTTTTTCTACAAAGGTTCAGAAGCTAAAATTTTCATAGAGCAAAGTCAAAATCCTGAGGAACCTCCAGTAAAAGTTCAGATCTTGGTTCACAACATTTTTGGAGATATGATCTGTTGAAGTTAAGGATTTTTCAAGCTCCTGAATTTCACCTGAAACAGGTCATTGTGGAATGTGTGCTATAAATTTCTATATACGAAGGTTGAGAAGCTGAAATTTTTACAGAGTGAAGCCGTAATCTTGGGGAACCTCTTGTAAAAAATTTAGATCTTGATTCACAATACTTTTGAAGCTATGATTTTTTCAATTTAGGGTTATTTCAGGCTCCCGAATTCCATCTCAAAGAGGTGACCATGGAAACATCATCCTAACTCTCTCTCTGAGCATCGGATTGGAATTATGTAAAAAGTGGATCCAATTACATGGACTGAAATTTATTTTTTATTAATTTCAGAGCTGAAGGAGGCACGCCATACAAGTTCACTCTACTAAACCAGTGTATAATTAGGTCATTATGGGAGATTGGGCATAACTTTTCCTTGAAGAATCCAAGTCAAGTGAGACTTGTGGCATTTGAAAGAAGCTTCAGAGGGCTACTGGAGGATGAAATTTTAGATATTGAGGATCTACAATTATAGAGATAATTAAATTTCAATATTGAGCTCCTCAAAAGCAAGAAAAATGTGTGTATTTGTTTTCCAAATTGCATAAGTCTTGTTTGAAGTATCAAGTTGAATTGATTCCAAGGGCATATTTTAGAACAGATATCAGTATTGGGTTCTAAAATTCCTGCTAAAAAAAATTCAACACCCATTTAGACTTTAGAAGGCTCTACTATGACTCATGAAGAGGAAGAATGGCAACATGACATATCAAAATTACAAGAGCAAGTGCCACAATTTTTTCTCTCACAAAGAGCAACAAAAAATGACATGGAAGTTTTGAAGAAAGGTATGGAAACTAAGATGAATGGTTTGAAGAAAGGCATGGAATCTAAGATGGGTGGTTTGAAGAATGGCATGGAAGCTAAGATGGATGGCATGGAAGCTGGAATGGAATCGAAGATGGATGACATGGAAGCTAAGGTCGATGAAAAAATGGAAAACATGAAGAATGATCTAAAAGCAGACATGGAAGGTTTGACAAAGTTTAGACAAGAAATGTTTCCTAATGGTGAAAAGATAGTAGAGGAAACTCATGATGAGAAAAAAATAAATGTTAATCATGATTTCATAAACTCTAATGTTGGATGGAAGAACCACCATATTCCAAAACTGGATATGAGGAATTTTGATGGAAAGGATCCCATAACATGGATACTACAGATGGTATAATATTTTGATCTCAAGAATGTGCACAACACATAAAAGGCACACATTGCAACCTTAAATTTAGAACAAAATAAGTTTGTATGGTATTGATGGCTTTTCTCTCGTGAAAATATTGTCACTTAGTCAATTTTTATGGAGGAAATGCTGGCACAGTATGAGGATACAAAGAGCAACACCTTCTTTATCCAATTGATAAATCTCAAACAAAAGGGTTCAGTGGGGGAGCACATTGAGGACTTCCAAAAATTGAATATAAGGGTAACTGATATTCCAGAGGAACACAGGATTGAAGTCTTCATAGGGACTTCAAATGATAACATCCAACATGAAGTTTGCATTTGGGAACCTGATTCATTAGAGAAGGCATTTAGGATGGCAATAAAAATTGAATGTAAAATTATGGCGAGAAGGAAGCCTACCACTCACATCTATAAAGATGGAAGTGTTGCTACTCCTAGACTTCCACAACCTACATGGTTGACACCACAACAATTGGAAGAAAAAAGAGAAAAAGGGCTTTGCTACAGTTGTGATAGAAAATACACTAAAGGTCAAAGTGTGCTAAGAATAAATCATTTTACATAGATTGTGAAGAGGAGGAAGAAAATAAAAAAGAGACATCAAAAGAAGAGGATATAAAATAGGAAGAAACCCTAGAAGAATAATAAACAAGTTCGGCCATATCATGTAATGCATTGGTAGGAATTACCACTCCTCAAACTCTCAATATAGAATGACATATCAAGAAGAAAAAGGTAACAATGTTGATTGATTCGAGTAGTACCCATAATTTTATTCATTATAAGGTAGCCAAGGAATTAATTTTTTTCCTATACCCAACACTAGAATGTCAAGTGATGGTTGCAAATGGAGGAACTATAAATTGCTCAGGAAAATGCCATAATATCAAGCTAGCCATGGGGGAATATGTATTGAATAGTCCAATTCTTTCCATCCCAATGGGAGGTTCTGATGTTGTACTAGGAGTACAATGGTTACAATCTTTGGGGACGGTAGCTTTTAATTTCCAAGAACTTTTCTTGAATTTTTTTTTTGCAAAGAAAGGAAATCGAATTATGGGGTATCACAGGGAAGCCAGGAAATATAATAAGCTCTAATTTCATGGAAAAGCTTCTGAAGAAAAAACAACGATGCGTAATTGCACAATTATGCTCACTAGAAGTTCCAACATCAAAATAATCTATTTCTCTAGATCTCCAAAAAATCTTGTACAATCATTCCATGGTGTTTGATACTCCCAAAGGACTCCCATCTATTCGTGATCATGATCATACTATTCATTTGATTCCAGGAAGTGTTCCTCCAAACATCAGGCCTTACAGATATCCTTATGTCCAAAAGAGAGAAATTGAACGTATCATTGCAGAAATGTTAGAGGCTGGTATAATTAAACCTAGACAAAGTTCTTTCTCTGCCCCTGTAGTATTGGTGCACAAGAAAGATGGATCATGGCACATGTGTCTAGATTATAGGGAGCTCAATAAGCTCACTATTAAAGATAAATTTCCCATTCCTGTGATTGATGAATTATTGGATGAATTACATGGAGCAATTTATTTTACCAAGTTGGATGTTCATTCTGGATATCATCAAATTAGAATGAAGACTGAAGATATTCCGAAAATAGCATTTCGAACTCATGAGGGTCATTATGAATTTTTGGTCATGCCTTTTGGCTTTACCAATGCACCTTCTACATTTCAAGGTTTGATGAATTCCATTTTCAAACCCTTGCTTAGAAAATTTGTGCTAGTATTTTCTGATTATATACTAATCTATAGCAGGTCTTGGAAGGATCATGTTCAACATGTTGACAGGGTGCTCAAACTATTGGAGGAGAAAGAATTATATGAAAAAACATCCTAATGTTTCTTTGGAGTACAAGAGGTGGAATATCTGGGTCATATTGTATCTCACGAGGGTGTTAAAGTAGACCCTAACAAAAATAAATCCATTAAGGAATGGAATGTCCACACAACCATAAAGCAGTCATGCGGATTTCTCAGGTTAAAAGGGTATTAACGCAAGTTTGTTAAGAATGATGGGAGAATAGCAGCACCTCTAACAACATTATTGAAGAAAGATGCATTTTCATGGACTCCTGAAGCAACTAATGCCTTTGAACATCTTAAAGAAGAATTGTGCCTAGCACCAGTTTTAGCTATGCCAGACTTCACAAAAACCTTTATTGTGGAATGTGATGCCTCGGGAAATGGAATTGGTGTTGTTTTAATGCAAGAAGGAAGACACATTTCTTTTGAAAGTCATTCAAGAAAAGGAAAGTATTTACAAAGGGATATTCATGAGAAGGAAATGTTAGCAATACTACATGCACTAAATAAATGGAGACCTTACCTAATGGGAAGACACATCAAGGTAAAAATTGATCATGATAGTCTTAAACACTTTTTGAACAAAGACTATCTTTAGAAGAGCAGCAAAAATGGGTCACAAAGATGTTGGGTTATGACTTTGAAATCATCTACAAAAAAGCGAAGATAAATGTTGTTGTAGATGCACTCTCAAGAAAGGATGAAGAGGTGGAAGCATTTCTTTGTGCCATTTCTATTATCCAACCAGATTCAATAACTGAAGCAAGGGATGAATGGAAGAATGACAAAGAAGTGTGGACACTCATTCAAAAGTTTCAGAAAGATCCTAGTACATCTGATACATTTAGTTGGAAAAATGATTCCTTATGGTAAAAGTATCGCTTATATATTTGCAAGAATTCCCAACTAAAACAAAAGATTCTTTTGGAATTGCACACTTCTCATTTTGGAGGAAATTTGGGATTTTTAAAAATTTACCACAGGGTGAAGGAAGAATTTTTTTGGGATGGACTTAAATTTGATATTCAAGACTTTGTGGTGGAATGTTTGGTTTTCCAGAAAAAGAAAGTTGAGACAATTAAGACCCCGAGTCTTCTACAACCTTTATCCATTCCAAGTCAACATTGGGAGGAGATTTCAATGGATTTTATCATAGGTTTACCTAAGTTCAAAGGAAGGAGTGTCACCATGGTGTTAGTTGATAGACTTACCAAGTATGCATACTTTTGTGCATTATCTCATCCATTTAAAGAAAATAAAGTTGCCACTGCATTTATGGAAACAATTCAAAATCTACATGGAAACCCGAAGGTTATTGTAAGTGATAGAGATCCCATTTTTACAGGAAATTTTTGGACAGAATTATTTTCTTGTTTGGGTACTGAACTAGCTCATAGCTCATCTTGTCATGCTCAATTCGATGGTCAAACAGAGATAGTGAATAAATGTTTGGAAGGATATCTTCGTTTTTTTGTATCTGATAAGAAAGCACAATGGGACAAGTGGTTACCTCTCATTGAATGGTGGTATAACACTTCCTTCCATACTGCAGCAAAAAAGACCCCATTTATGGCATTTTATGGATATCATCCACCGTCCATAACATATTCTTTAATGGAAAATTATAGGGTTCAAGCAGTGGAGGATCACATCGAGCATCAACAAGAAGTTCTCCAACTCTTAAAGGATAACCTAAATTTGGCACAAAATCAAATGAAATAACAGGAAGATCAACATCGCAGTGAGAGAAGTTTTGATGTGGGAAACTGGGTATTTTTATGGCTACAACCATACAAACAAATTTCCCTCAAGAAAGATAAGAAGTATAATAAATTATCGCCAAACTACTATGGTCCTTACAAGGTTTTGCAAAAGATTAGTACTATGGCATACAAATTGGAGCTTCGTGCTTCTTCGCGAGTGCATCCAGATTTCCATGTTTCATGCTTAAAAAGGATTATAGGGGACAATATTCTAGTTCAAACAATATTACCAGAACTTTATGAGGAAGGAAAAACCATATTGGAACCTAAAGAAGTCACGGAAACAAGAACTCGACTGCTACGAAATCGATCAATTTCAGAGTATCTCATCAAATGGAAGAACTTACCCACTAAAGATTCTACATGGGAGGATGAGAATTTTATACAAAATCATTCGGAGCTACTCAAGCATTGAGGACAACACATTTTTGAAGGAGAGGAGTATGTTAGGTCCCTATATTACTAGTATAGTCCCTTATTGTTGTTAGTGTAGCCCCCTTATTGTTATTGTTGTACCCCTGTAACCCCCATATTGTTATTATTGTGCCCTTACATTATTATTGTTAAGTCGACTAGGACTACATTATGGCCCCATGGAATCCTATATATAGAAAGGAATTTTTGTCATTTGTATCATTCAAGAATTTTTCATTTATGTAATGTATTGGAGGTTTCCCCCTCGAAGTGGCTGATTTCTAAGGTGTTGATCTCTCTTTTCTTCTATTTTTGGAGCTGGTTTTATAACAGAATCAGCAGTAGGATAGACCTTGGCCCAAGCCAAGGAAATCATCTAGGATGATATCACAAATTACATTAGTGAGAACTAGCCCTACATCCGGATTATTTTTGAGAAAAAGGAGTTGATAAAAAGGGCCAATGATGCTATCACAAACATCAAATAGGAGCTTGGGGAGATGCATACAACAACAAAAAATATTATCAATTTCCTAAACTCCAAAAAAATATATGAGTTAGATGAATTGGGAGTAGATGATCATACAGAAACCATCCTAGAAGTAAAGAGGATTCTTACTAACAATAATCTGGTGGTTCAGCTAGAAGAAAAGTGCCACAACTTCGAGATAGTAGTCAACAGGTTTCTCAATAGGATAGAGCCTTTAACACAAAAGGGCCTACCTTAATTGTTTGTGATTAATGATATTTTGATAACGTATGAAGACTATGTGAAGAATTTAAAGGAAATTTCCAAGGACAACACCAAATTCTCAATCATCAAGGGCAGTATGACAGGAAGAGCATTTTTGGAAGCAATGAGTAATGAATTTTTCATCCAACATGAGGTAAATCACATCTTCATTGTAAATCCCACTTTTGCAAGATATGTTGAAGTCGATGAGATTTACTGAAATGTAATTAGGTTGATTATCCCATATGAAGATCGATGGGATAAAGTATGTGAGTTACAAAATTAGACAATAATTGAGAGAACAATCAGCTTCAACTAGCGCATTAGCCCGCACACCTGCCAGGGCAACCCAGAAATAGGTCCACTCAGCAGTTGTTTCCTCCAAAAGAGTGTCAGCACTCAACATCATCTCCACCTAGCCTATTATTTTGTAATAGCTATATTTTATTGTTTAATATTACACTAATAATACAATGTCAATTGAGACAGCATTGATGTAAATCCTTTTGTAAAATTAGTATAAATACTTTGATTTTCGAAGTATTATGGGTTGATTACTGAATATATTTTTCCTACTGAGCATTGTAATTTCCATTTTTTCTAGAGCATCAATAATACAAGGAATTATTATAGGATTCATGTGGTGTATTCACTAGTGATATTTTTCTTATGTAACTGTGTTATTTCATTGTTTTTTCCTTTCTCTGTAAATGTTAATTGTATCACAAAAACTTTGATGAATAATATATGTTAATTAGAACACCTTATTCGGGTTGTTTTCAATTTACATGTCTTCCACTGAGGTCAGATTGAAGAATACTTAATTTTTTTTCAATCTCTACCAAATTGCACATTTTTTTCACTTTCATAATTCACTTAAAATATTAAAAGATATAGTTAATGCAACCTGACTTTCCCTGTGATAAATCTTTCAAACATTGATGAAAAATTAGTTAAATATTTTGACTCCATATCCCAGTGTGTATATAGCCATTTAATCAACTAAACAATCAAATTCAAAAAAACAATCAAGTACAGACATAACTAGCGTAAAATTCATTAAAAACAAAGTTAAATTTTATAGAGAGATCCCTCTCTGAAGTTAGCAGGGCTAGATCCCAGCTTCCAAAGTGGTTTTGATGCTCTCCTCTATGTTTTCTATCACAATCTCTTGAATTAAAGAACAATAAAAAAAACTAATTTTTGAAAAAAAAAAGTTGCTATTAATTTAGAAATAGTTATGATTGTAACTTATTTTTTTGGAAATGATAGATATCATTTGAGGCATGGTAGCCATTCAAAATTTGGTCTTCACATCTCTATCACTCCAATAATATATCATTTTCCCAATTTTGATATTTTTGAAGTTAGTTACTCACAAATTCTTCATGTTCTCCAGACAAATCTTGGCCTTTCATTTATCATTCCACCCTATTGTTCTCACATGAATTGTAGGAAGGATTTTTTGACATAAGGAAATGAGCTACCCATATTAGTTGTGTATGAAGTATAAAAAGCCATGGAACCACATGTAGCTTGTTTGTAGTGTTCTTTATTGTCACCACCTCAACTCATACTCATCATGCCAATTCATTGTCGTGAGTTTATTTACACTTGGGATATCTTCTAGTAAAACCATATAGGTAGGGAAAACCATGGTCGTCGAGACCCAAATACGTCTAATAGATCATCATTTTAAGTGATATATCTTTGGTTGGAATATTAAATCAATATCACATAGCTTTCTCTGGCATACCCCTTAGTATAGTGTCTCAAATAACATCTATTATCCTACTCAAATTGGTGATGAATGATGGATGTGTTGGTATCAATGTTGTTCAAGCTTCATGCACACATTCATGCCCGCAATTTGGTCACTTGAAAATTTGAAGTTGTACCACAAATTTTTGGTGATTATTAATTACTTAAAGAAAATTGTGGTTAGAAATATTTGCAAGTACATTCTCTATTGTAATAGAATATAATATGAAGAATTAAATCTACCTCATTAGAAAAATTAGATTAAAATATAAAAAAATTATCTGATAGGTAAAAACATGGTGAGATTTGGCCTATAAATGGGTTATATGTGAATTCATGATTCCAAGGAAATCAAACTAGCCCGAGGGACGTGGGAGGTGGGAACACCATGTGGCCAATATTCACAACAAATCTCCCCTAAATATTCCACCCTAGTCATATTTTTCTAAATAATTACATGTCAAAATTGTGAACCAAATTCAATTTCATTATTGAGCCACCCCTTACCTTATGAAGGAAAGGGACTATTGTAATATGATAATTACAAAAAGTGCCCCAAGAAAAATGGGTTTTCAAATGGATGAGATAAGGAATTTTTAAGAACTATTTATGCTCTATTATTAATATTAAGAATCATTTTCCTTGCTAAATATTTTTGTAAATAATTTCATCTATTTCTTGGATTATTATGTGAACAAAGATTTCTTTCGAAATTAGTTATTTTTCTTCTAATTTAAAGTTAATTTAGCTCAATTCCTGACTTAAGATACCTACATGTTTATTAGGAAACTCCCAAAAAATAGATCTCTTTTCTAAACTATAGATTATATATTTCTATTAATTTCAAGTTAATTAAATTAGCAGTTAATATTTCACTAGGATTTTCACATACTAGGATAATTCCAAATAGAATTCTCTTTGGAGTCATGTGATAAGAGTTTACATATTGACAATCTATCCTATAGAGGAACATATCTATTTTCATGTTAGAATATTTTTTCATTTTTTCATTAACTCTTCATATTTTATCTGCTCTTACTTTTCTAATTTAGTGTAATTTTCCTTTGTTGCATTCAGTGTAGATTGTAAAGTTGTTATTTCATATATATGGACCAATCACGTTACTTATTTATAACATTTTTTATACTTTATATGACAGTGTTTTCATGTTTTTGAGTGTTCTTGTTTTCATTGCTAAAATATCTTGAATATTATCTAATATTCCACTAATCAATATGGATTCATCTATCCCAAACAAAGGAGAGTCTAATTGGGCCTATTTGCTAGGTTAAGTCCCTTGAGCGACTGATGGTGCAATTTTTCCTATTAAAAAACATCTAAAATAAGGAGGTTCATGCCCATTTAACCTTTTATGTATGACACCCACATATATGGTGTTCAACCCAAATAGCCTGAAAATAAATTCAATTTTACAATATAAACACAAACAACAATCTATTTAGGTTTATAATGTGTGAATATGCTCGCACCCTTGGTGTTACTCATGTCACAACTCTTCTTTGAACATGAACTAAGAGAAGAGACATTGTTAGGTCTAGGTACAAATGTTTCGTGGTATGAAATGTTGAATAATTAGTCAATATATCATTCTCTAGTATCTCCCATCCCCTAAATTGAATCCCACATTTCTTCTAAACTTATCTAAAGAAGAATCAGGAGGATAAGAAGAACAATATGTTACAATTTATGAATTTCATAAAATTTGACCAATAGGGATTTGGACTAAGGGCCTCTAAAGAAGGATGATCTATTGAAGACCTCAATATACCTAGATATGTTATGGATATGGCCATCCTAGTCCATTATTTATCGAAGCATCATGATATTTTGTTTCTCAAGTATGATGTAGAAACGTTTGGTCAATCCAAGTATTATATAAAGAGATTAATTATATCCATAAAACTCGTGAATATAAAACAAGAAGACATCATTTGCAAACTATTTTCATATCATTTTAATAAAAAGGCTACCACCTAAATTTTTAGTTTTCCATCTATTCTATTACTAATTAGATTATATCTCATACCTTCCTTTTATAAAAATTTGTTGAGTCAATCAATATTGTGGCCTAGGTTGGAAAATTTGTCTCTAGTTGTGGAACCCATTAAAATGGAGAAGGTTTTTTTACAAAGGTCCATGTCGATGGTAAAAGATATAATGAAGTGATGCAACCCTTAGCCAATATCTAGAGATAAATATTTTCCAATGATTTTCCTATCCTCGCGTATATGTTTCGTAAGAGATATGTTAAGGAAACCTTATATAAAATAATCTCTAATGAAAGTAAGATCAAGTTGGAGATGATGGGCTAGAAATAAAAACATATTAAAAGGGGAAGATAAACAAGACGTGTGGCCACCCATTAACTACTACCTAAAGTGGAAGAAAGGTTAGGGAGCTTCTTTAACTTGAATATTCCCAAAGAATGATTAAGAATATCATGACTGAGGTGATCGATATTAATAGAATTTCCGGTGATGGAACATCCAACACCAGAACACGCATTCCCTTCATTAGGATACCAAATACCCCTCCTAAGGAAATTGAACCACCCCCAACTAACCTAAACCTATATTTGGACTATTTATCCATGTACAACATTTTCCATTACCACTAATAATGCCATTATGAGAGAACTTGAATGCGATGGAAATAATCCATGAAAAATAATTTCCTAAGGAATCTCCCTGGACCACTTATGATGAAGGTCGTCCTATGATTTATGATTCCAAAGATGAGGAATTTGAAGTAATATTTGGATGTATTTTCTTTGAAATTAATATTGTCACATAAATATCCTAAAGTACCAACCTATTATGGCATGACAAAAAAAACCATTTGTGTATTCATAAGAATAAATAATGGGGACCCTAATCCTTTCAAATTTTTGATGTTATATTAAACTTCGTAGAATTATTTTCTTTAGAATAAAAACCTTTCAAATGGTGTTATTTTCTATGAATTAAACCTTTTATATGTAGAAAAAACATGTTATGATGTCCTCATGTCCTTGGGTCCCCAAGTGAATCCATTTAAACCTCATCGCTAAAACCCCCATGAATACAAGTTTGAGACCCATGCAACCAACTATTAAGTGTAGTTAACCTTTTTCATTAGAAAACACAAATACTCATGTCATGTCCTTGGGTCCTAAAGCGATCTCTTTTATCTCACTTTGAAAAATCAGCCAAGACTATGTTTTCGTGTCATGCATTCCTTTTCCAATGCCTAGAAACCATTCTTGCTAGTCAATAGTGATACTTACATCGGGTCCCCAACCCATTTTCCCTTTGTCACGTGCTCTATTTATACATTTTTGTGCTTCACATTACAACTTTCCTACATTCATGAAATTCCACATCATCTCAACCAATAAAATTTGACATGAGTGCATCCCCATGTTCCTATCCCATACACATAATATAAATTCACATACAGCGAGGGTCGTGAGATTAGGGATTAGTGTTAATCATTAGTTAATTTCATTTAATTGATAATTAATGAAATAATTATTGGCTAATATCATAATTAAAATGTGCATGTGTGAAGCTCTTTTTTGAATTCTTGTATTTTCACACTAGTATTTCTCCACTCTATGAAGAAGAATGAAGTTTTTTTTCACACACAATTTCCATTCACAATTGCACTTCTTGCTTCATCAAAGCAGGATTATTTTTGTTGGAGGTTTTGTTGATTTCCTCACTTATCACTTCCTTTCTGTTTATCGGCCCTCCATATACCATCTTCTTTAGTAGCTCATAACATGGGGAAGAATCCCAAGAAAATATAGAATCCCATGAAAAAAGAGCCATAGGCCCTGCAGATAGAGGATTTGGACAATAAAAATCCAAATTCAAGGATATTTTGTAATACAAAATTCAAATTTGAAGCCAACATAGTATCCTAGTAGGATTTGTACAAATTGTTTGAAGAAGAAGGCCAAGATAGTTTCGATGAATATTAGGACAAGGTCAGGATAACTAATACCAATTTGCATGACATATCCAATTAAAATATTCATAAAATAGTGCCTAGAGATAAATTTATTTCTTACATGGACATGGTTTGTTTGGAACTATATCATGTTTACCTACCAACAAGGACCATCTCTAACTATACAGGGAACATCGTGGGTTCATTCAGACTATAAGACATACAAAGTATGTATAAGCTCCCTAAAGCCAAAATTATTTATAATGTTGAATTCCATTTAAATTTTCTTAAGGATGAATGTGAGTAATATTAGTTGGATTTACATTAATTAAGAAAATATTGGAGGAGAGAAGAAAGAAAATTTAAGGAAGAAACTTTCAAATTTTATCTTGCTGCAATGATGTTGTGTAGATTGTTTGGGGAGAAATACCGAACCCATTTGAAACTAGATTGGATCCCTATAATGCATAGGAACCTCAATGGTTATGTCTTCAATTGGGCCAAAATTCTATCAGACAACCTTTATAGGAAAATTGAGGCCTACAATAAAGCCAATTTTGACTCAGTGACACCTTTTTCTACATGTCTACTTTAATATTGGATATTATTTGATTTTCCACTCCCTTTCCTTAATTGGGTTTGTACTGGACCAAGGAGACTCTAGAATGCATCCATATTTACCATTCAATTTAATGGGACGATGGTGCTAGAAAAAATTCTATCAAAATTTTCAATTTGTAATGATCCCATTATGTCATAATTTATTCAACACCCAGTGTAACACCAACCCCTCCTAATCCCTGCCAAAACACATGTTAGGAGCAGTATGTGTTAAAATTTTGACCCAAGAACCAAGGTGTCATTATGGAAATGGGGTCTAAAATTTTTAATCTTTTTCAACTTACCTGAAACCTCAAATAGATGGCATAGTTGTGTTCATGTCCTCGAGAAAATTCCTTTATAACACCCTCCTCCCACAACTACCCAAGTAATTGACCAACCGAGGTAAACATGTGATGAACAGTTACTATGATCTGATTCAACCTCCTAGGTTACCTTAAGGAAGTGGAACCAACACCACACAACAACAAAGACCTTTTGCAAATAGTACAGGACACCAAGGAGCCATCCAAACCTTTCAAGAGGCTATTCTCTGATTCAACCTGAAATTTTCATGCTTCAATCCCCCTATCGCTCCCTTGACATGAGAAAGAGTTCGACTAGAAGCCTCCAATCACTTGTAAACCATGGGTATGCTTGCAACTGGGGACTTTTCCCAGTAGTTCTGAGCCTACGGCCCCAATTTTTATGCCACTTTTTCAGGCCCAAAGCTTATGTCACTTCCCAAAACTCCATGACACTTTCATAACTGAAATAGAACAGTGGAATAATGATGTAAAAGAAAACACTTGAACAAGGACTTGACTGGACCCCTACTAGCCATAATAATAATTTCGTCAAACATGTCACAAATATGAAATATACACGTTTAAACAATATAATTGAGCATAGGGGTCTCATAATTATTTGAGAATCTCTAATAAGCATTGTTTCCTCATCACATTAACTTCATTATCATATATTTTTTCATAGATATGTTGTTCATTCATTTAAAAATCAAAACATGATAGGAGCTATACATCATCATAATCATAAAACACATTCATAACCAACATATAAACAACAGAAATGACGAGCATATAACATCCATATAAGCCACAAAATAAAAATCATTGTTACACATAAATATAAGAGGAAAAGAGATCTTATTTCCATAAGAAAAATGCGACCAAGTCTGGGACTTCGATGTTCCACTCGACTATAGACATGGTTGAGCCAAATATCTCTTTAGGCAGTCACCCCCATGCCATATTCCAAGCATGAATGTGGTATCTCATAAAAAAATAAATCAAAACCAAACCATGGATTCTAGAGGCCAAACCACCTCAACCCTCAACCAGATTGGTCTCCACCGAAGTTTTTGGCGCTCTAGAGTGTTTTTTCCAACCAAGGATCTAGGACTAGTAACTTAATCCACAGATGTTATTGGGCTCTAGAGCATTTATCCAAACAAGGTTCCATGACTAGTAACTCAACCCACCAAGGGCTCTAGATCGTTTGTCAAACCAAGTCTCTAGGATAGTAACACAACCCAAGTTTTTAATGGCTCCATATCATTTTTCCAACCAAGGCTTCCAGGAGCAAATAACTCAACCCATAGCCAAAGGCACATGAACACCAACCAAAAAACAAACAATGAAATAAACCCACAACACCATGGTTATCCAGGAAATGGAAAGGCTAGGAAAATACTTTGTCAATCTAGGAAATCCTCCATGCCAATGACATATCATGACCAAGAGACCACATGCATATTCTATGCATGCCAAAACTAGTGAGGAAATCATACATGTAACTTGGTACCTGTAAAAAAAACCTACTATAGTTGTTGATCCTGATATCCTCTTGCGCTTTCCTTCTCTTCCTTTGCCTTGTTTCTCCAAAACTCCAAGTATGCCACACTCTCCAGAGTTCTCCTAAAAACTCTAATTAGTGTCCAAGAGTATGAGATATAGAGAATATGATGAGAGCTCCAAAAATAAACTGAAAAAATATTCAACTAACAAAAGCCATGAATTGATCCTCAGAATCCTTTTTATTAATGAGGCCTCTAACTTCATTTTCCATTAGTTTTCTTCATTTTCCTCCTCACATGCAACATGTGACCTTTCAACTCCCTTTTCTCCTATTTTCCATTATTTTCATAAATAGATTCCAAAAAATACCACTTTTCCTTTCCAAAGCTTTATCCATTTCCTTTTCCAATTTCCATATCCATAACAAACCATATTAACACCCACATTAGGATGTTTTTCCCAACATTCATATTGGAGCACATGTCCCATGACCAAGGTCTTATTTTACCTTTATTAACTTTTATTACATGGAATTTTCACCATGGATGTTATAGAACCATCCCCATTGGGGGGAACATCGCCCTCGGTGTTCAACGACACCTACAACCTGTTATCACTCAGGTTTTCCTTGAAGTTGTGGAAAAGGAAAGTAAACCCGAGGTAACCACAAACCAACCTTCAGATACAGAATCTAGCCAATCTGTATCCAGAGAGGGCTCTCTCTTTAAAATTTAGCTTTTTTTCTTTGAAAATATTAGGCTAGTTATAAGTCCAAGAGTTTTGTTTGAATTTGAATGGTGGAATCCGCCAACTAAGGGCAAGTTTGAATATTTTCAGGCCATTGGGCTATGGAGTCGAAAGGATGGCTTTACTGGATTAATCTTCTACACACAAGATGGCTTTGCAAGGCAAGATAGCCAAACAGAGAACAATTTTAGAAATTAAAGTGAATGGAATGGGTTTTGAAGTGATGAAAGGCAATTAAGAATATTTCAACATGTTCAAAGAAAGAAAGTGAATGATTACAAGTAAAGATCAATTAAGAATTCTTTACTATAGTAATCAAAATGTTTAAACCAGTGAAACAAGAGCAATTAAGAATTCGTTGCTTATAACCGGTTTAGCAGAAAACATTTAGAATAATCACAATTGAAATCAGAGTACATTTAAGTAAATTATGATTTATTTTTTTATGTCAATTATTCAGAAATGGAACAGAGTGATATTATAAACAGATATAAAACTTAAAACATAGGATAGAAAAGACTTATTGAACTGTAGTCGGACACATGAATCTTGCAAAAAGTCTTGAGCTTCAAATCATCATCTAGCAAGCCACAAAGTAATTTCTCCAAAGAAATTTTATTCCAAAAAATCAATGCTACAGCAAAGTAGTAGAATGCACCACAAAATACTTCCAAGAGTGAAGTATTTATACAAATTCTAAACTAAAATATCTTGAAAAAATATCAAAATTGGTTCACAAATCTCTCCAACTATTTTACATAAATAGAACTTAAGTAAAGGAAACTCAAACTAATGCATCTATTTGGAACTATTTTGTATGGATAGGTGATGAAAAAGAGGAGAATTCGAATTTGATCCAACTCTTAGTTGATGATGAGGCATCCAAGTCACTAACTGCTTCCTTTCTTTGTGCAATCTGCTCCAACAATTCTGCAAACTTGGGGTCCAATTATATATTTTTATTTCTAAATACGTAATATATATGTAAAAAGTGAAAAAGGTTATTGTGGATTAACATGTTGGTGAGATAAACCTCTTTCATTTTCCCAAAATTCTTCTCCAGCTGTGCACAATAGACTCTGTAAAAATATGTGTAAAACAGAGTTTTACAAAGTCTGAAAAATAGCTTGTAAATATGTACTTGTATCTCTCATTCTGAAATCACTGTAACAAAAGTGAGATAGGTTTTTGTATATGGGTCTCTTAGGAAAAAAACCTCTTTCAGTTTTGTAAGATGTATTTCTTATTGGTCACAATCCACTCTGCAAAATGATGACTTAACAGGAATTTTTTGCAAAAAGTGCTTTCCAACATTGTTTAATATTTCCAAAACCATAATAGCTGTTAGGAAAGTGAGAGAGGTTTTCGTAGATGGTACTCTTAAGAACATAAACCTCCTTCATTTTTTCAAAATTAATCTTGGATTGATCAAAATAGTTTCTGCAAAATAATGACTAAAACATGCAATTTCTGCAAAAATATTCCTTCTTGTTGTGTTTTTCATCTTTTCACTTTTTTGTTCTTTTGACTATTTCACTTTCACTTTAGACAAACTTCAATGTTGGTGAAAGTATTGTCATTTCCTTTTTACCATTTTACTGCCTCTATAATTTCTTTTACTATTTACCTTTGACTACTCTGTAACTTCATTTTAACTTTCACTCTGACTTTTACCTGATACATTTCAACCACTGATACTCTTTAACTATTATGTTGTCTAACCTCTGTTTGAATAGATTCGATAACACTCTTGGAGTAAACAAGTCTTATGACTAGTATTAAGACTGTTTATCCAAGGATGTAGTCTTCTGATCACCTGGGAAGATTAGATTCCCATAACCCAATTGTATCCAAGTCATTCGAATAATTGTCTCTGCAGCGACTAAAAATTTGAAGAGGTCTTTCAGTAAAACTTAGGTCTTTGATTTGGAAATCTTTATCGATTAATGACAAATAATCCAGGTCTTTGTGAGGGGCATTCAATGGGGCAACGTTTAAAGCCACAGGAACTTCCATTTTGGTTCTTGTGGATTCAAAATGAAAATTCGGCTTATGGTGAGGAATTGAGTAAATTCATGGGAGAAACAGGTCAATTTGCAGATTTAGCAATTCAATTACAGTTCTCGGGGTCATGAAATGAACTAGTAATTAATTATAACTCTGTTTTAGTGAAGAAAAAAGGAAAGTTGAGTTCTCAACAGAGTTCAGTTCAAATTTAGGGTAAATACCTGTTTTTTGGAGAAAACAGTGTTTGGAACAGACGCTAATGAGTGCGGATAATCTTCTGAGAGGTTCGACTACAATTTGCTTTGAAAGGATAAGGTAAGAAGACTTCACAAATTCGAATTTTGAATTTTTCTGCGTGGAAGGCGTTTTCTTTCACTGGCGTACAAAATGATGAAAAATACACGAATGTTTTGTTTTATTTGCAAAGTCAAAATGGGGAATTTTTTATTATTTTTTATGATGACATCATGGTGTACGATGGACACGTCATGGGGAATGGGCGATAAGTGGTAAATTCCGCACCGCTTTTTGGGAGCAGGCGGTATTTCAAGAATTGATAGCGATTCCATTCAGCACACGACATGTGGCCGGTGCACTGTTTGGAAACCGCTCAAATTTCGCGCGTTAATCTTTGTATAGGGGATGGCTAGCGGAATGTTTGTGGGCCATAGATATTCAGTGGAGCGATCCAATGGTGGACCGGACGGGAAACAATGGGGGAGTTAACGCGTGGGCCTGACACGATTATTTATGAGTTAATCATTCCGGGAAGCTTTCGATTGGCAGAGGGGTAAGATTATTAATTAATCCAGGTGATTAATTAATCTCTTTGGTTTATGAAGGGTCGGGGTTATGGATGGACTTGGCGTTTTATTTATTTTTTCGTTTTAAACATATAAAATACATGTTTAAACTTTGTTTTTTGTATATTTTTTATTATATGATAATTCAATTAAATCAATTCAATTAACATAGGGGGAGGGACTAGTTATATAGATATGTTTTTAGCCAAAGGGATTTATAATGTGGGTATTTGATTTCATCATATGGGTTTAAATACTTTGGCTAAAACGTATAATAAAAAGGTTTTTTGGGATATTACATAGGAGGAGTTATATATATAGGAAAGGTAATTTGTATAAGGATTTAATAATTAAAGTTAAATGTTAATATGACAAAGGAAAATGGAAAACTCAAAATTCTTTACACAACTAAGAAAGTGAAGATTTCTAAAGAAAATTGCATTATATCAACTTCAACACTTAGATTTAGAATAGCAAGTAATTTTGAGGGATTTTTATGAAATATAACATGATTTTCCTAAGTAAAATGGAATTTTACTTAGGAAAAGATTAAAAGTGAATGAGTATAATGATAAATAACTTCAAGTACTTAGGTCTTTTCAATTATTAGGCCGAGGGTCCGGTCCCTCCAAAAGTCAAGGAAATGCCTTGAGCCCCTTTAATCTTCAAATCCCTTAGCACTTTGGGGAAATTAGTAAAAACTTTTAGGGAAAAAGTGAGATGGGAAGTTAATGATTTTGACTTTGCTTTCTGTGAACTTTTCCAATGTAGCATCTGCCTTTGCACTTGTGATGAAAGTAAGATTGAACACATTTAGGGCCAGCATTCATCACATGTAATTTCAGCAACAACATCTACCTACCCTACTTATCTTACCCTACCATTTTCTCTTCTTTATTAGGGTGCATTTGGACTAGCAAACCCTTATCAATCTTCTTTTCTTTTACATGGAAAATCTATCTAAGTCTACACTTATTATATCCAAGGGCTCAGATTAAACTGTTGAGCTCCTTTGTTTACTCTACCTATCTACTTATCTGCCAAGATTAAACTGTTTGGCCAGATATTTATTCTCTATTCTACAACATGAAATTGAAAAATGAATGAGTCAAGTTTAAACAGTTTGACTCTTCATAAATTGTGGCAAAATTTTGACAAACTGCACACAATTTTATTTATTACAAAAAATGAAATAGTAGTGGCATTTGGACTTGCACACTTTCCTGGTCTATTTTTGTGTGGGGTTCATTTCTTTCAATTTTTTGACCAATTTATTCTTTTTACCCTTTGATTTTTCTTTTAGGGTATACCCTCTTTACATTTTTTAAAATATTTTGAATTTTTTGATTTTTTAATAATATGGAACACCTTTGCACAAGAAAAAGGTTTGAACATATTACATAGTTCAACAAGTCAATCATGAAAAATGACACCTATTAGTATAGGAGTCTAACACAACCAACAAGATTATTGTAAGCACAACATACTACCCATGGATATTTATATCCTAGCTTGTTGGAATATTTACAATGATCAACCTACTAAGAAGAAAAAAAAAAAAGACAACATGGAAAATATAACATCATAATGACATGACACCCTGTTGACGGGAAAATTTGTACCGCCGACAACAAGGGGGTCTCCCCAGTGAAAGGTCCCAATTAGACATTACACTTTTTGGGATAGGAGCCCCATCCGGTATGTGGGCCTAGCTGCCACCATAAGTGTTTCCACTATTGGTTGTCATATGAGAAGATGATGAAGCGGAGGAAAGGGTGAAACGACCAATCAATGAAGCAAAATCAACCCAAGATTGACAAACCACAAACAAAGATATAAGAAATTCTAAGAAGAAAAATAAAATGGGGTATGCCGTGAGTGGGATCGGTGAATCGAAAAACCTAGTTAGACATACACGAAAGAAAACACGCTAGAAGTTAATTTCAAAGTAGTTAAAAATAGATCACTGACATGGAATGAAACAAATAAACACTGATTCGAAAGAAAATGTACATGCAACCACTGTAAATTAGGTGACATCCAATTTCAGGCATGAAAGCACGTGTACAAACATAGTGAGAATATTAGACAACTAGTACTATCACCCCAAGCAAGCATGTGAATCATTGCTGGAAAAGAGAATATATTATTAATGCTGCTACAACTTAAAATACATATTTACAACTCATCAAAACCCAATAGTGGAACATGGGCTATTCATCTCAATGCATGATACCAAAACCCTAGCCTCGCTACCTCTCTCTCTACTTGATACCCAATGCTGAGTGCCTTTAGCTCTCAAGCACTAATTCACTGTCTCATCCTCACTTCAATTGCAGAGCTAAAATTCCTCTGCTTAATTTCTTGAAGCCACTCATATAGGCTGAAGTGACCCTTGAGTTTCCCTTGACTCTTGACCTCCCCGACTATTGGGTTGGCTTGCAACTTAGGCCATTTGTGACCTGTGACCTAGGTTCATCTGTGAACTGCGACCTATGGTTAGTCGCGACCTGAGGGGTTGCTACCTAGCACTATTCCTTATACATTTCCCTCTTGGAGATCTTAGGACCTTGCTTGTCGGAGGACAACCCTAGCTTTCACCGTGTTCACCAATAGTTTCTATCTACCGATGATGCCATTGTAGTGCCAAGGGAATTTTGCATGAATCAATAAATGGGAGAGTGATTTTCCATTTTGAGTGAGATCCTGAGAATCAACATAACGTGGGTTTTCTTGTTGGTTTGAATCCAAGTTGTGCAAATTCTAGAGGAAGTGAGAAAATTTCTTCATCTAAGTCGACGTTATAGTTTCCTCATGTTACCTGCAAGTGAACATATTAAATTAACCATATATATATATATATACACACACACACACACACGTTGAGGAAACAACGAAATATATTTATGGTAGTTAAAATCATATATGTGGATGCGTTGAAGAAACAATGTAATTTATTTATGGAAGATAAGAATCATCTTGGACCCTTGTGTAGTCCTGTTCTACTAAAGAACACATGAACAAATCGTGCATGCCTATACTGAGCTCATTTAATCATGGAATAAGGATAAATCTTGAGATGTCAACTAACATTCATCACATAACTGAAATGTATAGCTAATTGTAGTTTAATATTTCCTTCCCATGGATGCTGCCAAACACCAAGGCGAATCTCACATGTTGTATGTGTTGGGAAAAGACTGTGCTGTGTGACCCCAGCAGAGCTTTGAGAGATTGCAACTTGGAAGGAGGTCGCGACTTGTGGTAGTCACAAGGTCATCACTCAACGTTTCTGGCTCTTTTTGAGGAGTGCGACTTGGCGACCTGGGTGAAGATAGAAACTGATGGATGTCATATATTTGCAGCTCCCGGTAGGTCGCACCTTGTTTTCATGCCTCAAGCTTGCGACTTCGCGACCTGTGGAGGTTTGCAGCTTGAAAAGAGGTCACATATTCGAGTTTGGGGTTGGGTCGCACCTTTTTTTCATGCCTCAGGCTTGCAACCTGGTGACTTGTGGAGGTCTGTGACTTGAAAAGAGGTAGCACAGTCGTGTTTGGGGATATCTCACACTTGTTTTAATTCCTCAAGCTTGCAACTTCGTGACTTGTGGAGGTCTCTGACTTGAAAAGAGGTCACACATTTTCATTTTGGGATGGGTTACACTTCTCATTACTGTAAAACAAATGCGACTACACAACTTGATTACACAGTGTCTCCTGTGAGCCCTCTTGAACGATGCCAAACATGTATCTCCTTCTGGGCACAAGTTTCTCATTCACAAATGTTGAACTGCGGTGAGATGCTACCAATCGATCAAGGAGGTGAAGAAAATAGCACTGCCTTGACTACCCTTTATGTGCATATTTTCTCCGACTTGCGGATGAGTGACTATAGCCTTTATGAACCTGACCCTCTCTAGTCCCTCCATACCCTCCATTCTTAGGGTGGTCACCACCAAGAAATGTTAGTGCACATGCTACCTCTGCACAATTGCATCAATCGACAACAAAAATGTAATTTTAAAACGTTTTGTTTGGCCCAATAGTAGCATGGTGGAGAGGATTCGATCTTCTCCTCAGGCACATAATCACCTGGGCAGGCATCGTCTCCTCTCGTCTATTCTAGGTGGGGTGGGTAGACATATGTGGAGCTCTTGTTTTTATCCATGTTAGTTAAGTGAGCGGGTGCCAGAAAAATTTCCGTGGTAGGAGGCATTAAGCAGTTTTCCTCACACCAATGGATTTTCGTTACAATGTGTCCTCGTTGGTACTAATCATTTGAAAACCATTCTTCTAGGGCTGGTGCTGAAATAGCCATTGTGCATGGCTACCTTTTTTGTGCTAACAATTCACTTTCCACTCGACATCTTAATACTTTGGTTGCGCTTGAGAATATTTTTTGACACACACCTCTGATGTCAACTGAAAACAGAGAGATGCATTTCAACTCCATCATTTTCATCCTCATGCATTTCTTTGAAGTTTTTTGGCCCTTTATGGTGGTTACTATGAAAATTTTAAATATTTTGAGTGTGCTAGTATAGTCTATAGTCTGCAAAATTAACCCTCTATCCATATTAAGCATTAACCATGTCGTATGTCGAAGCATCGCTACATGTTGAAGAGGGGATATTCGTGTTGTACCCAATATTCCTTAGAATATTTGTGCAGGTCAAAATGGAAATTTGAAACCACATGGAATTTCTACACAACTCAGTGTATAATGGTCATGGAATCTTTGACCAATTTCCTAAAAGGGGGTAGTATGAGAATAATTCAACTCTCGGGAATGATGAGGAAAACAAATGACTGAATAGGAAAATTAACTTGAGGAGTAGCAACATTGCATTATTCAAACTAAGATAATTAAAATTAAATTAGTTGTTTGGGCATCCCTAAGTTCAAAATTTGGCTTAAACCCATGAGTTTTCTCATATCTATTGATGGTAGTAGACCTGGATACTTGATGATGCCACAAGGTGACGATGCACTCATGAAAAAAAAAAGGCTCTTTGAAATAAACAGGACCATGCTTTTGGAGGGTGGGGATTAAATGCAAAGGCAGGTTGGATTACTAATCACACGCATCTTAGGCTACAAATATGCAAACGGGGGCATACAATTCACGCAAACCCTAATGCACATGCTGAGGGTAGGGTCTACTAAGAAATTAGTGGAATAGGCTAGCTACTAACTCTCACTGAGATGTCACGTGATGCCGATGGGAATGCAACCACATGGGAGTGTGAATTAGGTTAAAATAGGAAGGAGGACTACCCCTTGTATAAGTTAGGGTTCATCTCAAACCATGGCATGATAAGCCCAAGGCAAGCTACATTGACGCCTTAACTATCTGGGCTCGATGCCCCTTATGGATCGGTGATGACTACCACAGTAAATCTGGCTTCGAATCTCTTGGAAGAAATATTAATGCTCCATGTAGCACCCAAAACCCCCAAACCCTAGCGCAGTCATGAGACAGCAAGACAAATGGGTGTGGTGAGAGGGTTTGGCAGAAAAAGGTTATTGGGATATTATCAACTGAAGGCTGAGTCGAAAAATTAATAGGTTGAGCAGGCAGAGGGGGACACGAAATTTTGAATATGCCCAAAATTTTGGGTGGTGTTGTAGCAGCTACAACACACCCATATCACTTATTAGAGCTTTATAAAATAGCTCATGGAATTATTACATCCATATACATATGTACATATATGAAACATCATACTAGAACATATACCAAAACACATGCAAAAACATTCGCACAACCAATGAATAAGGAAGGATACATAGCTCGCATCTGATCCGCCATCTCCCATGTAGCTTCATAAGGCCAAAAGTGATTCCATTTCACTTTAACCTGCTCGATTTCTTGGTTCCAAAGCATGAGCGTATTTCTCTACAAAATGAACTAAGGTTATGGCTGGAATTATCCTTTTGGATCCACATGCAATACAGACCAGTCAATCACATGATCACCATATTTAACATACTTATTAGGATATGACACGTAGAAAACATCATGGACTTTCACTTTTAAATCCAGTGAAAGTTGATAGGATACTGGACCAATCCTCTGAAGAATATTGAAAGGTCCAAAAAATTGAGGTGCCAGCTTGGCACATGATTCAATCTGCAAGGAGCTTTTCTTGGGCTTGATATGAAAGTACACATATTCCCCAACTTGAAACTCCTTAAACAACCTATTCCAATATGCATATCTCTTCTTCCTATCATGTGTTGTTTTCAGATTCTTCTTGATTACCTATATTTCAGGTTCCATCTCTTCTAAAATCTACGGTCCAATCAACATCATGTTAATTGGATCACTCAAATTGATGGGAGTATTGCAATTCTACCCATACAAATTTTCAAACAGACTCATCCTCAAAGATTCCTGATACCCATTGTTGCAATTGAACTCTACCATGGAATATACTCTTCCTATTTTTGCTATTGATGCATCACATGCATCCTCAACATGTCCTCCAATATCGTATTGACCCTCTCTGTATTCCCATCTATTTGCGAATTATAATCTATATTAAAGCGAAACTTTGTACAAAAACTTGCAAACAAATCCTTCCAAAACTTGGAAGTGAAATTCACATCCCTCTCTATCACAATATTCTATAGAACTCCATGAAATATGACAACATCCATGATAAATACCTATTCTACATCATTCTCCGAGTATGTAGAATTCACTAGAATCAAGTGTGCTACCTTCGTCAACCTTTCCACCACAACCATGATGGAATCATGTTGTCTAGATGTCCTCGATAATCCTGTGATAAATTCCATGGAAATGACCTCCCATTTCCACTCTGGAATCAGAATCGACTGTAGTAGTCTGCCTAGATTCTTACACTATGCTTTTACTTGTTGAAAATCCAAGCACCTAGCCACAAACTCTTCTATGTATTTCTTCAAATTTGGCCAATAGTAAAACTTCTTCATTTTCATCAGCATCTTCTGATATCCTGGGTGACTTGAACACAGTTTCACATGAAACTCCCTCAAGGTAACCTTCTTGAGTTCACTACTTTCTAGCACATATATATTGTCTCTAAAATTATATATTCCACATCTTATGCTCTTGTACCTGTACCACCACCTTTACATGTACATGTTCTTGTACCACTCCATGTACCTATACCACTAACTGTACATGTACTCTACTGCAATCTATGCCTAAGATACATATACCTGACATCCTTTTGACTTTCTTGCAAGATACTACATTGTATAATGTCCCATAGGAACTCATAGCTACTATATGATTCACATGTATACGCCTGCTAAGAGAATCTGCAACCATATTCTCTTTACCTAATTAATACACCTGATCTCAAATTTGAACTTACTGATCTTGGATAACCATCTCACTTTCCTGAAATTCTTATTTGGTTGGTCAAATAGAAACCAAAATCCACTGTGATCACTCATCAACACAAATCTTCTGCCTAGAAGATAATGCCTCCACATATTCAATGCACGAATGATTGTTTCCAGATTAAGATCATGTGTTGGATAGTTCTGCTCATTCTCATTTAGTTTCCATGACTCATAACATACCACATGTCCTTCCTGCATAAGGACTCCACAAAGTCCTCCCTTGCAAGTGATCAGGAGATCATGTCCAAGTTCAAAAATGCTCAAAAATGAAAGTTCTCAAAAATGGTTGCAACCTAAACGACCGAAAAAATCTCGTCGCTGCAATTCTGGTGCTGTGAACGGTTCGTAAAAAAAAGGTCGTATGAAGAAGTTATGAAGGTTTGAAAAGCCCAGTAAAATCCAAAATATGTTGACCAAGTTTGACCTTATAAAGTTTTGGAAAAATTTAAAAAAAATATTTCGGGAATATTCCATGGAGGGCGAATTATGTTCTGACAAGTGGCAAATGTTGATTGGCTATTTGGTTGCCTTTGGATTTTTGTGGCCTATCATGGGTTGCCACGTGGCAGGCCCAGAGGCTGCCACTTGGTCAGCCAGAGGTTGAAAAGTATAGCAAAATATTTTACAAGCTTCAAGTCTCGAACCAGCGACTTGTCACCTGCCAGCACAAAGGCCCTATCGACCCACCTATGCTATCAGTCTTAATTTATGAGAAGTGGAAAATATATTTAAGGTTGGAAGTTGCATCTGGTGGAAACATTAAGGGCTAGAACCTTAGGGCTAGCCTGAATCCATATAACCAACACCATACGACCCTACATGGTGACCAAGGTGCCCAGTTAACCGACGGTTGAAAATGGTTGTGAAAACCGTAATATCTGTCTAGCGCTACATAACATTTATTGTCACGATTATGTCAAATAGTTCCAATGGAAAATTAGGCTGCAGTTTAGTGAACGCCCCACTTAATATTTAATTTAACCACTAATAGTTACCGCCATATTTAGAGTGCATTGCACCATTTTCAGAATTCCACCAAACTTAGCGCTCTTAACTAGAGTTCCTCTAGTTTTGGAGTAGGTTTTCAAGGGATATTTGGCAAAATTTGTTTTTTCCATAAATCCTTCATTATTTGACCAAAT
Source organism: Pinus albicaulis (assembly GCA_034641835.2). Taxonomy (NCBI): domain Eukaryota; kingdom Viridiplantae; phylum Streptophyta; class Pinopsida; order Pinales; family Pinaceae; genus Pinus; species Pinus albicaulis. The sequence continues at coordinate 168,334,238 of CM076577.1, read as the reverse complement.
TGGGTGCAAAAATAGTCAATTTTGCATATTTTTGACATTTTGAACAGTTTTGCATAGGTTTTAGGTCAAACAGATGTCATATTTAGGATTTTTAGCTTCAAGGAAGATCAAGGAGCCGTGAGGGTCATCATGGAAAAGGCGGTATTTTGGCCTTTCTTTATCTGTTTTATGTAAATGAATAGTCATATCTAGATAATTCATACATTCTGAAGCTAATTTTATAGATATTTTTTAATTTTTAGGCTTATTTTCACTTTTACTTACATTTTGAGAAAATTAATACATGAGGGACATGCCATTGGGAGCTGGACCAGCAGATGTAGCCTAGGAGGGGTGAATTGCTTCAAAAATTTGCTGAGTAATGTGATTTGTGAAGTTTATTTCTCTGTTCTTTACTGTTGTACAATGATAAAAAGTTAAAATACTTAATCAATCCTCACACATAAATTTGTTTAACAAAGAGAGAACTATTTGTTTAACCTGCAAATTAAGGAGAACCTTATGCACACATTATTATTACTATTTGGATGCTTAGCATAGCATAACTAATACAATCCATTCAGATCAAGTTGGTATCAGAGCTTAGGTTTGAGCATTAGGTTAAGCTAGAGTATTTTCTCTATTTTACATTTGTGCAAAATTATTTGTTTTAAAGTTTGCATTATAACATTTGCAAGCGGTGCAGAGCTATCTTAGGGCAGCATTTGTTGTGAGTTTTTTCATGCTTACTAGGTTGAAGCTAAATAGAGGAGAAGGTCAATTGGCAAGGACTTACAGTAATCCTCAGCCAAAGAGGGCAAGAGTGCCAGTATATCCACCTTCAATTTCACCTCCAAGAGAAGCAGAAGAAGCCATAAGAATTTCTTCATAGGAAGGAGAAATCCATGAAGAAGTATATCCCAAAGAGGAAGAAAGGGTGTTTAGAAAATCATTCCTTGATTTGACAGAAATGGTGAGAGTACTTTATCAAGAAAGGAATGAAAGGCTTGAAGGAGAAGGGTCCAAACTTCACAAGGAAGGAGAAGGATCATCTGGCAGCCATAATGACGAAGAGAAATCCAAGAAGGGTAATGGAGGAAATGGAGACAGTGGAAAGTCTTTATCATCACCCTCATCTTCATCTTCGTCAACCTATACATCATCTTAAGTACAATATTCTCACAAAGTCAAGAACACAGGTAAAACTCCTTTTCTTAAACTTAATGTTAAGTTTGAATTGCCAATGTTTGATGGTGAAGTTAATGTAGAAAAATATAGATAATTGGATTAGGCAATTGGAGGTCTATTTGAGAATTCAAAATTTTCATGATGATGAAACCAAAATCCAACTGGCTTCATTGAGAATGGAAGGTGCAACTCTTGTTTGGTGGGAAGCCAAAACAAAGGAGGAGCTCAAAAAATATGGTAAGATTATCTTATCATGGTCTGATCTCATTTCTGCAATAAAACAACAGTTTTATCCATTAGCTCACATGAAAAAAGCCATAATGGACTGGAAAAAATTTAAACAGTTGAAAGGACAAAATGTTCAAGTTTATACCCAGGAATTTAGAAGAAGAGCTCTTTTACTAGGAATTGATTTTCATAGCCAAGAAACTTTACTCAAGTATATAGGAGGTTTGCATACTTACCTAAGACATACCATTCTCATGTTTAACCCTACAAGCTTAGATGAGGTTTTTGTTCAAGCCACACACTTAGAAGCGAGGGGAAAAAAATTTAGATGGGAATGAGGAAAGTGAGTTTAAAGGCAAAGGGAGGAAAAAGAGAAATGCAAATTCTGGAAAAGTGAAAGGGAAATTTTGGTGCAAACATTGTTCTAAAACAAGCCATGATGAGGACCATTGTTGGAAACTTCATCCACAGTTGAAACCAATTTTTTTTAAAACCAAAGATAAAGCATTGGAGAAAGGCGAGATAGATGCAATAGTTAAACAAGATCTAGGATCAGAATCAGGAGATGAAACAAAAATCATAACTATGGCACTAAAGAACTTGAAGGGGAAAGAGAATGTAAATAAACGCAGTTCTAGTATTTCTAACTAGCACATAGAAGCTCCAAGTGAAGAGAAGAGAATTGAATTGTTTCATGTGAGGATCATTTCCAAACACACAAAGATTGACACTATTTGATAGTGAGTCACAAGCGAACCTTATTTCTGAAGACTTAGTCAAGAAACTAAATCTTGAGACCATTCCACATCCTAAACCATATCCTCTTGGTTGGATTTTGAAGGATGAAAATTTACAGGCTTCAAAGAAGTGCATATTGTGCTTTGCCATAACAGCACACTATATTGACACGATTGAATTAGATGTTGTTCCACTTGATATTATAGGTGTGGTGTTGGGAATTCCTTACTTGTATGACAGGAAAGATATCTTTCATCGCCATGAGAACGGGTACCATTTATTCAAGGATGGCAAGGATTTTATTGTGAGAGCACATAAAAAAAAACTAGACTCTTCTTTAGTGAATCTAGGGCAGATGAAAAGGCTTGTCAATGCAAGTCAAAATTTGACTTTATTTATGATTAAGAAAAAAAAAAGTTCTACATAACCCTTTTCATGATAATGTTGATGTAAATAACGAGTAGTTTCAGTCTGAAAGCAGGTTCTCTTTGAAAGAAGATGACTAGAAGTTGTAGCAATCATCTTTGGTGTCGATCGGTGCAGAAAACAAAGTGTCAATGCAATGTGGTGCAAAGATCCAAGAGAGGTTAAAGAATCCAGGAAGAGAAGGCACAAAGTTCTGCAATGATCATTTCTAGTTTTATAATGGCAAGGTACTATGGCGAGGAAACTTGGTCAGGAATCGACACAAGTACAAGGCTAATTCAACAAAAAATCGCCATAAGGACAGGATGCAAGGTGAAAGTAATTTTTAGTTTCCTTTTAAGATAGACCAATGTAGGAACAATCTGTTTACTGAAAATTTAAGTTGTTGTTCTGCAAGTTTCGAAAATGTGCAGCATGAAAAGGTCAAAGTCAGCAATATTTTGTTAACAGATTGAAGGAAAAATTTGTCGTTTCATGAGGAGCTCCAATTAATGAGATCAGGGAAATTTCAGTGGATTAAGATTGGAAGAGTGGAGATTCAGTATCCTCATCTTCAGGTTCATTACTCCATATAGCTTTTGGGGTCCAAAATATTCCCAATGGGGAGTGTGATCAAGAGATCATGTTCAAGTTCAAAAATGCTCAAAAATGAAAGTTTTCAAAATGGTTGCAACCTGAACGACCGGAAAGGTCTCATTGCTGCAATTCTGGCACCGTTAACGGTTCAGAAAATAGAGGTCATATGCAGAAGTTATGAAGGTTTAAAAAGCCCAGTAAACTCCAAAATATGTTGACCAATTTTGACTTTATAAAATTTGGGAAAAATTTAAAAAAAATATTTCAAGAATATTCCTAGAATATTCCATGGAGGGTGAATCATGTTCTGACAAGTGAAAAATGTTTATTGGATGTTTGGTTGACTTTGGGTTTTCGTGGCATATCACGGGCTGCCACGTGGTAGGCCCAGATGCCGCCACGTCGCCAACCAGAGGGTGAAAGGTATGGAAAAATATTTTACAAGCTGTAGGTTTTGAACAACAGACTTGCCACCTACCAGCACAAAGGCCCTACCGGCCCGCCTATGCTATCAATCCTAATTTATGAGCAGTGGAAAATATATTAAAGGTTGGAAGTCGCGTTCAGCGGAAAAATTAATGGATAGCCCCTTGGGGCTAGCCCGACCCCATATAATCAACACCATATGACCCTACATGGTGACCAGGGTGCTCAGTTAATCGGCGGTTGAAAACAGTTGTGAAAACCATGCGCTACATAGCATTTATTGTTACGGTTATGTCAAACAATTCTGATGGCGAAATAGGCGGCGATTTGGGTGGCGGTCACCATGTGACCTCTCTAATTAATATTTAATTTAACCACCAATAATGACCACCATAATTGGAGCATGTTCCACCATTTTCGGAATTCCACCAAACTTAGCACTCTTAACTAGAGTTCCTCCAATTTTGGAGGAGGTTTTCAAGGGATATTGGGAAAACTTTGTTTTTGCGATAACTCGTTCATTATTCGACCAAATTGGGTGCAAAAATAGTTAATTTTGGGTATTTTTGACATTCTGAACACTTTGGCATAAGTTTCAGGTCAAACAAAGGTCATATTTAGTAGTTTTATCTTGAAGGAAGATCAAGGAGCCATTAGGGCCATCATGGAGAAGGCAGTATTTTGGGCTTTCTTTATTTGTTTTATGTAAATGAACAGTCATCTCTGGCTAATTCATACCTTCTAAAGCTGATTTTATAGATATTTTTGCCTATTCAGGCTTATTCTCACTTGTATGTACATTTTGAGTAAATTAATACATGAGGGACATGTCATTGGGAGCTAGACCAACAAATGTAGCCCAAGAGGGGTGAACTGCTTCTTCAATTTGCTGAGTAGTGTGATTTGTGAATTTTTTTTCTCTGTTCTTTACTATTGTAAAATGATAAACAGTTAAAATACTTAATCAATCCTCACCCAAAAATCTATTTAACAAAGCCATAACTATTTTTTTAACCTGCAAATTAAGGAGAAACTTATGCACACATTATTATTACTGTTTAGATACTTAGCACAACATAGCTAATACAATACATTCATATTAGAAAGCATCTATACATACCACAAACTCTTTGTCTGGATATGTGATATTTTACACTGGAGCATGTGTCAACAACTTCGTTAGTTGCTCGAAACGGGATGCACATTCCTCTGTCCATTCGAAATTCTTATCTTTCCTTTGCAATGATGTGATAGTATAGGAAACTTGTGATAAGTTCCTGATGAACCTCTTGTAATAACCTACTAACCCCATGAAGGACCTTACCTCATCCACATTCCTAGGAGTATCCCACTCCATGATATCTCTTACCTTCTCTGGATCTACTCTTATGCCTTCCTTGGAAACCACATGTCCCAAGTAATGCACCTTTGTTTGAAAGAAACTGCACTTGCTAATCTTAACATACAACTGATGTTCTCTCAGCAATCTTAATACTGTTGCTAATTTTTTATATTTCTCTTCCACATTTTTATAATATACCAATATATCATCATTGAACACAATAAAAAATTTGTCTAGATACAGACACAACACAATATTCATCAGACACATAAAGGTAGTTGGAGCATTAGTCAAACCAAATGGAACTACAACAAACTCATAATGTTTGTATCTAGTCTAGAAAGTTGTCTTCTGAATTTCATCTTCTTTAATGTGTATTGATGATATCTCTATCTCAAATCAATCTTCAAGAACACTTCTACTCCCTTTAACTGATAGAACAAATCATCAATTGTCAGCAATGGATATATGTTCTTGATGGTCACTTTGTTCAACTTTTAGTAATCATTGAAAAACCTAAGAGTACCATCGTTATTCTTCAAAAACAATACAGGTACACTCTAAGGAGATACACTTGACCTAATGTATCCTTTGTTTAACATTTCCTTAAACTATAGCTTCAACTCTACCAACTCTAGTGCACTCATTCTGTAAGGTGCTTTAGATGTTGGAACTACCCCAGGTACCAACTCAATAGAAAATTCTACTTCCCTGTGAGGTGGGAACTTTGAAATATATGCAGGAAATACATCTTGAAACACTTGTAGAACTAGATACCTACTCAAAACATCTGTATCGTCAATCTGCTTACCTTTGTCACAATAAATGTGCATTTCAAATAACACACAGCCTTTCCTACAACTATACTTGGCTTGCATAGTTGTAACCATTCTCACCGATGTTGTTTTCTTCGTACCCAATAGGAATCTTTGGTCCCCACTATTATAGAAGCACTCAATGGATTTGTCATAAAAATCCACCTTCGTCCTATTAAGATACAACTAGTCCATACCCAAAATCATGCTATATGATCCCAATGGTAATACATTAAGATGTGTTTAGGTAGGCATACCATTCAAGTAAAATGCATACACTCTTACCCAATGATGAAATCTCTTCTTGGTACCTATATCCAAATGCACTAACCAAGACTCTGCTTGTAATTCTTTATTCAAACCACACCTATCCACCAAGCCAAGATTAAAATAACTATAATTATATCTAGGTTCAATAAAAATAGAAACAACTTGATCACAAATCTTACCATCCATCTCAATAATAGATGCCTAGTGATATGTTTTCTTGTTATATAGCGTTGCATAGATCCTAGGAATATTCAGTCTAACATCTCCCATTTTTTGTGCCTCCTGAGCACTATAGATATGTGTTCTACCACCTTGATCTTTAGACAATCCCTCCTATGATGATCTCCTCCACAAGTCCAACACCACACTGGATCCCTATTTTCACTCTTATTCTACTGCTCATACCAAATTCCATTTCCTCTTCCAGATGTATTAAAATCATTAGGTTGTGCAACATTCTCTTTTTTACCGGTATCCTCATTTATTTCTCTCTTATTATCCCATTTTTCTTTATTCTTATCATTACCTTTCTAGTCTTTCTTAGTCTCATATATGCACTTTGATTTCTTGAAGCAATGCTTTAGTTTCAGGGGGACCTTCTCCAATGATCTTGGCTCATCAAACTCAATCCTATATTTAAATTCTATCGATAACCCTTTGATAAATCATTAAATCTTGGCCTTATTCTCCTTGAGGTAAGGTACATACCTCAATGGATATATAAATATTCTACTGTACTCATCATTGGTCATAGATCCCATATTTAGTTCATAAAACTATTTTGCCTTGTAATCATAGTATCTCTCCAATAGATACTTCTTTTGGAATAGACCCTCAAATTCGCTCCAAGACAATTCCTCCTCATAAATATCCATGAAATTCTTCACAATTTCCCACCAAATATGTGCTTTACCATTCATGTTGAATGTATTTATTCTGGCTTTCATGGTTTCTGAGTAATCATACAACCTGGATAACTTACTCATACCAAGAAACCATGCTTCTGCATCCTATTATTTCTTCATATCTCCATAAAATGTAGGTGTCTTTTCTTTCTTAAAATTATCCAGAAAAATATCTGTTGTCACTCTTCCTATAAGGATGATAATGATGACGATCATAGTGCATGTCATAACTAGAACTATAATAGCATTTGTCTTTCATTTCTCCTATCCGGAGTGTCCAATAACCTTCCATATTAGATCATTTCATACATATTGAACTGTAACCACCATTATACCTATTGGCATATGCCCCATTAGTCCCATCCCCATATCCATAGTTGATCTGGATGGCCTTTGTCACTGCAACTCTGAAGGATTAATGCATTAAATTCTAATTGGTTCTCATGTTCCTATATGATTCTTTCTTTATCTTCTTTACAACTTTGTATTTATTTCTTAAAACTTCTCAATGTGTCTGCTATGTCAGAAGTGTTCCCAACACCATGCTACTCATCTGATTCATAGGGAGAATATTTGTAGTCTACCATCTTTCTAGTCATCTTTGATCGCTTTTTGTAAAGCATCTCATGTCATTTAAATGAAACCACAATAAACCAATGTAACTTAGCATAATTTCGAGGAGGATGTATTCTACAATATCTACCAATCAATGTAATACATGTACAAACATAATCATAACAACATATAAACATATAACACATACGTATATCAACACATAAACATTGTTCTAGCTAGAGTCTAGTCATCAATGCATGACCATATCAACTATGCATACCATGACCTTATGCATGAAAACAACAACCATACCAATGTATGTTGAAAAAATGTAAGCACTTCACATTTATAAACAACAAATAACCAGTCATGATAGAAAATTCCACAACAACACCATCATATCTCCCATAGCGACATCAATTCTACCATGACCAACCCTATGGGATACAAAAATTACATAGACCACAAGCATAAGAAACACATATGCCACTGACATCAATGCATGACCAAGACACTACCCATCTAGTCTGAGGGGTGAACCATACTTTGATAGCACTCAATAACACCCTCCTCCAACATATGCCCAAGTAACTTGCCAATCAGGGCAAACATGTGATGAAGAGTTACTATGATCTGATTCAAACTCCTAGGTCACTTTAAAGAAGTGGAACTGACACCACACAGCAACATTGACCTAATGAACATGCTACAGGAAACCCAAGAGCCATCCCAACCTTCTAGGAGGCTAGTCCCTTATTCATCCTAACTTTTCATGCTTCAATCCTCCAATATATCGCTTTCCATGGGAAAGAGTGTTACTGGAAGCCTCCAGTCGCATGAAAAACATGTGTATGCATGCAACTGGGGAGTTTTCCTAGTATTTATGTTTAATTTATTCATGCCCATAACTCATATCACTACCAAAAACTCCATGACACTTTCAGAACTAAAATATAGTAGCAGAATAATGATGTAAAGGAAAACACTTGAATAAGGACATGACTTGAACCCTACTAGAAATAAAAAGTGTTTCATCAAACATGTCACAAATATGTAATCTATAGGTTTAAAAAATAAATCTGATCATAGGGGTCTCATATTTATCTATGAATCACTAAGAAGCATTATTGCCTCATCACGTTAACTGAATTATCATATATTTGGTAATAGATATATTGTTCATCATTTACAAGTCAAAACATGATGAGAGCCATGACATCATCACTATCATAGAACATATTCATAACCAACATATAAAAAACAGAAACAAAAAGCATATAAAAACCATATAATCCACACAATCACAAGAATATTTACCCATTAATACTAGAGGAAAATAGCTCTTATTTCCATAAGAAAAATGAAATCAAGTCTGGGACTTCCATGTTCCACCCGACCATAGACATGGCTGAGCCAAATCTCTCTTCAATTAGTCACCCCCGTTCCATATTCCAACCATGAATATGGGATCTCATAAAACAAATCCATCAAAACCAACCCAGGGCTTTTAGAGGCTAAACCACCTTAACCCTAAACCAATGATTCCACCTCAATATCAGACATCACAACCATCCCCAATTTGGTCTCCACTCAAGTTTTCCAGGGCTCCAAACAGTTTTTTCCAACCAAGGATCCAGGACTAGTAACTCAACCAAAATTTTTCATTCTCTAGAGCGTTTGTCCAACCAAGGCTCGAGGAATAGTAACTCAAACCACCAAGGGATCCAAAGAGTTTGTCAAACCAAGGCACTAGGACTAGTAAATAAACCCAAGATGTTATAGGGCTCCATAGTGTTTGTCTAATTGAGGCTTCTAGGAAGTAATAACTCCACCCACATCTAAAGGCACATGAAAAACTACTAGAAAGCAAACAATGAAATGAACCCACAACACCATGGTTATCCAAGAAATGGAAAGGCTAGGAAAATCCAATGTCAATCTAGGGAATCCTCCATGCCAATGACAGATCATGACCAAGAAACCACATACATATTCCATGCATTCCAAAACTAGTCAGGAAAATATACATGCAACTTGGTACCTAGAAACAAAACTCGTTGTAGCTACTGATCCTGATGTCCTCTTGTGCTTTCCTACTATTCCTTTGCCTTATTTCTCCAAAATTCCAAGTATGCCACACTCTCCAAGAGTGTTCCCAGAAACTCTAAGTGTCCAAGAGTATGAGAGAGAGAGAATGGAATTAGAGCTCCAAAAAAAAACTCACAAAAGCCATGAATTGATCCTCAAAGTCCTTTTTATTAATGAGGCCTCTAGTTTCTTCGTTTTCCATTATTTTCCTTCATTTTACTCCTCGAATATGTTAGCCTGTGACCACGCATGACATGGAAAAGTGTTCCCTATGAGGAAATCATAGGGAAAAGTCTTGAACGCATTCGGGTCGAGTCATGCACGCGTTCAAGTCAAGTCATGAAGGTGGGAAAATAGTGAACAGAGCAAGTATTCCATGAACAAATAAGAAAGGATTGGGCACAACCAAAGAGACAAGGCCAGAAAACCACAACAAGGGAGTGGTGAGGACCATTAGATACAAGAAATGATGAAAAATGTAGATTCAAATTGCAGATTGCAAGTTTTTTAGGATGGGTGCAGGGGTAAATGTTAAAATGAGTGAAAAGCGATTTGCGATGAGGTGGGACCCATTCACTCATGACATGCATATAAGCCTTGGTTGCTGCTTGCACTTCACAGCCCTTAGGTTTCTAACCTTACCTCTTAAGACTTACGCCAAGCCTTATTTTTCCACTGATGTGATGAAACGAGACCCTCCATACCTATTCAGCCTCTTTCCGCTTTAGCTTTATACTTTACCTTTTCACTGCTATGTCATTGTTTTACCCCCCTGCTTTCCTAATTTCCCTAATTCGGTTTAAAGTGGGGCCACCCTTCCATGTCACCCCTTCTTCCCCACCCTCCATAGCAAATCACATATTATAACCTTTCACATCGCAACTAAAACTTAAAACCTAAAATTTCCAATTTGTGATATATCGCATCGCATTTGTTTTAACTTACCTTTGAAGTGCCCACAATCCATTTTATTTAACTTGCGATGCGACATTTGGTCCCCACCACATCATCTTCATGCCCCACTTCACAACCGTTTCTAATATATATCACATATCATAACCTCGTCATTTGAAGTGGGCTCCATTTTTCCCTAGCACATCGTCCTTTAATCAGTGCGAATCACACTTCATGGATTTAAAAATTTAACTCCGTGCTTATAAACCAGAACTTAAAGTTTTTGATCTGCGGGTTGCGGTCAAGCCCCACTTCCCCTCCATGTCACTTCCCTCCTTCTTGTGCTTCATTCTTCACATCGTTCAAATTTTATCTCTACTACATCATGTTAAGGTTTATGATTTGCGATGTGGGCACATCCCACCTTCCCTCCATGTCACTTATCTCCCCCTCGTGCTTCGCACTTCACATTTTTTGGTGTTTACCTCCTCTGTGCTTATAACAAAAACTTAAATCTTACGAATTCTGATATGGTTTATTCCCACCATGCCTTCAAATATTTCCATTCAGTCTTGGCACGTCCTATCACCACTAAGCCCTATGCATCTCTCCATTGCCTACACTTCACCCCAATGCATCCGATGGTCCTTAACACATTTCATAACCCCCCCCCCCATCCTTCGAAATTTAACCATGGGGTGGGGGGGGGGGTCCGAAATAGGAAGTATCCATTACCACCCACTCCTCTACATTTCTTCCTCTCATCATTTCGCACCCCCCCTAAAATCTCGTTTATTTTTTTCAAACATAGCAATAGTTTTTTGTAGAGCACGCGGTTACGGTTTATTCAGTCTCTCCAAGAGCTCCCCACTAAAGAGTTCAACATGCACAACACAACTGATTGTTCCACAACGAGAAGTGGAAATCATGAGAATTAGAACAGTGGAGGCTTTTAAACAACAGGTGGAATCATATGATGAAGGCCGAACTGCTCACTTGTTATTAGCCACTTCTCACCACTCCTCTAAATATTTTATAATTTGGCTTCCCTAGCTAACTGTTTTGTTTCTTTTTACTATTAAGATAGTGATGTTATGCTGGAAAAATCCTGATTTTACCAAATTCTGTTATGATTTTTCAGTTTGCAGGAATGATTGCTTAATGTACGCTCTGACAGTTTGTTAGGATATTTTGGTTTCACCTGTGTGGGTTGATCATGGAAGAATATTCGATCGTAAACCCTCAAGGAGAACTATATATATAGTGAGTTCTAAGATGAAAGAAAGTTTATGAAACTTTGAAGAAAACTATTGTAGTTTTGTATGATTGTGCTCCTTGTGCTTTGAGACACATATTTGGGAGAGTTGTTTAAACGTAATATGATATAGAGCTATTATTTGGATTCCAGATGGAGCAATGAGTAGTATGTATATGTTTCCTTTTGTTATCAGTAATCTCCTATTATGTGTAATCATCTTTCATGCTATGTTGCTTTGATGGTTTCCTGTAATGTAGCTACCGGTACTATGTAATATTATTCATGAATTCATGTCTGTATAATGCTTAGGTGTTAACGCTCATGTATTAAACTTGCTGCACTCCCTTAATTTGCACTCCACGAACCTTTGTTGTTGTCCATATTTGTTGGCTTCAGGGGTCCTGAACCAGGTTTGGAGTGCAAGGTTGGCCAACAAACCCCTATACTACTGGTCCTTTCGGCAGTGACCTTATTGTGCAGGTCACAATCTCACCCAAAGTAGTATGGGTGGGTGTCGGAACCAGGTTTCCACACCTTGAGAAAGGCAGGGTAAGGCAAGCAGGGCTGTGTTCGGTTAGATTACCTTGTCTCTGGGTAGGGTTAACTATGTGTCCAATTGCATCCACGTGCACTAGATCTATAATTATAACATCAACACAGAAATACATAAACCAGAACAGATCTAGATCTACTTTAGTAAACAAAATTTCATAGCAAAATATAACTAGAGCAGAACAGTTCAATACATAGACCTTCACAGCGCAAGACAGAAAGTGCATAACACAATAATTACCAGCAAATCATTCAAAAATACTTCACATATTCAGATCTAATAATCCAACATATTCATTCATTCATCAACCCTTACAATTCCCTTCCCAACCTGTGCACATAGCAGTAGGGTCCGCACACAGCTGGACTAGGAACTCTGCTCACATAGCCAACAGGAGTCCGCTCCCCAAAAATCCCAGCAGATCGCTTACACAATAGATCGCATCAATAGCTCATCAAATCCTACTCCTTACAATCCGAAATTCCTCTCTATTTATAACATTCTAGCTTTATCATTCGTATGGTCGGCAACCCATGGTTTTCAGACCCCTAGTTTACCCTTTAAACCCATTACAATGCTTTCGAGGCTTTCACCCGCCCCAAAACCCCTGCGCTATACTAAATATAATTAAAATAAGAAAAAATGGAACAATTTCGTAGCTTTTTAGGAGACCCCGTTCCAACAGTCCCCCAACACAATCTTGTGACTCGTCTCAAGTCACTTAGGTGGCATGCCTTCAATCTAGGTGCGCAGGGTAGCCAAGGTGCGAAGGAGTGGTGCAAGCACTTCCTTGCTTTGGGCCGAAACATGCTGTGCAATATTAACCTTTGTCAACAAATCAGGTCCATCAATATCTGGACCAACGCGTTCCAGCAATAGGTGGAGATGTGCAAAGCGGCCTGTGCATCATGTGTGAGCAGGAGTACAGCATCAGACCATGGTTTCAACCTCTTTCACGCCATCTTCATGGAGTGACAAAGATCCTCAATCCTGTGGGAGGTAGCCATGCTTTGCGGAGGAGTGGGGGGAGGTGTAGAGGCCCGAACTCAATCCAGATCATCCTCTGCCTGCTTCAATTCCCCTTGGGCATGCTGAAGCATAGGGTGGTGTAGTGCTATCATCTAGAGCTACGTAGCTTCTTCAAGAAATTTGGCTCCCTACGCCAGTTGTTCCTGAATAACATGTGTAGCATTGGTGACCAGGTCAATTCGTTGGGCGCTTTCTTTCGAGGACATGATATACTGATTTTTCATTTCACGTTCATGCCAATGTACCTCTCACATTACTCTGGTAGATAGTCTTTGTAATTCTACAGTGGATAATTGCACTAAGTCTACTTAAATGTCCCCCGTAACTGGGTCAGAGGAGGGAATTATGGCAGTGCGAGGAAGTAAACATGTGCTGATTCTAGCTGGTGTAGTCTGGACATGGTGGGCATGTCGTAGCAGGTTTCGATACCGTAATGTCCTTGCCAAGCTCAATTCACTGATAATTCTTCTGGTCAGTAACCCGCACACACTCGGATGATTGCACTCCGCGTCTCCCAGTCCTCTTATCGATTCTTCCTGCTAGTTAAGATCCATAGTATAAATATGAGCATTATACAATGTATGAATAAGGATAAAAAACCAAACTGTGGATAGCCAATGCCACTTGATAGGTTAATAAATAGCTCGACTCATCGTCATCTAGCCATTTGCACCCCGATCAAAGCTCCTTAATGGCGAGGTATCTCATATATGGCATGGATCCGCGACTGTGTGTGTCATAAATGGTGCCATTGATGACATACCATCCTTTTGCGATGTTTGTGAATGTCTGTTCACATTAACACGGGATGAGTTTTCGTTCCTCCTTCGTGTCCCAAATCGGATCTTCACAATGTCAGAGTGGAGCTAACATATTGAAGGCATTTTCATTCCTTGACGGGAAGTTGACGCAAGTTGACCCTATAAGTCAAGCGAGAGTCTTTTCAAAGCATTTATGCTATTTGTGGGAGGAACAGTCTTGTCCAAGACAGTTTTTTCATATGTCCGGGGTTGAGTTATTCTTCGTAGATTCTTGTAGATACACACGATTGTAGTCAGGTTCAGAATCTGAGGCACACTGAAGTCAGCAGTACTTAGGTAAGTTTGGTCAAGAAATGGCCAAACACACCCTGAGGTGTTGCGCGTTCGCAGGAAACTGCGTATTTCAACAGGCCTTGGGGCCCATCTAGCTAAGGGAGTTTCTATTCGTAGGATCACCTTACTCCTGTACTTCCTCCGGGTAGGAGCGACAGGTCCCTGCAAGAGAGCATCATATTGAATTAGTGGAGGTGCCTTGGACCTACATTTCGTGAACCCCTTATGCTTCACAGGCTTCTGAGTGTGATCTGCATGTTCTTCGCAAGGTAGGGTTTGTTCTATGGTAGAGATGCGATGGAAATTTCTGACTATTTGAAGGCTGCGAAGTGCTGAAACCTCATGCATTCGGTTCTGCCAATCTCCAGCTCCTCATTAGAGTCAGAAAAACACTCGCTGTCCTTTTCCTAGAAAAGTGTCCCTTCAATCGTGGGGTTAACCTGATCTTCATCTTGCACAGTGATTTTATAAATGTGATCCAATTCTTCCTTCATATCGACATGCTCGGTATACTGGGTACCTTCCGCAAGATCCAAGGGTACTATGATGCGCATGCGTACACTTTCAAATACCATGCTCCTCTTCTTGAGATCGATAATACCCCCCATTTCCATTACCCAGTCTAGTCCAAGAAGCGTAGGGTATGGGTCCACATCTTCAACTATCTCAATGACTTCAGAGTCAGCTAGGACCCTTACTCCTGCAATGTCAACCATAAATTTTGGTAACTTGCCCAAGGGAATGATTTTCTACTGATTTTCCATGTGCAGCTGGATAGTGGACCATTCCAATTTGGGCTTTCTCATCTGCTGCCATGTCTTCTTGAGTAAAACATTGGCATCAGATCCAAGATCCAAGATCACCTGATCCATTTCATAGTCTCCAATTTGTGCAGTTAGCCACATTTCCCTCCCTGTGTGTTTCTTAGAGCTATACAGTTTGTGCACATCCTTGGTCTCTGGAATCAAAGTGGGCCGAGCTGCGTAGGTATTCATTAAGGCCAAGAGATTCCCTATGGCCTGCGGGTTCCTAAGTAACTTTAGACATTCCTTTAAAAAGGTCTCAATTTCCTCCTCGTTCTGAGACTGCGCAGGAGCTGCTAGTGGTTCCTATTCTTTGCAGGATGCCTTTTTTCTTCCTTCGGTGTCCCGCCCACTATGTGTTATGACTTTTAAACTTGGATCTACTTCTCATAGCTGAGTTTTCATCCTTTGTATGTTCTGCGTAGGAGTAGGCTGCTTTTCTTGCATTCTAGCTATTAAATTCGAACAGTCTTCTACCTCATGGTCCAGCTGTTTGCAGTATTTACACGATGCCCTAGTAGGATTAGGGTATTCTCTGGAAAAGTGTGCCATTTCTCCATAATTATAACAGATTAGCTACCCTCGTACTCGGCATGCACTTCCTCCCCGACCCCCTCTACCTCGGGTCGGTGATCCTCCAAAGTGGGCAGCCAACCTTGGCAATGTAGGGTCTGTTTGCACCCGATATAGGTTCCTTCAATCCATCATCAAGTCATATGTCCAGCAATTCTGCTCGTCATGTCCTACAGATCAAAAGAATTGAAACCATTGTTGTTTTAGCTTTGGGACATACGCACCCAGCTGATGGGAATGGTTCGTATCGTGTATGCCTGCAACTCGACAATCATCGCACCATAGCGCAGATCCGCTTGATCGTGGTCGCAACAGGGCAGGTTCCCTACCTATACCTGGGCACAGCGGGCTAGGTCCTCCTACTTGCATATAGTCAGTTAGCAGAGGGCATTGATCCTCCATGTGGTCGGTCACTCAGCATCATATAAACTAGAGATCCATGCAGATGTCTTTACCTCGCTCTTTTCGTAGGTTTTTTATTTCCATGTGCATAGCCCTGAGTTCTTCTTGGATCTGTTGTACTCCTATTGAGGAATCCTCCCTTGGAGTAGCTTCTAAATTCATAGCGGCTTCTACAACTTTCTCCTATGATTCAAAGGTTTTTTGATTCATTGGCGTGCGCAGGTGAGGTAAAAACATGGCAATGAACCATTCTGTATGTTGTCTATCATCGTATTCGAACCCTCCTCCCTAATTGCCTTCTTTAACCATTGATCCACCTCCCATACTGATTCAAACGCACCTTGTTTAAAGTCTTTTACTTCCAATACTAATTGGGAATAAGAATTCGGCTTGTGGAATTGTTTCTTCAGAGAATTCTTAATATCCTGAATGGAGGCGGTTCCATTCTGGGCAATATATCGCATATAACAACCCAGAGATCTATCTTCGAATGCTAAGGATAGTTGTGCCCTTTTTATTGTATGATTGGCCACATTATGCGCAGTCTAGACGGAGTCTGCAATGAACCAGAATTGATCCATGTCCTCATCGCCTACCCCTTTGAAGGTGGGTAGTTTCAAATGCGCAGCCATATCGCTATCCAGGGACGATGTTATAGGCGAATTCTTACCCTTGCGTGCCCTATGTGGTGATGTATCTGGTTCCTTTTCTGGGCCATAGGCAGCCCTTCATCCGTCAAGGTTGGTCCGATAATACTTACCACTATGTTTCGCACTTCCTCCCGGATCCGAGGTCATTCAGTCGGTATGGCTACACAGAATGTTTTTCTCGCACAACAACTTCTTAATTAGTAATGGTAACGTCCTTAGAAAATTACCTCAGAATCCTTTAAATAATTAACACTCCACCTCAGAGTATGACACAGACTGATCAATGGCAAATTCTATCACAAATCCCCCTAGCACACTATCCACCCAGTGATCCACTGTGCGTGTAATAGTATTATCAGATTTTTCCGGCTGTTCAAGCAGATCTGGAGTCCACTGAGTGACTCGCTTGTCCTTCCATCACTTCTGAAACTCTACCAGCTTGGCCAGCCACTCCTAAAGCTCAAGTGCAAAGGTTACAAATAATATTTCATAGCTTTCAGTAATAATGTACCTATTCTTCCACCTTTCTGTCGTTAAAGTTTCACTTCAGTTTTCTTTTACTGAAAAATCCTGGATCTACCTTTCAAACCAGTCCTCGATCTCTTTCCTTTCAAGCTTCAAGTATTCTCTTGTCATTACCCAATCCCTTTCTCAGATCCCTTCTGGTCCCGGAAACGGAACCATTTTTTGGCTTGAGGGGTCCTGACCTAGGTTCGTTGTGCAAGGTTTGCCAAAAAACCCCTATACTACCGGCCCTTTTGGTAGTGACCTGCTTGCGCAGGTCATAGTCTCAGCCAAAGTAGTATGGGTGGGTGCTGGAACCAGGTTTTTGCACCCTGAGAAAGGCAGGGTAAGGCAAGCATGGTTGCATTCGGTTATATTACCTTGTCTCTGTGCAGGGTTAATTATGTGTCCAATTGCATCCATGTGCACTAGATATAGAATTATAACATCAACACAACAATACATAAACTAGAACAGATCTAGATCTACTTCAGTAAATAGACTTTCGCAGTAAAATATAACTAGAGAGGAACAATTCAATACACAAACCTTCGCAATGCAAGACAGAAAGAGCATAACATAGTAATTACCAGAAAATCATTCAACAGTACTTCACAGATTTAGATCTAATAATCTAGAATATTCATTCATTCATCAACCCTTACAATTCCCTTCCCAACCTGCGCACATAGCAGCAGGGTCCACACACAGTTGGACTAGGATCTCTGCGCACACAGCCAACAGGAGTCCGCTCCCCAAAAACCCCAATAGATCACTTACACAACAGATCTCATAAATAGCTCATCAAATCCTACTCCTTACAATCTGAAATGCCTCTCTATTTATAACATTCTATCTTTATCATTCCTATAGTCTGCAACCCATGGTTTTCGGACCCCTAGTCTACCCTTTAACCCCATTACAATGCTTTCGGGGCTTTGACCTGCCCCAAAGCCTCTGCACTATGCTAAATATAATCAAAATAAGAAAAAATGGACCAGTTTCATAGCTTGTTAGGAGACCCTGTTCCAAC
This sequence comes from Pinus albicaulis, assembly GCA_034641835.2. Lineage (NCBI taxonomy): Eukaryota > Viridiplantae > Streptophyta > Pinopsida > Pinales > Pinaceae > Pinus > Pinus albicaulis. Next base: position 168,315,909 of record CM076577.1, on the reverse strand, counting down.
AATATCTCATTCATAATTGTTTCATCTGAGTTCACAAGGGATGGATTCTTAATCCTCTTAAGCCTGTCTCTTGTGGGTTCCTTCCCCATTATTTCTCAACACCTCTGCATATTTTAAAAAGTTTCTACTCATTGTTCTATACTTGGCCCATTTAAAATCCATCTAGCTTCACAACCTTCCGAGCCCTCTCACAGTTTGGGGAATTCACATGAATCAGGCTCAGATGGTCTTCTCTTTTCTTTAACCACCAAAACCATTATTCCATTGACCCATATCCTATCAGAGGCATTTATGCAATTGTCCACACATAACCTCTAAATTTAAGATGTCCTAGGCACTAGTCTTTTGCAACTCAAGGATATCTTTAAGAGCTACAACATCATGCAACCTATGAACTCTCACCTCCCTTTTCTCCTATTTTCCATTATTTTCATAAATAAATGCTAATAAATGCCACTTTGACTTTCCAAAGCATTAGCCATTTCCTTTATCAATTTCCATAGCCATAATAAACCATATGAACACTAGCACTAGGAAAATTTTCCCAACATTCAACTTGGAATACATGTCCGATGACCAAGGTATTATTTTACCTTTATTAAATTTTATTACATGGATTTTTTACTAGGGTTGTTACATCCATCGATATAAATTTTATTTCGATATTACCTCTAGATCGCAAGATGTGACTATTTGAATTTTAGTGAATCATATGGTGCCATGTCATCATTCGCCACATGACACCTATTTAGTTCCCTCATGGCATCCACAACACTATCCTAGCCATCCTCCCAACACCACTTGGCATTGGTGTATCAGGTGTGGACCCTTTCATGGTGTGGTTACTGACATTTAAATGTGTGTGTGTGTGTGTGTGTGTGTGTATTAACTACTGACTCACACGGTCAAACCTCCTTTAATTTTATAAAAATATGTATGCTAAATTTATGGAACATTAATTACCAGCAACATTACCATCCCCCGGCTCCATTACCCAATCCCTTTTCATTGTGTGATTTGACGAGTTGTTCTGGAGATGGCCTTCCAAGATGACCTATATTATGGGTCTGTTTTGCGCCAATAAGAGGACAACCATGATTACGTTTATTCCAAAATATCCCGATGTCGAGTCACCCCATGCCATTTTAAAAGTGATTCAACATGGATCTATCGGGTCCAAACTTTAGGCTTACACATCCCTATGGGCCACTCCTCTGCATTTTTAATACCTTTCAATTGGTCCACAAATTCAACTCATAATTAATATCTTTGGCGATGTTGATCCATGTTCCCTCTGGAAATAGGTGGTAACAACATCATAATTGATCTCGTTACTACCATGACATCGTGGTTTTGAGTCATCTCATCCCCTCCTTAAGTATCGCGCATGGCGAGCCCTAAGAAGATAGAATTTGGGATGGGAAGTTTCTTGTTATTTTATGCACTACTCCCCATCTATGTAGGTCCCATCTACACCTTTTAATGATGCCATATTCCCCTTGCATGGGTGATTTTTTCTCCCAAAATCTAATGATCTACCTCCACCCCACCTTATCTTTTTCCATGTTGACACCTTTTCCAACTCATCTTAGTCCTCGTCATCATGAGTGTTCTATTTAAGTGACCCTCTGAGTGTCAAATGTTATCCCGAGTGACACTTGATAGATTCCAACATGACATTTGATGCTGATTCCTCCATCTCGTGACATGACCTCTGGGTTATTCTCATCTATACTTCTGTCAAAATAAAAGTCACAAAACGAGAAATAAAAAACGCCAAGGGTTATAATATTAGGTCTTTTGCATGACTTCACATTATGAACCATTTTTTAAAGAACTTGGCCATAACTTAGCTAAGGTGGTTCTATAATCATGTGGACTTATGTTTTAGCACAACCATCGACATTAATATTTTATGACACATGTATTATACTATCCTTGTTGAGCCTATGATGGGAATACCCTTCCTAGGTTCTTGATGTGTGAAATGTAGACCACATTCCAGGGAAATTTCCACTCATCCTATGAGAGACATGTGGTCCCTTGGATCCCTGATGATTTACATGAAAATAAACTTATCATGCTCCAGATAAATTCAGGTCTCTTTTGAGGGACACTTGAGCGTAACAAAACTTATAAATGTAGCCAAAATCATACAAAATCCAAAAGGCAACAAGGATTGACACTAGAGTTGGGAAACTATGTATAAGACAAAAAATCTTTATTAGGTGTGGAGCCTAATTATCTTCCTTATTTAGATGTATAGTCGTGTTGGACCCCTATTCTTAGCAAGGTGGAAACGCCACCTATAATTTGATCATTGTCAAGGGGGTCCAGTGGGGCGGTGATGACCTTTTGGAACCCCCCCTGGCGGGGGTTTTGGGGGTAGCACCATTGAAACTAAAAAAAAATGTAAAATTTCCTTGTAAAATATTGTAATTTCGTAGTCAATTTGGGTCGTTCATTAGGGAGATGATCTGACAGTAGAATTTATTTTTAATTTAGGTTCTTTTTTCCTAGAAGGAAACCCCTCTATTGTATGAGGGTATTGTATTATTTCTGTATATGGAGCTAATACTCTAAGCGAGAAATAGAAAGGGGGATTGTGTGAAAGAGTAGAGGATATTACGGTGGAACTATTGTAGGTTGTGTTTCTTCATTTTTTTGGATAATAGAAAGGAAGGAATGGATGTTTCCATGGACGTAGTCCAAGTTGGGTGAACCATATATATTTTTTTCTCACTTATTTTATATGTTTTTTGTGTTTTTGTTTCCACATATTTTATTTGTTCCATTTCTCTATAATATATAATTTTCTAACAACTGGTATTAGAGTCGAAGGTCTATTAGGATGATAAAATCACAGGAACAAAGGGTTCCTAGTTCGAGTGGAAGGAATGGTGGAAGATGGTAGGTTTAGTGTCAAGAAATTTAATGGCCAAAACTACCCATTGTGGAAGATTCATATGGAAGGTTATTTATATCATAAAGATATATAACTTCCATTGAGCACAAAAACAAAGAAGTCGTCGAGTATGATAGATGTAGAATGGGAGATTCCTAATAGAAAGGAACTTGGAACAATATGGTTGTGCCTCATGGAGTTAATAGCCTTCAATATTTCTAAGGAAACAACAGCAGAGAGTTTAATTAAGGCATTGGTGAAACTATATGAAAACCCCTCAACATCAAATAATATATTTCTTACGAAACATTTATTTAAGATAAATATGTCAGATGGTGGATATGCTGCTGGCCATTTAAATGAATTTAATATGGTTACCAGTTAGTTAAGTTTTGTAGGGGTAAACTTTGTTGATGAATTTGGGGCTCTGTTATTTTTATGCTCATTTCCAGTAAGTTGGAATGGTTTAGTTATGGCCATTAGTAACTCTGTCTCTAGATCTAGTACTTTAAAGTTTGATGATGTTGTCAGTGCTATCCTTACCAAGGAAATGCGACGGAAATGCTCTAATGAGACATCGAGTAATGATTTGAGTGTAGAGACTAGGGGAAGAAAAATTGAAAGAGGAAAGGGCTTAGCATATTACAGTAAATCAAGGAAATGAATATCCAAGACCAGATCGAGGATAGTGTGCTATAAATGCGGAAAGAAAAGACACTTGAAGAAAGACTATAAATCTCGGAAGGGAAAAGAAGGAGATGCACAGAAAGAAAAAAATCACGAAGAAAGTGTGATAGGTGATGTGTTAAAATATTCCTTGATTCTTTCTTTATAAAATGTTATTGATTCCTGGGTGGTAGATTCAGGGGCTTCATTCCATGCCACACCCTATAAGAATCATTTTCATGACTATGTTCAAGGAGATTTTGGACATGTTTGTCTGGGGATGATAAACCCTGTAAAATAATTGGAATGGGTAAAGTTATTGTAAAAAAATAGAATGGAAACCAATGGTTATTAAAGGAGGCAAGGCATGTTCAAAATCTAAAGAAAAATATTATTTCAATCTAGGGAAGTTAGACAGTCATAAATTTCACAGATAAAACCTGGAAGGTCACTAAAGGAGCCCTGGTAATATCAAAAGGAGAAAAGGTCGATACATTGTATTTATGCAATGGTATTTATAACTCTGTTAATGCTTTAACTTCCAAGGGAACAAATGCAACATTATGGCATCATAGGCTCGGAAGCATGACTAAGAAGGGGATGAAGATTATTCACTCAATATATTTTTTTGTCGGGTTTGAAGAATATTGATTGGGATTTATGTGAGAATTGTATTTATGGAAAACTAAAGAGAGTTATATTTCTTAGAGTCAGGAAAAAAAATAAGAGTGAAAAATTAGAGCTTGTATATACAAATGTATGGGGAACTTCTCAAGTATCATCTCTCGGTGGCTCTCGTTATTATGTTACCTTTATTGATGATGTAGCTAGAAAAATTTGGATTTATTTTATTAAGAATAAATATGATGTATTTGATACTTTCAAGAAATGGAAAGCTTTGGTTTAGATTAAGACAGGAAAGAATTTGAAGTGTCTGAGATCAAAAAATGGAGGTGAATATTGCAGCAAAGAGTTTGATTGGTATTGTTCATAGCATCGAATTTACAGAGAGAAGAGAGTTCCAAGAACACAACAAGAAAATGGTGTGTCTGAAAGGATGAACAAAATAATCATGCAGCGTGAAAGGTGCATGAGATTGCATGCACATTTTCCTTTACAATTTTGGGCAGATGTTGTATATACTACTATTTATCTAATAAAAAGAGGGTCTTCAAGTTCCTTCGATGGTGGTATTCCAGAGGAGGCATGGATAGGAAAAAAGGTAAACTACTCCTTTTTAAAGCCTTTTGGTTGTGAGGCCTTTCTCCATATTAATAAAGAAAATAGAACAAATCTTGAGGCAAAATCAAAGAAATGTACCTTTATTGGATATGGTGTTAATTACTTTTGGTGTCTCTTATATGATTATGAAAATAACAAAATCATTAGGAGCAGATATGTAATATTCAATGAAAAATTCTTGTATAAGAATCAGTTACAGGAAACAAAACTGGAAAAAGAAAACAAAGATTACAAAGTTCTTGATGAGATCACAGAAAAAGGAAAGGTGCCTGAAAATAACAATAATCAACATCCACAACAACAAAAACCACCACAATAGCAACAAGCACCTAAAACACCTGAAAGTGGTGTCAGAAGATATACTAGGACAGGTAGACCTCCTGAATGATACTTTCCCTCATTATATTATTTATTGTTGACTGATTTTGGAGAACCTGAATCTTATGAAGAATTAATGCTGGTCGAAAGTAGGAAGAATTGGGAGCTAGCCATGAAAAAAGACATGAAATCCTTAATACATAACCAGACTTGGGACTTATTCAGGTTCCCTGTAGGTATAACAACATTGTAGAATAAATGGGTTTACAGGCTGAATGAAGAAGATGGAGGAAAATAGAGGTACAAAGCTAGACTTTTGGTGAAGGGATTTGCATAGAAGAAAGGTATTGACATTGATGAAATACTTTCTCCTTTTGTTAATATGACTTCAATCAGAAATATTTTAATGCTTGTAGTAGCGGAAGGTTTTCATCCTGAATAGTTAAATGTAAAGAAAACATTTCTCCATGGAGATATGGAGGAAGTGATCTATATGCAGAAACCACAAGGATATGAGGTCAAAAGGAACAAAAAATTAGTGTACAAGTAAAGAAGAGCTTGTATGGCTTAAAATAGGCTCCAAGGTAGTGGTATATAAAATTTGACAGGTTTATGTCTAAACAAGGTTATACTAGATGCCACTTTGATCACTATGTTTATCTGATAAAGAAAAATGATGGCAGCTATATTATATTTTTATTATATTTAGATGACATGCTTGTTGCAGGGTATAACATGCAGGAAATAAATGTGCTCAAAAGAAAATTGGAAAATTCATTTTCAATGAAGGCTTTGGGAGCTCCTAAACATATCCTTGGTATGAGAATAACTAGAGAGAGGAACAATCACAAATTAACATTGTGTCAGAATGAGTACATACAAAAGGTGTTGAAAATATTTAATGTGCAGAATGAAAAACCAGTTAGTACACCTTTCGCTAGCCATTTCAAACTTATTAAGGAGATGAACCCCAAGACCTAAGAAGGAATGCATGATATGTCTAAAGTTCCATATGCATCAACAGTTGGAAGCTTAATGTATGCAATGGTCTGCAGAAGGCCTGATATTGCACTTATAGTAGGAGTTGTAAGCAGGTACACGAACAATCCAGGAAAAGAGCATTGGATGGCAGTGACATGGATTCTCATATATTTGAGAGGTACCACAAATCAAGAGTTATTCTTTGGTGGTTTAAACATTTCTCTACAGGTATATGTTGATGCAGATATGGTTGGTGATAGAGATAACAAGATGAGCACTATAGGGTATGTATTTACTTTAAGTGTAACAACTCTCAATTGTGTTTAAAAAATGCAAAGTGTTGTTGCACTTTCAACAATAGAAGAAGAGTATCTTGTTGCTACAGAGGCTAGTAAAGAAATGATTTGGTTACAAAGGTTTATGAATGAATTGGGTAATAAGAATGAGATGGGCAGGTTATACAATGACAACTAGAGTGCCATTCATATTGCAAAGAACTCAACATTTCATTCTAGGACTAAAAACATATATCTCAAGTACCATTTCACATGGTCAGCATTTGTTGTTGGATAGTTGAAGCTGGAAAAGATACACACTAGCCAGAATCCTGTAGATATGCTAACAAAATTTGTAGCCAGGGAGAAAATATGATTATTCTCAATTTTAATTGGTCTTCAAGTATCATTATGAAGATGAGAAACAACCAGGTCCAAAGTGGAGAAATTTCTAACAAATGAAGCAGCAGTGGAGTTGCTACAATCAGTCTCCTAGTGGGAGATTGTTGGGTGTGAAGCATGATTATCTTCCTTATTTAGATATATTTCCATGTTGGACCCATGTTCTTAATGGGGTAGAAACAATGCCCGTAATTTGATCATTGTCAGGGGGGTACAAGGGGGGTGATGACGACCTTTTGGAGCTCCCTCTACTGTGGGGTTTCAGGGGAAACGCCCCTGAAGCTAAAAACAAATATAAACTTGCCTTGTAAAATATTGTAATTTTGTAGTCAATCTGAGTCGTTGATTAGGCCAATGATCTGACGGTAGAAGTTATGTTTAATTTAGGATTTTTTTGCCATAGAAAGCAACCCTTTTTTTTTATGAGGGTATTTTATTGCGTCTATGTATGGATTGTATACTCTGAGCGAGAAATATCAAGGGGGACTGTGTGAGAGAGTAGAGGATATTAAAGCATATCTAATGTAGGTTTTGTCTCTTCATTTTGCTGGATAATAGAAAGGAAGTACTGGTTGTTTCTGTGGATGTAGCCTAAGTTGGGGAACTAAATATATCTATGTCTCCCTTGTTTTATATGTTTTATGTGTTTTTGTTTCCGCATATTTTATTTGTTCCATTGCTCTGTAATATATAATTTTCTAACACCCTCCACCCAACTGTTTCGTCAATTCAGTGTTCCTAAATTGTCTTCATTAATTATCAACCAAGGCTAGTAAGCCGATAAAGTGTGATGCACCATATGTGCTTAAGCAACCTATTTCTTACTTCGTTGTGTTTGTGTTTTTATATTGTTTTTAGGGGGGTTTTTTCTTTGACTTCTTTGAAATCACTAACCTAGAATTATGAAAAAGATTTAACTTAATCTAATTTAGCTTTAGAAGGAAGAAAAGGAAGTGTAATAAAACTAATCTAATTTTCATAAAATCAAACCTAAGGCTAAGAATTAGGTTAAGACCTAGTTTTGGAAATCAAAGCATCTGTTTATTTGGTTTGTTAATCCTAATCCATGGATCTACTTCTAAAAGACTAGAAATGATATTCCTATGAAAGCAATAAATGAATCAACTATTGCACCCTTCAGTTATCTCTCATCCAATTGTTAGGAGTGACCTATTGAGATGGAGTTTAGTAAATGCTAGTACTTTAGCATGCTAAGGCTATAAAACATAAAACAAAGAATGCAAATGAAAGCATCTAAGATGTGTCTAGCTACTCCAATTATTCAATTGTAAAGAGTGACCTTCTTTGAAGTAATGTCTGCGTAAGCTAATTACATCTATTTTGAATTAAAGCACTACGAAAGCTCTATAAATAACCCTGAAGTTGCATTATAGTAAATGATTCAACCATCCTTTCTTAATATGTTCAGATTATTTCTTTATGGAGTGGTTTTTATAAATATGTCTGCAGTAAAATGAGGGTCTTGAAGGTAAAAACATGCAAAGTCTAACTAAGATCAACCAAACGTATAATTGACTTTTCAGTAATACTCAAATGTGAAGCTTTGAACCTCTTGAAATATCTTTGGAGAAATCAATTATGCCTTTGATTATTAGCAAGAAAATGACAAGAAATAAGAGAAATTAAACCACTGCACATGTGAAAAATTTAACCATTAATATAAATTTAGTATACTGGAAATGGTTTTCATGAGTATAAATTTGACACAACAACTGGAAATTCTATTTTATGAAAAGGAAAAGGAAAGAATAGTAAAGCTAAACAACCATGGTTTCCAGCACTTCAATCCTTATTCCAATATTGAAAACAAAATTTCTATCTTCTTGAAATGTTTTGGAGGAACAAGTCTGCCCAATTGCAATTTATCATTAAACTATTTGAAAAAGACTAGAAATGAAGCATAACCGAAATTACTAAACAAAATGAAGGAAATCTAACTGGAAAGCATAATAAAAACCTCCTTTAGAAAAGGGGGCCCTCTGCTACTAAGTTGGTTGACTCCTAGCTTGTCAAATGTGCAATCAAGCAAGAATTTGGTAGATGAACTTCTTTATTAAAACAAAGTCTAGAAAACAGAGTATCCTCTTTACAAATCTGAACTGTACTAAACTATCTTTTTGGTCTTGTACAACCAATATTTAAAGGAAAATACATAACTTTGTATGAGATATACTTGCTACAGGTGGCTAATTCGATTTAGACTTGCAATAGGACTGTTGGACACTTTCTAATTCGAATTTAGACTTGCATTACGACTGTTGGACTCAAATCAAGAGTCCTACTGCATTTGGATAACATAGTTTCACTCCACCTTTGACCATGAGTTTATGCTTGCTTTTTTGTCCATCTGGACCGAGTGAGTAGGATAGAATCCATGTAGGCATCATTCTAGAAACACCCATGTGACCTAATTCCTTAGTTGACACCTAGAACCTGCTAAACCATGAGAGTGGCTACGGAACACACAGTTAGCTACAGAACAAGCTACATTCTATATCTAAGATGCAAAAATCTATCCAAATAGAAAGAGCATGAAAATATAATATGGAAATCATTTAAATGCATCCTTAAGACAAAACATAGCATTTTTCATCGATTGGGGTTTGTGTTGTTATGGGAAAGTGATGGAAAGGTGTGAGAAAAACTATCAAAGTGAGGGTAAATATGAGGTTCAACATACCCCCACTACAAAATCATTGCATGTTCTCATGCAATTTGCCAATAATGTGACTTCTTCTCCCCTACATTCGCTCTGATACCATTGCTAGCACATCTAAATTTCTTCTTTTGTTCTTCTTTGAAGTGACTATCATTCTAGGCCTTCTCATAAGAAGCTAGAACTTGAGGTTAATGACTGCTCTATTCAATAACTTGTTCTTCCTCTTCAATTTCCTATTTTTCTTATACCACAGTCCTAGATGCAAAATAGTATTATCATGAATTGCCTTGTCCAAATTGTTTTGCTCCTTCAAGATCTCATTCTTTTTTTTGATATGTCTGTTCAATATCTCTAGTTCATAGATATCCTGCTTGAGAGCATCAACTAGAGGTTCTTGTGGATTGAAAGAAGTTTTTGGGTTCATTGATGCACTTCTTTTCTCCAATGATTCATAATCATATATCTTTTGTTGCACTGGGTCTATACTTGGATATCTTCTGCTGGGGCTACTGTTGGGCCTTAGTTTTGGTCTTATTTTGCTCAAAGAAACTTACTAATCCATCTATTTCCCATCCATTTTCCATTCATTTATTCCATTTTGATATATATTTAATATCTATTCAGGTATTTAATTTTAATTTTTCAATTTCTAAAGTTTTTATGAAAGTTTGGTTTTTAGTGCAAAATTGGCAGATTCAGAAATTCCCGTAATAGCTCTATGGTTGATGTGGTTGCAGGACATTTGGGCACGAATTGAATGCATGGATGGACAGCTTGGCAACTAGGATTAAGCCACCTATGCTTAGTTCGAACAGAACAAGCTTTATTAGGCCCATTTGGTGCTAGTCAATCATGACTAGTCATTCAGAAATCCCATAGAAATAGGGCAGTTTTGAGATTCTATGGGATTGGTCATATTTCTTGGGATAAGAATAATGAATTCGACTTAGATAGGTGGATGAGAGTAGATGGGTTTTTTTTAGTGAAAATAGATCAGTTTGTTTCATGAGACTTCTTATTTAAAGCCAAAGCTTTGATGGCTTATGTATTATTGACTTATTATACTTTTATATTGTGACAACTTTGGATTGAGGAGTTAATTTGAAGACTTGTGTTGTTATTATTTTGCTGTTCAATTCTATGGATGTGTAACTGAAGTTAAGCTTCTGAGATCATTTATCAAGTGTGCAAGGCAAGGGTGGAAGGGCCCCCATTCCAAGCTAAGTACACTTTCTTGTTAACTAGTTTTATTTCCTTGTAATTTGATGATTGAAGAACTGGTTTTTCAAAGCTTTATTTCAGATTGCTTAATGGTTCATGCATAATGATTGATTTCATTAGTTCATAGCTTATTCATCACTTTATCAATTTGGAAAAACAAGTGTTCAAGTTGAACATCCCTTCTACTAAAATGATGAATTACAACTAGTTTCTTTGGTTTGCATGCAAGTAGTTTCTTATTGTGATTTGAGTATTGAGATGAATAAATTATGATGAAATACTTTATGTGTCTCTTAAGTTAAGAGCTTCTTTCATTAACAATTTATCCATCTTAATTTCTTGATTTTAATCTCTGATTCATTAAGTGATAGTTGAGGTAAAGGTGGACTTCTTGAGTCAAGAATCATCTCAATATTTTTCCTCTACTTTGAACAAGTTGAATTAGAGTTGTAGGATGTATTACTTTTGAATAAATTATCTTTCAAGGTTTGATTATATTTGATCTTCACATATAGTGAACTTGTCTCAAAGCATAAACAACCCGGATTGATAATAAATAATTGTGTTAGTTTAGGTACATAAATTAGCTCAACAGCTACCTTCAAAATTATGAATTGGAGAATTTTAAGGACTGTGTGGAGGAGAAATGTTGACAGGAGATGGTATTGGGGATGTAGAGGATATGGATGATATGTGGTATGAAAAAGATTGCAATAAAATGAAATGATGATTTTTTAAGGAAACATATGATATCCATATTATACATGCTTAATGTTTTAACCTTGCTATTTAAAATATTTTTTTTCACTTTACCTTTTAGAACTTAACCTTTTCGTGTATTTCTTTCTTTGGTGTTGATCCTTAGGTACCCTTTTAGCATGTTGGTCTTCAAAATAGAATCCTTCAATTTCCTGTAATCATCATTCGTTTGTAGATTGTACAATTGTGTCAGTATTGTTGAATAATATGTGGTTGCAGAATGTAATCTCTAAAAAGAAATGAATTATGGCTATGGGATATGGATATGAAATGAAATGGAATGAAAGTGTAATATGACTTGTGAAATGGAATGAAAGTGAGTGAGATGGAGTGAAAGTGGAGTGAGATGGAGTGAAAGTGTAAAATTAAATGAATTTAGCAATATCTCTCAAATGGTACATCGAATTCTCCTGAAATTTTCTGAGGTTGTTACCATTAATATTATGCATCTTTCCATCAAACATCTTAACCAATGGTTGCATGGATCTCGAGAAAAATGAGAAATGGATGTAGGTGAAAGTGGCCAATGTAGAAATTAGCTGAATAAATCACTTATTCACTGAAGATTAACCTGGTCATATATCAATTTCGAATTGCATACATAACACATAACCTTCTTCTACGATTAATTGTCACATGCGGAAATAACAGAAGCAATCTCACATCAATCTAACTTCACACATTAACTCAAGAGTGTATGGGGAAAGCCTATAGCTGGAAAACCCCGCAGCTATTGTGTATATTATAATGGAGAAATCAAGTAACCAAACAAGTACAATACCCTCACAAGTACTCGCACTCTCTCATGAAGTTACTCACAACCGACTCGCCTTTGGGAACAAGTCCGAGGTTCAAAACTCCCCGCCAATTGCCTTACCTCTAGCCGCGCAATCATGGCCTCGTATATGAAGAGTTCAAGGTTCGAATCCCCTTCCCTTGATTGCGTAATTGTCATGGACAATTCCTCCAAGTGTAATGCAAATCTCATGCAAAACAAATCTACCAACCGATAGCTTTACTCACCCTTTCATCTACCTCTTCCACTGGTCTCCACTGAACTGATCATGCACTGTAGTGAACTGAAGTGTTCTTGAGTTGACTAATGAGTTAATATTTAGTAAATTAAATATTATTTAATTTAATCCACTCATATCTAGTTTATTAGTTAGTTAACTAATCCCAACTAGTTCAACTAAAACAAACAGAACACAACTCCACTATCTGTCCCGTTAACTCCTCCAAAACTCCTGCCACTGAAGTCTAACCGAAGCCAACCATGCAAGATGCCATCAAACCCTAGGAACCACGTGATTCCTTGTGTCAGTTGCATGAGCCACCTCCATGACTCAAACTGAAGTGCGCCAAGAGAGAAAACTGCTGTTTATAGTCAAAATATTATTAAGGGTAAATAATATTTGACTTCCATATTTTTAGGAGATCAGTCTAAAAATAGCCTGGGTCCTAAAAATTAGGGTCTCATCTAGTTTTACCGACATGTCGCATACCCCAAGAATCTCCAAGTAGAATTCCCAAATTATGCTCCGTATGTCTAAAAATAGACATAGTCTAAAAATAGACTTTGCGCCAGAATTTGCCTGCGGGCCCACTTAGTGAAGGCGACTTCATTTCACTAAGCTCCATCATCTTGCCGCATTCTCAACACTCCCTCTCAGCAAGATATGGATTATCTGCAACCCCTATCCTGCCTCTGTGGAATTCGAACTTGCTCCTGGTGAGCGCCTTCGTCAGGATGTCGGCATCCTGATCCTCCGTGGGAACATATGAAAGCATCATGATTCTCCGCTGAACACAATCTCTGATAACGTGCTGGGTTTATAATATTAAAAATCCCTAGGATTTATTGATCTATTAGGTTTATTAATAGTCTTGTGGGTTTATCAATACTTTAGGTTTAAAACCTTAATTCCTAGGTTTTACTAAGGACTTATCTTTTAAATATTGATCCCTTAGGTTTATAATATTTTTCCCTTGGACTTACTAATCCTTGGTCTTATAATATTAAATTCCTATGTTTATTTTCTCCTTAAGTTTATAATATTAATAATTCCTTTGATTTATCATTTAATACCTTGGGTTTATTAATCCCTTGAGTTTAAAATATTAATTCCTAGTGTTTATTGATTCCTTGGGTTTATTAATTGTTTGGGTTTATTAATCATTTCTATTTATAATATGAATTCCTTGGGTTTATAATATTAATAATCTCTTGCATTTGTTGATACTTGTATTTTTAATATTAATAATCCCTTTCGTTTATAATATTTATAATCCCTTGGGTTTATTAAAATCCAGTATTAAGGGCTAAATGCTATTCCTATGGTTTAATATTAATCCCTTGAGTTTTCTAATTCTTTGGGTTTGTAATATTAATCCATAGTGTTTTTAATCTTAATAATTTGTTGGGTTTGCTAGACCATAATATTAATGATTAAAGACAAGTTGTATGGTTTAATATTATTCCCTTAGGTTTATAATATTTATCTCTTTAATTAATTAATTCATTGGGATTATAATATTAACAATATCTATGGTTTATTGATCATTTGAGTTTATAATATTAGTAATCATGTGAGTTATCAATTCTTTTGGGTTTAAAATATTAATTCCTAGGCTTTATTAAATTATTTTGTTTCTAATATTGATCCCTTGGGCTTGTTGGTCCCTTAGGTTTTTATTATTTATCCCTTGGGTTCACTAATTCCTTAGGTTTATACTTTTAAACTCCTTGGTTTATTAGTTGGTTGGGTTTATAATATTAATAATATCTTGGGTTTATTAATCGCTTGAGCTTAAAATATTGATTCTTAGGGTTCATAAATCACTTGGGTTTTAATATTAGTTTGTTGGGTTTATTGATTCATTGAGTTTATTAAAAGGTTGATTTTATTAACCATTTTTATATATAATATTAATGTTGGGTTTATAATATTAATAATCTCTTGGGTTTATTGACCCTTTGTGTTTACAATATTAATAATTCAATGGGTTTGTTTATCCATTGGGTTTATAATATTAATCCCTTATGTTTTCTAATTCCTTCGGTTGGTAATATTAATCCCCTAGGTTTATAATATTAATAATATCTTAGGTTTATTAAATCCAAATATTAAGGGTTAAATATTAGTGCTAGGGTTTAAGATTAATCCCTTAGGTTTATAATGTCTATCCCTTTGGTTTATTATTTTGTTGGGTTTATAATATTAAAAATACGTAGGGTTTATTTATCCCTTGAGTTTATAATATTAATATTCATGTAGGTGTATCCATCCTTTGGGTTTAAAATATTAATTCTAGTGGTTTATTAATCCATTGTGTTTTTATTAACTTGTTGTGTTTATACTATTAACAATACCTAGGGTTTATTGATCCATTGAGTTTATAATATTAATAGTGATGTAGGTTTATGATATTAATAATATCTTTGGTTTATTGAATCCAAATATTAAGGGTTAAATATTAGTGGTAGGGTTTAAGATTAATCCCTTATGTTTATAATGTCTATCCCTTTGGTTTATTAGCTTGTTGGGTTTATAATATGAACAATACCCGGGGTATATTTTATCCCCTGAGTTTATAATATTAATAGTCATGTAGGTTTATTGATCCTTTGGGTTTAAAATATTAATTCTCATGCTTTATTAATCCATTGTGTTTTTATTAACTTGTTGTGTTTATAATATTAACAATACCTAAGGTTTATTGATCCATTGAGTTTATAATATTAATAGTCATGTAGGTTTATCAATCTTTTGGGTTTAAAATATTAATTCCCGCATTTTTTTAATCCATTGTGTTTTTAGTATCGATCCCTTCTGTTTTTTTATCCCCTGGGATTATAATATTTCTCCCATGAGTTTACTAATTCCTTTGGTTTATAATATTAAAATCTTAGGTATATTTGTTCCTTAATTTTATAATATTAATAATTCTTTGGGTTTATCATTAATATATTGTGTTTAATAATCCCTTGAGTTTAAAATATTAATTCCTAGGGTTTATTAGTTGTATGTGTTTTTAATATTAGTTTGTTGGGTTTAATTCCTTGGGTTTATTAATCGTTTTAATTTATAATATTAATGCCATGGATTTATAACATTAATGATCTCTTGGGTTTATTGATCCCTTGTGTTTACAATATTAAAATCCCTTGGTTTCATTAAACCCCAATATTAAGGCTTAGATATTACTCTTAGGATTTAATATTAATTCCTTAGGTATATTATGTTTATCCGTCATTTTATTAATTTATTGGGTTTATAATATTAATAATCCCTAGGGTTTATTGATCACTTAGTTTTATAATATTGATATTAATCTATGTTTATAAATTCTTTGGGTTAAAAATAGGTATTCCTAGGCTTTATTAATCCCTTGTGTTTTTAATATTGATCCCTTTGCTTTGTTGATCCCTTCGGTTTATGTTATTTATCCCTTGGGTTTACTAATTACTTGGGTTTATAATATTATTCCCTTAGGTTTATTTGACCCAAGGTTTATAATATTAATAATTCCTTAGGTTTATAATTGAATCCCTTGGATTTATATATCCCTTGAGTTTAAAATATTAATTTCTAGGGTTTATTAATCATTTTTTTTCTTATATTGATCCTTGCTTCTCTTGATTCCTTAGGTTTATAATATGTATCATTTGGGTTTAATAATTCGTTGGGTTTACAATATAGATAATCCCTTCGGTTTAAAATGGTAATTAATAGGGTTTATTAATTTCATTTGTTTTTAGTTTGATTCCTTCAGTTTGTTGATCCTTATGTGTATAATATTTACCCTTTGGGTTTACTATTTAATTGGGTTTATAATATTAAGCTCTTGGTTTATTATTTGTTTTAGTTTATTATATTAATAATCACCTGTTTTTATTTAATCCCTTGGATTTATTTTATATGTTTAATTTACCTTAAGAAAATATATGAAAGATATTAACAATTATATTAATAAGTATATAAAAATTATTGAGGATACTACTAAAAGATATATAGTTATTATAAATAATAGTAAAATTCTATTATTATGTTATATTTAAATTACATTATAGTTTGAGTTATAACTATTAATATATTAAAAAAAATCATAATATATACCTCACTTTGCAGTAATATGATGCTTGAATGGTTCAGTTTTCTAATATTTATTCATGAACATTTTTCCTCTCAATCTTAAATCCGAGAAGTATAAATTTCTGGTTTAGATTTTAGCTTATTAGGTCGCAAGAGCTTCCTTGGCAAAGGGTGGTAGTGAATGGTTGGGTACTCAGAGCTTGCTTTGTGAATATTGTTTCTCCTTTGAAGCAGATAACAGTGAATTTTTGGTTGGTATTGAATGCTTGGGCAGTTTGTGGCTCCTTAGCAAAGACTGTAGGTCAAGTGGGGAAAAGGCTTCTGCGGCATATTGATTTCTCTTATATAAAATATTTGTGGCATCTATACCTTTTCTCTATGGTAATTTGTCATGTTATATATTATCTAAACTCTATGGTGGCATATATACCTTCTCTCTACAGTAATTTAACGCGTTCTGTTGCACTGAAGTCTCTTTCGCTCGTATATGAACTCTCTAGTGGCATCTATACCTTCCATTTTTGTTTCATTCACCCTTATATAAACTCTTTGGTGGAATATATGCCTCTCTCTATGCCTCACATTGGCTATGAAATACTCAATAAAACCCTAACAGGTGCATACATTCCCACTTTCCCTCCTGTTGTTATGTTTTGGTTATTTACGAAGAGAAGAAATATAAACCATTCCAAACTAGAATTAGCAACAGTGCTTGAAAACAACCACAAAATTGCTAGAAAATAAAACAATCACACTCGAGACTGAACTCTTAGGAATGAAAGGTAGAATTCAAGAAATATAACATAGTAATAAATCGATGGTTAAATTAAATGGCACCTTGAAAAGTAATATTTATAATGTAAAATAAAAACTACATAATAATTCATCTCTACATAACATAGAGAATAAAATAGATATTAAACCCATGAAAGAGTAAACTAATAAAATAATTATACTCCACCATGAGCACCAAAAAATAGGCTTACACCTTATAATTGATGGTATATAAGAAGAAAACAACGAAGATAAATTAGAAATATATATATATATATATATATATATATCAAATTCAAACAAGTTATCGCAGAGAAGAAATAAGGGTAGGAAATATAATTGAGCATAAACGCAGACTAATCCGGGTCAATGTAAGCTTAAATTACCATAAATTAGATATATTCATGAAATCCCCATTCCTAACAGGAAAAATAATATTTATAAATGAATATATCATTCAAGAAGACCAAGTTGAACTTAGGAAAGAATTACAAAATGTTAATGAGGAAAGAAGATAATGGAAATGGGAAATCATTAGGAATATGAAAGCTATTATTAGAGGTAGAGCCTGAAACACAAGTGATAAATAGGGATTGAAATAAATTTGGATCCTCTTTTTGAATTATCGTCGTTTTCCATGGTGTAAAGGTCCCATGTTATGTTGGATCCTAATTGATATCGATCTTATTGTCTTAGTTGAAACTTCGTAGCATGATTAATCTAGCGTCCTCACCTTGACAGACTCACTCGTTGGTCAACCTAGAATAACAAATCCCTCCGAAGGGATTTTTATGATAATACATTTCTATATAAGAAACATTGTTTCCTCTCACATCCTACTTCATAAAATCGACCCCTTCAACTAGTACTTTTAAATCGATATCCCTACTTCTACAACCAATAGGATCATTCTTGCAATATTCTATTTCGCTCCTATCAACTTTGAACCATATAATAAAAACAACTTGGATAAGAATTTTCTTTTCAATACCATAGAAAAAGCCATCTACAATCTAAGGAATTATGGTAATATCCCTTTTCCTGTGAACTTTAATGCTAGAACTTATACTATCCAAGCTATTATGTTAAGTAACAACTCTAACACCAACCCCTTGTGGCTTGATCAACATTGTAACTTAGCTAATACATTCAAGAGAAGCTCTGAAGACATAAGTGAGAACTTATTTGGAATGGAGTAACTAAAATTTTTTATTTCCAAGGATCTAATCATTTCTGATGGTATTAAAAAGTAGCCATATTCTGGTCCAATGATTTGTTTCCATGGTTTGGGTAGAAATGTCATGGATTATGCAATTTTTGACACCCATGTCCTTAACGGTATTAAAAACTTTGAGCTACTTAATGAGTACGAGAATATCTCTCACAACACACCTTTATTTTTATCCATAAATCATGTTGTGCACACTACCCACATGTATGAGACCAACAAAAGAAAAAGACACATATGCTTTGATAATATTAATGTCAACCTTTTCTTAAGGGACTTAGAAATGGATTTAGGATCCCTGAATTATAATAACAATGATAAAATTTATTAGCATTTTACTACTAGTATTTCCACTACCATTAACAAGTTTTCTAATGAGACTTTGTATAAGAAGAATAATAAAAATTCCAATACCTGATATGAAAAAGACTTTAACATTTCTAGGAAAGTGATCAAAGGCACTTATAATGAAATCATTAAGCTCTGAAATATAAGCATAAAAAAAAATATCATAAAAAATAATAAGAGGTCATATATTAATAAGAGACAAGATCATATTCTCCACCTTTATAAAGTGGTGCCAAGAAAGTTTTGGTAGAATGTGCTTGTTCGTAAAACTAAATATAATCATTATGTCCCCATAGAAAATTGGCACAACTATCTTAGGAAGTTGTATTACTCTCCAGACACCAAGAGCACCATTTTAAACACTCTTATTAATGAGGATATATTTTCTTTGTAAGACATTGAGTATTGGATTAAAAAGCTCGCTAATGGGAAAGCTAAAGATATTGAAGAATACCAAGATGAGATATTTAAAATGGGAAGATCTATCCTCATTCTTCATCTCCAGAAGCTTCTCAATTTGGTAGTAGATAATAGCTTCCCTAAGATTTGGACACAAAACCTTATTGGCCCTATTTTAAAATGGGTACAAAAGTGTTCCCTCTAACTACAGGACCATTATGATTAGCCACATTTTGGCAAAGGTATAAGGGCTAATTTTGGAGAAGAATCTTAGACTTTGGTTTGAAAACCATGGTAAACGAGTTAAAGGGAAAGCTGGGTTTAGGAGACGTAAGTTGACTATTGACCATCTTCTCACTCTTACGATCATTACAGAGGATTGTTGCAATGGTAAAGTCAATCCCTTCTGTTTCTTTCTCGAATTTAGAAAATATTTCGACATCGTTCCTCGAGATAATTTGTTGGAGAGACTTGAACATATCATTGCTCCTCCTAAACTAAGGATTGATGTGATTTTCCTCAACGATACTGTCCTTGACAAGATTAATCAAAACGATCATTGGTCCAAAGATATTAAATTCAATATCGGGGTTAAGTAAGGCTTTCCACCACCCCTTTCTTTTTTTGGCATCTATATCGATAACCTAGAGGAGTGTCTCAAAATTGTTAGTTGCAAGGGCACTAATATTGCTGGTATAATAATTATTATTCTCCTTTATTTCTATGATATTGTTCTTCTCGCAAAAAGCCATGATCGCCTAGAAAAGTAGCTTAAGACTCTTCATATAAACTGCCCTAAGATGACTATGACAATTAATACTGACACAACTAAAGTTATGATTGCTAAATCCCAAAATATCTCCCAGGGAAGTTTCATATATCATAACCATTTCTTAGAGGAGGTTTCATTTTATAAATATTTGGGAATTGACTTTCCTCATTAGCTCAACCAGAATTATAGCCTCGAGAAAATAATTATTGGAGGCTGGAAAGCATATTATGAGTTCAAAAAAATTGTAAGTCGAACTATCTTTGCATTTGGAGTAAAAAAATGTTCCTCTTTGAAACTCTTGTCACCCGTGTTGTCTTGTACGGATGTTTTTAGGGTTGCATTATATCTAGAGAGTCGTGGATAAATATTGAGATAATTCAAAAGCAAATGATAACCTATAACATCCAAATCAAGGGAAATACTCCCCATCCTATCCTCTTGGTTGAAGCTGGTCTATCCCCCATTGAAAGTACAACTATGTTTACATATCTTTTTTATAAGAAGAAGCTTTATGATATGGAATCTAAGTGGCTCCCAATAATCTCTTCTGGCTTTAGTCAAAACCCCCACCTTCATCTTAAGCACGAGAGTCATAAGGATACGTAGTCTTGGCTCAACTAGTGGGGGTTAAGGAGGAGATCAGTATGGGAAGAAAGGATAGTGTCAAAGATACTATTACCTCCAATTTTAAAGAAAGGTTGTGGGATGATAATTTTCTGGAGGGTAAAATAAATTTAAGATACTATAAGGAGGTGAGCAACCCCAACCTTGACAACTAGAATTATCTCTCTGTGTTGACCAGTGCTAAGAAAAAAATGAACATCTCTAGGTTAATAAATAATTCTCATGAGCTTCGAAGTGAAACTAGATGCTGGTCCACTCCAAAGACTCCCCGGGATGATAGAATTTGTCAAATTTGTGATACTAAGAGGGTGGAAGATGAAAAACACTTCCTTTTAGAATGCACAACTCTTACTCACATCCACTCACAATTCCCTAACATCTGCAACACTTCCAATATTTTTGACGTATTAAGTCAGCCCATCTATAAAAAGTTTGGAGCATTTCTTTCCTTTATTTTTGACCATAGAAACAAGATTTTGAAGAATCACAATTAGATTATTTTGCTTCTGGAGGTCTAGTAGACTGCATTGGTCTTAGTTGAAATTAATAATCATCATCACCACTATATATATAAATCGCATTATGAGTATAAAATAATTTATTTCAATATATAATATGCATATACTTAATATGATTAATATAATCCAAGTAAATATATAAAATATGTTTGAAGTTATATTCATAAATATATAATTATTATTAAAAATAACATAATGGTGATAATAAATACTTATTATTAAATCTTATTATTATGTTATATGTGGATTAGATTAAAATTTTAAATATAACTATTAATATATTAGAAAATTTTAATGTAAAACTAATATTACATTAATATTTAAGATAATTTTAACATAATAACACCTTTGTTTTTATCACCGAATCTTTGATTAAATGAGAAACCCAAGATCTCATTAATAAAATGGAGAGTTTAGTTTATTATAATTTTGATATTGCCTTTATATCCTATTTTGGGATGCACCGATCAAGGTGTCATAAGTTATAATTATTTATATAGTTATTAATAATCATAAATAGTTAGCCTTTAAGAAAATAGATCTAATAGTTACTAATGTGGTGAGCGTCCTTATATAGATTGTAGATTTTCGAAATACGACAACGATGTTTGACCTTGATTTCGTTTGTCAAAATTTGAGATATTATTGAAATGTGTAACTAAAATAAATTAAACACAGGTTGTCATCGTGAGAATGGTGTATGGACAAATAAAGCAGAGATGAGAGAACATAGTAAGTGATTCTCTGTACAATTACTATGAATGGAAGTTGATGATTTGGCTTCATCTAAGGAGGAAAGGCTTGTATCAGATAGTCATGGGAATTGAGAGGGAACCAATGTATGATGAGAAGTCTAATTGGCTTAATATATCTGACATGTCTTATGCAAGATTTTTTCTATCTATGTATGATGATATTTTTTATCAAATCATATATATTGTGTAACATACCCTGATAACCTCGTAGGAAAATGCATGGAGTTACGAATTGTTTTCAACATTTACAAATGTGTAACCTTATAAATTACTTTTTGTATTTCCACATTAACCATTTTAATACCCATCATCAACCCTTAGAGAAATATTTAGAAAAAATCATAGTGAGTTACACAACCATTAATTTTTCTCGTTGTAGCATATTAACTTATATTTCCTGCTATAATTATGCATCGATCCCATGATCATTTTAACTCAATTATTACATCACCTAATTGATAATATAAACATCACATCATGAAATAAATTAACATCACAAAAATGACACAATGAACAATCACATCATTAAACACCGATATACCCTGGAAACCCCGTAGGGTGAAAACCAACAAACGTTTAATTTTATTATTAAATTCTCATGAAGGTTTTCACCCCTCACTCAATGGTTATAAGGAAGTCCATCCCTTGACCATTTTCATAAAAATTACATAGAAAATTAATCTTAAATAAAACATAACTAGTTATAAGCTATTATAATCATCATGATACTATTTGCCCACGAATCCTCAATTGATGTCTTTGTTGTCAGATTGTTTCCTTCAATGGGTCATCGTGCAATTGGAACTAGTAAACCTGCATGGACTAACAACTCTTTATCTTCCACAATGTTAAACTTGTTTTTTTTTTCTCAAGTCATCCTTCTTTCGTGCCATTGATGTCATGAGCACACCTGATTTCATGATTAGATAAAATATTAATAAACCAATAATCAATCTCTATTTGTGACACTTCAACAAATATTTGTATGCATGTATAAAACATAACCAATTTGACATGAAATGCCTTCTTTAGCATCATTTCACATGCATTAATAACAATTAAATCACTATCAAGCATCATCTTTCTAGCAACCGCTAACAAAATCTTGAATTCACTTTCATATTGTTTCCAAAGGAAAGATAACATATTATATAATAATATTGTGCATGAAAATGCATAACAAGCTTTCAAGATAACTATCCCAACAAGAAATTTCCTTTTTGTCTACTCTTATGTTTTCTTTTCCAAAGGGATTAACACAATATATTCTATACTTATGCATATGAATGCATGTTCTTTTCAAAACACACCTTTTCCACACAAGAGCTATTCACATTGGCTATACTTATAACAATGCGAGCTTTATTTCAAACCAAGTTAACATACTAGTTATAATTTTGTGCATGTAATAAAATAACCCTTTTTTTTCTTTCATGTAAAACATGTATTTCTTTCCAAAAGAAACTAAATACATATTTCATGGAAAAATAAACACATTTTCTTTCCCAGTGGTCAAACGCATACCACTTATTCTTCCATACATGCAAAGGGAAATGTCCCCCTCATCCAAAAGATCTAATCCCAAAACTATACTTTTTCCATGCATCCAAGCATATATATATGTTTCTCTAAATAATCTTACACAATAAAGCATGTCATTACTGTTTTTCCTCTCTAAGAATCTAATCCAATAATGCATACAAGGATATATTTTTCTCTTCTATTCTTTTTGAAGAGTTCTAACCCAATAACTGCTTCCTTGCATACGATTATATATATTTATTTTACAAGGAATTTAACACCTTAATTATTCTTTTTCCAAAACATAGATAATTCAATAGCTATTATGCATGAAATAGATAATATTTCTTTATCATTTCACATATTAGAGAGATTTGTAATATTTTTTCAAGAAATAATATGAATAACAAATCCTTCTCAAATAACACAACCAATTGCCTTTTACGCGAAGGTTTTATGTGAGCTACCCCTCACATAAGTTATTTATATCTTTTTACATGACTCAAACCCCTCATGCATGTAAAATCACATAATAATTTCTAGTAGATCAAATATACTAGATATTATTCATGTGTACTTAAACACATACTCTCTTCAAGAGTCCAATGTTTCTCTTTAAAATTTTTAATGCATATACTTGTTAATTATATAAATTAATTCCTTTTAAATAATCATCACCATAATTATTACGTCTTATGTACATAAACAATTATTCTTATCTCATTGAAAAATGAAATGGAATCACAATGTTTTACTATGTTTTTTCCTGTTTTAGTTAGCCAATTTGTACGCGTATTTCGAACATATGGAAACACCTTTCAAAACACTGAAAGAGGTTTTTGTTTGGAACAAACTTATTAAGAATAACCTCTATAAGGTTTTTCACAGGTGTCATGGTTTTTAAGATTCGAATGAATCTTTGATGCCCAATTTTGCAGATTTAGATATTAAATAATTTCATGTTTTTGTCATCAAATTTAGACACGGTTTCCAACCAAATGGAAACAAATTTTGGAAAACCAAAAGAGGTTTTTATATATAAATAGCTCATTACAAATAACCTCTCTTATTTTTTACACAGGTGTTAATTTTTGGAATAATCGAACAAATTTTTGGAGCTCATTTTTCCAGAATTAAATATTAAATAATCCCTTGTTTTTATCATCAATTATAGACACGAGACATGGGAAACTAATTTTTAAAATATGAAAGAGTATTTTTGTCTTAACATCCTCTTTTATAAAAACCTCTTTCACTTTTTTCATATCTATTTCGGTTTGGGAGATACAAAGTCATACTTAGACCCTATTTTCCAATAACTCATGCAATTCACAGAATTATTTAGCCATGAAAATATTTTATCAATTCACAACACATGAATTATTCTCATAAGTCAATGAATAAGACACTTATTCCTCTATGAACAAAATTGTATAGAGGTTTACTCAAGAATTAATGTTAATTCTTTATCACGTGAACTTTTTCTTGCAAATAAATTCAATCATTATATCATCATGACCCATATGCAAACAAAAGGATTTTCAAAGAATAGGGTTACTTATCTTTTGATGCATGCTTGGAATACCCTCTTTCTCTTCCTTGGCTCCATTCTCCATGTATTCTCCCATTCTCCTCTTCTATTTCTCTCATAGGCTTATAATAAATAAAATTAATAAAATGGAATAGCTTTTATAAATCATAAAAGCATTCCATCTTTTTCTAAATCATAAAAGAATTCCAGCTTTTCTAAATCATAAAAGAATTCTAGCTCTTCTAAATCATAAAAGCATTCCATAAAGCATCCATAAATCTGTTTTTTCCTAAATCACAAAAGCACTCCATAAATCTCTCATGCTTTTATTTTTAAAGCTAGATTTAGTTTTTCCTTATGAAAAAAATATCACTTATCCATACCTTTTCCAAATCCATTACTCATTATTTCTAAAACTCATAAAATATACCAACTTGGAGATATAATTTATATCCATAGAAGAATATAAATTCTTATAAATAAAATAATTAAGAAATAATTCTTTCAATATTCTTATAATCAACAATTACAAGAATATTGTTCATGTAATATCAATATAATAATAAATAATATTTAATTATTTAACAACCCTCATTTTACGATGGCTTAAGCCAAGGATATTACATATTGAATTGTCACATAAAATTTGGATTACATTTAGAGAATTATATGGTGATAAATATTATTTAAAAGAAGATGTCATTTGCTCATAGATTGCTCGATCTATCAAGAAAAGACTTCTTCAACAATGTGGACACATATTCTTAGGAAAATGTTGCACATGAAGACTTTCCTTCTCTTGTTGATGAAGTTGTTGTAGATGAGAATTTTCTCATGTCCAATAACGAAGGTGTTGCACATGAAGAAATTTCTTCCTCAATTGGTGAGGAAGACTTTGCTACGTAATGAGACATTCCTTTCGAAAAAATAGAATATAACTTTGATTCCTCTATTATTAATGATGTTGATGATACAAATTGATGATGTCTCAATTTGATCATGACCCACATGCACTCTTAGTGGTAGAGCCATGCATGCATCCAAGTAGGAATTTATACGATCATGCATGCATCCACAAATGCATCCTTAAGGCCATGAAAGCACATGCATGCCCATATATGCCTATGTGGTAGATGCATCTAATCATAAAATGACTTCTTAAGTTGCAAGGAATCCATAATGGCATGCAACCATGGATAAGGAGAATGAGTCTGTGATCCAAACATGGGGATTGATACCTCTGCTTCTAAAAGGAGCCATGATCCTTTAGATCCATTTGAAGATAAGGAGCTCACTTCCATCTATGTGCTTAGTTTGGTATTCCACGCCATTTTTCTGTCAAGAAAGAAGCATTCTTCCATTCATTTTCCAACAACCAAGGTCAAGTACATATGAGTTGTTAATTCCACCATCAAGACCATTTTGGTTGTAGCATTTTCTTACTGAGCTTAGTATTATCTTTCATCATATGACTTTGATACGTTGGGAGAACAAACTACACTGATGTTTTGAAAATATCAATGCAATGGAAACGAGCCAAACATATCAAGATCCACATACATTCCATCATATGATTAACTCGTGAGGGGATCATCTATCTGTAGTATTGTTCATATTCTAAGTAGATTGTGAACATCTTCACCAAGGCTCTCACTGAGAAGAATTTTCACTTTTTGTAGGATCATCCCGGGGTGACAGACAAAACTCCCTAGAAGTTGTCTTTGCTTCTAGTTTTTCATTATATTTTGAGGGTGGCTTTTTTCCCATTAGATTTTCCATATTTCCTCTTTAATGTATCATACATGAGTACCTAAAATGTCTTTGTTACTAGGATTCTTCCATCTTACATAATACTCACCTAAGTTATCCTTAAGGGCGGGTGTTGGTGTACATGCACATTCACATAACATAAATTACACTTAACTTTAGTTAGCTTTAGTGTTTGTATGTAGTTAAGCTTAGCTTAACTACTTTAGTATTGATTCTTTTATCACTAGTTAATATACATAATTCATTTTATCTTCCATTTTTTCTCAATTATTGTAAATTTATGCAGTTACTCTCCATCAAGGTCCTTACTTGGGTAGACCTAGATGGAAAATAATTGCAAAAAATTGCAAAAATTGAGAAAAAATAAAAGAGAATGGATTCTATATATTCACTAGTGATAAAAAAATCAAAACATAGAGCAGCCAATTTAGGCTTAACTACATGAAAGCACTAAAACTAACTAAAGCTAAGTGTGCTTTATGTTATCTTAATGTGCATGTATACCAACACCCTCCTTAAATTTAACTTAAGTGAGTATCATGCAAGATGAATGCGTCATAGAAACAAGTTAATTTAGGAACACATGTACAATGCATGACATAGGAAAGGAAAAACCTAGTGGGAAAAAAACCACCCATTAAATTACAATGAAAACTTAAAAGGAAATAAAACTGATAGGAAGTTGTGTCCACCTTGAGACGATCCAACCGAAAGTGAATTTTTTTCTCACTGAAATTCTTGGTTATGTTTTCAACAATCTACTTAGAATTTGGACAATATTGTGAATTGATGATCCCATTATGAATAAATACTCTGATGTGGTGCATTTGGATCTTGATATATTTGGTCCATTTCCACTCGAGTGAATCTCTACAAAGCTTCATTCTACTTTCATTGTTGCACCATATGACAGTTGGATGATGGAAAATGATTCCAAGCTCGGAAAGAAAATGTTGCAACCAAATGGACTGAATGGTGACATTGATTTATCCTTTGTACTCGACCTCTAATGATAGTAAAGAAATGACAACCTCCTTCTTTCTCGAGAGAAAAATGGGGATGGATCCGAAAATAACTACATAGCCTTAACAGGACTCCTTCTTTGCAAATAGATCTAGATGAACAAGATTCCTTTTTGGAGGTAGAGGTATCAACTCCCATGTTTCGATAAAGGAATGATTTTCCTTTTCCATCGTAGCATGCTGATATGCTTGAGGATCAGATGCATGTCCCATATATGCATGCATGGATATTCCTGTCTAGTTATGCATGCATGTGCATGCATGGTTTAGAGATGCCTTTGTGGATGCATGCATGGTGTTATAGATGCCTTCTTGGATTCATGCATGGGAATGCCCAAATTGTTGACTCAGAGTGCATGTGGAGCATTAGAAAATTGGGACCTCATTATATTTTCATCATCAACATCATCAACATTCTATGTTTTCGAATTGAATGTCTCCCTCTATAGAAAATTCTTCATCACTAGTGAAGAAAGATATTTCTCCATGTGCAACATCTTCATGATTGTATATGATAAAATTATTACCTACAACAGTTTCATTAGAAAAAGAAGAACCAAAGTCTTCATGTGCAAAATTGCCCAGAGAATATTTGTTGACGTTGTTGAAGAAGTGTTCACCAATTTCATGACTATTATGATAGATAGAGCTCTCTTCCTCCAAATGGTTTTTTTAGGTACTATTCATCACCATTTAATCCTTTCAAATTAGTATCAATTTCATGTGCCGATTCAATATCTATGATGTAATAAGGAATATCACGAGACACAACTAGACACTATCTTCCATAAACCATGTCAAATTTCTTAGGCTAATCAAACTTCTCATCCTCCAACATTGGTTCCATCTCAATTCCCATGACTATCGTGTACAAGCCTTTGATCCTAAGATGAAGAAAAATTATGAACTTCCATTCATAGTAATTATACTAAGTGAGAATTGAAGAAGCCGGTAATTTCATTCTTTCACTAATTCAATTCTTTGACAGTTTATGGCACTTTCAATTTGTGGAAAATTACAGCTCTTTCAATCTCTGAGTAGTTTCCAATTTTTTGATCTTCAAACCTACAAAATATTGTTCTCAATGATTTTCTACCATCTTAAAAGTAAAAAGCTAGCTAGAAAATGATTGCATAAACTTGTAAAACTTGAAAAAAAAGAAGTAAAAAAATTAATTCAATATATAAAGTATCTAAGCTAATCTTAATGAAATGCAAACTCTAAAGCTAAATTTGCTTTAAGCTATGTTATTGTGAAAAACTAAATGTGTTTTAAGCTATGTTATTGTACATGTACACCAACAATACGGCCAGCCCAAACTACTTAACTAGAGCTAGCAAATTTTATTCTATGAAAGCAATTTTCTAATTATTGTCCACGTTCTTTGGAAAATACCAATTAATCAGAATGCAAATTTTATGCGGTTGTATTTCTCTCGGAGTGTGATAAATGCTAGAGGCCTTTTTCTGTCATCAACACCTTGTACCAACCTTGGCTCCCACTAGTCAATCTGGTTAATACTAGTACAACAATACCCTTTAAATGGAAGGAAAAAAAATGATAGGGCATGTGACAAAATTGTCATGCAGGAGTTCTATCTACAAAGGTAGAGAAAATTTTTATTGAAAGAGAATTTCTCTACACTGCTTTCAACATCTGTCATTTTTTTGTGGGGGAGTCACATCACGATTCCGCTTTCACCTTTCACATTCCTTATTGTTGAGAGTCGTAGAACAATAATATGAGTGTGGCAGGGTATTGATCGGAGAGGTAAGACATGAAGTGCAAATACGAAAGGATGGGTTTGAGCACTGTAGCTGAGCATTGAAAGAATTCAGTAAACTCGAAACTTGAGTGTTTGTCACTTCAGTAAACTATCTCAACATGTTGTGAAAAAGACTTGTGCGAGTGCTCTGTCAAAAAGCCAGAAAATTTCTTTTGATTTTCATGTGCGCACGTTATGAGGCCGAGGAGGGTTCACGTTGGACCACAGCGAGTAAGAATGGACGATGGAATTGTTGGTCGCTGTTACTATGTGCCGTCCACCCTTTGAAAAGCTTGCACTTACAAAGATCATTTGCTCTCTCAGGTTCATCATGCTGAATTGAATGAATGAGCTTAGTACTAAGACTAAGGATACTTCTACCAATCTTTGAAAAACTTACATTTGCCGATCTGATGTTTCTTTTTCATATTCGTTACGATGTCTAAGTGAATTTACGAGCTGGATACTAACAGGTAAATATCAGTACAAACCTATACTAATCATAGATTTTAGCTAATGTGAGTTTGTATTTAAATTTTGGGAAGAGAGAGGCTGGGGGATAAATGATTTCTTAAGTTTAATTTTGGAGAGTTTTTATATCGAGGGAGTATTTTATATCTCGTAATAAATAGATTGTGTATCATTTAATTCTTATTAAGTTATAAATTAAAATTTTATTAAAAGAATAAGAGTAGAAATTAATTGTGGAGAGTTTTTTTATATGAGGAGTGTATATCTAAATATCTTCTCACAATAGTGGCAAGAATATTTTGAGTATATCATTTTCCCATTTAATATTAGGTTAAATTTATTTAGATAACTTAAAGGGGAAAAATAAAAACAAAATTTTCACAAATAAATGACAAAATAACAAAAATTCTAATTAATGTTTTAATTAGCTTGATAAATTTGAAAATTTGAAAAATTAAATTTATGTTTTATGTAATTTTGTTTTATTTTTCATTATATACACAATTTTATTTATAGAATTTTTACAATATAAATTTAATTATATGTATAGAATTTTTACAATATAAATTTAATTATCAATAATTATTAGGGTAAATGATAAATTTAATTATCAATAATTATTAGATAAATGATAAATTTAATTATCAATATAAATTTAATCGTTGCGGCACCATATGACAATTGGATAATGGAAAATGATACCAAGCTTTCGGAAAGAAAATGTTGCAATCAAAATGGACCGAATGGCCACATTGATTTGTCCTTCCGTACTCTGACCTCTAATGATAGTAAAGCAATGACAGATGACTTTCTTATTGAGCAAAAATAGGGATGGATCCCAAACTAAGTGCATAGCCTTAAGAGGACTCCTTTGCAAATAGATCTAGACAAACAAGATTCCCTTTTGGAAGTAGCAAGATCAACTCCCATGCTTGGATAAAGGAATGATTCTCCTTTTCCATCCTAAAGATGCGTATATGGATTCACTACAACTTTAGCATGTGCTCGAGGATCATATGCATGTCCCATATATGCATGCATGGTTTAGAGATGCCTTTGTGGATGCATGCATGTGTGTTATAGATGCCTTCTTGGATTCATGCATGGAAATGCCCAAATTCTTTCGACCTCAGTGCAAAGTGTGGGCACTAGAAAATTGAGACTCCTCGTTAGATTTTGATCATCAACATCATCAATGGTAAATGAATCAAAGTCCCCTTCTATGTTTTCGAAATGAATGTCTCCCCTTTACAAAATTCTTCATCACTAGTGAATGAAATATATTTCTCCATGTGCAAGCATCTTCATTATTGTATATGATAAAATGTGTTATTCCAGCAAAAATTTCATTAGAAAAAGAAGAAACAAAGTCTTGATGTGAAAAATTGCCCCCAAGAATATTTGTTGACGTTGTTGAAGAAGTCTTCACCGATTTCATGACGGCTATGATAGATCGAGCTCTCTCCCTCCAATGTCAGTCTTTTTAGATAGTCTTCATCACCATTTAATCCTTTCAAATTAGTATCGATTTCATGTGGAAATTCAGCATCTATAATGTGATAAAGAATATCACCAGACACACATAGACACTATATTCCATAAACCATGTCAAATTTTTAAGGCTAATCAAACTTCTCATCCTCCAACATTGGTTCCTTCTCAATTTCCATGACTATCGTGTACAATCCCTTTTGATCCTAAGGTGAAGCAAAATTATGAACTTCCATTCATAGTAATTATATTAAGTGAGAATTGAAGAAGCTTTGTAATTTCATTCTTTCACTAATTCAATTCTTTGACAAGCTAATAGCACTTTCAATTTGTGAAAAAAATCCAACTCTTTCAATCTCCTTGTAGTTTTCAATTCTTTGATCTTCAAACCTATAAAAAAATTGTTCAAGAAGTTGTAAGTCTCCTCAGTGGTTTTCTACCATCTTAAAAGTAAAAAACTAGCAAAAGAACAATTACATAAACTTGTAAAAAATTGAAAAAAAAAGTAAAAAAAAATTAATTCAATACATAAAATAGGTAAATTAATCTTAATTAAATGCAAAATCTAAACTAAATTTACTTTAAGCTATGTTATTGTGAAAAACTAAATATGTTTTTAAGCTATGTTATTGTGCATGTACAGCAACAAAATGGCCAGCCCAAACTACTTAGCCAGCGCGAACTACTTAACTAGACCTAGCAAATTTTATTCTATGAAAGCAATTTTCTAATTATTGTCCACGTTCTTTGGAAAATACCAATTAATCAGAATGCAAATTTTGTTTTCGGAATTCCACTAACAAAGCCCATCACTAATAGGTTAGTGCATGCGGTTGTATTTCTCTCGGAGTGTGATAAACACTAGAGGTCCTTTTTTCTGTCATCCACACCTTGTACCAACCATGGCTCCCACTAGTCAATCTGGTTAATAGTAGATACAACAATATCTTTGAAATGCGAAGGAAAAAAATGATAGGGCATGTGACAAAATTGCCAGTGCAGGAGTTCTATCTGACAAAGGGTAGATGAACATATCTTATTCAAATAGAGACTTTCACACTGCTTTCAACAGATCTGTCATTTTTTTTTGTGTCACATCACGATTCTCGCTTCACCTTTTCACATTCCTTATTGTTGAGAGTCGTATAACAATAATATGAGTGTGGCAGGCTATTGATCGGAGAGGTACGGACATTAAGTGCAAATACGAAAGGATGGGTTTGAGCACTGTGGCTGAGGCATTGAAAGCACTTCAGTAAACTCGAAACTTGAGTGTTTGTCACTTCAGTAAACTATCTCAACATGTTGTGAAAAAGACTTGTGCGAGTGCTCAGCTCAGAAAGCCAGTAACATTTCTTTTGATTTTCATGTGCGCACGTTATGAGGCCGAGGAGGGTTCACGTTGGACCACAGCGAGTAAGAATGGACGATGGAATTGTTGGTCGCTAGTTACTATGTGCCGTCCACCCTTTGAAAGCTTGCACTGTATGCAAAGATCATTTGCTCTCTCAGGTTCATCATGCTGAATGAATCATGAGCTTAGTACTAAGACTAAGGATACTTCTACCAATCTTTGAAAAACTTTCAGGAGCATTTGCTGATCTCGATGTTTCTTTTTCTATATTCATTACGACGTACCAAGTGAATTGACTGAGCTGGATACTAATAGTTAGATATCAGTACAAACCTATATTAATCAGTAGATTTAAGCTAATGTGAGTTTGTATTTAAATTTTGGGAAGAGAGAGGTTGGGGGATAAATGATTTTTTCAGTTTAATTTTGGAGAGTTTTTATATCTAGGGAGTATTTTTATATCTCGTAATAAATAGATTGTGCACGATTTAATTTCCTATTAGGGTTATAAATTAAAATTTTATTAAAGAGAATAAGAGTAGAATTAATTGTGGAGAGTTATGGAGGGAGAGTGTTTTATATCTCTGTAATAAATAGATTGTGTATGATTTAATTTTTATTAGGTTATAAATTAAAAATTTTATTAAAAGAATAAGATTAGGAATTAATTTTGTGGGATAAAATATGTTTTAATAGATATTTAAATATCTTCTCACAATAGTGGTGAGAATATTTGAGTATATCATTTTCCCTATTTAATATTAGATTAAATTTTAGATAACTCACATGGATCAGGGAAATTCTCACAAATAAATGAGAAATAACAAAATTTTTAATTAACGTTTTAATTAGCTTAATAAATTTGAAAGAAATTCAAAAATTAAATTGATGTTTTATGTAATTTAATAAATGTTTTATGTAATTTTATTTTTTATTTTTTATTATATGCATAATTTTACGTATAGAATTTTTACCATTTGAATTTAATTATCAATAATTATTAGGTAAAGTGATAAACGATTTAAGCTCATACAATATTATAGTGTTTTTTAAAAAATATACAAAAAAGTAGTAAAAGCTGAGATTTATTTTCAAAGTAGTTATATGTATTTTTAATTAAATTTGTTAATTCAAAAAAATATTATAAAAAATAAGTGTCATTATTAAAATAAGTTATAATTTTTTTGAATGTATTTTATTGATAATATTTGGTATTGGAACATGGCATTTTAACCAAATCTATTTAGACATGAAGAATTCCACAATAAAGTGAGAATAAATCTTTCATAATTAAATTTTAATTAAAATAATTTTGAATAACATTATAATGTTTTTCATACTTATTATAAATTAATATATATTGACATCTTAGACCAATTATTAAAATTATAATGTAACAACCATATTAGTTTCCAAATGGTTATTATCATACGACGTAACGTTTTCCTTTCCTTTATAAAAAGTAAATTAAGAAATATATATCATATCACCGTACGTCAACACTCTTTCTTTCCTATTTAAACAATCAATAATAAGTATTTTATAGAGTTGTTCATTATGGACCAGTGGTTAAGAGATTGGTTTAAGGATTTAATTTAACTTAAATTTATTTATATTGAGAGTTAAAAAAATAATAGGTTGACAGGTTACACTCATAGGTATTTAAGATTAATATTTATGTGTTTAATTAGTTAATGTGTATTAAAGCGATTGGGGTTGTGAAGTGAAATAAATAATACGAAAGGAGTTAGCTGGTACGTGTACTTAATGTCTACGTAAATAGAGGTTTAAAGAGTATAGAATTTAATTATTTAATCATAGTAACGCTTATTATCGAACTTTTATGAGGTTTTTGTCCATTGATATATTGCTAAGCTGGATGAAAAGGTTATTTGTGCAAAATTATATTCAGATGAAAAAACAAAATAACAATAACTCATATGAAATTATGGGATATTTAGTAAGATTTTTCAAAACAATAAATTATATTTAAAAATATATTAAAATAAGAAAATGATATAATCATTATAAAACTATAAAACAATAACATTAAATTAATTATGTAATATTAATAGTAATTTTTTATATTATTATTATTTTTTTATGAAAGTAATTTATACATTTTGTTTAAAAATAATAATAATGAAAAATAGATGAAACAATTATTTTATACAATCTCTTTCCAAATAGTTTAATTAATTTTCCAAACAATCAATATTGATGATAATAATTAAAGTTCACTAAAAACTATATTTCCTACTTAAAAAAGAAAAGGAATATATATATATATATATATATATATATATATATATATATATATATATATAATTGTGATTGATTAAATAAATATTTTAATTATTTAGTTACCATACATAATAGAGTGTTCATAAACAGATACAGGAACTGTATAATGTGTTTACTGGAAAGGATATAATCAACTATAGATCGTAGAAATATGATATTTTGTTAACATTGTTAACATTTATTATAAAAAGTGTTTCACATTTATATATTTTATTGTAAAAATAAAAGTATTTATATTTTATTAAATACAAATATTAATAAATATATAATTTATATAGTATACTCACTTATTAAATAATCAACTTTCTATAATTATTGTTTAAAATGAGAATAATTGATAAAAATGTTGAAGTTGTATAGTTTGAACTAACTCAAATTATACATGAAATGAGATTTTTTGGGCATTTTTTTATGATTAATTTTAACTCAAATCTTAGAGACATTTACAAATTTGAGTTGAATTTATTTAATATCTATAATTTCTATTATCTTAGGGTTTTTTCACCTGCGTTTAATCTACTTACTCATTCTAAAATGATATTTTTAAGCATATAAAAATGAGAATCTTGCTTCACATTTTATCTTTTGATTTTTGGTCAAAATATGTTAATATTTTCAAAGGTGGGTAAATCTATTTATTCATTGGATAAATGTATTTTTAAGCAATAAACAATCACAATCTTGACATTTTATCTTTTTGTTTTTGTGAAAGAGTATTTATAAAGATTAGTATGAATATTTTTTATAGTAAATAATTTGGATGTAAATAATAGCTGAGTTGTCACCAAGCTTTCATCAAGAAAATGAGTTATTTGGTTTATAAGTTAGAGAAGTTGCATTAGTTTTTTTATGGCATTGTCTAACATTTCTCAGTAGATCTCGTTATTTGTTTAGGTTTTACTATGCCCTTTTTTTATGGTGGCATTGTCTAGACTTTCTTAGGATATTTTTTCTTTCTCCTTATGATACACTAAATTCCATCAAATTCCATCATATTCCATCATGGATTTTAAAAAACTTGAATCTAAGTTATTTAATTTCAAGAATTCAGAGTGCCTCATCGTATTTTCAAAGTGTTGAAGTCATCTATGCATATCCCAAAAAATATATTTTAGTATAGTAAGAAATCACATTATTTCATGAAATTGAGTTTGCCATGATGAAATTTATATTTCTTGGTGTAAGTTAAACTACACGTATCTCTTCAAAACTATATGAATTTTATTTCTTAACTAACTCATGTAACATAATAGTTTAGTTGTCTAACTGATGATTATAAGATGTTATATAAGAAACTAAGAAATTTTGTTATTTTTATTATTATATTTTAACAATACATTATGAGAAGAAATTAATTTTAATTAAATAAATTATGGAAGTGATTTCCACAAAAGAATAACAAGGTTGATGGTAAAAAGTATTCAAGAACTCGAGAGTTGGTTACAGTAACTCGCTTCAAAATCATACCAACCTATCGAGGATAAAATTTTAATCCCAAAGAGGATTGGGGCTCTGTGGTCAAACTAGAGAAAGAAAATTTTGCAAAGAAGAAATTCCCGATCTTCATCGCTAACTAGTGGAATACTCGATTTTCTCGAAAATAAATATCGATTGAAGATCTAGATTGATTTTCGTGAGGTCTCTCCAAAGTTTTTTGTCAACTTGTAAGGCTCAGTCGTAGCATGGTGAGAGAAGAGGATTGATTTGCTCTCTCTCAACAGTAGGGAGGAACTACATTTCACCAAGCAATTTTCAAGTATTGGGATAAGTTGTTGCCTTATTATGTTTTCTTTGTAATATTTGTGAATGGAAAATGATACTCTTTTAGGTAAATCATCCGAAATTAAAAATTACGCTACATTTCAGAGATGATATGTGTCAGAGTTTGTAAATGTTATTTCTTTTCAAGTTATTAAGGCAAAACAAAGGGTTAGGATTTCATTATTAATCAAATATTGAGATAGAAATCGTTAACTCTGGAATCTCTAGAGAGGACTCGGGTTGGTCGTTCCCCTCGTGGGAAACACTACAGAATGAAACACGAATAGAATGATCCAGTCCTATCCTTCATCGTAAAGATTACAAAATCACATGAAGTTGTAAAATGACTCGAGAATCAAACCATTTAAGCCATGGATATAGATAAAAATAAATATACAATCTTTATTTCAAGAACTCCTAGTGAAATAGACTCTTTAAAAATTTAATCTGAAGATATTGTTGTTTGTATAGAGGCAAATTCGGATCTAAAACTTGACTTATAATATTTTTGAAGAGAATGTCGTAGTACGAGAAAATTTTAAATCTCGAAATTTTAGAGGAAATAAAATAATGACCATAGTAAGTAATTCTTTTTAAAAAGAAAAAGAAATAAAGTTGAGTAGTCAACTTATAAATACACTATAAGATCAAACCATATAGATAATTATTCATTTGATAGGGTTACATTCTTAGAAAAATCTCATAGATTGCAAATAAATATCTATATATCCATAAATATACATAAAAGAGTTGAATAGTATTATTCTATCAAACCATGTTAAGATATGAGAATATTTATAATACGAAAACTACAAATATTGGTAAAAATGTGTGTTGTGTATATTTCCAAAAATAATTGTACATTTGAAGTTTTTACCGTACCAAATGAAATGTCTCCACAAAATTCATTTGAATAAATAAAGAAACCCCAAGGAAGTATCAGTACAAACTATTGAAATCGAATGCAAAAAAAAATCGGAATTACATGCATGCTTTTCACTATAAAACGGGTACACTTTGGAAAGTAGAAAAATAGTACAGCTCATTACAAAAATGAGAATTTTGATATAACCATTAGGGTGTTAACCATAAGAAAACAAGTTATGCTTTGAAATAAAATAATGCATGACACTAGATTATCATAGTAATAGAAATAAGATTTCTAGTCGTCTCACGAGAAACTTCATAAAAAAAATTTCTCTTTGGAAGGAGTACCCATCGGGGAACAGAGGAAGATGAGTATCTCGACACTCAAATATATCACTTTGTGAAAGCGTAAATGTCTCCAAAACCCTTAGTGAGCTTACATCCGTAGGAGGAAATAATGAAACGAAAGTTAACCAAGTTGTTAGATCTCGGTTTCGGATAAATTAACAAGTACTAACCCTTGAAAACAAGAGTGAATAATATAAGCTACATTAGGACATATGTGGGAAAAAAATTGAGGAGGTAACTCTGCGTATAATAATGAAAAATGTGAAGGATAAGTATTTAGAAAAATGTAATAATAATAAGATAGCTTTAAGTTTATTCAAACATGGATAAGGAATCACATGATTAGGGTAAAACTACCTCGGAAAGTGCTTCGAAGAAGGTTCAACTAAACACCAAAAAATTCATGAAAGCGAGGCTCTGAGATGTATCCGCAACCACGACAAGGAACCGTCGAAATCTAATCAAGAAGTGAACTTGAATCAATGAAATGAAAGCTATAAAAATTATTCCAAGATTTTGGAAATGAGAAACAACCTCAAGAAACCCATGTGCAAGAGAAACTAAATTTAAAACAAAAACTCCGTCAACAAAAGATTAAACTTAAATTCAAAGAGATTGTCTAAATGAATTTTAGCTAGTATGAAATTGCTGAATAAAACTATTAAGAAACCATGATTACATTATCTCGTCTTCTACCTGAAGAGGCAATCTTGGATGAACTGACTGATAGAGGCGAAGCACCTCTCGCAGGAGAAACTAAGAAACGAAAATCGTGAAAACAATATGGAAAAGAAGTTACAAGAAACAAGGTCATACCATAAAAACCCTAATGCATATACTTTTGGATCTCCGAAATATAGATCAAGTGTAGAGAGTCAACCAACTATCCACTACATCTATAATTGATAGCACAAAGAGAAATGAATGACAACTAGAGTTAAAACCTAAATCCTCAAAGTAGTAACTCATCATGCAAGACAGGAAAGCTCTAAGTGCAAAGTTATTTCTGGGTATCGTTGTTCTGGAATCTTTATCATTAGTCACGGGGAGTACAAAAGGTTGGACAAGCCACACATTAATGTTTTATACTAAAGGGGAAATATTCAAATAAAATGGGTCGAAAAGAGAGAAGATGGTGAAATGCGCATGTATTAAAGAAAACGGGCAAAACAACGCAAAGCGGTGAAGGGCTGAACAATAAGTAAACAGGAAGTATGAAGGTAAAAGGGGACGCAGCGCTACACACTAACGGATATATTAAAAGGAGCCGCTGCCACAAAAGAAAGCACGTGGGGAAAGTCCGAGGGGGTCGAGCAGCGGGGAAAGGACGAGACCCATACCCCCGCAGACTGGTGACACGTGGCATGGTAAAGACTCAAAGTTGGAAGGGGATGGTAGGAACAGGCCACGGGATGTGATTACGTGGCGGAGTAAAGGTGGACCCGCACAGTAGGGAAAGCCATGTGTTAGTTTGGCGTAGGAAATCACGCGCGGTGAGAATTGGACATCATATGTGGATAAAAGGTAAGGTAAAGTTCATTAGATCAGATGGTACTGAGACCCGTACCAGCCTTTAACCCGACACGAGGCGCGCAACTACACCTTGACATCCCCAATCCCCATGCGCCACGTGTCTCATTGTCAGTGTCCTTACAACACTTGCCTTCTGTCATCCCACTCATCCGCCTTTTTAACTCAAACAACCTGCTCTAGTAGTAACAAACTCCCGTATTTCTCTCCAGTAAAAAGACACAGGTTAATTTCTACGGCAAATACCAAGTAGGGAAGAGCGCCTGGTATACCCCAATCACTGTCAGGGTTCCCCGCGTCGCTTTCCCGAGCATTGTCACCCTCTGTTCAGGTATTCCATTCTCCATTTTCCCTCTGTTTCCTTTCTCTTTTCAAAATTGTTAAAATGTCAGCCATGGGGAGAGGAACGCCCAAGAAGAACGAGCCTGAAACCCCCCAAGTCCGTGAGTCTAGGAACCCCCCTGGTTTTGAACCCCTCTACGACTTGCAGTCTGGTATCTGCGACCCAAAATATCCTTTTGACATACGCAGTATCAAACCCCTGCTTTTTGGCCGCCATTGCAAGAATGCAGACCGTTTCCGAGTTATCGTGTCTGGCTTCTACCACCAAATCACCCCCCAGGTCCATTCTTGTATTGATTTTATCACCTGGCTCAGAGATGCCTATGATGTACATCGGGGCGCTTTCGTTTCTCCTCAGGGGAATGTGATTTTTTCCTTCTCTCCCGATGTTATCAGACAGGCCCTCCGTTTCCATCCCAGTGACACATACTTCAGTTTCAAAGATGAAACCTTGCTAACCCAGTTCAATAAACAGTCAAGGGAAGCCCGCTGTGCCTTCATATCCTCCATAACCATCGACCAGGCAACTGCCCTACCTACATTGGAGCCGTTTTCACTAAGTCTGTTCGTCGAAGAGGTTCGACCTGTTCTGTCTCTCATCACCGGCCTTTTGGGGATAGGGAGCCCAGAAGACATTTCTATGGTATGCATTCGCTTTTTATGGCTCATGTCACAGAATGGGGTTGTATTGGACATCCCGGGTTTCCTCTCCTCAACCATCCTAACCCAATTCCAAGAGCTCGCACAAGCCCGCAAGTTTCGCTTCTGCTCAATGGTGTTCTACCTCTTCTTGTTCCAGCATGCAAATAAGTTCGACCATTTGGGGTTAGATAGGGTCTATTCTGAGAATTCCCAACCCAGACCAGTCTTCGACTGGAATTTCTCCGTCCGTCATTTACCTAGGGGAGAGGGTTATGCGAACTTCGTGAATACTTTCATGTCCATCGCCTACACCATCATTCACGACACGCCTTCCCCTAGGGTTTTCCCAGAGATGAAACGCTGGCTGCAGGCTGGGAAATACCAGTGTACCGGATATTGGTTCCTTTCTGAAGATTGCACTGAAATTCGGGTCTATGGAGCCGAAGTTGCTCCATACCGGTTGCCAGTTTTCCCCGTCCGACGAGTTTACGCCCTCGAGTACATCTGGCAAGCCCTCAAAGCCGACCAGCTCCATTTTGTTCCTGCTAAGAAAGGCTACATCCTAAGGCTTCCTGTCCAAATCGGCCCCTTCGTGGTAAACTCTAGATATGCCCTCCCAATTGCTGAAAAAATGCTGCAAAACATGGACCTGATGTTGGGGCAAAGCTGGGCTTATGACCCACGGGAAATCATTTCAAATAAAAGAAATTTATGGAGTGGAGGGCTAACCTCGAAATTTGGCCGATGTTTTCGCAGATGGAGACAGACTCGTCTGCTACAGGGGAACAGGAGGAAGTGAACAAGGGTGCCGGTGAAGAAGAGGCAGGTACCTTAGGAGTAGCACCACCGCCCAAGAGGCAGAGGGTGGCCACCAGTGAAGCGGAAGTCATAGGAGAAGGGCAATTACTGGAACCCTTCACGAAATCTGGTGAATTTGATAAAGGCAAGGCAGGGATAACAGTGTTGAGGGACAGTGTCGCCTCCTCCGATTACACAGAGGTTACGCAGGCCATCATTGAGCCCACCTCATCCAAGGCGAGTGAAAGGGAGCAGACGAACAAAGCAATCCGAGATAGATACAAGGCCAAATTAGGGGGGTACGTGGAAAAATACCATACCAGGCTCTCCGCCTCTATCAATACGGATACTGAAAGCCTGGTACTGTCTATGGCAGAGGCCATCCTGGACCCAAATTCCGATGTTCCTAGTTCTAAGGTGCTCGAATTGGCCATTGATATGCAGAAGGTACCGGTCAATGACATGTGCGACCTGTTCCAAATGGTTTGCGACATGATGAAGGATAAGCTATCGCAGCTCACCCTCGCATTAAGGAAGACAGAACAGAAATATGACCAGTTGAGGGCATCCTTTGTAGCGGAACAAGTTTCTTGCCGTGCCAATGTACACTAGGTGTGTGATCTCCAGGACCAAATCAAAAACTCAGATGAAGGAGGGAAGGGTGCACAAGCAGCACTTATAAGTAAGTTGCAAAAGGATATCGCATCCGCAAAGAGACAGGCTCGCATACCGGCTTCGCATCATGTGCAAACAGCTGAATTGGTACAGGCGGAGGAAGAGAAAAAGGAGCTGTCTGCCAGGCTATTCAAGGAGAGGGAAGAGAAATAAAATAAGGCTGAAAGGATCAGCAAATTACAGAACAGAGCAACAGAATTGCAAGCTGGGTGGGATTCACATAGCTATCAGATGGCTGAAGTGTCAAGTGGAGCTAGCTCGTTGTCAGCACAACTGTCCACAGCCAGAGCTGAGATTGAAGTGCTGGAGAAACAAGCATCCATGCCCAGGCAAAATATTGCAGAATTGGAGAGCTCCCTGGCCGAAAATGCCAGAACAGTTGAGGGGCTACAGAGGGAAGTCGAGGAAGAGAAAAAGGTCACGGCAGAGTAGCACAAAACCATTGCTGACATGAAGAGTCGAGCAAAGGGGAACCTCACCCTTCTTGAGGCCAAAAGCATAATCTGGTCAGACATATTCACGGCGGTAACAGACCAATGGGAGTTCTTGACAATGATAGGGGAGCTCAAGTCTACTATTCCTTATCTCAATAGAAAGTTGCAGGAGGCAGGGGGTGATCTGCCTAACAGAGCTCAACACGCTGGGGATTACATCTCATTCCTTTATGCACTAAGGGCAAACGAATTGGGGAAACATGTTATCTCCAGCCGATTTACAGAGGTCATCGAGTGTCGGAAGATCATCGATAAAGAGGAAGCCCGAGCAGCGGCTTCAAGGGCCCTTCAACGGGTGGTCGACAGTGTTGAAAAATTTGACGAGGTATGGGATGAGATCACCACAGCCAGACTCCCTTCCTGCTGGGAACCAACCGCCCCTGTCGTGCTTGAGCTTCTAGACCAATACACAGCGCGCTTGCAAATGGAAAGAGATCGGACTGACCTCCAGATGGGAAAAGCGACCCAGCTCAAATCCAATACAATTGTTACGGTCCTAAAAAAGGAGTTTAATCTCCTTTACATGATCAGACACTGGCTCCCTACTGAGGCAGGTATTCATGCTCTCGGCGAAGCTTTTATCAAGGTGGAGAAGCTCTCAGCGATGCCCGAACCAACTTCCGAGAGTCAGCAGAATCTGACACAGTTCATGAGTCAGCATAATAGTTCCTCCGCAAACGTGCCTCCGTCCGAATCTGCAACGGCTTCCACTCAGCCGCGTCTGTGACTTTTCGGTTAACTCATGATATGGTCTTAACGGCCTATTTCATGCTCATTTTGTTTAGCTCTTTCAAAGTTCCGAGTGGGTTGTTTTCCCCCCACTTTTGAATTTTACTTTTTACATCAAACATTGGTTTAAATTTCTGTTTTGAAAATGGCCCGGGGCCTGTTTACACATGATGGGAGGCTTGATTCCCCATCATGAAATTTTGCTGTTATGAAAATGACTTCTAACAAGTTTTGCCCATGCGAGGAAGATATTTCCCCGAAATATCTTCTCGCTGAAAGTGAAGGAATCCTATATAATGTAGATCAAAGAAGAAAGAAAGGTTCCAATTCTTCAGAAGAAATTGACTGTGTAGGGATTTTCTGTATGTGTTTTGTGAAGACTCAAATGCTAATGTGAAGAGCCCGTTGGGTTTCAATGATAAGGAGTTATACTTTAATAAGGATTCCGGCCTTGGTTTATGGCAGTGTGTAATTCTCTCTTGTTTATTGTAATGTCGTTGTTCATTTCATTTACATCCATGTCTCTGGTATTATATTCTGGAATGCGAGTGTCCCGTTGTTTCTGATATGAATTTATCTCTCTGATACTTATATCATAAGCTTCCTGGTACTTTAAAAATGGCTCAGGTGTAATACAGTGTTTCATTTCCGTTTCATACATATTTCTTCTATATTGGCCAATACGAAACGCTATCGATGGAAGTTACCAACATATAT
This sequence comes from Pinus albicaulis, assembly GCA_034641835.2. NCBI lineage: Eukaryota > Viridiplantae > Streptophyta > Pinopsida > Pinales > Pinaceae > Pinus > Pinus albicaulis. Next base: position 168,271,814 of record CM076577.1, on the reverse strand, counting down.
GGATTCTTAGTCATATAAGCCCATCATATGCTGGGAAACTCTTCTTGGTGTCGTCCTCATAGTTGTCAATATCTCTTTCGTTCTATGCAGCTCAATAGCCACCTTTATATATCTTCTTTTTCTGCCATATATTATGAATCCGGCCCTGTTTACTGTGAACTGTCTTAAAGTTGTCTGATACAGCAGTGTTTGAGTTCAGTATTACATTCATCCAGTATTACTCTTTAAGCATCAAACTGTCTAAAGTTTTGGTTCCACTCAAATATTATTTTCTGTTTACAAAGAAGTAGTATGAGAGCCCTGTTTTGTTCAAACGTTAAAAGCTGTTATGCACCCTATGCTCTCCATACATTATAAGGTGTCCTAGGCACTGGTCTATAGCAACTCTAGGCTGTCTCTAGGAGTTACAACATCTTTTTGGCGCCGTTGCCGGGGACGAAGTTGAAGAAATTTAAATCCTTGGGCCTCGACAAAACCTATCCACTCTTCAGTTAGGTGAGCACGAAGAGTCGAGAGTTGTGTACCCCTCACCTTGGCGACTCCACATTCATATTACAGATAAACCTATTTGCAGTCCTGGCTCCCCGTAAGCCACACCTAAGGTCAGATACATCTCAGTCAAGGACACCTTCTGTGTCTGACCCAGAGAGAATCTTACATAGAAGAGGCTGGAGGGAAAGGCAGTCAGTTCATACCGAAATTCCTGAATTCTCCCTTGAAAACTTCCCCTATCTTCAACCCTCTTCTTCTCAAGTCGCCCAAATACAAGGCCCTAACCCTTTTATAAGGGATACTGGTTACTATTTAGAGAGCCCACCTCGGGGAGGTGTCCATATCAAAGACGAAGCTGAGTCTAGTTATACTCCACATTACTCTTTTCACCCTACTCCTGAAGTTGAAGAGGTCAAGGAAGTTACCGAGGTATCTGCTGTTGACAGCCCCACATTCTCATCAACCCCCCAAGCTATTGTTCACTACATCCCCATCATTATTCATACTTCACTTCCACCCTACCCTCCACCACTCACTGCTCAGACTCTCATTCTACCTCCGCCTCCCCCAATGGCGAATATCCCTGGATTTTTACAAAATAGGTACGCTCCTTTACAGCTGCCTGCAGTTTTAAATGACATGCCACAGGATTATTTAAAGATTCTGCCCAGATTCAATGGGGAGAATGGCATTGAAGCACAGAAGCATGTGGAAATTTTCTGCTCTTTCGCAGAGAACTTTAATGTTGAGCATTTGGACATGGTTCTAAGATTGTTCGTGCAATCCCTAGATGGGGAAGCCAGAAAATGGTTTAAAACCCTCGGAGCTAATTCCATCAACAACTGGGAGGCTATGGAAGATGCTTTCGTGAAAAAGTGGGGAGATAGGAAGGATCACGGGGATGTCCTTACCGAGTTTAACACTTTAAAGAAGAAGCACAATGAAGGGGTATCAGAGTTCATCAGAAGGTTTAACAAATTATACCTGAGCCTCCCAACTGAGATGAAGCCTCATCAGACTGCTGCCAAGGTCGTTTTTGTGGCAGCATTTGAGTCCGAGTTTGGTTTCTCACTAAGGGAAAGGAAGCCAGCCACTCTGGACGATGCACAAACAGATGCATTGGAAATAGAAGCAAACTTTGTCTCAACTGGCAAGTCAAAAGGGAAGCAAGAACATGATACTAAAAGAAGAGGCAAAGAAGAAGTATCCACTTCAAGCCAAGATAGAGATTTTGCAAATGACAAGATTGAAGAGATGAATAGAATGATTAAGAATCTCTCAAATAATTTGGTCAAGCTGGAGATGGAAGCCAAGAATTCACCCCCAAAGAACTTCCAGAATCCTCCAAACAGGGGATTCAATCCTCAGTATAGGAAACCACCCTTGCAGATACTACAGAGGGGACAGAAGGAGCAACAAGATCAGGTCCCACATCCTTTATACTTGGAGGGACAAGTGGAGGCCTCTCCTGAAGCTTCTGCCTACGAGCAAGATGAGGCATGCCCCGTCTTCTCAGACAGTGATGACATAGAATGCCCCGTGCAAGAAAGTGAGGAAGGAGAGCTACAAGCTCACTCAGAAGTGAGGAATAGAGAGGATGCTGAAGAGCCAGAGATCGATGACTACTGTAAATTGTTCGTTGATTTCATGCAAGCACAGTTTAACAGAAAATATGACCTCAGGTCATCCAGAAAAAGAACCCGCACTCAAGATGAAGAGGAGGACACACCCCAGAAGTTAGCACCTGCACAGAAAGAGGCCAATACTCAAGAATCCCCAGAAAAAGGTAAGAGGCCCCTTAACCAATCTCTGCAATCTGATAGTCAAATGCCTTCGTCTTCACAAGTAGTTGTACCCCCTGCAAATAAACCTCCAGTAAAAGAAGTTAAGCTTCCTCTGCAAAATAAAGAGTCAAAAGAAAAAGAAGTGTCAATAGATAAGCCTTCATCTGTTTTCTGTTTACAAAAAGAGCTCGAAAAAGTAAAAATACCAGTTCCTCTGTCCGAGTTATTGAGACAACCTGCCTATCAGTCATAGGTCTCCTCCTTCATTTCCACTCCTGATATACCACACATTCCAGACAGTCTTAACCTACAAGAAGAAAGGCCTATGGTAGTGTTCGGTCCCCACGTTGAAGAGTTAGACCCATCCACCCCACCCTTTTATGTATCTTTAGTGATCCATGATCTATTGTTGCATAATTGTATGTTAGACTCAGGAGCATCTCACAACCTTATGCCCCTGTCTGTCATGGAGCAATTGGGACTCCAAATCACTCGCCCATATAAAGACCTCTATTCTTTCGATTCCAAAAGAGTGAAATGTTTGGGCATGATTAAAGATCTAGCAGTCACTCTGGCTCAGATCCCTGCCAAAAGTGTGGTGATGGATATCGTAGTGGCTGATATCCCAGCCCGCTTCGGTATGCTACTGTCAAGGTCTTGGGGGACCATAATTGGAGGATCAATTAAGCTGGACCTGTCCTATGCCACCATCCCTGTCTTCGGTCGCCAAGAGAGGAGATTGTACCAAGAGACCAGATTCGTCAAAACAGTCACCAAGGCGGGTGATTCAGTAAATTCCCCAGTTTACAGCAGAGATGGAGACTTTTCCTGTCTAATGTTGGAAGAAGATCAGGAATATGCTCATGAGCCCTCATTCTGTCAGATAAATACTGAATCATCAGTACAAGACTATGGATCCGAAATCTGGACACTCCACTTTGATGGAGCAAATTCTAGGGAAGGAAATGGGGCTGGAGTGTTTCTTATTTCACCTATGGGTCAATGGGTCCCCCTATCATTCAAATTGGAATATGAGGCCACAAAAAAATTGGCTGAATACGAAGCACTCATATTGGGGTTGCAGACAGCAAGGAGTATGAAAATACAGAAGCTAAAAGTGATGGGAGACTCCGAATTGGTGGTTAGGCAAGTGAAAAACCAGTGTCAAGCGAAACATCCTAGGCTAAAGGCCTATAGAAATGAAGTTTGGGACCTGGTAGAGAACTCTTTCTTGGCGTTTAACATTCAATTCATGCCCCGTGAACATAACAGAATGGCAGACTCCTTGGCTGTGGCCGCTAGTACATTCCGCCCACCTCAGAACCCTCTTCTGAGATATGAAATCGAAGTAAGATACCGGCCTTCAATCCCTGATAATGTCAAGCACTGGCAGGTCTTTGAAGATGAGGAGCAGGTGAAGAGGTTCTTAGAGACTATTGGGGAGTTTTCCAACCTAGAGATTGACAGTTGTGAAGAGGAAATTGAGGACATTCCAGAAGACAAGCTGGAAGAAAAGATAGCCGGTCACAGATTCCTACAGCTGAAAGGGAATGTCATTCCCCGAGGGCTGGTACCTTTGGAGAGGCTGTTCAATAAAAATGATGTTCCTTTACAGCCAAATAAAGTGGTAACTGAGGACCAGGTCGAAGATCTAAATCTGGGCACAAAAGAAGATCCAAAGATTGTGAAGCTGTCCAAGAAAGTCCCAGATGAATACAAACAATTGTACCAAAAGCTGTTTCAGACCTACAAAGATGTATTTTCCTGGTCGTATCAAGACCTGAAAACCTTTGATGTCAGTGTGATGCAACATAAAATTCCACTGAAGGGAGATGCAAAACCCCACAAGCAAAAACTCAGACAGATTAATCCCCTGTTGCTGCCCTCGATTGAGCAAGAAATAAAGAAACTGCTGAAGGCTAAAATTATAGTGCCACTAAGGTATTCTGAGTGGGTGGCCAATTTAGTCCCAGTACGAAAGAAAAATGGCGAGATCAGGTTGTGTGTGGATTTCAGAAACCTGAACAGGGCGTCTCTAAAAGATAACTACCCACTACCGAAGATGGATCACATTCTGCAGAAGGTGGTAGGGGCCTCTAGAATGTCCATGATGGATGGGTTCTCGGGCTATAATCAAGTGGCTGTATTCCCGGAGGACCAGAAAAAGACAACTTTCACCACGCCCTGGGGGACATTTATGTATGCTAGGATGCCATTCGGGCTTATTAATGCAGGGGCCACGTTTCAGAGAGCTATGGACATAACCTTTGTTGGAGAACAGGATAAGTTTCTGGTGGTGTACCTAGATGATATAACAGTCTTTCGAAGGATGATGCCGAACACATTCAGCATTTGCAGAAGACATTTGAGAAGTGCAGGAGGTATGGCCTTTCCCTTAATCCTCAAAAATCTTTCTTTGCATTAGAAGAGGGTAAGCTCCTAGGACACATAGTAACTAAAGATGGGGTCAAAATCGATCCTAAAAGGGTGGAAGCTATAAACGGTATCTCCCTCCCCAGAAATAAGAAAGAGGTCCAGGTATTTTTAGGGCGTATCAATTTTCTCAAAAGATTTATTCCTAACTATGCCGAAATAGTTAGACACATCACAGATATGTTAAAGAAGGATAATGAGGTAAAATGGGCACCAGAATCAAGACAGGCCTTTGCCAGGATCAAGAATGCGTTTGCTGAGGCCCCCGTGCTGGCAAAGCCTGACTTCACTGAACCTTTTATGATTTTCTATTTTGCATCACCTCACACGGTAGCAGGGGTTCTCTTACAAAAGAACGGGGATGGGTATGAGCAACCCATTGCTTTCTTCAGTCAAGTACTTCATGACGCAGAGCTAAAATACAACATTCTGGAGAAGCAGGCTTACGCCCTGGTAAAGTCCCTCAAGGCTTTCCGCATGTACATATTGCAGTCCCACATTACTGCTTTCGTACCCACAGCGGCAGTTAAGGATATCCTCGTCCAGGGAGACAGCGAAGGCAGAAGGGGCAGATGGATCGCAAAGATACAGGAATACAATCTAGATATCAGACCCACCAAGTTAATCAAAGGACAGGGGCTAGCAAAGATTTTGTCAAAATCAAATCACCAAGCTTTGGGCATCCACTTATCCATGATTGCAACCGACGAGGCCGAGGAGCCGACAGGGAGGCAAGAGGTGGAAATGGCTACTCAGAAAATACAGATGAAGTATCTTACTAGCCCCTGGTATAAAGAAATTGTTGAGTACCTCCTAACGCTCAGTCGCCCACCCAGCTGTGATAAGTCCAAATACAGAGCCTTAAGGCTGAAATTGCAGAAGTATGTAGTAGCCAATGGTCAGTTATATTGGAGAGATCCTTCAGGCATACTGCTGTTATGCCTCATAGAAGGTGAGGTGAATAACATAATAACCGAATTCCATGAGGGAATTTGTGGAGGGCATTATAGCTGGCGCAGCACAGCTCAGAAAATCCTGAAGGCTGGTTTTTACTGGCCTAAATTGTTTGGAGATGTCTTCACTTGGGTCAAAGCCTATGACAAATGCCAGAAGTTTGCCGAAAAACAGAAGCTAGCAGCTCTACCCCTGATTCCTGTGCATGTTGACGAACCTTTCAAACAATGGGGAATTGACTTCATAGGTGAGATCCACCCACCCTCAAGTGGGTAGCACAAATGGATCTTGACTGCTACAGATTACTTCACGAAGTGGGTGGAAGCCATTCCTGCACGAAACGCTACAGACACGGTGATCATTAAATTCATGGAAGAGAATATTATCTCCAGGTTTGGATGTCCAGCTAGAATAGTAACTGATAATGCCCAAGCTTTCAAATCTGCTAAATTTGTGAATTTTTGTCAGAAATATAACATCACTTTGGGCCATTCTACAGCTTACTACCCACAGGGAAATGGTTTGGCGGAATCATCAAACAAAACACTGGTCAGAGCCCTAAAGAAGACAATAAATGAAAACCAGAGGAACTGGGACTCCCAACTGAAGTTTGCTCTGTGGGCAAACAGGATAACCAGTAAAAGGGCCACTGGAAAATCTCCTTATGAACTAGTATACGGGCGGGCAGCTGTATTCCCTATACAGTTAGCTTTGCCTGTTGCTCGTTTCATGTAGGAGACTCAGGAAGAACCAGATAGTATGACCAGAAGAATCCATCAGCTGGTAGAACTCGAAGAAACGCGTATTCAGGTGAATCAGAAACTCGTGGATTACCAGGAGAAGATGAAAGAGTTGTTTGATCAGCATACCAAGGATAGAAAGCTAGAGGTGGGAGACTTAGTTCTCAGGTGGGATGTACGAAGGGCCGACAAAGGTAAGCATGGTAAATTTGACCCCCTTTGGTTCGGCCCCTTCAAGATTACAGAGCAGGGAGGAAATAATACTTTTAAGCTGGAGAATTTGCAGGGAGATCTGTTGGAAGCCCCTGTAAATGGGCAATTCCTCAAACCGTATTTTCAATTCTGAAGCAGGCCGAAAAGGCCTGACTGTATTATATTGTACATTGGTTGCTATTTTTTGTTTTTCTTGCCAAGTTATGCATGAGTCATGATGATCTGTCTAGGGAGAAGCCTCAAGAGCAGACAAAGTGGTGTTCAAAGAAGATGCACAGGCAGTCTGCGTAGTTCTCGACACGTTCAGGGACAAACGTGCCATCCCCAGGTGGAGCCAATGTTGTTCAATCTTTAGCATTAGCCACGGGAGTACCAAAAGGATGGACAAGCCACACATTAAAGTTTTATATCAAATGACAAATATTCCAAGGATGGGCCGTAAAGAAATAAGGTAGTGAAATCCGCATGTATGAAAGCCAATAGAGTAAGAAAAGCAACGGGCGGAGTGTAAAAATTATAAATAAAAAGGAGGTATAAAGGGATAAAGGGGACGCCAGCTAAACACATGAACGATGTATTAAAAAGAGCTGCTGATTACGTACGAAAGCATGTGGAGAAAGTCTGAGGGGGTCGAGCAGCGGGGAAAGGACGAGACCCATACCCCCGCGGACTGGTGACACGTGGCATGGCGAAGACTTGATGTTATGAGGAGATAATAAGAACAGGCTGTGGGATGTGATTGCATGGCAGAGTAAAGGTGGACCCGCACAGTAGGGAAGGATAGGTGTTAGTTCGGAAAAGGAAATCATGCGCGGTAACGGTTGGACAGCGTATATGGATAAAAGGTAAGGTAAGTTCATTAGGTCAGCTGGTACTGAGACCCGTACCAGCCTTTAACCCGACACGAGGCGCGCACCTACACCTTGATATCCCCAATCCCCACGCGCCACGTGTCTCATTGTCAGTGTCCTTACGACACTTGCCTTCTGTCATATTTCTCATCCGCCTTTTAACCCAAACAGCCTGCTCCAATGGTAACAAACTTCCGTATTTCTCTCCGGTAAAAAGACGCAGGTAACTTTCTATGGCAAATACCAAGTAGGGAAGAGCGCCTCGTCTACCCCAATCACTGTCAGAGTCCCCCGCGTCGCTTTCCCGAGCAGTGTCACCCTCCGTCCAGGTATTCCATTCTCTATTTTCCCTCTGTTTCCTTTCTCTTTTTCGGATTCTTAAAATGACAGCCATGGGAAGGGGAACGCCCAAGAAGAACGAACCAGAAACTCCCCAGGTCCATGAGTCTAGGAACCCTCCTGGTTTTGAACCCCTCTACGACTTGCAGTCTGGTATCTGCGACCCAAAATATCCTTTTGACATACGCAGTATCAAACCCCTGCTTTTTGGCCGCCATTGCAAGAGTGCAGACCGTTTCCGAGTTGTCGCGTCTGGCTTCTACCACCAAGTCACCCCCCAGGTCCATTCTTGTATTGATTTTATCATCTGGCTCAGGGATGCCTATGATGTGCATCGGGACGCTTTCGTTTCTCCTCAGGGGAATGTGATCTTTTCCCTCTCTCTCGATGTTATCAGACAGGCCCTCCGGTTTCCTTCCAGTGATACATACTTCAGTTTCAAAGATGAAACCTTGCTAACCCAGTTCAATAAGCTATCAAAGGAAGCTCGCCGTGCTTTCATATCCTCCATAACCATCGACCAGGCAACTACCCTGCCTACATCGGAGCCGCTTTCACTAACTCTGTTCGTCGAAGAGGTTCGACCTGTTCTGTCTCTCATTGCTGGCCTTTTGGGGATAGGGAGCCCGGAAGACACTTCTATGGTATGCATTCGCTTTCTATGGCTCATGTCGCGGGACGGGGTTATGTTGGACATCCCGGGTTTCCTCTCCTCAGCTATCCTAACCCAATTCCAAGAGCTCGCACAAGCCCGCAAGTTTCGTTTTTGCTCAATGGTGTTCTACCTCTTCCTGTTCCAGCACGCAGATAAGTTCGCCCATTTGGGGTTAGATAGAGTCTATTCTGAGAATTCTCAACCCAGACCAGTCTTCGACTGGAATTGCTCCGTCCGTCATTTACCTAGGGGAGAGGGTTATGCAAACTTCGTGAACACTTTCATGTCCACCGCCTACACCATCATTCACGACATGCCTTCACCTAGGGTTTTCCCAGAGATGAAACGCTGGCTGCAGGCTGGGAAATACCAGTGTACCGGAGATTGGTTCCTTGAAGAATATTACACTGAAATTCGGGTCTATGGAGCCGAAGTTGCCCCATACCGGTTTCCAGTTTTCCACGTCCGACGAGTTTACGCCCTCAAGTACATCCGGCAAGCTCTCAAAGCCGACCAGCTTCATTTTGTCTCTGCTAAGAAAGGCTACATCCTAAGGCTTCCTGTCCAAATTGGCCCATTTGTGGTAAACTCTAGATATGCCCTCCCAATTGCTGAAAAAATGCTACAAAACATGGACCTGAGGTTGGGGACAAGCTGGGCTTATGACCCACGAGAAATCATTTCAAATAAAAGAAAAAGAAACAGGTCTATGCCCTACATACATGAGCCGAGGCCATTTATGGAGTGGAGGGCTAACCTCGAAATTTGGCCCATGTTTTCGCAGATGGAGACAGACTCATCTGCTACAGGGGAGGAAGAGGAAGTGAATAGGGGCGCAGGTGGAGAAGAGGCAGGCACATCCAGAGGAGCACCACCGCCCAAGAGGCAGAGGGTGGCCACCAGTGAAGCAGAGGTAATAGGAGAAGGGCAATTACTGGAACCCTTCACGAAATTTGGCGAATTCGATAAAGGCAAGGCGGGGATAACAATGCTGAGAGACAGCGTCGCCTCCTCCGATTACACAGAGGTTACGCAAGCCATCATCGAGCCCACTGCGTCAAAGGCGAGCGAAAGGGAGCGAACGAATAGAACAATCCGAGACAAATACAAGGCTGAGTTAGAGGGGTTTGTTGAAAAATACCATACCAGGCTCTCGCTTCTATCAATGCAGACACTGAAAGCCTAGTACTGTCTATGGCGGAGGCCATCCTGGACCCAAATTTTGACGTTCCTAGTTATAAGGTGCTCGAACTGGCCATTGATATGAAGAAGGTACCGGTCCACGACATGAACGACCTGTTCCAAACAATCTGCGACATGATGAAGGACAAACTATCGCAGATTACCCTCGCATTGAGAAAGACGGAACAGAAATATGACCAGCTGAGGGATTCCTTTGTCGCGGAACAGAATGCTTGTCGTGCCAACGCACATCAGGTGCGTGATCTCCAGGATCAAATCAAAAACCAAGATGAAGGAGGGAAAGGTACACAAGCAGCACTTATAACTAAGTTGCAGAAGGATATCACAGCTGCCAAGAAACAAGCTCGTATACCAGCTTCGCATCCTGTACAAACTGCTGAATTGGTACAAGTGGAGGAAGAGAAAAAGGAACTGTCTGCTAGGCTTTTCAGGGAGAGAGAAGAGAAGGAAAAGATGGCCAAGAGGATGGGCGAGTTAGAAAAGAGAGCAACCGAGCTACAAACCCGGTGGGATTCGCATAGTTGTCATACGGCTGAAGCATCAAGCGGAACCGGCTCAGTGTCAGCACAACTATCCACAGCTAAAGCTGAGATCGAAGTGTTGGAGAAGCAAGCATCCACGACCAGGCAAAAGGTCGCAGAATTGAAGGCGCCCTGGCCGAAAAGGCTAGAACAGTTGAAGAGCTACAAAGGGAAGTCGAGGAAGAGAAAAAGGTCACGGCTGAGCAGCACCAAACCATTGCTGATATGAGGAGTCGAGCAAAGGGGAACCTCACCCTTCTCGAGGCCAGAAGCTTAATCTGGTCAGACATAATCACAGCGGTAACCGAGCAATGGGAATTCTTGACAATGATAGGGGAGCTCAAGTCCACTATTCCTTATCTCAACAGAAAGTTGCAGGAGGCAGGGGGTGATCTGCCTAACAGAGCTCAACACGCCGGGGACTACATCTCATTTCTTTATGCACTAAGGGCGAACGACTTGGGGAAACATGGCATCCCCAGTCGATTTACAGAAATCATCGAGTGTCAAAATATCATCGATAAAGAGGAAGCTCGAGCAGCGACTTCAAGGGCCCTTCAACAGGTGGCCGACAGCGTAGAACAGTTTGACGAGGTATGGAATGAGATCACCACAGCCGGACTCCCTTCCTGTTGGGAACCCACTGCTCCTGCCGTGCTTGTGCTTCTAGACCAATACACAGCGCGTTTACAAACGGAAAGAGATCGGACTGATCTCCAAATGGGGAAAGCGACCCAGCTCAAAGCCAGTACCATTGTCACAGTCCTCAAAAAGGAGTTTAATCTCCTTTACATGATCAGATATCGGCTCCCTACTGAGGCAAGTATTCACGCTCTCGGCGAAGCGTTTATCAAAGTGGAGAAGCTCTCAGCCATGCCAGAACCAACCCCCGAGAGTCAGCAGAGACTGACACAGCTCATGAGTCAGCATACTAGTTCCTCCGCAAACGTGCCTCCGCCAGAATCTGCAACGGCTTCCACTCAGCTTCGTCCCTGACTTTTCAGTTAACTCATGATATGGTCTTAACGGCCTATTTCACTTTCATTTAGTTTATTTCTTTTAAAGTTCTGAGTGGGTTGTTTTTCCCCACTCTTGCATTTTACTTTTTACACCAAACATTTGTTTAAATTTCTGTTTTGAAAATGGCCTGGGGCCTGTTTACACATGATGGGAAGTTTGATTCCCCATCATGAAATTTTGTCGTTATGAAAATGACATCTAACAAATTTTTCCCATGCGAAGAATATATTTTCCCAAAATGTCTTCTCGCTGAAATGGGAGGAATCCTATATAAGGTAGATCAAAAAAGAAAGAAAGGTTCCAATTGGGAAGAATGACTGTGGTAAAGATATTTTTGTGTGTAAGCCAGAATACCTGCAAGTTATCGTGAAGAGTCTACTTCAATGATATCTTGTACTTTAAATAAGGATTCCGGCCTTGGTTTATGGTAGTGTGTAATTCTCTCTTGTTTATTGCAATATCGTTGTTCATTTCATTTACATCCATGTATCTGGTATTATATTCTGGAATGCGAGTGTCCCATTGTTTCTGATATGAATTTATCTCTCTGGTACTTATATCATAAGCTTCCCGTTACTTTAAAAATGGCTCAGGTGTAATACAGTGTTTCATTTCCATTTCATACATATTTCTTCTATATTGGCCAATACGAAACGCTATCGATGGAAGTTACCAACATATATGGATTCTTAGTCATATAAGCCCATCATATGCTGGGAAACTCTTCTTGGTGTCGTCCTCATAGTTGTCAATATCTCTTTCGTTCTATGCAGCTCAATAGCCACCTTTATATATCTTCTTTTTCTGCCATATATTATGAATCCGGCCCTGTTTACTGTGAACTGTCTTAAAGTTGTCTGATACAGCAGTGTTTGAGTTCAGTATTACATTCATCCAGTATTACTCTTTAAGCATCAAACTGTCTAAAGTTTTGGTTCCACTCAAATATTATTTTCTGTTTACAAAGAAGTAGTATGAGAGCCCTGTTTTGTTCAAACGTTAAAAGTTGTTATGCACCCTCTGCTCTCCATACATTATAAGGTGTCCTAGGCACTGGTCTATAGCAACTCTAGGCTGTCTCTAGGAGTTACAACAGGTCCAAGAATATAGATATCCGGTACCATCATCTTAGATATTGTGTGCAGAGAAGGATAATGTTGCTTCAGTACATTCCCCTAGAATACCAGGATGCATATATTCTAACGAAGGCGCTTACCAGGAGAAAATTTGAATACCATAGAGATAGGGACTGGGTGAAGGATAATCTTTCTTTGTTGAGAGGGAGTATGAGATCTAACAAGAAAATTTCAGCACCCACGCTAATGCATTACACTCACACTAAGGTGGGGCCCACAAGATAGTTTTGGGTATGTCTATTTTATTTATCCTTTAATTAAGATGGACAATAACCCATATATTCTAAATGATGACATGAAATATTTAATTTAGGAGGATAAAACTTAAGTAGGGTAGCAGAGCCTGAGTTAGAGGTAGTTATGAGACATAAGATAATTCTAGTTATAACAGAGTCAAGTGCAATGGTATTAATTATCATGTTGTAATCATTTTAAATCGCTATGAGTTAAAATCATTTGTGCTAGTTGTACTGAAGATACACTATGAGAGATCACAATTAATATTAATTAATTCACAATTAGTGATCTTACATGCAATCGAGGATTTACTATTATTAATGTATATGTTATATGGCTATGAGGTCTCCAGCTTTAGTTCTAGGTAGCAGAGTTTTCTAATGGGCCAGTATTATTGGGTTGTACACTGCGATCAAACACCTTAATGGAGTGCCTATGGTACTTTTGCAACAAGGAAGGAAAAAATTATTATCTTTTAGGATTGCATTCGACGTAGATTACGCAAGCAAGGCAGTCGTTTCAGAGGCCGGAATTTGTCGGTGTGTTAGCTGTGTTGATAGTGTGAGAGAATACGAGTATTAAGAGCTCTTTGGAAGAGTTTGGTATGTAATTGTTTCATTATCCATGTCAATATACACAGAAGATAGTGGGTTTTATCCTGTAAGCTTTCCCGGAAATTATCTCGTGTTGTGTGTGATTTGATTCTTCTTCATCTTCATGTGATTATAGATTGTGTTTAATTCGCAAAATATTTAGTAGAAGGCCCAATATTTAAATTTAGTACATTGTTAGATCTAGAATTCCAAGATATACATGCCTATTGTATAATTTCTACAATTTGAATGTATTAAAGACTGTTGGAGAAATCATGACATGGTATGAGATCTGGTGTTTAATATTTTTGTACTATTGTTTGGTTTTTTTTGACAAAATGAATACAATTTTGTTTTAATCATGACTCGGTCGCGCGAAAATACCCGTGAGAATTACATGCATACTAGACAGGCGATAGTATATCAATAGGTAATATTCCCAATTTTCCACCATGATTGAATATTAGAGTCACTTTTCTTAATTAGTTAAGTAAATAAAATGGTGGAGGGACCCATAAACCCATAGAGGAATAAACCACTTTGTTGTGTGAATGTGAGCACTAGATCAAATATTATGGAGTAAAGGAGCAGCTTAATAATGAAGAAGGAGGGATGCTTAATAGAGAATTAATGGTGAAGATGATGGAGATAGTGGAGGAATAAAAGTAATATCATAGAGAATTAATGATACAATGATGGAGGAAGCAGCATAAATGCACACATGATGTATGCTGGGAGTGAGATTAAATGGTAGACATGGATATCTTGGAGAGACAATGCAGCCTTCATGGAGCCTGCATACATGTGTAGTGCCGCAGAGGTGGTCTCAGAAAGTTATGTGAAGGCTCACAACCATATAAGGAATAGTGAGGAAGCAAAGAACCTCACTTCCGGAATTTGACATTTATTGTCCTTTTCCATTCTTTTGTATGCTTTAGCATTAGTTAAGCTTGTGTCATTTAGCACATCGGTGCTCCCGAGTGGAATCCCACCTTTACCCATGAGGGATTTATGCCTACCTAGGAGGGTTATTATAGAAGTATTCATCTTCTCACATTGTTCCACATTCAACCCTCTTCTTCGCATATACATTCTTTGTGAATTATACATTCAGCTTTAGGTTTGAGAGGATTAAGGTAGTTCTTAGCATTTTAGATAAGAAACTAGTGGAGGGTTCATCCTTTCATCTTGTGCTTCCATTTTAGTTTTCTGTGAGGAAACATTTTTGATATCCGCCATCAAGCCAACAATGGAGTACCCCTCCATGCGCAGAGCTCCTCCAGAATCATGTACCATCTAGGCATCCAGGTGAGGAAGGAAGTTCCAAGTATTTAAGCTAACTTGTGAAAGATCATCTCTTCACTTTCAGAGAGATTATTTCCATCGGGCCAGAGATATATTCCATTACCTAGCAAGAGGCTACATCTTTCTGGCCCTCTTGACAATGTAGTTCATTCCAAATGGGGGCTTGTGTGGGGGTAAAATTTCAAGAATCGGGAGCAGAGGAAGGAGGGGAGGCCAGATCTCAAGCTTCTAGCTGAGACTGAGTTTACTCAGGCTCCTGTATTGAGTTGATTGTTATTTCTAGTTAGATCATCAATTCAGCCCCATATCTGGTAGTTACCTCATGAGGATTTAAGTTAGCTAGCGGGTGTAGTTGGCAACCTGTAAAGGGCCGAAACACAAATTTAAAATTTGGCAAGCCATTTCCTAGGTTTTTCCGTGTTTTTTGAGAACCATTAAAATATTGACTGGCTCCCCGAGTACCCACCAGCCCTCAAAATATGATTTTTTCTTCTAGTAACAATAGTTTCCAATAAAAGAATAAAAGCAGTTAAAATGACACCATTTCCATATATGTTATCATTAGTCTATTTCGTACACTTCGTTGGGTTTGAGTGCATTTCGTTTGGTGCACTGCACTTTATATTTGTTGTTGTTTATAATGATATGACTCCACTATTTTTTCTCATGTTATAATGTCTTGATGTTGCAGCATATTTACGAAATTTCTCCATATTTTAGTGTTATATTCTGTTTTTCTTATTTGAATGCTAGATGTTTCAGGTCTCTACATTTTCCATTTTGAATATTACGTTGGTACGTAGCATGATTCGTCTTGTACTTTGTAGGCACCTCATGACATCGTAATAGGTCAGAAGAAGAAGTAGAAAAAAATTTTTCAATGGTAGAAGGATTAAGTTTTTCTCAATATTTATTTTTGGATCTATGCAGATTCTCCACAGAGATTAAAGAAATGAGAAGGGGAAGGCAAAGAGAAAACTCAAGAGGGTTTCAGGTAATGAATAAGGCTTTAAGCACTTTAATGTAAGAAGAAAAAGAACCGCCACAGCATATATATTCTGCCAACACCCATTATGTACCCTTTTGAAGAGGAAGGTGAATGGGAAGGAGAAGTGGAGGAAACTTGAGCATGAGACTTAAGTAACATTCTGGCAGAGGCACCCCACAACTTATATCTAAGGAGTAACGAACCTCTCCAACTCGTTTTTACAACTCAAAGAAGAAAGGAGATCTCTTAACAAAGAATAGAAGAAAAGGCACAATAGATCTTTCTTGCCTACATTTCGACTTGGATTACCCATAAGTGCGAACAAAGGGCTTTCGATAAAGAAGTTATTAATTTCTTCTCATACATCCAGTAGAAAAGATAGGTTGTTGAGATTGTAGCACCGCACCTGACAGTGAAGCAAAGGACTGGTGGTTCAACCATATGAAATATGCAAGAGTGACTGCTATACAAATTTCACTCAAAGGGCAAACAAAGAATTTTTGATAGAATAAAACCATGTATAAATTTCCATATGGCTTTTCTCACATTGAGAGAAACCACATGAAGATCCAATGGAAGATGTCAGCACTATTCTCCAAGAAGAGAGAAATTACCACTCACCACCAACTGCATACTTGCATCAAAGAAGGAGCACTTGCATCTTACAAGATGGTATTTTGTGAGTACCTAGGATTAAGAGTCCCATGGCGAACAAGGAGATGCATGAGGAAGAGGAAAGGTATACCAAAGACTGCATAGTAAAAGATAATAATCCACCACTCACACAGAAGTTAGAGAAGGCATTCCACCTGCTGGAGAATATTGTAAGGCAAGATGTTCTAGTTTTAGTTTATCCAAGGTTTGCAAACATTTCCATCCCACTTATTTCACCCGAGTTTGAAATTGTGATCATGCCATCAGTGGAAATCGCATAAATTATGATTAGAGTAATCTTGATGATTTGGAGCAACAAATATCATCGGTGAGATCTCAACTTTTTTCTAAAGAGAGATGTATATCCATCCGTGTTTTTTCATTATTGAGTTAAATACAATACTCTATGTTGGAAGTGTGGAGTTTTGAGATGATGTAAGTATAGTCCTAATAAGTACAATGTTGGTCTATGAGTTCAACATTGTGTGGTCATGAGACAAAATGTAGTATGCACCACTGGTGAGATCAACAAATACTGCTACTAAGGAGCTATGGATAGTTGGGGGCCCAACTATTCTTGGAGAATTCAAGGACTACTTCTCATGAAGAATTTGGATACATGGTATAGATAGAAATACACAGATGGGATAACATCTCCTATTATTATGATAGATCTTTCTCATGAGAACCTCATACCAAAAGAAGTTTTTTCCTACAACATATTCAAAATCTGCAGATTCTATCGTGTTGTCGATGAGAGGTCTCAAGAGAAACTCCTCAAGGAGGATGCACTTCAACATATCATGAGTGCAAATATCATCAAATTGGGGAGGATGGTATTCTCCATTGGATGTATACCAAGTTGGATAATGATATGAGTCACTACCAAGCATTGGATGGATGAGTGAGGATGATGAGAAAATGGTTGGTTAACTACTTCACATCTATGACATAGGGTACCAAGAAGTATGGTTGTGTTGCTTTCTGGGTGAGTATGGCTTACCCGACATTTCGTATCAGAAAATTTAAGGCGTTCGCATGGCCTGGAGATGCAAGAGTAGGAGGGCGTTCTGTCACCGACTACTTTGAGAGAGTTTGGCCATCACATGACATATGCTATTTCAATGGATATGTTTTTGGGGTATCATGGTAATCACATGATGTGGCAACAGTGAGCTTGGTTATGTTGGGTTGACGTGATATCTCATGTCAATCATTATAAGTGTTGTTCATGACTTACATTATGATGATGTGAGGTGGAAGCAAGAGTCATTGTTGCTTTGCTACTCTAGAGTATGGGATGATTTTCTCCCCGTACCTTTCATGATGATGAGGGGGATGGGGAACATGAGGCTCATCATGTTGGGTCATAGAGAAAAGTGAGAGCATACTTGTAAGGATTATGGGGGTAAGTAGCGGGCAGTGTCACAGTGGCTTTTATTGAGAGAGTATGGCCCGACATTTCACATGTCAACCACATGTCTCTGCTTTCCCATTTTGTACAAAGGTTGGTATATAAGCTGGCTAAATCGTGGCCAACAATGCCAATGATGGGAGCATGGAGAGGCATTATCCCCACTCCATGTAGCATGGTTGAGAGAGTATTGTCCATGACTTGGGACTTTAATTTGGGGGTAGCAAACCACTTCACTTCATATGTCCTTGCGTAGAAGAGGTGCTTCTTGAACAAAGGAGTGTCTTGGGCAAGGGAGTGAGAGGCATCTAGCTATACATTTGGAAGCCATTCTGTATATCTTCTAGAGAGGTAAGTTTGGAGTTGGGCATTTCATATTATCAGAGCAGATGGGGATACCATATGAGGATTTCATTTGTAGCAAGGAGGATTGTTGTAGCATTCACATTTGTAGTTGCTTTTGAGGACAAGCAACATTTTTAAGGTGGAGGACACCTATTATTCCCAATTTTCCACCAATTAATTGGAATATTAGAGTTCTTACTTTTATTAATTAGTTAACTAAATAAAAGGGGTGGAGGGGAAACCATAAATCCCATAGATGAATAAAATCCACTTTTTTGTGTGAATGTGGGTCAATTAGATCAACATTATGGAGCAGTGGAGAATTTAATATTGAAGAAGGAGTGAGGTCATAGAGAATTAATGATGAAGATGATGGAGATATGGAGGAATAAAAGTAAGATCATAGAGAATTAATGATAACGATGGAGGAAGTGGTGGAGTAAATGCACACATGATGGAGGACCGGAGATTAATGCAGAGATGATGGAGATCATGGAGAGACAACATGAATTGCGGGAGCCCAGTGGCCACATGCGCTGGGCACAAGAGGTGGTCCAAAGTCGTGAAGGTTTGCGTCATATATGAAAGATGTAGGGAAGCAAAGCAACAAGTCCGGAATTTGATATTATATTGTCGTTTTCCATTCTTTTGTATGTGCTTTAGTTGTTTAGCCAGTCTGCTAGTTGTTTAGTACAGATCATGTGTTTCTATGCTGAACTAAACCCTTACCCATGGGTACTTTAGTGCCTACTATAGGAAGGTTATTTTTGAGGCATTTATTCATCAATCGACATCGTGCCACATTCAACCCTCTCTCTCCATGGTGAGAGGAGAGGCGCTAGTTAACAGTTGGAAGCCATTCTAGACATTCTAGAGAGGCAGTGTTTGGAGTCACATTCATTACACATTGGAGCAGACAGATACTTTCCATATGAGGATGTCATTTGGAGGAGGAGGATTGTCAGCATTCACATTTGAAGTCAAGTTGAGGACAAGCAACATTTTACAGAGGAATTTAATATTCCCACTTTCTCCACCGCTAATCGAATATTAGAGTTCTTACTTTAATTAGTTAACAACAAATGGTGGAGGGAACCATAAACCCCAGATGAACAAAACTACTCTTTAGTGAATGTGGGTCAATTGGGACGAACATTATGGAGCAGTGGAGCACCCTATCATTTTAGTTGAAGGAGAGGAGGTCATAGAGAATTAATGAAGAGGATGGAGATAGTGGAGGAATAAAAGTAAGATCACAGAGCATTAATGATACAATGATGGAGTGAAGTGGTGGGAGTAACAACACATGATGGGGAGTGAGACAGTCGCAGAGATGATGATGATCTTGGAGAGACAACACAATATTCATGGAGCCTAGTGCATACATGTGCAACAGAAAGGAGAGGTGGTCCAAAGTCGGTGGAAGGCCTACAACTACATAAGGAAGATGAGGGAAGCAAAGCAAATAAGTCCGGAATTTGATATTATATTTTCGTTCTATTCTTTGTATGCTTTAGTTGTTTCTCTAGCTAAGTCTGCTGTTTTGCTTTCTCTAGCACACGGCATAGTCGGAAGGAATCCAACCTCACTCATGGGGGTACTTCTAGTGCCTACCATATAGCTGCTGCTTGAGAATTTATTCATCATCCGACATTGTTACGATCAAATTTCCTTCTTCCGCATATACATCTTCGTAATTACACATTCATGTCTTAGGGTTCGAGAGGAGAAGGTAGTTCTTAGCATTGCCAAGAACCATGATATTCTCCTTTCATCTTGTGCTTCCATTTTAGTTTTCCGCATAGCACTTTGATATCTCGCATTAGGTCACTTATACCTCCATGCAACAACATCTCTCCAGAATTGCGAACTCCATCCGTAGCATCTAGGAGGAAGGAAGTCTCCAAGTATTTCAGCTGAATCATATGAGAGATCATCCCCTACTTTGGAGAGATTATTTCCCCTATCATTCTCAGAGTTTATATTCCATCACCTAGCAGCAGATACATCTTCATCCCTCTCTTATTAGCAACATTCCAACACAGTAGTGTGTACCATAACTCGAGCAGAGGAAAGAGAGTTAGATCCTGTTTCAGTTTTTGAGATCAAGAGAAGGGACAAGCCCTCTGCAAAATGAAATAATTGGTGCTATCAGTAGTTAGATCATCAATTCATCCCCATATCCTGAAGCACTAAGAGGATTTCGTGTCACCAATAGGTGCTAAAGCCAGATCCCAAAAGGGCCGAAAATCCAAAGTTAAATCAAAACCATTTTCCGGTTTTTCTGGTTTTTTAGTAGAATCCATGTGTTGGGGTAAATTCCGACTATTCGTTGAAAATTCCAGATTTCATTAATGGTTTTTCTTCTTAAAATAATAGCTCTAAAGAATAATGAAGAAAATATTAAAATATCAAAGGGTTAGTTATCATTAAATTATTTTCAACCACTTTGTTGGCTTGAGGCATCTCGCTTTCAGTAATCGTACTTTATATTTGTTATTGTTTTATAAATGATATGAATTAGCTATTTCTACTCATGAGAATAATGTCTTCGATATTGCAACATATTTATGATATTTTTCTGGATTTTGCGTTATATTCTCGTTTTTCTTATTTCGAATGCTTATGATGTTCTATATTCCCGCCTTTTCCATTTTTGGAATATCATATTACGCCTAATTCTATTTTACATATAATACATCAAAATCCCCAACCAAAATAATAATCTTATTTGGAGAGAAGTAGATGCAACAAAATTGCACAGAAATATATACATTTGTTCAACATGACAACATTGATTAGAATGCATAATCTAACCGCCTATTGAGGTTGAAATCTTTAGACCAACATGTCAGTGATCGTTTGATGAATGCCTTGTATTTTGAGATTCATGATTAAAGTCAGCATAACACATCCACCTATCTTCAGTTGTGAGATTATTTATTTAAGAGGCAATACCAATTAAAAGCAGTTGTACGTAGACCTGTTAATTACGCATCTAACTTGTAAGTTATATATTTCTGCACTAATGGCGTCATGCTATTTTCACAAGGTCACACAATGGAGGATACAGTCTATTTCCAAGAAGCTAGAGTCTATAGAGAGATCAAAATTACAGGGTACCTATTAGTTTCTGAGGGGTCTTAATTTGTAGTTCGCAGTAATCACGTAACCAAAAAACCCTGTTAACCATCAAGCCTTTTGCAGTTAGATCTCACGTAACAAATCCAAAGCCCTACCATATCGGGGGGGGGTAAGAACCAAGCTGTGACCTAGAGGAAATTTTGATGTGGACCCAATCTCATTTCTTAATATGTATATTTTTGCGTACAACTTTGCAAAACCAAATTCGAATTGAGGCGTATAGGTAAAAGTAGTTGCACACGCCCAAATAGTGAGGACTTAAACCTTGTATTCGCGTATTATTATATAATAAACCCTTACTTTGATATAGACTTCCACATAACAACTTACTACCTTTACATTCAAGAGTCACAGAATAATACTTAGGCAGATACAATTTACCAACTTGATCAACAATCATAATACATATATTCAAAAGAATGTATCCCGATCTATAATAAGAAACAAGATAATGCACATAAAAAATCTAATATAGTTAACTACAGAATGATATAAGTCTGAGTCACAAAATTTCCTTCTTTATTAAGAGATCTTCAGCTTCAATACAATATTTCTACCTACTGCACAAAGAGGTATCCCTATCATTACCTCGTGACTTAGGTCTTTACACAAATTAGCAAGAGCATTTCTACCTATAGAAAACTCGCATCAACTATTCACGACACAAAATCATAGCTTAGACATCATATGACCTGAGATCTCTTTTCACTCGACTTCATTTATATCTTTCCAAATTCACAGACACCATGGTATGAAACCATGGTTTGAGACTCATGGTGTTCCATTTACCTATTACAACACCAAGGGACTTTGATCCAATTCCCAAACTTCTTCGACATTTGCTACGCATTTCTTACAAACAAAAGTTTAAATCAAATTTATCCAATTCTTACCTGTGTGACCGCCCAAATGAAGCCCCCAACACAATCTAATGACTTGTCCCCGAGTCACTCGGTTCGATTGCTCACATTTTGTCTTTCACGATGTACCAAACTCTTAAATGTAAAATGACATATGCACTTTGTTATAGCCATTCGCACTTCTCTATGACTAACTTCTATCAGCAAGTAGACCTTCGACAACTAGTATGATGGTTTGTTGTGTCTGCTGTGAGTTCTTAAGGGATACATCAATGGACCACAAGAGGTGTAATGTTCATCCACCCATGGCTTCATTCTCGTGCTCAATAAATTCTCGCGTCGCACCAACATCTCAAATCGTTCTCAATGTCACGACTTCGTAATCGTTGGCTCCTCAAGGGAGCACAGCAGTTGGCACCATGACCCTAATTTAACAAATGCTGCTTTCCTGCCCTCAACTCAACTTTTGGAGTTGTTAGACATATCGTTTTGACTAATTTGAAAGACCATGGATTATTCAAAAAACTGCTGGCAAGAATCCACACAAAAATGACTTAAAGTACACTGGATAACTGACTGCACAAAGGACATTGAGAAGCCACAGGTTTATCCGAAGATTTGCCGTATATTTTTCTCAATATCCATGCAAAGAGGTCATGATACTTGAGTGTGATTCCTAGCATGGCCTGGCTCAGCTTTCAGCTAATCCGTTCAAGATGGTTGTAGTGCATCAGACCTCCGGGTGTCAACGACACTGGCTGATCATTGATCTTAGTGCAACAATGTTGACCTTTCTACCGTTGACGTTTTCCGCACTGTTGTCTTCTTTTGTGTTGGTTCCGCTTTTCTGTCACGTAGTTCTACAATGACTTTGGTGGCATGACTTCGGTACTACAACTCTTCCATGATCATTGTGTGCATATATGAAGTTTTCCTCGCGCATTTCAAGTCTGTTAACCCCAGGCAGAAGTTTCCAATTAGCGTACGTTTAGCTACTCCACCGTAACAATAGAACGACAACATGAACATACGACTGTTTAGGAAGTATGGTGCGCTGTGTTATTTTGTTAATCAGGCGCTCGCTTGTCTAATGCTTCGGTGGTCGTGGAGGCTTTGCCGCGTTTTCCACTTCCTCTTGAATCACGCTTCACTACACCTTCAACTAATAAGACCTAGTTGCATACCCATATGGACCCATTTGTACAGAGTTTCCACATCAATTCTATAGGTTCTCATCCAATTCTTTGTCAGTTTTCAATTTCATCTGTGAAGTCTTGCGAGGGTTAGGGCCTTCCCATTCATTTCGTTGATCCCTTCCTTTTTTGCGTCTATATTTGTATGAGATTTTCTTAGTGCCCTTGAATTTTTTCTACATGTAAAGGTACCCAACACTGCCACATTTTTGCCTCCATCTTCTGTGTCACTTGCTTCTGCCGTGCGTTGGGCTCTACTTTTTTGTATCCTTTCTCGCTGATCCTTATGAAGTTCTACCCACATATCCTTGTGTTGATCTCATCTGCCATGCGTGGCTTTGTCGAAAACCACAAGCATCAAGAGGATGTACCACCAAAGAGCCAGGCTTAAACCATAATATTGTTAATTTCAAATACATGTATATCACCCTATGACCATATGTGTAAAGTAGTTCATACTTCAAACACCTTAATATACCTTAAAGTATGTTAATATTATGGAAAGTGGTTTTTTAAAATATGCAATATTTTTGTACCGATCAGACACCTGATAAGCATGGCTTTGAATGCATCACCTAAAAATACTGAATCAAACAATACACAAAAATTTTATTTTGTAGATTCAGAAGGAACCTTGGATTCCACACCTGTATAAAGTACACATCTTCATATTGCTATCGACCTTATATTCCGGAACCTGGGCCTGTACTTAGCATCCTCCAACCAACTATTACAATCATAACCCAGCAACCAAGCATAGTAGAAATGTTTCCTCCCTTCCGTGCTCGTGCACATTCTCCAGAACTATGTGCAAAGGTACCGAGGCTCAACATACTATACCTTCTGATCAAACTAAAGAAATTATGTGTCATTTTTTTGCCGTACACTTCCTCATCATATTGCAAGATGAGACTATCATGCCAAATTTTAACGTGGTCACTATTTTTCCGACGAGGAATGCCCGAGTGTTGCGCGATACCTTATAGTATTTCTTGGATTTTCTTTACAACCTTTCTCGCTTTTCTCCAAAGGCCGCCATAGGGCCCCTCCCCGATCGTATAATTGTGATATGATAACAACCGACATCAATTTAATGAGTCGTGCTTGCCAAACAACCATCGTGGAACTGCAATCGGGCCAGACGATCAAAATATCATCGATCGCATCAAGATCCAAAGTGTGGGGATATTCGCAACTAACAACTCGATTTCTATATGAACGAACGCCTGTGGCTTGCCTGACCATCACCCAATCGTCATAGGTGATCCATTCTGGCATATCAGGTGAACTTCAGAACTTCTCCAGTCCCGCCAATCTTTAGCAAGGACTGTGAACATATCCCCATGAACACATATTTTGGGGGGGATGGGTGTGGGGGAATTCCATATGACCGAACTTATTCAGGGTTATTCGAGACCATGACAGCTTGCGGTGCCATATACTTTGGTACACGAGATCGTATCTACCTCCACGATGTCATCTTTGTCCATAACATTTTGGCCGCCACCATAGACCTTTTGGTGCTTGATGGGGGTCGTGTTAGATTCATAGTTTCCGCCACGCGTGACTTCCTTGTCCCGAAGCTGACCCTTCAGATCGATGCAACCAAGCAAAGAGGGGGCAAGTGGGTTTCAATGACCGTCGCAAGGGTCTCAATGAACTAAGACGCGGAGGTAGGTTAAGTAGAAATCACTTCTAGGAAGACATAATTTCTGGTAGCACTATTGTGCGGATCTCGTAAATAAGAGGGTTGATTCCGTACATAAGTTTACACAACTTGCGCATGTGTCAGAACACGTCACTTGGAAAGAAAAGGGAACTAATGCCATTCTTCATGTCATATTTATAAATGGTCTTTAAACGCTTCCTTTTCATTAATAAACGTTAAATGTTGCAAATGACCCAACTGTATAATATCTCATTAAGTCATAGCTAGTCGCTCTTCCAAATGGTAATAATAATGTTGTCTTGTTCTGATTAATTTTTTCAACAACTATATTCTAAAACTTCTCGCGACTTGGTCACCTCCCAGCGTAGTGTCTCTGCGGCACTGTCACACCCGTCTGCATCCGCTCCTTTTTGCACCAACTTCTCCAACGCTCGGGACATTGTTTTATGGTTCCGCGCTCTCTCACAACCGCCTAGTGTGCGCAATAATTCTCCAACCATATAGCTTCATGGAGGTAGGGATAGATATTTCATTTTATGGTTTCAACCAACTTCCATTTACATACCGGAAGGTCGTCACCTCCTGTGTTGGCGGTCAGATCGCACCTCCTCTCTATGATCTCTATAAACCACATAGGGTCCGGCTTGCACGACGATTTCTGGCATCGCTATAAACCTGTCAGTTACATAGAAAAACAAATCATCTCCAAAGAGTATTCTATCTTAGTGTGCCTATCATGCCAAGCCTTTTCACACACCTTATGTACTCCGCCGATGAAACTTGCAATGAATGAGTCTCTTCAGGCCCATGTTTGTGATCGCTGCAATGGGAAACTTGGGGATAATATACCTCATGGATAAACAACTTCTTGCCCATACAATTAAGAAAGGTGTCTTCCTCAATAACTTCTCAGATGTGGTCCTATATGCCCACAACTGTAAGTATGCGCACATCCCAATCATTTTGATTATCATTTCAAATCTTAGTGAGCGTATCCCTCCAATATCTTATTAAAATCTTCCACCGCATCACTTGCCCGAGGGTGACACAAGTGTACTCTTCGATGGTGTATCTGAATTCTTCTAAAAGATTGAATTGTTTCATCTACAAAGCAGGTTCCCTGTCACTCATCAAAGATATTAGGACAACCAAACCGTACAAGATATTTTTTAAAAATGAAGTACGTAATTGTCTCACGTTATGTCTTACAGCGCAAATTTCTGGGCTCCATCTGGTCACATAGTCTATCGCAACATTATATAGCATGCACTGTCTTATTTCCTGAGGGATGATTGGTCCGATGAAGTCAATGATCTCGTTTTCACAGAGATTTCAAAGTCATTTTTTGGTGAAGGGGAATTTCATATGTGTGATAGTCTCCCCATCCACCCACATATACCCTCACAAGCATGACAATATGTGTGTGCATCATTGTGTATTGTAGGCCACCAAAAGCTAACCCAAGATATTCTTTGGGTATGGTTTTTCTCATGTTAGCTGATTTCAACAGAATCTGTCCATGAGATTTTGCTAATATATCCTTTCAAAATCCAACACATATCTCCTCAATATTTTATCCACCCCCATTTTGTATAGTTGGCTGTCAAATAAGGTAAATCATACATGAGGAGCAACCTTTTCATTTCATCATATACCTGTAAGCACTAACACAAAAAAATGGTAATATCAATGAATTTATCATTCAATACCTAATGGCAAATAGTTGTGTGTCTATTAATCCTTCTTTCCAAGTTAGTGGCCTCTTTTCTCCATTTTCAATGCGCAACAACAACTGCCTAAATGTCACTCTTAGTTTCCTCAAAAGTTATCAAATTCATACACCCGAAATAATAATATCCATCTCCATATTTTCCCCAACATAGGTTTGCCGACTAGGTAATTCAAAGCAAAAGTGATCGTAAAACATCTTAAAATGACCTCCCAACAAATATGATAGAATTTATAAAGACGACCATAGGCTAATCCTTCCCTCCGTAGCTCTAGCAGTTTCGCCTACACTTGACAATTTCCTAATGTTAATTGCAATAGTAATAATATCCTGCTTCTAGGCTACTAAGATAGTTCTCCCACCCATTGATGCCAGATGCATTGAAATGGTACGAAATTCCTTTATCTAGTCTAGAAAAACTTAATATGGTGCAATGACCATCTTCTTCTTAATAAATCGCAGTTTCTTCTTCCG
Source organism: Pinus albicaulis (assembly GCA_034641835.2). Classification (NCBI taxonomy): domain Eukaryota; kingdom Viridiplantae; phylum Streptophyta; class Pinopsida; order Pinales; family Pinaceae; genus Pinus; species Pinus albicaulis. Next base: position 168,244,868 of record CM076577.1, on the reverse strand, counting down.
GCAACCGCGTCCTTAAAAATTAGGCATCCTTCTTCAACAACTTCTCCATTGTCATAGTGATCAAGACAACCTTGAATAAACTTTGTAATAATTGCAGTTCTGCAATTGAGCACAATTGTTTTACATTTTCTTTGAACCTAAAGTTAACAATAACATCAATCTTTGTTAGATCTACCATCAATCCTTGCTTAAAAAAATACGACTTAGCAAGATTCCGTGCGACTAAAATATGACACTTCTTCAAATTTGGGACCAGAGTCGATATCAAGGCATTCAAAGATCAAAGTATACCAACATACGCTTCTTTAATAATCCAAATACGTACCACACCAAAGTAGTTTCTAAGAATTTTTGGATGTATTCTTGAATGTAAGCACACACGCTGCGAGAAGATATAGTCAGCATTCTTTCGCACCTAATGAATGACTATGTATTCAAAGGATCCCCACTGCTTCAAAGGTTTTTTGTTTCTATCTTCTCAAGACGATCCTTATCCGATGGCATCCATAGAATCCATCAAAGGAATGAGTAGGTTCTGCCACCTAATTTTCTGTGACTTACCGGTAAACGGAGTTGAGAATAGTTCATGCATGCAAGCATCATTCAATTTATGAGATCTACATACAAACATCCTATTTCTCTTCCTTTATTCTTCTTATTTTGAACCACTCACAACGCTACCCAATCAATTCTCTCTATTGAAACCAATGATCCCCAACAACTATTTTCCAACTCCTCTCTTTGACCTTATGCTTGTATTTTTCGATTCAACCTATACGTGTGTTGTTTGCACGGTCGCGCATCTATTTCAAGGGTGATATTTGCTACCTCAGCCCTGGCATCCCTTCAATTAAGAAAATTTCGTAGGAAACTTCAAATATTTAGTTAATATCTCGGCATCTTTCCCAATTTCGTCATCACTTCCCGTAGTCCCCTATCTTTTCTAATTTTGGTTGTTCCTATGAGTCAATATTGACTTGCCTAATCTTCATAGGCTTAGTTACATTGTAACCCGACCGCAGGGTCCAAAAAACTACTCGTTGTTCTTCGTACTCGTAATAGTAATGTTCCTTGGGTCTTCTTCATTATATTTTGATTGACAAATTTTGACATTCAATGATGTCCTCATCCGCACGTCCCATGAAAACCACGTTCAAACAATGGATTTGTAGTCAAAGTCGACTTCTAAATATCTTGTAAATATCTCATCAAGGATTTCAAACCACTTTAAAACTAAAGGTCGTGATAAAACTTTCTGTTAGCGTGGCCCATCTATTGCTTCTCGTCGCAACTTAGTTTCGATGCACCAAAGCAGCACAGTACCCTTCCCAAAGTGTGGATGTGAATATATGCACCATTCTGCTTCTCGACCATCCCATGCTTTTAGTCCATTCAGCTAGATGTTTCAGCAGATCTCCTTTCCTCGAATAGGTTCTATTCTCAAGGTTTTCCGATGCTCAAATCATTATGATGAACATGCGGGCAAAGTATTATTCCCATAGCTGCTGCTCTCAGCATTCTCCCCACCAAAGGTAATCAAGCTGAGCATAGAGCTATATCATGCATGGAACCACCGTGTTTCCGGAACAATTTTTTTCCAAGTTCTTTCTAAAAAAAAACAAATTAACATTACCATTCCATCATAATAAGGAAAATCTCTGCATCTATGAGGATATGCACCAGAGAGAGATTTTGTCACCCGATTGGCAACAAGAATGCGTATACTTCATGCAAATGGTTTTGCCAATTTTCCATTCTCATCTAAATCAAAATCATGAATTATGCTTTTCCCAATTAAGTCGACCATCCGATGTTGGCTTGATCCAACAGTCCTATGAAGTTTAATCATACATATATTCAACATCATTGTCTATGCGCGCCTATCCGCATATCTTTCTCCTTCCACGTGTTCGTAGGACCACAAACTTCGGTTCCACACTTCAAACACCATACTTTCCGCACTTGAGGTTAATGATGTCGCTCCATATCATTGCAACAACCTAGAACCCAACAACAAGATAAGTGGTCAAGATTACCGTTATTGACAACTTCTAAAGCCCACGACCACCCTAACTCTCAATATCCACTACTACCCTCGCAAGAGTCTTTCTAATGGGATACCCTGATTCACCATGTAGAGCCGAATAGTGGACCACCTCCAATTTAGGTTCTCCCATTCACTTCAAATATTCTTTGCAAGAAATTCACATCGTAATTTAAATCCAAGATAACCCGATCTATTTCGTACGTGCACCAATCAGCAACAATCACATTTCCATCCGCTCTATTTTATTCTTATAAATATTATTGATAGCCTTCATCTATCGTGGTTGTGCTTTCTTTGTGCGCTTGTCTACACTCTGAGGTTCTCAACTTTCCTTATTACATTAACAATTTAATACAAGCCTACTTATGCTGGGCTTTCTTAGTTCTCGTATATCTCTTAATTAATATGCCTGGTATAGGCTTGCTTTGATGCTTTAGATGTTGATATGTATGTCTCTGTGAAATCATTCTTCGCTTTCACAAAGGTCTTCCCTTTTCCTTCGTAAGTTGAATCCTTCCATCTTTTTGTGTGCCCTTCGAATACAAAGACAATATCAAGAATTTTTCCTTTGTCTTCACCCATGGCCGCACTGCTTTCCTAGTAACAATATCTACACTTATTTTTCACACAATCACTTACCATATGAATATTTTGTGATTTTATGGTCAATTCTTGCAATCACGACAATGAAATTTTCAATAACATGATAAAATTGTTCACAAACTCAAGTATTTATTTATGTGTTGGCTTTTGAAAATCGTGTGCGTATTTATCCAACGTCTCTCTAGTTATAGATGACTTGTCCACTGCCACCTCCTCCTCCTCTCCCCGTCTTTCTTGAATCCTCATATCCATATGGAGATGCAAGTGACCTCGGTGCCCATCCTTTTTCCCCGAATGCTATATGCTTTCACCACTAATCATCAAATCAAATGATAGTTCGCTTCATCATGTCCCAATCGCATCAAAATTTTGCAGTGTTGTTTAATCGAAATATATTTATCAATCCTTAGAAGAAGTCCACTGTGTGTATTCAGTTACTTGAAAAGTCACGCACCATAATGTGGGGATGCCACTTGTCCCTCCACCGTTAGGGTAGTCAACATATACAAGACACTGATATTTATGATGTAATTTCCAATCTCTATAATGTATACATCTATACACCCCACATAATGCTTTCCACATCTTTGCCAGCAGGTTTAGGCCTCTCCTTAAGTGTGGTAGAGGTAGGTTTTTGAATCGATCGAGACCTAGACTACGCAAATGGTAATAAGTGAGGCTTCTAACTTCATTGGAAAATTCCATAGCTTCTACCGCACTGTATCTTCGTTGATTTAAGGATTAAGAAGCGATACGCAGAGCGCATGGCAATGAACCATTATTTCACACGTGTCATCAATAAGAACTCATCTTCGTATGTTCCACCTTCAACCGTCGATTCATCTTCCATATGGATTTATTCATCATTAAGATTTCCTTTTAACTAGTCACACACGGAAAGCATATGATATCTTCCTTTTTGAATTTTTCCTTCAATGCGTACTTTAGATTATGAATTGTTGCATCACTATCGTGCTTCATACCTTATGTACCAATCCAATGCGCGTTTTTTAAATTCCATTAGCTAGACACGTTCCTTCATATATTATTGATTTTTGTGTTGTTAATACAACATTTGAACAAACCGTAATTGGTCCAGTTGCTCCCGCACTCATGGAAATTAGGTAACTTCCATGGAAGCAACCACACGTTGTTCAGGTGATGTGGAGAAATGGTATGAGCCATAGGGAGAGCTAGGGAGCAGAGAAGGATATGGACTATAATCAGCTCCTTTCATCTCATGGTACAGATTCACCAGCTATTTTAAAGGACATTCGGTCGCTTATCATATTTACCTTTTGAGAGGACCGTAAACAAAATCTTCTTCAGGTCTACTCTAAGTTTTTCACATGCTGTAGAACTACCAAGGCCTCTGCGTACGGATCTATATGGACCTCTTTAGGGACAATTCACTCAATGTGGTCGACAAAGTACTCTTTTCACACAAAATCATTTTAATCCATAGTTTCGCATACGTAAAATCACTTAGGGACCTTGAAAAATATGCTTTAGCTTTTTTAGAATACTATGGCTAAAACATATCATTAGCGAATTTGGGTCACAAATCTCACCAGAACACTACCCATCCAAAGTTGATCTACCGTGAAGGTAACTACACAGATTTTCCACCGCACCACCCAGTCTGCCCGTGATCGTGTCATCCTTGTGCGGTGTCCGGAATTTAGAAATTCGGAGACAAACACTCTTGCAACTCAAGCAAAGGAAGAAACAACTTTGTGAAATCTTCAGGTAGACATACCTTTTTCCCCATTCGATAGATAATTTAGGTCTTTATATTTTCTTGGATCAGTTAAATTAATGCGACCTTCACAAGACAATCTTGTATTTTGTTCTTTTTTGGGTGCCACAACATCACCCTTCAAATGGTCCTCGTCTATTAAACGGAACCATTTTTTTATTTGAGAGGTCGCGACTCCAGTTCAAAGTAATCGCTAAACTAAAAACTTTCTCTAAATATCGCCTTGTAGTGATCTCAAGTCAGCGTACCAAAGTCTCTCAATTCGCTAACATAATAATGTTGGAACCAAGCCTGCGACCCGAGGGAGATTTTTATGTGGACTCTCAATCCTTACTAATAGACCTAATACCTTGTACTTCAACTTGCAGTAATCCAGATCTAATTGTAGATACAATAAACAGTAGCTACGCGTGGCTCAAATAGTGATAAAAATATTTCTGCACCTTTCACATTCATAGATTATTACGAATAAAACTTTACTTTGATATACACTTTCCACAAACCAACATTACTACCTTTAGATCTAACAAATAAGAAGAAAATACTTCAGGCATGTATGCACTTACCAACTTGACTTATCAATCATGGAAATACATATGCATTCAACATAAAAGATCCATATCTATAATAAGCACAGATAATGATCAAAAATCTAACAGTTAACTACAAGAATCATATAAAGTCCAAGTTTGTCAAAATTGCCTTCCTTATTGAGAGACCTTCGCTCATCACAATATTTTCTCTTGCGTCGCCTAGTAGCAGGTCCTTGCACACAATCCCTGACTTTGTCTCTACACACACATCCAAAAAGAGCCTTTCTACATAAAACCCGCATCAACTAATTTCATGCACAAAATAATAGCTTAGACATGAGATGATCTCAGGATCTTCTTTCACTCGACTCTACATATTTATATCTTTCCAAATTCACAATATCATGGTCTCAAGCCATAGTTTGAGACCTATGGCTTCTACCTACTAAAATAATCAAGGGATTGACCCACCCCAAAGCCCCTTGACATCCGTATGCGCTCTTGGCAAAACTTAACCAAAATTTATCCAAAATTTCATTACCTAGGGGACCCTACCTAAACAAGAATGTGAAGATGGAGACAATAGAACCTGGTGAAAGACATAAGAGAACTAGAGGTATTTTACAGAATAATCGCAGATCAAAAGGTTTTATCACAACACTAAATAATATAGATAATATTAGAGAGGATTTTAAATGGAAAATAACAGAGAAGAGGAAGGGGAAATCTCTACCAATAGAGCATTGAATATTAAAAATCTTAACGGAAATAGAGTAATTTCCAACATCTGGCCCAACTTATCATGCTGAAAATAATGTCATCAATTCATTCACTTACGCGATCCTCGTAGGGAGCGGTTCAAAATCACTTCCAGTTTCCATTTATGTTGAGCTCTAATGCACCATACAATAGAATACCCCACAATATTACCTAAATATCATTGCAAGAAGCCATATGTTATACCAACACTTATTCCACCTTGATACAAAGGTAGCTCACTTCGAAATAATAATGAATCGCATTTCTCAACAAAATCCACTACAGATATGAATGTTGCTATGCACCAAATCCATATTTATTCCCTTCACACCATGGAAGCTACACATGAGATTTAATTTCCAACATTAAATTCTCCATAACCAGAAGTAGAGTAATCATCATGAATCGATTAGGGGTGATGAAACCAAATGGCCATGAGATCAAGCATTCCAAACCAAGGAATTAAATCAAAGCTCACTTACATGAGGAAAGAGAATGATCCACTTGACGTTGAGTTGATTTGGTGGATTCCCCACCAACGATGAGAGGGCTAATGGTACTTAGTTCAATCAATCAAATCTACATAATCAACATTGATAGGAGATGAGAGAATCAAGTTAGATGAAGAACATTGAAGAAAGGAGGTGGAAAAGGTAAAATGGGGATCAATAGGAGGAAAGTATTTAAAACTTACGAGATTGATAAATGTTTGGAAATAATATATTACCTACAGATTGTAAAATAAAGGCCATACTCTCTTCTTTCCATTGATCTGATTTCATCTAGAAGGAAAACCTATTGGCTCTGCTGATCCCCCCTGAATTTATATTTTGAGGATGTGGAAGAAGGTAGAGTTAGAGAAGGAGTGAAGTATAATTTTAATATGATGATAGAAGAGGCTTAAGGTACTTATGAGGATTTCCTCCACCTCAATATACTTATAATACAAAGAGTCACCCAATAAAAATTTCTTGGATGTCTTTAATTCGGAGCTTAGAGTATCCCTAGAAATGCCCATACATTTCAACATGGTTGATGTATTTGCTCCAAGTGACCCATTAAAATTTATCCACAATGATTCCTTCAGATTTAATAACATCCTCTCCTCCTACCACCCCTATGAATACTATCGTTTGTTATTATACACATGGCTTTATTGTTATTTTAAAATTATAATTTTAAAGTTTTTCTACTTTTATTAAATACGAGAATTTTTGTTTATTATATCAATTATTCGATTTAATAATTATGTAGATATGTTATTTATCTATTTTTCTTGATTTTTATCTTGCATTAAAATTGTAATTATGAGTAACTATTTACGTGAAAATTTCCACTCATAAATTACTTAATTGTCATTGGAATTTTCTTGACTATTTCTAAATTTTAATGACTTGTCTCTTAAGATTTTAATCGCTAAAATAGAGCATGTATTGTGCACTTATAATAATTGTTATAACTACTACAACAACCTAATATTCATCATAAAAAAAAATTGTTAAATCCTATCATCTTTCGCACTTCGATATTTAGGAGTTATCTCCTTGTGGTATCGAGTTAATGTAGTTTTCTTTATTCTTCCATGTTGCATTTAGATCTAGATTAATTAATTGAATTTTGTAGTTATCCTTCAGAGGGAGAAACCCTATCATGGTTGCTGAGCCTCTTGTGCTAGCTTATGATTTCTCATTGCAAGTTAGCTCCGTAGTGGGTAAATATGATATCTTTCTTTTTTGTTGATAGGTAATTAGAAATACTAAGGCCGTTGGGGAGAGTGGTACAGGTCAGACTATTCTAACCAAATCCCAATCACCATCCCAAATAGATAAATGCCTAATTAAGGCTCCTGATCAAGTGATCTCCTCCATTGTTGATTTTCGCCATTTTTTTCCATCAACAATTTTGGTGCTAGAATATGCACAACGACAAGTTGTTCTTTTGGGAGTTTTTTTTTTTTTTAATTTAAGTGTTCCACTAATTGCAATGATCCTTCTAAACTTCCCATTTGGAGTTGCATCTTTGTACATGTATCCATCAATTACCTAATGAAAATTAAAGCCACTTATCAAAGTGTAAAGCTAGTATAAGATGTTTCTGTATTGTGATCGTGTTTTGTAATTTATTCAAAATTTTACAACCTGTACTTTCAATGATATCAACAAAGGTATTATATGCAAATACCATATTTAATCTCACTTTCACAAGCAAATCCCAAAAGATAGTGCCAATCTCTTTAATTTATTCATAAATAAAGTAAATTATTATAAATTTCTTCATGCATATGAGAAGTACATGAGTATGAACAGGTATTTATGAACTTGAATATTTACAAAGTTTGGAAATGAGTTCAAGTTACCAAATTTCATAATTAGATTCTAAGTAATTTTATTAAAAATTTAAACCTAAATACAGGCTCCTAGTGATCGAGTTAATGGAATTATGTTTAAAACTTACTTTTTCTTCCTTGTATTCCACATGAAAGAAAATGATCCCGAAGATATTATTTATCTTAGAATATTTGTTGTTGTTACAAGAGCTCTTTTTATTTATAAAATACTTGACTGGTCAGTTCAAATAGAAATGTAAATTACAACGCAGAGCATTCTGAAGTAGATACAAGTGCACTTAATGAATGAATGCTTATCTCCAAAAATGCTTTAAACATGCTACCATAAATAAATCAACAATAAAAATAAAAACAGCACTTGTGTCCATAACGAAGAATAAAATAGTGCTAAATAAAATTAACATGCAATGTTAAACACACAATAAGGTATAAAAATAGTAAGCAACAAAATTCAATATGCAATGCTAAACACACAAGTTAGCAGCATTAACAATACAAATTGAAAATTTCAACAATGTGCAACCGCTACAAATTTTTTCTGAAGTCATGTTGAAATGTTTAACCTAAAAAATTTAGGGCAACCAAGAATTAATATTCGGTGGAAATGTGGTACAAATACACACGAAGAATCTGAAATTTTATTAAGAAAATGAGATGAATTCCACATAAGCATAGAAATTTTCGTGTCTTTTACATTCTAAATAGCCATTTTCTCTTTATCTTGATATTTTCACCAATTTTAATTCATTTTCTAATCATTTAGCAATTCCTCTTTACACAAATCCAATTTAGAAAAACATAGGTATGCCATGAATTTAACAAATAGTGAATTGCCAATTAGTTTTTAGAAGATAAAGAATCGGGTGAATCTACTCATTTTTCAATGGTCTGAAAATTCATTTAATTATTCTCCTTGTTCTAATGTGCCCATGGTGCTGAAGAGAGTTCTAATGTACACAAGTTATTCATGATGATGATTTTTAAATTTGAGATTATTGAGATATCTCACTCATCATTGAATTATCATGATCTCAATATTTAGGGTCAATCTATTTCTAAGACGGTAGATATTTTAAGTAATCATATTGTTGCAATAAATTCTCATCATAAATACTAAAAATGGAATAATGAATGCAATTTTTAAGAAGATAAATCATTTCTAATAGTTTACCTTTGTTTACTTGTTCAAGTTCCCATTCTCAATATAGTCTATAATCTATTTCACCTCCACAAGTTGATGTCATAAATGATTCGCTTTTAAGCTTCTCATGGTTATCAATCAAGACAAATGTTTCTGATTATCCACGCTGTTGAAATACATTTGTCGACGTTGATCCTAACGGGATCCATCTTCAAGACAAATTAATCCCAATGTATTATGTTGGCCGCATACCTTGTGAGCGTTAATTTTCAACAACTAAACTCTTGTAACATTATCTATAACATTATGTAAATAATGATGTAATTTTACTTGTATTTTTCAAATATTATGGTTTGTTTCAGCTTATTTACCATTTATTTTTTTACCCTTAACTCTTTATGTTGGCATATTGGAGAAATCAAGTGTTGAAATATCACCAATTGGCGCTTAATGGGATAAATGTGAAAATGAATTACAGCCTATATCATTGCCATCAAGAAATTTTAACCTTTCAATTGCATTTGATGTTCACATCACACCAACTCATTTCTTTTGAAATGAATTTTCCACAAGTTCCAAGATTTGAGAGTGCATCACTACAATTTGGATAGTCACTAATCTATATAAAAGTATCTTCTAAAATATTAATGATTTCATCTAACCTTTCATGATCCATTTGAAATTTGTTTGGAAATTTTAGTCACACAAAATAATGCTAATATTCTCCCCTCATGCGGCTAATATGATAGCATTTTTTGAATAGGCTACAAATATCTAAAGGCATGTCATTTGAATATAGTGTTTTGTCCTGCTCTTCTTGGAATCTTATCCAAACTATTATATATGTTCATCCTAATTTTTGGGATCATACCTGAATATAGTTAGAGTAATTCATTTCAAGAGAGGTTTTCGTACATAAATTTGTTTTCTTGAACTTATTAAAAGCAAGTGTACATAAATATTCAAAATTTTTTATTTTAGTAATTTGAATACACTTTATTTTTTGTTACTAATTTTTGATATACATACATGTAAAAGAGCTTACTATAATGGAAATGGACCTACTGAAAATATAATTTACTTAGTTTTGGTTTTCCTTGTTAGATTAGATTAGAGTAGAAAAGTTTGTCTATATTTCATTTATTTTTTGTCAATATTGGTGTGAAATGTTTAGCTCTTTGATTTTTCTCGTGAAAGAATGATTGAAATATTTCTCAATTAAATGCATTGAAGAACATTTTCAAGGAAGTATTCATCAATTCATCGTAATTTTAATTTTTGACAATATGTTTTGTATGTTATTTTCATTGCATTACTTCGCTTCACCGATTTATGAAATGAATTATAATGATATTGGGGCCTGTTTTCGATGCAATCGAATATTTTGAGAATCATTGGAAGAACATTAATCACAGAGACAAAGCCTTTCAATTAACGATGTATATGTCAAACAATAAGGTTTAATCAGATGAAAATTGTATGGGGAAAGTAAAAATTGCAAAGAGAATTACAACATTAGAAAGATTCATACCAGAATACTTGAGACTTCCTCCGTCCATTGCCATACTTGTTCCCCCACGTTGCACTATAATGGGAACATTTTTCTATGACATTTGTTGTTGGATTTTCACATCACCATTTCCCATCCTAGAGTGTAATTACCTCGAATTTTATTATTTTTCATTTTTTTATAAACTCGGGACAACCCGACAATACATGTATGCACATGAGAACCCCTACCACCCAACGTTTTAATTTATTTCTATCGACCTGATTCTTCAAGTTACACATCATTCTAGAGGTATTCACCATAAAAGTCTTAATAGATGCTCCCTTGGTTATTCTCGAGGGTGATGTAAGCAATCCACCAAGACATGTGGGTCCACCCCTACCACTATAGCCCCCCCCTTTTTTCACCACATTCGTATTGTATTCCTTCTGTCTTCCACATCAACCGGGAATATTTTTCTCAGAGGTTTCATTTTGCTTCATTCAAATAAGTCATGACTCCATCCTTCCACATCAACTCCCTCATTAATTTTTATTTTTTATTTTCCATGCACTCTACACCTTGTATCTATCCATACGTGTTGTTGGTATTCCCACTCTTTGCCATTCGTAAATGTTTCCTCGTTGAAATATGTCACATCTTCCCCAAGTTCTTCTAGGATTTTCCTCGAGGGTGATGTAATAGCTAATGAATGACGATGCACGAACTCATATTCATACGTGGATTCCCCTCCTCATAACTCTCATGTACTTGATTTAGTCCACATGATCCATCCCCCGTTTGTTTTTTCCCCATGATCCTTCTTCGAAGCCCTTTTCTATTTTCTCAGATTTTGTCCTTTCATGCATTAGCAGGGAAAGGTGGTCTCTTCTCCACGCTATCCCTCCTGTATGAATTACAAGCATACTTCATTTATCACCATTTATTTACTCATATTACGTAATCTTGACCATATTACCTCGGAAGATCGGCAGTGCTGTTTAATTGGTTTTTCTAGGATTTGGGTTTCCATGACGTAGGCATCCACCAAGCTTGCATGTCTATATTTTTTCTCATCCTTATCCATCTTGCCACATCTCCTTTCCTACCAACAATGATTCTGAGGTAATTTGGGTTTATAGTTATTGTCCCGATTTAGAATTCTTCCATAGGTCCCAGATATATATATTAAACACACACACACACACACACACATCTATACGTTCGATTCTAAGAGTCCCACAATACAAAATGCTTTGAGCTCTTCTCATTTATTAAAAAATCCACATAGGTTGGGATCTTTGGCATCATCTCCATGGATTTCAAAAACGTTATGGGGATGATATAAAATAAATGATTCCATCTACATGCACACACAAATAACTTGATAACCGCAAATGCAATACAAATTCAAGTACATTTAAGCATTTCTGTCAGCTTTCATTCTTATTTCTTATGATTTTTTTTTTTTATACCTCTATTTCTTGAACTTGAGTCATTCTCTCAGATTAATGCTCACTCTAGTTTAAATTCAATAAATCACATGACTACAGGAATATGAACTTTGACAGTTGGTAACTTTCCTTTTGTTATTTGATCTTAATCATAAAAATAATGCTTCTTTCTTGAAAATGAATTTGGAGGAAATCAAGATCTTTAAGGTAAATGTTATCAAAATCCCTTCGAGGTAAATTTCATATTCTTATTTTCATCCTCTATTATTTTTTCATTTTATTTTAGTCATGTATTAGCATTAATATTTTCTAAGTTAAGCTCTGTTTTTATAGTCCTCACTAGTTACATTAAAGGCTCAAGGTATGACTGAAGAGATTGCTGAAATCAGTTTAATTTTCATCCCTTTGGCTCGCAGGAAGTAGTTGTGATGATATTGTACCAAACAAGTTACATTAGGGAGACTTTACTTGCCTATTTACTTAGTATCTTGTTTTTATTTTCAAAATTTATTTTGAAACAAGATTTCGTGTAAAGAGACACTTGATGCGATCACCATATTCATAAATGATCCCAAATTTTAGAATTTATTTCCATTAAAAGCCTAATTATTTATAACTTTGGGATACATAACCATCACAATCTCAACTTAATTAAAGTAATAATCTACTTTCTTCATATCGCCTTTTTTTCAAACATATTTTCATATGATGTCGTTTATTACACCATATCATTTGATTTTTTCTTTAGGTTTGCATTTTCTTCTTCTCATTTGAATTCCATGATTTCACTTTTGGATGGATTAGAATTAGATATTTTCTAAATCTATGTGTATGGGTAATCTTTCATAATGCAGCAAACACCATTTGCTTCATGTTAACACTCTAATAATTATTAAGTCAGACATTTTTTATTTTTGAATAAAATAACATTAGAGGTAACCATAGACCAACTTTTAAACTCTAAGATTCAAGTCTTTAGGTTCGAGAGGGTTCTCTATAAAATTTAACTTTGTCGAACTATATGATATTAGGAAGCCAGTTTAAGATGTGCAAATTGGTTGTCTGGTTTATTTTGTGAGAAAATCACTTAATGAGATGCATGGTGATACATCTTTATTTGTCCATTGGGAATGAGTCAAATGTCACAGATAGGACTAGAATCAAGATTAAAATGTCGAAATATTTTTAGGGCAAGATAGATAAGTCATTGAAGATCTTAAGGATGATCAGAAGTGGTTGACCGTGATAAAGAGAAACGAAGGATTATTTGATCCTGATAAGGAAGAGTGTATACAATGTCATTTGAAAGAGGGAGCAATATGGTTCCCTACCTGGGAAATCATAACATTAAACAAATGACAAGAGAAAGTACTTCACTTCAAAGTTCATCATTCAAATTTAGAGTACATAAAATGGATGCATATGTAAAATATGTTAGTCATTAAACAATTACGTAGAAAAAGTAATTTCACTTCAATGTCTCCCCATCACATGAATCTGAACATGACGCTATATGATTTGATCTAGTCATACTTGAACTTGCCATGCAAAAATCCTTCGTGTCAGTAAATATTGACTATAGAAATCTTCAAAGAATTCTGACTAATAAATACTACTTCAAAATATTTAAGCATATATACAAAAATGTTTAAGTAACATTCCAGAATACCTCCATAGTATCTTGGCATAGAAATAAAATATCTTTCATGCACAGTGATACCGTTTAACAACTTAGAAAGTTGTCCTATTTATCCAAATAAAATAGAACTACTATTTGGATTAGGTGTGCCTGTGGTCAGCTTTCGTTTTCTCCAATGCTAAATAAAAAGATATTTCAACTGCTTTGAAATATTATTCTTTATATGAGGCCATTTCATTTGGATACTTACCCTCTCGATTCACTTTAATCAGCTGAATCATCATATTGGTTATAATTTATTGACCGTGTAAAATCAGCAAACCGTTGCATTTTTTTTCTGAATTGGATTTTACAAAAGTCGTGAGCGATTCCCAAGATTCTTCAATGGTGAATTTTGATATTTTCAGCTTCCTCAAAGTCTCATCCGCCTTTATCTAGAAAATGTTATTATGCATAACAAAAGTTGGGTGTTTTATCTTACAGTTAGACAGCAAAGAAGTCTTCAAAACTTTTATAAACCTTTCCAGAGGAATTCCTTGTTGTCCCTTCTTGCTTTTATCTATCATTTTCGCCATCTCTATCTTCGTTGTAGTCATTTTGCAGCATGAGCTATCATATTAATAACCAGGATGTTTTTAGCAAACCTTCTTCACATTTCATGATCACAAACTTCTAACCATAAATTTAAAATATGCACATATATTCATGTTTTTAATAATTTCTTCTAGTTGCTTCATCAAAATATTCTTTGAAATTACTTTCCCTATTTCAAGATTTTTCATGTTCACTCCAGAATTTCTATCTCCTTCTAATTCTTGCTTGTTCTTTGGCTATCGAGAAACTCAATTATTTCTAGTCTGCTCAAAGTCACAGTACCCAGTTCCTCCTTTATTTTCAATTCTTTGAGCTACTTTTGTACAAATATTTTCTTTGCTCATATATTACTCCGTATTTATGTATTGTAAAAAATCATTTATGGATTCAATGATTTTTATCTATAGTTGATTATTCACATAAAGATATCGATCTTTCAAGGTTAAATCCTTTTCAGAGATTATTTAACTCAACATTTAAATATATTAGCTCTTTGTTCCTTTGAAGCTATACGATCAGCTAGTTTAAGCTCTTCAAGATTTTCAATTACTTTTCAATCTATTGATTTCATTGGTTTGAAGTGACATTTACCCATGGCTTTCAAGGAGCTTACTAGCTCTATCCAGTCGATTGTTGATGTAGATGACTCAGTAGGCCTGGTGTAGTAGAAGATGTCACCGGTACCATCGGTACATGGATACGGTGCCAACTTCTGCCAGTAGTTGAAGGAACATTTCATAGTTTCCATAGAAATTCATCGTAGGAACTTTCAGGAAGCTTTTGCAATTTTCTTCTACAATTTTCAGCTATCCCTTTGGGATTTATCATTTTATCCCAGGTCATTAATCAGAAACTACCTACCATAATCTTTCTGCTTGCCTTCTGTACACTTATTTGGCTTGTGTAGATGTTCTGGTTGGTGTTTGGAGTTGTTTTCATGCTACAATGCTTCATGATTATTTTTCTTCTGCTCAACCTTCCGCACCTCGACACTGGTAGGTCATATCCCTCTACTTGAATAAATCCAATTCTTCTAAAGACTTAATCCCAATATCTTTAACAAGATAGCCTTTTCAATTTTAATTGATCTTCATATTTATTATTTTTTTCAGAGCTTTTTGGGAACCCATTTGCCTTGCAGTAATGGTAGAACAAAGCATCTCAGCCATTTTTGTTGAATTTGTCTGATTCAATGTACGGATACTTTCCGTAGCACTTCCGTTGTCAATTTTTTTTGTAACTGTCAACGTTTTTGGGAGTTCTGTTCCGTTGGTTGAAGAACGAAGAATACCCTTGTTTGAATAATCAAAGTCAGACAGAAGTTCTGCTCAATTTCCAAAGTTTGTTTTTTAAATGTATTTAAGAACAACCTCATTCTGATTTCTTCATTCTGCCTATTCTGCTTACTTTCCCGATGTCAACATTTTGATTATCCGTTGACCGTGAGGAGGATGCTCTCACACTCTACTACCAGACACATGGTAAGTGTAGCGCTTCCAAGATGTTTCTATTTAGAATTCTATCTAGCTCTGTTTATAATTACTATATAAAGCGATCTTTGTTTTGTCTCTCGGAACATCCGTACCTTCCACTTTGGTTCCTTGTCTTTATCAACTAGATTGAGCTTTTAGGCTTTCTTATTATACTGTATTTTAAACCCAGTCTTCCGTAGGGTTGTTCAAGCTGTAAGTACCTTCTTCTCACTTTTTTGGTAGCTTTACTTCTTGATCTCGCTTTCAAGGTGTATCACCATGTTTAACTGCTAAATCAAGGTATTTTTTAGCCACTCTACTCGATTAGAAAATCTGTTCAATTTTTGGCTTTTTTAGTCATGAATATAAGAAGTCAACTTGCACTTCAATTTCATTTTGCTGAGAATTTTAGGATCATAATTCCACAAGAAGCTGAATTCAAATTTGTACTCAAAGAATCGGTTTTGTTGCCTCTATTCTGTGATTCTTTGATTACAAATGAAGGGTCCTATCTAATGCTTTCAACTTAAATGGTCTTTTGGTCGCCAAGAAGTTGATTGAATCTAATTGAGAATTCTGTCGATGTACCTCCAAGGCAAAACTCTTATCAGTACATACTTAGGTAGTTTATAAGGTAAAAAGTTGGACCAAAAACTTCCGATCTTCAGATAGTTCGATATAAGTACCAACTTCAAAGCTTATTTTGTTTCCGATAGTTGTAATATTTATTTATCTCATCATTATTTTGCCACATCAAGTCATTAACATGTTTATCAATGGATGAACAAAGGAATCAGAAATTTCCATATAATTGAACTCGTGACTCTTTATGATCAAAGATGTCAAAAATATGACTAAGAGGTTCTTCTACATCAAGATCATGTTATGGGAATTGTTTATTTGGAATTATAAGAAAATATGGAAAATAAAGGAAGTATATCTAAATACTCCTTCGCTGGAAATTTGGTAAGCTAATCATGCACATTATCAGCTATGTATTCGGGAAGATAATTGTAAATGATGTAGAGAGAAATAAGAAAATATGGGTAGATAGAAAACCTAGGATTCACCATCCGTAAAATGCCTAGATAAAGCACAACATGGATATGAAATGGCCTAGACCTTTCCAGAAATTTTGAAGTAGAATAAGGAGGGTTTAGTTTTGGGATTTTTAAATATAGGAAAGGAATTTTGAAAATATGTGAAACCTTTTAGGAAATTCCACCAATGTAAAGCTTGTGAGTGTCATGGGTAAGTGAACCACAATGGGGTCTGGTTAGTTTCAAACATTAGTCGCAAATGGTAAAATAATATTTTCTTTTTATTATTATTATTAACCATGGCTCTTTGTTTTAGGTGAATAATATGATTTACACAGTCCGATGACTTCGAAATTAATGGTGAGTGATCACACTGGGTAGATATGACTCCAACTGTGACTTCATCTCCTGATCTAATGATTTTTCAAGACTTAACCATGAGTCTTCAAAAGATTAATTTTATCACTAGATCAGCTATTTTGCAATCCACATCATCCAAGGGTGTATGTTTAACGTTCATAACAAGAGGCTATGGAGGATTTACAACACTGTGGTTTTGGAAGTCATTAAAGGTTTTATTTTTTGACATTTTAGACCCTATGGTGCTTGAAACTCGTATTTTAGATTTTTGAACCTTATATATGATTTAACCACATGTATGTTTTCTATTTTAACAGAGGTCTATGAATAATGTATGTATAAACAAAGCTTTTCTTTGGTCTAAACCTTTCAATTTGTCTTTAAAATGATCTTCAAACTCTTACAGTTCGTGAAAATGATAAAACAAGTGCTTCTTTCTACTTTTGACAAATCGGACCGAAATTGGTTCAAATTCGTGCTGAGAAAGATTAAGATTATTTAGCAAAGGTTTCAAACAATTCAAGTCTTTTTATGGTCCTGCAGTTGCCAAAATAAACTAATTTTGGTTTAAAAACTCAGATGCGCATTCAAACTAGGTTTATGAGAGCTTTACGCTAATTCGTTTCAAAAAGAAAATATAGCCTCGATAAGTAAATGGGGCTTCACAAAGCTCTATTTTTTCATAAATGGATATTTTTCTAAATGACTGGGAGGTTATTTTTTCAAGAATACCCGCTGCTGTGCATTTGGTCTTTAAAATAAGCCAGGTATTTTATTGCTTCTATGTCTATGAAGTCTGGAAGCAAGCTGTACATTTTCGTGGTCTTGACAAGAATTCATTAGCTTTGTCCGGTTCTTTGACGGAAACAAGGGCTATGGAGATATTTTTTCGCCTGAGTGGATAAAAACAAGCAGGAATGCAAAAACAAATAATGGAAGCGGAGGCGACTTTTATAACATTTTAGGTTTAAATCAGGACCGTATCTTAATTGTGGTCATATCGTAGTGGATATTGTGACGTGAAGGAGAAAACCAGGGAGGTTTATCGGTATGTTTAACAGAAGCCGTGATCAAATGCAATCCAATCACATATTGTTATGAATAGATAATATAGAAAAAAAAACCCATTTCACATATATTGAAATGGTTATTGATTGCGCTTTTTAAAATGTGATATTGCATTTAAATATTGATTCGAGGTAAGGCGAACAACCTGGGGATTAAATTATAAATTGCAAATTAAAGGCGTGGGGCCTGTGATTCATTATGTAGGACTAGTTTTAACATTAAAACGATGTTTTTAATGTAAAACCAATAATATTTAATATGATAGAAGTAGTTTTGATATTTATATAAAATGAAATATTTATGTATGTTTAACAATCATTAAAGTGGATTATAACGCGAACCTATGCGGTGAAAAAGGGTTGCAAAATATAAATATGGGTAAATAGAACCATGGTTAACGTTAAAATAATGTTTGGACTTTATTTAATATAAGGGATTTAATATATTATGGGAAGTCAATTTAAAAGGATTTAATACATTATGTTAAAAATTAATATGAAATGAAATGTAATGAATGAAAATACAAAAAATACACTAAATAAAGTGTAAAAGCAAACCTTTTTAAGCACAAATGATTGTATCATTAAACATTTACACTTAAACTTAGGATACATTGTATTTTGTGGTTTTTCAAGTGTTTTTTGGATGAAATGAAATTAATTAAGAGGGGGTTTTACTTTTTCTAAGAAAAATTATTTTGTACTTAGGAGAAGGGATTATATTTTTGGAAGAGGGTGAATATGCTGAGGAAATGGATTATCATGTAGGGAATCTGGTAATTTTACCAATCAGTCATTAAGCCTTGGGCCTGGTCCTAACAAAAGTCAAAGAAATTCTCTGAGCCTCTTTAACTGAAGGTTTTGAATACCGGATCATTTGTGGGGGAGGGGAAATTAGTAATTTGTCTGATGATGCTTTATTACATGCCTTGTTGTTACACAAAAATTTGTCACCATCCCTGCAATTCCCCATCCCGCACATTCGAGGGCTTATTCTGTGACCTGTGAGCAGTGACATGATCTAAAAACACTTTCATGGCATTCCCCTGGACATGGAATTTCATTCCCCTAAAGACAACTCCTTGTGAAAAAACCTAAAAATAGCCTTTTTATCCTTAGCGTGACTAGTCAGTGTTATACCCGCGCCAATGGGGGAAATCCTCCAAAGAGGGCGCGCCAATTGGCGC
Organism: Pinus albicaulis; assembly: GCA_034641835.2. Classification (NCBI taxonomy): domain Eukaryota; kingdom Viridiplantae; phylum Streptophyta; class Pinopsida; order Pinales; family Pinaceae; genus Pinus; species Pinus albicaulis. The sequence goes on along the minus strand of CM076577.1, from coordinate 168,225,377 downwards.
TCTATCTCAGGGTCGCACTGGCGCCAAGCTTAATAAAGAGTGTTTTTTAAAAATAAATGGCGGAAGATTGACTCCAACAAACTCCTGAACTGGACTCTAAATCGAGTTGGGATGTTTGGCTCCGATTCTCCATGTAGAGGAAGTAGTTTTCCACCTCTCATGGAAGCTTCCTTGAGGATAGGGCCAATCCCATGATTGTAGGGATCCCAAATCCCCTTCCACCATCTATATAAGCTTTCCATTTCCCTTTGCAAGCTAGTCTCCAAGAGCCTTCATAGCCTAAAGAATGCTGCAATAGTCCTCATAGTGCCAAATAAGTAGCAAGGAGATTGACGATCGAAGAGAGAGGCTTGTCCCCATTCCCGACAAGATTTACTGAGACGTATTCCACTGACGACCCGCCGAAGGAAGGTTCAGCGTCAAAGCCTGGTTGTATTTTCCTTTGTATGAATTAATGATAAGCGACTATTGGTTATGGTTACACTTGTATTGTTCATTATTATCATGAGTTGTGTCTTCTCTGATTGATACATAATTGCATATATATCGGGTTTTACGCTTGTGTTTTTTGTGTGTGTAGGTGTTAGATCACGGCGAGCGATAGGATTGTTATCTGCTGGAGCAAGGAAATGGGAGCGCCATCTTCCCTACAAACAACAGTGTTGGATTTGAGGTAGGCCTTCATCGCAAGTTGGTTTATTTCAATTAAGAACTTGCGCCTTAGCGTGATATGATTGTTGCTAGACCCGATCTAGGCTAGTAGGGATCGCCTCTGTCCGCAGAGGAAATTTACCTTCACAACAAATAGGCGACTCCGCTGGGGAGTTAGTTTGTTGTTTGATTTATAAACTACAGGCGGAGCCTGAAGTTAGCCAGATAGCCTTCGAAATGCTCTTGCTCGGCATTAGCGAAAGTAGATGAATGCTGCTTCAGTCAATCTTCGGTTTAGTTTATGAACTGAACACTTGGAGTATTGTCTTGTCTTTCGGTCAATTCTTGACTTTTCTTGCTTGACCAGCTCTTTTGGCTGGCTCTTTTTGTGAGTTTGGCTTTTGTTTTGAGATTCAACATCACTGGTCTGCATCTTGGATTTCTCTTTTTTATTTTTTGCATAGAAAACTTGACTGGTGCACTTATTAGCCTGACAGTCGTGCCAATTGGCGCTAGTTTCCAGTTTACTACCCGTGCCAATCCTGTTATGGCACTATTTTCAACCTGACAGTCGTACCAATGCTAGAAGGTGCTAGGGTTTTCTTGGTTTTGAGCTTTCTAAGCTTGATCTGTGGTTTTGGTTTCATTTTTTTGACTGCTTGAGTGTTATGGAGCCTTGTTTGACTGACTGTGACCTTCTCCTTTGGTTGTTTGCCCGTTTCTATCGATTTTACATTTTAGCCCTAGGGAATCTAGGTGCTATTGTGCGTCGAGCCTCCCTTGGGAGTTTTTGGTTTCTGTCTTTTCAGTCAACTTTGTGATTGCTTCTCTGCATTCGTTTGGTGGTTGTCTATTGTTTTATTGCATTATTTGAGTGATTGGCTTCTTCTTCATTCGGATTCTGCCTTGTCTCGTTTTGGGCCTAGATTATATGGTTCATTTGAGTCTTTGGGATTCTTTTGGTTTTGAGACATTGTTTTGTCAATTTGAGGTCTGATTGTGTGCTTGCATTGAGAGAAATTTTATTTTTTTTACTCTTTTTCTTTCGCTTCTCAAATTGCTTGTTTCATTAGTTTTCATTTTGTTTAGTGCATTTTTCTCTTAAACATTGAAAATAAAAAAAATCTCTTTTGCTTTGGATTAGTTAGTGTGAATTAAATCTTTTCGGTGTTATTAGTGATTAGTAACTTTGAAATAAAAGCTTTTAGTTTCCATTAGCTACATTAGAGACATCACTGGTTGTTGTCTGGTCATTTTGTCGTTGTGTGAAAAGCTCTTAACTCTCTCGTAATTAGCTTTCATCGAATGAAATGATATACTATGGTATGTAGTGTGCATTTAGGAGATTTTGAGACATAACACTCGCTAGGGCCTGAAAACTGAAACATAATTGAAGATAAACATTAAAATTTATTCAATTTAAACTAAGGCAGCATTGAAACATTAACGAAATATTTAGAGGTCTAGGCTAGAGACGTGTTCTGGCATCTTTAAACCTAGTAGCTTTCATTCGCCTCTTGGCTTTAGACAACACTAGTACGGACTTGTGCTCCCCGTACCGTCGAATATATAAAGGGAGACCCCACTAGGTTTCTATCCTTTATCCATAGGAAGCCGAGTCTGCAGCCCTATACCCGTGATACACCGGACACAGCATTCGGGGAGATTTCCTACATGTATGTTAAGTCCTTGGTTGATTTCTCCTTCATTTTGAAACCAAGGTGTATATTGCAGTTCACAGTTATTTGGTACACCCTTTTCCTAGCATTCCTTAGTAGTCATTTTGATCTTAGCTGACTCCTTAAATTTGAAAATATCATCAAGCACTTGTCCTTTCACGCTTGTTTCAAAACTGAAAGCGATTGAGTCACCTTTTGCCTATTTCTCGACTCTTAAAAGATGAAACGGTGGAATTTTGTTTCAATGTTTTAAAAAATTAACTACCCACGAAATATTCCTAGTTAAAGTTAGTTTCCTTGGGGTGTTGTTCTGAAGAACGTTTCTAATGGAAACTTTTCCAGAGTACACCAACCAAGGAATCCCCTCCGATGGGAATCCTGGTCATTTTCCTCCTTTTGGAAATGTTGGCGCTCCTTATATGGCAACGTTGTCCCTCCCTGGGTTAATTGTTGGGTTTCCTGTTTGGTTGTTTTCAACCTCTGTGGTCCCAAATTTCTCAGCTACTGATCAATCAGTTCCTCCGCCTGAACAACATCATGTTGATTCTAAGGTGGACCTCTCCCCTTCTTCACCTATTTCTGTGTCCTCCTCTTCTACTTCGCCTGGTGAAAGTCTGGATTCGAGTAACCAGGTGGCTAAGAAGAAGAAGAAGAAGACAAAGAAGAATAAGTACAATAAAGGAGAGGCTAGCTCTGCGGCTATTGCGCCTAAGGATTCTTCCATTGATAAACCTTCCAACCCTCCACGGAAAGTCAAATTCCCTTGCATGTTGTGCACGAGAGACCATCTTCTTCGAGATTGCCCTGACATTCCCAAGGTGCTCGAAGTATGGTCCAACGGTCGTCCGCCATTGCCTTTGGCTTCTGGGAGTCAGGTTGTGGGCACATCTTCAACTGGTGCTGGTAAGGCTCCTAAGAAGCAGGGTAAACTTGCCAATCCCTGTAACTTGTGTGGGGGGCACCATGCCATTCACCTTTGTCCATATATGGATGAAGCCAAACAAGTTTTGGACAACTCGACTGTTTCTGCACCGTGCCTTCTCGCTGGTTACAAACATCTTTCTTTGAGTCTTCCACCAGCTGATCCTACGATTGGTCAAGAGTCATCCTTGGTTGATCCCGCTCCCTCGGAAATTCAAATTCAAGAATCCGTTCCCGACCAACCATTGGTCATGGGATCGGTTGAGTTGGCCCCGTCTGCAGTGCACCAGGTCTTTTCCATTGAGAGTGGACCTCACACCCCTCAGGTTCTTCTTGTTTCTTCAGATTCCTCAGATTTGGAGAAATATTCTCCTGTCCCTATACCTCAAGAAGTCGCTCCTCCGCCTCCCGTGATGGAGGTCCCGGAGGATACTCCTCTCGCCTTCGAGATGGAGGTCATGGAGGATGCTCCTTCTTCTTCTGTAACACCAGGGGAAGACCATCTCGGTTCAATGGTAGCCCCTCTGAGTAGTTTGGTCAATTCCTTTGATTGGAGTCGATTTGCGGGATACCACCTTCCGTCTTATGTGCCTTTCGAGATAACGGTACAGGCATTTGGTCTGGTTGTACCCAGCACCATTATAGACGAAGGTGCGTCTGTTAGTATTTTATCCTTAACTACTTGGAAAGCTTTTGGTTCACCACCACTTGTGCCTGTTACGCAGAATCTGTTGGCGTTTAACAGAAGAACTAGTCAACCGTTAGGGATCCTTCCAAGGTTACCTGTTACTTTGGGAGGTAAAATTGTCCATATGGACGTGATGGTTGTTCCAGGCCCCTTGGATTTCAATTAGATTTTGGGGTGCGATTACACCTATGCCATGGGAGCTCTTGTCTCCTCCCTTTTTCGTGTGGTCTATTTTCCACATGAAGGACGGATCGTCACCATTGATCAGCTTTCGTTCTTTGGTCCTGATGTGGCAGCTGGCCCACCATCATCCCTTCCTGGTTTTTATCCACCCGTTGTATCTGCCCCGCCACAGGTCAACTATGTGGCTACCTACCCCGTGCCTGTACCCAGTGATAGTGCCATCGTGCATCAGGTGCTGGGGGCATTGGGTCTTGACTTCCAGGATGTTTTCCTTCCATCGGGAGTGGAACTCTTGGAAGCAATGACTTCTTGTTCATTATGATGAAGCTGGTCAGAGCAGAGTTCCTTGTCTTGTGTCAAGCTCCTTAAAAAATGAAACAAGGTCGTCAAAGCAGAGTTCCTTGTCTTGTGTCAAGCTCCTTAAAAAATGAAACAAGGTCGTTGGAGCAGAGTTCCTTTTCTTGTGTCAAGCTCCTTAAAAAATAAAACAAGGTTGTCGGAGAAGAGTTCCTTGTCTTGTGCCAAGATCATTAAACCATGAAATAAGGTGTCCTGAGGATAGTTCTTTTAATGTGTCAACCTTGTTAAAATAATGAAACACATTCCTGTTCAATTCGAGTCTATGATAAGATCTCGTAAAATCCCAGTCGAGTCTTTCTCTTGATCTCGTAATTTGAACCTTCACTCCATTTTCCTTTCACATGGACTGAAGCTTGGGGGGCATGTACCTCAAATTGAGTCACCATGCTGGGGGCATGCTTACTTTTTTCAAGCATAGTTTGTTTCCGTTTCAAGCTTGTGTAAAAATGAAACCGGTTTCAAGCATAGTTTATCTTTGTTTCAAGCTTGTGTAAAAACGAAACCAACTTCAAGCAGAGTTTCTTGATTTAAAGCTTGTGTAAAAATGAAACCATTCCCATTTTACCTCTTGTGATTGCATTTTTATCAGTATGTTTTTGCCATATGAGCCTTGGTTTTCTCATTCCATCGTCACTATCTGCTTGGCCAATCATATGCCTTCACTTGGTTGTTTTACCCATTCCTGAGGAACCGCTGCGATGAGTGGTCTTGTTAGCCAACCTGTTGACCTTTATCTTGTTTTGAGCAGTTCCACCATTACCAGAACTAGTTGCTACCCTTTATACCACTCGTTCCTCCGGGAGGAGTCAAATTTCAGCTCTTTTCTGACTCTCTAAACATGAAAATATTGCCGAGTCCCTTGTCGTTTCGATCTCGTTAAAGTGGACACGAAACGACATCTACCCAGTATACGTTTACCCCTTTTACGGGCTGGGATGGATTACTTACGAAAAAGGAATACCCTAGCCTATCGCGACTAGGAGGCTTTCTCAGACATAGTTTTCTACCTTTTCGGATCTGAGGAACTATTTACGAAAAGGGACCGTTGGAGTTTAATTTTCCGCTGAATTTTCAAAATCTCTAAACATGAAAAGACGTTGAGTTCTTCATTTGTCAGACTCGTTAAACCCTGATTACATCGGATTCATTCGTAATGACGATATTCGAGTTTATCCTTCCTAGGGATCGTTAAATGTACTAGGATGGATTCGTCTGAAGGACAGACTTATATGACAAGCATATGGTATCCTCTTCAAGCTTGTGTAAAAATAAAGAGGTACTCGCCAGAAATGGTGGGGAAAAATGGAACCAACATCATTATCATGTTGGCAATATGTCGCTCTTGAACATGGCACTTGCCTGCATTTGTGTCGGGTTGGGGACATCTCATCTCATTTTTCCACTTGCCTCCCTAGGTTTGGGTGATCCCTTTTGACCTCTCATCTGCTCTTTGCCTCGTCATCATGAACTTTGATCTTTTGATGTCAAATACTGCCAAATCCACTGTCATGCCACCGATATGTTCAAGAGAAGTTGACCTCTGCAAGTTTCAACCTTCCTCTGATTCTCATCTGATCTTGATTCGCGAAGACATTATGTTCCTCTGTCTCACGTTGATGATGTGGGAAACACTATGGCCCACCTTCGATCAAGGTCACTTCCTGTCGACATCAACTCATTATCCAGGAGGCTGATCTAGAGACTCCCTTCTGGTACCTTGGAGCCTGTAAAACTCTCGTATGAGAGTTTTAAAAACTCTTGTCCTCAATGGCAGGATCTTCGCGTTCGACGTGAGGTTTTCATCATTGGCCTCCGATCGAGTGATTCTACAGGTGTTCGACGCCAACTCACTGATTCACATGCCGTAGATTGTACCTATAGTACCTTGAGGGCCATTGTCATTATTAGTGGTACCTCTCATGTCTGTTAACAACTTTCATCATTGACTGGTAATCAGGCAATGTTCTTGCATGTTCGACTTCAACTCACTTATTCGCATGCTTGAACTTGTACTTTGTTTGGGTCGAGATGGAGCGCAAGACCCTGGATTTTGTCTGTTAGGATCCAGGCTACGATTTTGTGGATTATTATGATTGGTTACATGACTCACTGATTGGATGGCTGCGACCATACCTGAGTCTCTTTTATCAATCCTCAATGGATGGTTGCGCCCATACCACATATATATCATGTATTTGAGATATCAGTTTTACTTCTCTATGCAGGTTTTCTGACAGCAGTGTTTTCAGTTGGACACATTCTCGTAAAGCATTTCACCCCTCTCTCTCTTTCGGGCCTCATGCTTTAGGGGGCATATGTTACACAGCAATTTGTCACGGTCCCTGCAATTCCCCATCTCGCACATTGGAGGGCTTATTCCGTGACCTGTGAGCAGTGACATGATCTGAAAACACTTTTATGGCATTCCCCTAGACATGGAATTTCATTCCTCTGAAGACAACTCCTTGTGAAAAACCCTAAAAATAGCCTTTTTATCCTTGGCACGACTGCTCAGTGTCATACTCGCGCCAATGGGGGAAATCCTCCAAAGAGGGTGCACCAACTGGCGCACTGTCTCAGTGTTGTACCCATGCCAAGCTTAATAAGGAGTGTTTTTTTAAAATAAATGGTGGAAGATTGACTCCAACAAACTCCTGAACTAGACTCTAAATCAAGTTGGGACGTTTGGCTCCGGTTCTCCATGTAGAGGAAGTAGTTTTCCACCTCTCATGAAAGCTTCCTTGAGGATAGGGCCAATCCCATGATTGCAGGGATCCCAATTCCCCTTCCACCATCTATATAAGCTTGCCATTTCCCTTTGTAAAGCTAGTCTCCAAGAGCCTTCATAGCCTAAATAATGCTGCAATAGTCCTCATAGTGTCAAATCCATAGAAAGGAGATTGACGATCGAAGAGAGAGGCTTGTCCCCATTCCTGAAAAGCTTTACTGAGACGTATTCCGCTGATGACCTGGCGAAGGAAGGTTCAGCGTCAGAGCCTGGCTGTATTTTCCTTTGTATGAATTAATGATAAGCAACTATTGGTTATGGTTCCACTCGTATTGTTCATTATGATCATGAGTTGTGTCTTCTCTGACTGATACATAATTGCATATATATTGGGTTTTACACTTGTGTTTGTTGTGTTTCTTGTGTGTGCAGGTGTTCGATTGCGACAAGCGAGAGGATTGTGATCTGCTGGAGCAAGGAAACGGGAGCGCCATCTTCCCTACAAACAACAGCGTTGGACTTGAGGTAGGCCTTCATCACAAGTTGGTTTATTGCAATTAGGAACTTGCGCCTTAGCGTGATACGATTATTGCTAGACCCGATCTAGGCTAGTAGGGATCACCTCTGTTACACAGTAATTTCTCATCGTCTCTGCAATTCCCCATCCCGCACATTGGAGGGCTTATTCCATGACCTGTGAGCAGTGACATGATCTGAAAACACTTTCATGGCATTCCCCTAGACATGGAATTTCATTCCCCTGAAGACAACTCCTTGTGAAAAACCCTAAAAATAGCCTTTTTATCCTTGGCGCGACAAGTCAGTGTTATACATGCGCTAATGGGGGAAATCCTCCAAAGAGGGTGCACCAATTGGCACTCTGTCTCAGGGTCGCAATCGCGCCAAGCTTGATAAAGAGTGTTTTTAAAAAATAAATGGTAGAAGATTGACTCCAACAAACTTCTGAACTGGACTCTAAATCGAGTTGGGACGCTTGGCTCCGGTTCTCCATGTAGAGGAAGTAGTTTTCCACCTCTCATGGAAGCTTCCTTGAGGATAGGGCCAATCCCACGATTGTAGGGATCCCAACTCCCCTTCCACCATCTATATAAGCTTGCCATTTCCCTTTGCAAGATAGTCTCCAAGAGCCTTCATAGCCTAAAGAATGCTGCAATAGTCCTCATAGTGCCAAATTAGTAGCAAGGAGATTGACGATCGAAGAGAGAGGCTTGTCCCCATTCCCGACAAGCTTTACTGAGACATATTCCACTGACGACCCGGCGAAGGAAGGTTTAGCGTCAGAGCCTGGTTGTATTTTCCTTTGTATGAATTAATGATAAGCGACTATTGGTTATGGTTCCACTTGTATTGTTCATTATGATCATGAGTTGTGTCTTCTCTGACTGATACATAATTGCATATATATCGGGTTTTACGCTTGTGTTTGTTGTGTTTCTTGTGTGTGCAGGTGTTCGATCGCGGCGAGCGAGAGGATTGTGATTTGCTGATCAAAAAATAGCGTTGGACTTGAGGTAGGCCTTCATCTCAAGTTGGTTTATTGCAATTAGGAACTTGCACCTTAGTGTGATACGATTGTTGCTAGACCCGATCTGGGCTAGTAGGGATCGCCTCTGTCCGCAGAGGAGATTTACCTCCACAACACTTGTAGAACTGCTTTCTACCTACCCATCATTATTCTAACATTTTTTACCTCATTTGTATGGGTGCATTTAAGCTTCCTTTATCCATTTTTCTTTTTAAAGCATAAAACTATTTAATTCTAACCTTATTTCATCCGAGGGCTCAAATTAAATTGTTGAGCTCGTCATTTATTTTCTAACTATCTACTAATTTTCCAAGTTTAAACTGTTTGACATATCTTTATTCTCTATCCAAAACATGAAATTTAAAGCATGAAAAGTTAAGATTAAACTATTTAACTGATCATGGATTATGGAATTTTGAACAATCTACACATAATCATTATTTTTGCAGTGAAAGTAAAAGTAGTGGCATTTTGACTTGTTCACTTTCATGTCTTATTTTTATCCCTTTTTTCTCTTTTGGGGTTCATTTTTTATTCTTTTTTGATCTTTTCTTTTCAATTCGTTCTATATTTCTTTTAGGACTTTTACCTTCTTTTCATCTTTTATTATTTTCAAAATATGGGAAAACAACTTGTAGAAAGCAAGGTATGTACATATTTACAAGGCCAATCATAGTCAATTCAAAAATTATGAACCCTATTATTATAGGACCCTGATAGTGGCTCCACATGGAGATGGCATTTCCTAGTGAAATGTCAAGAACTTTGAGACTAGTCGCCTTGAATTTTTAATGAGTTGACCTTGTAAGTGTTATTCTGATCTGTAATTGTTCATATTTATGATATTTTACCTCTTAAAGCTTAGGGCCTTCTCTTCGGGATTCAAATTTGTTAGGAAAACATCCAATCCAATCTAAAATCTTACAATGTTATGTACAACAGATAAAGTAAACAAAAATTAACTATTGGTTATTTATGAAGAGTAGTAGTGCTTCAACACTCTGTCATTGACTGGTCCACCTAGCAGATCTGATCCATCCATTTCTTTCAGAAAGAAAGCATTGTTACCTCTGTAACCATAAATAACATAGGATCCTTTCCATAGGAAATAAAATTTTCCATGTTTACCTTTCTCTTCTCTCCTTGAATCCCATTTTGACACTTTGTCTCCAATGTAGAAATCATCTTCTTTACTCTTTTTGTCAAAAAAATTATTTATCTTATCTTGGATAATTTGAGACTTAAGATAAACATCTTCTCTTGTTTGATGCAAGTGAATGGTTTGATTAATCCTTCTTTGAATGTCATTAGTCTCAACTTGTAACTCTTGAATGATCTTCATTACTGGTACTCCTAAGGAAGATGGAAAAACAACATCCATTCCATAAACAAGCTGGTAAGGGGATGTACCAATAGATTTTTTGGCTGTAAGTCTATCTGCCCATAAGGCATTAAGTAACTTCTTGTTCCAAGTCTTTTTGTTATCTTCAAGTAATCTCTTGATGATGTTTACAAGGCTCTTATTGGAATATTCAGCAAGGCCATTACCTTGAGGGTAATATGCAGTAGAATGGCCTAGGGTAATGTGATATTTATGGAAAAAGTCAATCATATTTTGGGAATTGAATGCAGCTGCATTGTCAGTAATAATATTTTGGGGACATCCAAATCTTGAAAGTATGTTTCTTTCTAAAAAGGAAATAATGACAGTGTTAGTGGCTTGCCTAGAGGGTATGGCTTCTATCCACTTAGTAAAATAGTCAGTGGCTATAAGAATCCACTTGTGTTGGGCTGATGATGGAGGGTGAACTTCACCAATGAAGTCAGGACCCCATTGTTGAAATGGAATTTCTGTTGAGATAGGTTTTAAGGGCAATGGTAAGAGCTTTTTCTTTCCCTCAAATATTTGACACTTGTGACAGGAGGTCACATACCTTTTTACATCTGCAAACAAAGTAGGCCAGTAAAAACCAACTCTCAAGATTTTTTCGTATTAGTATTCTAGTAGATATTTCCTCCACAGTCAACTGCATGAAATTATTCTAAAAATTTGTCAATTTCTTCTTTTAGCAAACAATTCAGTGAAATTCCACTATGATCTTTCCAAAAAAGTACATTGTCTAATATACAAGATCTTACTACCTTTAATTTTAAGAATCTAGTTTTTGTTCTTGATAATCCAGGAGGAGCTTGTAAGTTTAGTAATACAAATATGGTATCTGCATACCATGGTGAGTCTAAAAGGCTTCACTAATCTCTGGAGTCGCCATCTCTTCCTAATCATCTACTTGGGCATTAAAATTTATGTCTAGGGCATGAAAATTTGATTCAGCCATGAGTTTGGCTAAACATTGACCTTTTATAAGTTTAGTGGGTTTTATTTCTATGTCATATTCCAAAATTGTGGCAATCCACTTGCCTCTTCGACCATTAGGACCATCCTGAGTTAGAATGTCTTTTACTACTACATTTGGAACATAGGAAATGATATGTGAATAAAGAATGTACACTCTAAAGTCTTTAATGGCCTTTACCAAAGCTAGGGCCTATTTCTCCATGATATTGTACTTAAAAGTACCATCTCTAAGTGTTTTGCTAAAGAAAGCTATGGGCTGCTCATAGCCCTAGTCATTTTTTTGCATTAAAACTGCAGCAATGGTGTGTTCTGAAGCAAAGGAGAAAATGATGAAATCCCTTTTAAAGTCAAGAATTATAAGGACTGGGGTTTTTATTAAGGCTTGTTTGATAGATTCAAATGATTGTTTGGCCTCAGTAGTCCATTTAAGAAGTGAATCTTTTTTCAGCATATTATTGACTTCTCTAATTATTTCAGCCAAATTGGAGATGAATCTTCTTAAAAATTTAATTTTTCCTAGAAAAGCTTGTAACTCTTTTATGTTCCTTGGGGACTAATATTAAGAATTTCTTCTATTCTGGCAGGGTCTAGTCTAATTCCTTATTTATATATTATGTGTCCTAGTAACTTACCTTCTTCTAGTCCAAATAAGGTTTTCTTAGGATTTAGAGAGATGCAAAACTTTCTGCATTTAGTGAAGACTTGTCTAAGATGGTCCAAGTGTTCATAATCAGTCTTAGAAAATACAGTAATGTCATCTAAGTAAATCACTAAGAATTCATGAATTTCCTTTGCAAAGGCTATATCCATAGATCTTTGAAAGGTGGCCCCTGCATTCATTAATCCAAAAGGCATTTTTACATACATAAAAGTTCCCCAAGGAGTAGTAAAAGCAGTTTTAGCTTGATCCTCTGGTTGGACTAAAATTTGGTTGTATCCTGAAAATCCATCTAAAAGTGAAATCCTAGAAGAACCAACTACTCTTTGTAAAATTTTATCCATCTTTTGTAAAGGATAATTATATTTTAAGGATACTTTGTTTAGATTCCTAAAATCAACACATAATCTAATTTCTCCTGTCTTTTTTCTGGTGGGAACTAGATTAGAAACCCAATCAGAATATCTGATTGGTGCAATTATATGTGCATCATACATTATTTTTACCTCTTTTTCAATCAAAGGCATCAAAATAGGGTTGATCCTTCTTAATTTTTGTTTAAAATGCTGTTGATCTTATTTTATAGGGATTTTATGTTGTATTATATTGGTGTCATAGGATTTTAAGTCCTCGTAACTCCAAGCAAACAAATCTTGGAATTCCTTAAAAAGGGCAATGTATTTTTCTTTTTCTTGTTGAGGTAAGGCTTTGGAAAGTTTGATCATCTTGGGTTTTAACTCTGTGCCTATGTTACATTCCTCAATATCAGATCTAAGTGGCTCCATTTTGGGTTTTCTAGCAACATCATTTGAGTCAAATAAATATTCTAAAGGAGTTAAGCCTTTTGGTAAGAAATTATATTTGAGATTTAATATATCAGATTCATCATCAATTATCTCATCAATTTCTACTTTCTCTAAGTTATCTATATCTGATTGACTAAATTTAGTAGGTCTAGCAAACTTTACATTGTTTACATCTATATTGTTCAAATCAATTTCACGATCTAAATCCTAATCTAATGTACAATCTGTGTCTATTTTACAATTCTAAAATTCACCTTCATTATTCATAAAATGTTAAATCTGTTGCTCTTGTGAGAAAATTTGCCAATATTTGAGGTTATCTGGAATTATTGGTCTGTGTTTTACTTCTGCAGTATACTTATGATTGGGCTGAAATGGAAAATTATAGGTACTAGCAAAAGTTGCTAAGGAGTGTGTCTGTATGTTTTGCTTTCTTGGTATTGCAGAAAAATTACATTCCAACAGTTCATCTATCAAAACTAATACAATTTCTCTATATCGGCCTAATCTAGGATTATAAACAAAATATTATCCATTTATCTGTTTTATAATCAACTTTGAATCTCCCATTATTGATATTCTTTGCCTCCTAAGTTTCTGATAATCTGGAATCCTAAAATGAGGGCTTCATACTCAGCCATATTGTTGGTACATTTAAAATTCAGTCTGAAAGCATGGCCTTCTGCATGATTATTTTCCATATTAGTTATCCAAACTCCTGGTCCTGCTCCTAGTTTATTGATTGAGCCATCAAAATCTAAATGCCATAATTATTCATGAAAGATATTTTCATTGGCTGGTGTTTTCTTTTTGTCCTTTAGTTCAGATTTGATTTCATTATCAGTTTCAGAGTTACATAAAATGAATGAATCTAGGTCAGTAGGTGTAGAGTAAATTGGGTAATTTATTGATCTTTCTGCACTACTTACCATATATTTCATCAATGTTTCCCTATAGAGTTTCTTTGGTTGGAAAAAAATTAATATGGTGGCATAGGACATGTCCAATTGTAGAGATCCCTGTAGTTTTTCTCCCCATGAGCGAGATAAGAGCATTCCATATTTAGGTGGGATATCAGCTACTAAAATGTCCATAAGTATACTTTTACCAGGATATTGAACTAATGTAACACACAAATATTTAATTAAACCTAAACATTTCACTTTTCTTGAATCAAATGAAAAGAGATCTTTGTAAGGCCTAGCGATATCTAAATTCAAGGTTTCCATTATTGCTTTAGGCATTAGATTTTGTGAAGCTCCTGAATCTAACATTGCATTGTGTAATATTTGGTCATGAACAGTTAAGCTACTGTAAAACGGTGGAACTGCTCCATCTTGGTGTTTTCCATTAACATCAGGACCAAAAATCAACTCTGGTTGATCATCACTTAAGTTTATTGAGTCTTCTCCATCATTCATGTTTAAGGCTTCAGTGATATTTGTTTTATACAAATCATGTTTTACCAATTCTATCAAAGGAATTGGTATTTTTAATTTAGTAATTTCATCTTGTATATTGAATGAAGTTTGTGATTTACTAAGTTGAATTAACTCTTCCTTAGTAACTGTAGTTTGAGTAGGTATGTCTCGTTTTTCTACAGTTATATTTTCATTTTCAATTGTGTTTCTTGTGTCTTACTGCTCCTAGTTTTATTTTTAGGAATGGTTTGAGAAGAAGTAGATGTTTTTTTAGATTTTGAATTATCAGAAGTTGTTTTGACAGTGGCAGCTTTTGGATCTGCTGATTTTGGATCAGCAGTGGATTTTTTGGAATCTAAGTTTGTTGTTTTAGAAGAATTATGTGTCTTTACAGCAACAGATTCCTGTTAACCTATTGATGTTGGGATAACCTCATTTTTTATGTCAACAATATTGGGACTGGGTGAAATTTTGGGGCTGGAAACATTTTGGGATTAATTAGAGTTTTGCTTATTTTCCTAGGGAGAACTTGCAGAACTTTTGTAGTGGGAGCCTCTAATGTTTTTTTATTTTCTGTTTGTGCAATTTTCTTAGTAGAAGGTTCAGTTTTTTTCTTACTCCTAAGGTTATATTTCTTATGTACTTCATTTATGGAAAAATCATAACCTTTTTTATAATCAAATGATTCACCTGAATCTAATTGAAGTTGTTGCATTTAAAATAACTCTTGGTCTTCCTAAGTGAGAAAGATAGTGATATCATCATTTATACCCATTAGATTTATAATGTCTTCATCATCATCATTTTGTTGAGAATTTTCAGCATAGTTCTCTTGAAATGGAGGTTTTATTGTCTGATCAGGGGTTAATTCTTTAGATTTTCCTGAGTTTGTATTTTTCCTAAAGTTGAGTTTGTATTTTTCCTAAAGTTGAGTTTTCTAATTTGTTGTTGATTATCCCATTGTGATATTCTTTCTATGTTGTCTAATCTATCCATCATTCTCTCTAAAGTCTTAAATAATTGATCTATTTTTACATCTGAACTAGATGTTTCTTCTTTTATGGTTACTCTCCTTTCATTCCTTAATCTAGCTTTTTTGGCCAAAATATTTACTTCTACACTAACATCATCTGTTTGCATTATTTCTAAAGTTTCAGCATTTCTCTCCCTCAACTGATAGGCCATGTCTGTGTCAAATCCATCAGGGAATTTGAGTAGGACAGAGTCAGGAGTGGGTTTGAGATTAGCTAGGATTGAATTATAAGCATTGTTGTATCTAGTGCAGTAGTCTTGGATTGTTTCATTAGGAGCTCTTTTCATGGTATCAAATTCAGATAATATTTGGAGTGGATTTTTCTTCTTTTCCCATTTATTCAAAAATAATCTATGAAAGACTGATTAATCAACTATACTACCAGGATTAAAACCTTTAAACCATTTTTTAACTTCCCCTGTTAATGTTTGAGCAAAGAGGCTCATTTGTACATCAGAATCATCTATTTCATGAAGCTCAAAGTAATTTGTCATTTTATTAATGTGCTGCTAATCAGTGTAATGAGTGGTGGCATCAAATTGGGGTATTTTACTTTGGTAATCCTGAGGCATATCATGTAACTGTGCTGGACGAACTAGGGGAGCATACCTAGCAGCCATGGCTTGAATTTTAGCTTGGCTGGGAGGTAGATTGGAAGTGCTGTGGGCAGAACTAGAAGTACTATATGATGCAATTAATGAAGTGGCTAATGAAATTGGAATATAAGATGATGTACTAGAAAAAGTGGTGGATGAACTAAAAGATAAATTTGAGGTGCTAGAATTTGAAATTGGGATATATGAAGAACTACTAGGGAATGAGAATGATGTATTTTAAATTGCATAAGATAAACTAGTGGATGAAGTTGATGGGGGGGAAGATGGAAATAGTATTCTAGGTTGGAAAGGTTGTCTAGGGATAAAAAGATCTATAGATTGGAGGGTGGTGGAAATTATAGATGATGTAGTGGTAAAAAGAGATGAATCTACAAATTTTATTAGGTTGGTATTTAAATGATAAATAGAAGGCTTAGATGTATATGCTAATAATTCAGATAATTCAATAGCTTCATTTATTTCCTTAAGAATAGTAGCATTTATTTCTTCAAGTTTATCATGAGCTTCAAATATATTTGATTCAGAATCTACTGAAACATTTTCCTACTTTGTTTCAAGAAATTAAATAAAAATAGGATCTATAATAGCACTATTTAAGTCACTTTGTGATTTACTTCTGAATAAAGAATGTTCAAAATTCAGGCCAAACTTTATGTCTTGTATACTCACTAACTCTTTTGGTAATGAATTTTCTCTAACTAAGGAAACTTTAGCACCTAAATCTTCTATTTTTTTATTCTTTTTTCCAATTATGTCCGAATTGTCTACTATAACAGCAGGTTGAGGATCTGGGTTTGACCTGGTATAGTAGATTTTTCTAGAAGCCTGAATTACATTTTTTTATACTCACAACTTTTAAAACAGTATTAAGGTGAAGGGATGATGAAAATGATTTCCTTTGAGACCTATTTTAAGACTAAATATTGGTTAGTCCCCAGTATGGTCGCCAGTATGTTAACACTCTAATAATTCTTAAGTTGTGATATTTTTTACTTTTAGTCAAAAAATCATTAGAGGTAACCACAAAACAACTTTTAAACTCTAAGATCTAGCCTTCTTAGGGTTTAGAGAGGACTCTCTCTATAAAATTTAACTTTGTTTTATTTATATGATATTAGGCTAGTTATGATGTGAAAATTGGTTTGGTTTGGTTTGGTGAAAAAAAATCACTTAATGAGATGGATAGTGATAGATCTTTTTGTCCATTGGGCTAAGGAGTCAAATGTCAAGTAGATAGGACTAGGATCAAGATCAAAAAGTCAAATATTTTCAGGGCAAGATAGATAAGTCATTGAAGATCTTGGAAGGATGATTGGTGAAGTGGTTTGATCAGGATAAAGAGTAATCAAGGATTCTTTGATCCGGATAAGGAAGGAGTATACAAAGGTCATTTGAAAGAGGGAGAAATTAAGGTTTCCCTACTCTGGAAATCAATAGTAAACATAGAAATGATAAAGAGTTAAAGAGAGGGTGCTTTTAACAAATCCTATAATAATGTTCCTAGTTCATCATTCAAATTTAGAACACATATATGGATGCATGTAAAACATAAGAAGATTAAACAATGACATTAGAAAGTAATTCACTTCAATGTCTCATCACATGAATCCTGAAATATGATGCTAGATCATTTGATCTAGTCTACTACTTGAACTTGCTACAAAAAGCCTTCAGGTATAGAAATATTGACTATAGAAATCTTCTGCAATTTATTCCATAATAATACTTCAAAAGATGAAGTATATATACAAAAATGTTTACAAAATATCCTAGAATACTCATAGGATTTTTCTAACGAAATGAAATAACTTTTACAACAAAATAGTGATAGTTTCTTAACAACTTAGCAAGCTGTCATATTTAACCAAATAAAATAGAACTAATGTTTTGGATTAGGTGTAGCTGGCTGCCTTGCTGTCTCCAACGCTGGCAAAATATATTTCAAATCTGTTTTGAAATATTATCTTCTTATCTAATAATCTTTCATCCGATACTCTTTACCTCCGATTCACTTTAATCATTGTTTCAAAAGCCTTACTGCTATAATTTTCTGTTTTGACTATGTAAAATCAACAAACTGTTTTTATTCTTTTCTCTACAATTTGACTTTTACAGTAATTCAATGAGTGATTTCCAGGATTCTTCATCAGGAATTTTGATATTTTACATCTTCCTAAAGTTCTCATCTACTTCTATGTATCTAGAAAATGTTGGTTTTATAACAAAAAGGTGTTTTATCTCATGATTTAGATAAAACAAGTCTTCAAAACTTTTATGTAAAACCTTTCCTGTAGGAATTCCTTGTCCTTTAGTTTTGTCTACCTGCTCTTTTGCATAATCTCTTATCTTCTTATTGTAGTCCTCTTATGGCATGAGTTTATCATTAATAACTAGGATGTTTTGAAAACCTCTTTGCCTCAAGATTTCAAATTAACCATAAATTTAGTTATGGCTATATTCATGTTTTCACACTTTTCTCCTATTTGCTTCATCAAATTCTTCTTTGAAATTACTTTCCTTATTTCAAGGATTGTCTCTATTCTATTGGTAATTTTTATCTCCTCTAATTCTTGCTTGTTCTTGTTGTTGAGAAACTTAATTAGTTCTAGGGCCTATTCAAGTTTGGAACCTATTTCCTCCCTTGTTTTCTGAATCTCTTCTTGAGTTGCTTTTAGCAAATCTCTTTGCTCATATATTACCTGTATTGATGGCCAAACATCATTGATGGATTCAATGATTTTACTACATAGTTGATTCTTCACATAGGACATTGGCTCTTTCAAGGTTAAATCCTTTTGTAGATTCTTCAACTCAACATTTAACCTATTAGCCCTTTGTTCCTGAATTTTAGCATTAATTTGGGCTAGCTTCTTAGTGTCTTCAAAATTTTCTAACACTTCCTTCAATATATTGATTTCATTGGTTTGAAGTGACATTTCCTCCATGGCTTTGATGAGCTTACTGGCTTGATTTGTTGGTTGCACTGTTGATGTAGATGACTCTGTAGCTAAGGTAGTAGAATATGTCACTGGTACTATTGTGTCCAGTGATACTTTTGGTACCAACTCTTCTACCAGAGTTAAAGGCACAACTATAGTTGCCATAGGATTTACTGTAGGAACTTCTTGTGCTTTTGCAGTTTCTCTTTCATGGACCAGCTTGTCCATTTGGATTTCCATTTCTTTTATCTCTGTTGTCAATTGTAAAATCAAGTTCATCATATCATCTTTCTGGCTTACCTCTTTTACAATTTATTTGGCTTGTGGATGTTCTGTTGGTGGAAGCTTGAGTTTTTTTCTAAGTGTTGCAATGTCAGCATTCTTTTTCTTCACCAACGCTTCTACACCTTTGACATTGGCAGTGTCATATCCTACTTGAATAACCAATTCTTCTAAAGACTTAATCCTAAGATCTTTAGCATATGAGGAAGCCTTTTCAACTTTCATTTGACCTATCATATTTATTATTGTGTTCTGGAGCTTTTGGGAACTCATTTCCTTTGTAGTAATGGTAGAATAAAGCATCTTAGAAGTTTTTCTGTGGAACTCAATTTGATCTAATGCATGGACACTTTCTGTAGGCACTTCAAGGTCAAATTTTTTGTAATCTGCCACTGTTTTGGGAGTTTTAACTGTTGGTTGAAGCACTGACATAATCAATTTCTTGTTTGAATAATCAAAAGCTAACAGAAGTCTATTCTGGATCCCTGGTGTTTGTTTTAAATACTGATAATAAATCTCATTCTTGATTTCTTCATTCTTGGCCATTATCTGCTTGTATTTCTCCCTGATGTCAATATCTTTATCATTTGCTGACTGTGAGGAGGATGCCTCCATACTCTGATGCTTCTCTGTTACCTATGTGTTTGAAGTATCAGGATGCTCTTCATTTAGAATCTCTATAAATGGATGATTTATAATGACTGTAGCAGCATCTGTGTTTGTCTCTGGAACGTCTGTATCTTCCACTTCTATGGTCTCTTTGTCTTTATCAACTGGATTGAGCTTAGGCTTTTTATTATATCTGACTTTAAACCTAGTCTCTCTAGTTGTCTTAGCAGTGTAAGTACCTTATTCTCTCACTCTTTTGGTAGCTTTATCTTCTTGATTCACAGTTTTCAAGGTGTGACTAGTATCACCCTGTTTAACTGCTTCAATCAAGGTATTTTTTAGCCACTCTGCTTGATTAAGAAAATTGTTCAACTTCTGGCCTTTTTTCATGAATATAAGGTGTCAATTTGCACTTCACCCTCATTTTGCTGAGAATTCCCTGAGGATCATAATTCCATAAGAAGCTAAATTCGAATTTGTACTCCAGCAACTGTTTTGCTGCCTCTATTCCTGCACCTCTGTGATTACAAATGAAGGGTCCTATCTGATTTTTCAACTTAAATAAGGTCTTCTTTTTGGCTGCCAAGAAGTTGATTGAATCTGAATTTAGAATTTGACTGATGTACTCCAAGGCAAAAACTCTCATTGGAACATACTTAGGTAGTTTATAAGGTAAAATATTGGACCCAAAAACTCTGATCTCTGTATGGTTATGATATAAGTACCAATCTCCAGTTTTACTTTGTTCTGACAGTTGTAATATTTTCTTTATCTCATCATTGATTCTTGGTTGTACATTGTTTATCAATATTCTTATCAATGGAAGAACAAAGGAATTTGTAAAATCTGCATAATTGAACTCTATGGACTCTTTTCTCATCAAAGATGTCCAAAAGATGACTAAGAGGGGGTTCCCTTCTACATCAAGCTTATGAAGTGTTATGGGGAACTTGTCTTCTTGGAAGTATAAGAACATATGGAAAAGAAAGGAACTATATCTAAATACTCATTCAGTTGGAAATTTTACAAGCTGATCATGGATATTATCAACTATGTATTCAGCATAATTGTAAATTATAGAAGAAGGCTATCCTTGTACAAAGGTAGATAGAAAACCTAGGATTCATTCATCTGTATGCGCATTTGTAAAATACCCCAGGATAAAGGAAAACATGGATATGACATGCCTAGACCCTTCAGAAGTAGAATAAGGAGGGTTTAGTTTTGGGATTTCAACATAGGCAGACATGAAATTTTGAAAAATCTGAAACCTTTTAGGAATGTCCAGACCAATGTAAAGCTTTGTGAGTGCTTCTATGGATAAGGGAACTGCATTGGGGTCTGGTTTAAGCTGAAGCATTAGGTTAATGCACTCTGTAGTAATGGTAAACAATATTTATTTATTATCATTAATCATGGCTCTCTGTTCAGTTGAATAATAGGATTGAGATAGCCTGATGACTTCTGTACATTGATGAGTGAGTGAGACTACATACTTGGGTAGATTTGAATCCTAACTCTGTACTTCATCTCCTTGATCTAATGATTTTTCAACTCTCCAATAGTGGAGTTCTAAAATATTAAATTCTATCACTGGATCAGCTATTTTGTAATCCACATCAGCCAAGGGTGTATGTTCAATGTCTAAAATAGGAGGTTGTAGAGGATTTACAACAATTGTGGTCTTGGAAGTCATTGTTGGGTTTGATTTTGAAATTTTAGACCCTCTCGGTGCTTGAAACTCTGTATTTTAGCTTTTTAAACTCTTCTGTAAGATTGAATTGTTTACAGAAGGTTTTTCTAGTTTAACAAAGGTCTATGGAATAGAAAATGTATAAACAGGCTTTCTTTTGGTCTTAAACTTTCAATTTGGCTTTAAACTGATCTTCATACTCTTACAGTTTCAGGAAATGATAAAACAAGGGTTTTCTCTGCTTTTTTGGAAAAAATGGACTGAAACCGGTTCAAATCAGGTTTAGAAAGATTAGGATTATTTAGCAAAGGTTTTTTGAATAAATTTGAAGTCTTTTTAAGGTCTACAAAGGCTAAAATACATTCAAATTTGATTTAAAAAATGTATGGGTTTGTCAAAGTTTTTACAGTTAATTCATTCTTTGCAAGCAAATATAAGGGTATTTCTATGGGTAAATAGGCTTCACAAGGCTCTATTTCTCAGAAATGGCTATTTTTCAAATGATCGGGAGGTTATTTTTTTGAAGAATACTTGTTTTCATAGGTATTTGGTCTTGAAAACAGTTCAACGACGTCAAACAGGTTTCTGATGTCTGTGGAAGTCTTTTGGAAGCAAGTTGGAAGTTTTCAGTGGTCTTTACAGCAAATTCACTAGCTTTTTCTAGTTATTTGACGTGAAAACAAGGCTATTTCCTCAGTCAGGAGGATAAAAATGCGCAGAGAATGCAAAAAAGGGTTTAATGGGCGCATATGAAATTTTTATAACATTTTAGGTTTAAATCACAACCGGATTTTAATGGTGGTCATATTGGAGCGGAGGGCTTTGGCGCGTGAAGAAGAAAACCAGTAGTGGTTTATCGCACAGGCTTTGGGAAGTAAGCAGTTTTCTCAGATCGAATGCAATCCAATCACATATTGCCGCGTGGATGAGAGATAGTATAGCAAAACAACCCATTTCGTAAATCTTGAAATGGTTATTGACTGCACTTTTAAAAATGTGATATTACATTTGGATCATTGGATATGAGGGTATGTGTGCGAACGATTGTGATTAAATTATGAATTTTCTCTGCAAATGGGGGCGTGGGGCCTGGATCTTATTATGTGGCGGGACTAATTTTAACACTAAAATGTATGTTTTTAATGTAAAACCAATACATTAATATGATAGGCGGGTTTTGATATTTACATAGTAAATGAAATATTTACGTATGTTTAACAACCATTGGGGTGTGATTATAATGTTTTTAACCTATGGGGAAAGGGCAGGGAAATATAACATGCGAGGTAATTAGAACCATAGGTTAACGTTAAAATAATAGTTTGGACTTTATTTAATATAAGGGATTTAATATATTACGGGAAGGGTAATTTAAAAGGATTTAATATATTATGTTAAAAATTAATATGAAATGAAATGTAATGAATGAAAATACAAAAAATAAACTAAGTGTAAAAATAAACCTTTTTAAGCACAAATGATTGTACCATTAAACATTTATACTTAAACTTAGGATACATTGTATCTTGTGGTTTTTCGAGTGTTTTTTGGATGAAATGAAATTAATTAAAAGGGGATTTTAATTTTTCTAAGAAAAAAATGCTTTTTACTTAGGAAAAGGGATTATATTTTTGGAAGAGGGTGAATATGCTGAGGAAATGGATTATCATGTAGGGAACCTAGTAATTTTACCAATCAGTCATTAAGCCTTGGGTCCGGTCCCAACGGAAGTCAGAGAAATGCTCTAAGCCTCTTTAACTGAAGGTTTTGAATAGTGGATCATTTTTGGGGGAGGGGAAATTAGTAATTTGCCTGATGATTCTTTATTACATGCCTTGCACAACTTCTTTTTACCTACCCATCATTATTCTAACATTTTTTACTTCATTTGTATGGGTGAATTTAAGCTTGTAACCCTAAAGCCAATTTTCTTTTAAAGCATAAAACTATCTAATTCTAACCTTATTTCATCTGAGGGCTCAGATTAAACTATTAAGCTCCTCATTTATTCTCTAACTATCTACTGATTTGTCAAGTTTAAACTGTTTGACATATCTTTATTCTCTATCTAAAACATGAAATTTAAAGCATGAAAAGTTAAGATTAAACTATTTAATTGATAATGGATTATGGCATTTTGAACAATCTGCACATAATCATTATTTTTGCAGTAAAAGTAAAAGTAGTGGCATTTTGACTTGCTCACTTTCATGTCTTATTTTTATCTCTTTTTTCTCTTTTGGGGTTCATTTTTTATTCTTTTTTGATCTTTTCTTTTCAAGTCCTTCGATCTTTCTTTTAGGACTTTTACCCTCTTTTCGTTTTTTATTATTTTCAAAATATGGGAAAACAACTTGTAGAAAGCAAGGTATGTACATATTTACAAGACCAATCATAGTCAATTCAAAAATTATGAACCCTATTATTATAGGACTCTAACACTTTACATGGAGAAATATTTACTCTATCTTTTAATATGATTTCATTTATCTAAAGGTCAGTCATACTATGTTTTCACCTTCTCGTGTATTAAATATAGGGAACATTAATATTTTATTCAAGTAGTATAATTCACCTTTACAAAGGAACAAATTGTCTTGACTATTTTCTTTGAATCCCTTCGTAATACCTCCACATTTAAAATCATCTACTTTGGTAGGTGAAGAAAAGACTAGTGCAGTCAAATTTAACTAGTATCACCATTAAATATTGAGCCAATTTTCGACGAATCTTTGTATTTATTGTGACGACCATTCATAGCTATAGCGATGAAAAGAGATTTTCAAAATGTCATTTATTTTCCAATTTTATATTTGAAATCTCCTTAATCATTGCCATTTCGACAAAAATCGTCTTCGTAATTCGTGGGTTCATCATTTCGACAAAAATCGTCATCGCAATTCATGGGTTCAACATTTCTACGTTAATTTTCAATGCATCTAATTTGAATACAACCTATTTGCAATGTTGAAACATGTGTCGCAATACCGACGTAAACTTGACATATTTGCGACGTTTAGGCATAGGAATTGCAATTTTTTTTGTGAATGAATTGAGACATTTAGGCATGGGAAAGGGCATCACAAGTCGCGTCTCAATTTTTGAGGTAAGTCACATGACGTTTATGGATTGAAATTGTGACATTTTTGCATGGGAATCGCCACATTTTAGGCAAGGGAATTGTGATGATGAGGTGTGTGAATTAAAAAATTTAGGAATAGGAAGAATGAAGACCCTTGGTACTGCGATGATTATATGGTTGATGCAATACCAACGGAGTTCAAAATTTAAAAAAAAAATCACCTCCCAAACATGCCACCTCCAAAAAATGAAAAATGCATCCTTCCCATTATGATGGATCCCATGATTTGTAAGTACTTGATAGATGGATGCTTGACATGGACCTTGGTTGGATGATCCTAGAAGATAAGAAGGTTATATCAAGGAATTAATTCCTTTAAGATAAGAATATTATTTCATTTACTTGTTCTCTTTTCAGTTATAACTTATAAGCATTTTTTCATTTTATGATGTCTTTACTTTTTTGGAGTCATGAGAGCTTTGATGCATTTTCCTCCCCACTATTATGGTGTGGAATGTTCAGTATGGATATACTTGGAATATAAATCATATTTGGAAGTAATTTCACCATCAATACAATATTTAATATTTTATGATGCCTTTTACCCAATAATTACTTGGGTTTCCTCCTTTTCCCCTCGATTTTCCAGCACATTAGTGCCCTATCAAAAATTGTGTTAAATTCATCTATGGCCAAGTCATAACATGTACCAATGTTGAAAATTACAATAATATCACATTATATGGTTGAGATGCTCATTGTTTCTTTTTGTAGCAACCTTCTTATTGGCCAGGGTCAAAACCCTCACATTGACGAAAGCGATGACAATAAAATGATGTTGTGATACAAGTTGTATTATGATTCCTATTAATCTATTGGAATGTCTCCTTCTAGGTAGTGCATCTGACATCTATTTCAACAACATGTTTGTTTTTCTGATGAAATAATTAGTGGATAGATGATTTAATTAGTTGAATATTTTCAATTCTTTTATCTCTCAATAATTTTGTCTTATGAAGGAAAAAAATTCCTAAGAAAGACAACCACTCACTGTTACCTTAAGGGATACTTTTTGTAAAATCTTTAGTTTGAACCTTTTTAGTATTGAGATCTTCTATACTCTAAGAAACATGAGCCAAATATCCTAGGTAAGATCTTGTTAATTTCTTGACTTCTTGCAAACTTTGGGTGTTGCAAACAAATTGTTGAATGGTCAATTGCATTTCCATTAATGAGTATTGGAAATTATCAAAAGGCATGAATTCCATTTTAGGAAACATACGAATGCATAATGAACATTTTTTTCCCCGTGTTTTAATATCGGAGTTACGGGGAATGAAAGTACAAAAATAAAAAATCTTGAAATAAGGGAAACCATAGAAAAGGCTATGGATCAACAATACCAGATGCTGATGAAAAATCAGTTCTTGAGAATATAACTATTCCAGTAACTTAAAACTCACTTGCAATCTCCAGGATAGTTGTTAACGGGCCTACAACCTCCTTGTGGCCATAGGTACATAAATATAGCTCACAAGAAAGGTTAGTAAGACTTATTTATAGAAGTAATACATCAATTTTTCATGTCATATGATTCTCTTCTACTCATATGAAATCATGACTTGTAATTTTTTTACCATGATTGATTATTCAGGCCTTATAGAGAATACAACAGGGTGGTATCAACTTTTAAGAGACCAACATCTCCAATTCCTTCCATGAGGCAATGAAAAGCTCCTGAATACCCATAGTATGTATTGTATGGAAGGCATGATATGTTATTACCACAATCACTACACAACCCCTTTCCTTCTACTTCTGATGGGGCACAATATGCTGAGAAAAAAATTGATATGATAACTTCATCATTTCTCATAGAAAGACTCTTTCTGGGCTTCTTTTGTAAAAAAAACTTACAAGGTAGTGCACCGAATAGTTCCATCTATCTGTTGTCATATAACCTGCATAGGAATACTTCATGCTCTGGAAATTATTCAAGATCAAGTCACTTTTATTTTTACCCATTCTTGTTCACACTAGTGAAAATATCATATGAATTACCATGGTTATAGTACTCTCTGCACTTCATGGAATAGTTCTTAAAATAAATGTATCCTAGGCATGAATCAAGGTAGATAAAGTTTTCTTCCTTATTTTTTATTAGTTCCATAAAATGAAAATTTTTCTTCCTCTTTACACTGCAATGTATAAAGGTTATTTAACTCATATTCATTTAGTACAAAACAAAGTTTCTTGTTGAGTAAAAAGAGCATCTTCAATCAAAATGGAAACAATTTAGATAAAGGACATAACACTTCCATTTGTAATCATCCACTGGAATCAAAAGACTTATATAGGATTATAATTTCACAAACTCATCCCATACTTCACACCATTTCACAACCTTAGACCTATAGTTTCTATAGGTAGCTTTGTACTTGGATCAATTTCAGTCAGGTAGCTATGTATTTGGTCAATGTCTTCAACTATTGGTTCAGGTGTTGAGGAGTTCTCACTTTTATGTGAAGTGATTGCAAGAGGTAATGGGGAAGGAGCAAGTGCATCTCCTGAGGTGGCTCTTAGAGTAGGTACATATGCTTTCGAATCAATATTTATTTACACAACATGCAACCACATCTCAAAAGAAGCTACATGCTTACTTCATATTTAGAATAACAAAATTCGTCAATTGAAAATATTAACATGTCCAAATGAAAATATAATATACCTTCTGTTGACCTAACAATGTCATAGGGAATATCATAAGGTTCCCACCTCATTTATACGACTTGTTTCTTTATTTCTTTAGCATACTTGTGCTTTGAGTTTCGATGGTGTACTGTTATGCTCCCAAATTTACACCTATATTAGAAGGATGAATGATTGTCTTTTCACTACAAATATTATCACTAAACGGATCCACAATATCCATCCCACTAAAGACACATTTGCTATAATTTGCAAGTAATAGTGATATTTTCATGGTAGTCTTAACAAGCCCAATGGCATCTGCCAAAATCCTAAAAGAAAAGAAAATTCACATTGTGAGGTGAAAAAGTTTAGTTAAAATAAAAAAAAGGGTACAAAATCTTCATCAAAGAAAAATCTCAAGGCTAGAAATTTAAAATACCCCTCCTCTTCCTAGTTGTAATGCGTTGGGAAACTCAGTTGTTGTATTTTTCTTTACAGGCCCACTTTGCATCCTGTTATCACCAAATTGATCTTGATTGGCTGCTCATCAATCAACTCAATGTAACTCTTTCAAACCACTTCTAACTGAATATTAGCCTCTTCAGTTTGAGAGGGCTCTCTCAAAGGGGGTTTATGATTTTGAATAAGGATAATACTAGATGGCTAACTCTATGGAATTGTAACTTGTTTTTGTATGATTGCAGGTTGAAAAATGAAGGCTTGCTACCATTGGGTTTATGGAGTCAACAATCAATAATCTTAGTGACAGGGGTTCTTCACATGGAAGCTGAGGCAGATAGAGGTTTTTAACAGAGATAATTCACACACATAACATAGGAAAACATAGTCATTTCACCACTAAAGGAATTCAGACCATAATATTATGAATTATGAGTAATTATAGATGAAATCTACTGCAAGTGATTAAATAGAAAGATTCAGATCAATAACACATCAAAAACGTCATGAGAATCTCAGGTCTAGAAGTAGAATGTCACTTTGTATTACTGATAATGGTAAAAAACATACAAGCAACAATTTGGTTCAATATTCTCCAACCTCTTGCTCTTTGATTTTTTGTCTATAGATAGAAATTATTTACAATGTAGATGACCTGTCTAGCTGGCTAGATCTTCAAATTCTACTCTGACACCTATCATAACTAAAACCACTAACTTAAAACAGAAAAATGACAGTTATCTTTAAAGAAACAAACTCCTAATAGGACTCTATCTCCTATTTATTATATTCATTTATCCTATCAGTGAAACAGTTACATAATGGTTACATAATGAATGTCATATGCTCGAAGGAAAAATCACCAAGTTTACCATCACTTTACATCTTTAAAGCATCCCTAGATCTGTGGAACATAATCCTGTTTTTTAGGAATGGATGACCTTCATCTTTAACGTTGTTTTGACTATGAGATGGCTATATGGCACTCCTTTTGAGTCATAAATGTCTATTTATAAGGTTTTCTAGCATGTTTGAGGTCTCTAGCTCGCTAATGTGTTGTCAAGATACTCGAAATTCTTCAAAAATTACTCGATACAAAAACAGGATGGTTTTAGGCAGTTTCGTAGCGAGTTTTAGTAGCGTAGGAAAAATGACTTTTCCATCTATCTCTTCGACTTCTTTGTTGTTCCAACACCTTCATAATGTCATGAAACCTTGCTAACCATCGATATCCCTACATAAAACATGCCAAAATTGAGTTTTAAAGCAAAAAATCACCTACAGGAATTTTCATAGTGTATTTCTAGCCTCAAACCTGAGGTACGCTACGAAACTATGTAAAAAACTAGAAAATGTTCTTTTCAAGATGGTCTTCAAAAAAATTTCTCCAGATGCAAAATTTGGGTTCTCTTCATGTTATGAACCTCCTAAAACATATTCCATATTAACTTATTACTCCTGTGGTGTTTCCTCCTCATTTACAATCATTTGACTAATAGTCTCCTCTACCACTATCATCTTCACTCCTTTCTTTTCCAATTCCACATGAATCAAATCCAATTGCTCCTAAAGATCTTGCACTTTGTTCTTTAATGCCCTGTTCTTGTATTGCAAGTGCAAGTTTATCTTTTTGATATGTTTGACTTCTCCTCTTAGTGACTGAGTCCACTTTATCAACTTTTCTGTATTGTCCAAGGTTTTTGAAACACTTGTGACTTGATCTTCCCAGATTTTCCTCATTTTCTCAAACTGAACCTTCTCAGCTTTATGCTTCTTTTCCTCTTGCTTCAAAACTGATATCTCTTTACCTGCCTCTTTTAATTTCTCTTTAAGGGTTTCAATTTCATATTTTTCAATAATTTTCTCTTTACCCTTTCCTTGTTTGATAACCAATTCTTCTTTTGCAGGTGAATAAAAATATATGATGCTTGGTGGCTGAGCAGTTTCATTAATTTTCTCAGTCTCTTCGTTGCTTTCCATGACCTTCCTTTCATGTCTGGTCATTAGCTTTCTAGGTTGAAAAATGAAACCAACATCATCACCTGCAAACTCTAGTTTTTTAGTTGTCTTACCTTTCTTCAACTTTCTTCCTCCATGTTCAATGTCTTCATATTGTACAATGGGTGACTCTTCAATGTCAATTTCATGCAAGATATCCTCCAAGTTTCATTTAGCCAATGTCTGGCTCCTAGTGACTCTCTTGATGCCTTGTTTGCTGATTTTTTGCTTCTATTTTACAGGTGTTGTTTTAGGTGTGTCAATCTTTTGCAAAGGTTCTACTTCCATGCTCACTGGTTCTGGAGGAGATGATCTATTCCCTTCTCCAACTTCCTCTGCCACAGCTGGTGATGAAATGTTTCTAGGTTTGGAGGCTTTATTAGGAGTGACAACATCAATTTCATAACCACTCACGAACAGGAAGGATTTCCAATATTTGTCTAACCTCCTCAATTCCTCTAACACCAATAGCTTAATCAAACCATGATGAAAAAGAGAAGTTTCATTACCTTCTGTTTTGATTTGAACTTTATCTGACATTTTCCCTGGACTTCTGTATAAATAAAAAGGTAATTCAAGTGACCTCTTACCCACAAAATGCAGAAGAATCCTGAGATGATAGGATTTGACCATGTGAAACCTTCCTTCACAGGTGAAATATTTTTGAATGACCATCAACAGCTTTGAATAATTTTCCTTCATGAAACTCCTAGGGATATAATTTGTCAAGTCAATTTCATTATGCTCTGGTTTGATGAACTCTTGGAAATCCTACATTATGAATTTGATGCCTTTAAACCACTTTTCTCCTCCTCTATGGATTCCTGTTGCTGATGAAATTATGTCTGGTATCATTGTAAGGTTCAAAATTCCAACCTTTGAAGTTGTTCCTATGAAGCTAGTGGAAAAATCCTTGGAAACCACTAGATGAAAGCCTTGCAACCTCTGACGGAATTGCAAGCAACCAATTCTTCTAAAAACCTCCATGGAATTTGGGTCTTCATTGAGTAACTTCATGTCCATGGGCTCATACCTGTGGTAGTGACCACCTTTTTTGTTTTCCTTCTTGCAACCATGGGTGCTTTATATCTTCACAGCCTTGCTTGCTTGATGACACCTGCAAAGTTCAAATCTACCAGCAACCTGCTTGGCTCGATGAAGCAGCTCTCCAGGGTTTGACTTACATGCAAAGATAAAGCACAATATGACAAAAGGCTAATTGAGGTAATGTTTTATGGTTTAACTGACAACTCATGCTTCAATCATGACACATACATACCCAAAAAGGTAATGATGACCTCAAACACGACTATGTACCTTTAAATTAACCATAACAGACTCAAATGACCTCCACCCTAACTCCTCCAATCATAGAGTGACACTTCATAGCGAATTTGACAAGACAGGTCAGAAAATAGATTTTCGTAGTGAAGTTAGTTTAGCCTCTGACAGATTAGCTACGAAACTATTAGGCAGTTTTGTAGCGAAAACTGTTGTTTTCCTGTATAAAACGCTACGAAAATTTGAAAAACTGACACCATATGAGGACTGATGGGACATGAAATGACATAAATGGAGGTGACCATGAGACTTAGGATAGGTTAAAATGTAAAAAATAAAACTTTCCTATACCAACTTGAAATGGATAAAGAGACCTTATCCTTTTGATGAGTGAACTATATGACCATGTTTGGTAATGTTTTAAAACTTAATGCATGATAAGACATCCAAGATGACAACTACACAAGTCATGGAAACAATGATGCTTGCTAAAAGGGTTGTATAACTTGCAAACATAGCCACATCATTAGCCAATAAGGTTAATGATATTTTTGTTAGAAATCCACCTCCCAAACATGCAAAATGAAAGATTACCATTATTATGGATCCCACGATATGTAAATAATTGATAGTTGGATGCTTTACATGGCCCTTGGTTTGATTATATTATGATCCTGGAAGATAAGAATATGTATGTGTATATTTGATATATAATTAAGAAAAACGTTGGCAAGATGTGTACATGGCATGAAATAATATACAAAAATTACAATCGAATGTGAGAATATAAAACTTGGAGACAACAGGAGTCTATAGACCCACTATATTGAATAATTAGAGGTGAAAAACACATAACACAAGTTCTTGTGCAAATTTGATATAAAAATCAAAGAACGTTGAAAAAATGTGTACAACCACCAAAAACATTATCCTCAATTTGGGTATAAGTTGTAACAGAGTAGAATGCACGATAATCCTTTGTTTCATTGATGGTATTTGAAACTAAAAAACAATCCAGGTGTCCTTGAAACTTTTAAGACTATAGTAAAAAATACCGGTGATAGTAATTCAGAAATGAACACCTCACCCCTGAGAAACACCTAGTCCATTCAAATTTAGACATCTGAAGTATTGACAAAGGAACAATGTCATGGTAACTAGATCATTACACAAATGGATGATTT
The DNA here is from genome assembly GCA_034641835.2 of Pinus albicaulis. Taxonomy (NCBI): domain Eukaryota; kingdom Viridiplantae; phylum Streptophyta; class Pinopsida; order Pinales; family Pinaceae; genus Pinus; species Pinus albicaulis. The sequence goes on along the minus strand of CM076577.1, from coordinate 168,193,512 downwards.
TTTCCAAAAATATTTTTCAAGGAATATGGAAAAAGTGAGATCTACAATCTCTCTCCTACAAGCACGAATTCAAGTATGAAATAATAAATATTATATGGCAGTCAGTAATATAAATATCTAGATCAAAATCCACAAACATAGGTTCTCAATTCCCAAAAAAAGGGCATGGCATAACATTTCATAATATTATCTTGGAAAAAGACACATATATCACAAGATAATTACATTAAAAAGGATTGAAATTCATCATTTACAACCATAGGGAGTAAAAATATTTCAGTATACAACTTATGCAAGGAAAAATACTAGTTGTCAATGGAAAAGGAAATCAATATATCTATCCTATATGAAAAAATTCAAGCCTTCATAAAATAACACTTCAACTCCCTTTTCCAGGCTACCTAAATATCTACTGATCTAGCAGAAGGCTACAACAAATTTAAAACGCATTCAATGTAAACACTTGAATTTTAGTGTGTTCATGGATTCGGCGTAAAAGTAATATTCTATGCAGAGGTTTCTATTTGAAATTCACTTTTGAAAATTTATGACAAATGTGGAAATGCTGACAATGCACATAAATTATTCGAATAAATTCTTGAGTAGGTAATTGTCTACTAGAATGCAATGATTACATGATATGAAAAGACTGTATATTTTGAGTTGGCACAAAAACTATTCTCTAAAATTTTATTGGAAGCACTAAAAAAAATAAATCAGATCACTCTTTCCAGTGTGCTTGGAGCATGTGCCAGCCTAGACACCTCAAAACATGGAAAGTAGATATATGCATATATAATTAAATCAGGGTTTGAGTATGATGTCTCTGTTGCAATTTACCTTGTTGAGATGTATTGCAAATGTGGGAGCATAATGGATGCAAGGAGAGTTTTTGATAGCCTTGTTGAAAGATATATGTTCTCTTGGAATTAAATAATTGTGGGATATGTTGATAATGACCGTAGAGAAGATTATTTTGTTGTTCTTCGTTAATTGCAAAGGTTTGGTATGAATCCAATTCAAATCACGTTTTCTAGTGTGCTTAGGGCATATTATAGCTTAACAACTCCATAACAGGAAAAACGGGTTTTTGTTCATTTCATCGAAGTTGTGGTCCAGGAAGATGTCTATGTGGGGATCAATGATGCTTTTATTACATAATAGTGGGCACAAAATATAGAATTACATATATATGACCCTATCCCACAATGTCCTAGATGGTTATATGATGATATCACTTTGAAATTTGTGCATAAGCGTGCTATCTATCTCCGTGTGAAGTGTTTTAATAAAGGAAGATATTGTTGGGCTGTGTAATCCTATAAGCATGTAGAAATTATGAACTATATGTTATTTTCTACCATGCACTTCCAGAACTGAAATAATGCATTGAAGAGCCTCGTTATTAAAAGACAACAAAGAACAATCAACACATAATCTTTTGTTGGTTGTGATGTGGAGCAGTTGAAATGATATTTCATTGGATATTGGATGCAATTAACACACAAATGGGAGCGAATTAGAGAGAAACAAAAACAGAATGATGATGGGTGCAAGGCCAACATTTTTAGTAATCAAATGTTAATATTTCATTTAGATGCAAGCCATGTCTTTCCACAATAGGTCATGAGTGGATGGAACAACTTGGTCGGTCATGAAATCCTTAGTGTGTCATTTTATTTATATAGATTTTAATGCATGATATTATAGAGGTAGATTGGAGATCTATGTGAATACAACCAAAGTTTATAATAGAGGATTCTAGATGGTGAAGTACTTGAATTTGACAATGAAGAGAAGAAGGAAGAGACTATTTTTGAGATAGAACTCACTAGTCAAAGGATACACATTCACACTTGTTATAAATAGATTCATATGGACATGAGGAAGGTTTTGTTACACCACTTGTCACAAAATATTTTGTTAGAACACATTAGACTCTAGGGCGATAATCAATGAAAGGATAATTTTCTATTTAATAAGCTTAGAGAGTAGTATTCTTTGCAAAGGAAATCTATGTTTGGGCCCTCCTATAGTTTTTGATTTGTTTGTTGGTCCAAAAATATCTAGGTCAGCATTTGGGATAGTATCTACTTACAAGTCTCATGGAGCATTTTCAAGTGAGACCATGAGAAAATCCAAGGTCTCAACAATCTCATATTTGAATAAAATTGGACCTCTACATGTTACATGTTGCCCCAAGTAGGATGGGACAATAGGAATAAAGTAACTACCCTATTGAATGGGATTTAGGTGGGGAGATCAATATTGAAACTGTAATCTAAGCTCGAAAATATCCCTCCATATATAAGATAAACACATCTAGTGTGGATAAAAAAGTAACTTGAAGATAGATCCATTTAAAATGTGGTAAAGGTAGTACAGACCCTCTTTATTCTATAATAAATAATGCATATGAAGATGAGGTGTTATAAATTAGTCTCCTAAAGGTGGAAAAAATCACAAGTTATATCCAAGTGAGGAAGGTGGTGATTACTCAATCCAAATATGATGACATCTAAACCAAAACTATCCAAGGTGGATCCTCAGGGAATGAAAATAGTTTTTTCACATATATGCAAGCCTAACCACTACATGAAATGACAGGAAGCCATATTGGGGCTAATATCCTCAAGGGGTGCAATCTAAATAACCTAAATATATTGCGTGTATATGTCCCTCTAATTACGTAGTTTAAAACATGTCTAGATTATAGGAGGGTAACATAAAGCATATGAAGAGTACCTACAAGGGTAAAGATGACTAGCAGAGATGGGCACTTGCTAAAGGAAATTGGAGGCCTCAAAAAACAAAAAATGAATCCACCAAAGGAGTCCTGCATAAGAAAAAACCTTCAAAGAATAGAGAGATAGGTAGGGGTATTGATCCCCACTGAGAAAAAGGTCACCAAGAGTTTGGAATCTATTAAGGAAAGAGTCAAGTTTAAATATGCATTGACACGTAAAGGATGGGCCTTAAAATTTATTTAGATGATGCACTAAGGTAATGTTATTTTACAACTAAGCCCAACCAAATGAAATAAAGCTTGGTCCCAAAACCTTAGAACCATAAAACAAAATGGATTTGATGATTGTGTATTTCCATCACGATTATATGACCAGTGATCACTGATGGTATACATATGCAAAGGTGTTTTACTAATTCCATTTCACTAAAAAAAATGGTAGACATCTATTGGTTGATTATTTAATCTAGGGTATTTTCATTTAGGCTCCTGCTAATTTAGAACAATAATGAGTTGAGAGGAAGCTAAAATACAAGGTCTTGATTATTTGAGTATGTTGATCTGTGAAATCTAGACAAGGGTTGAATTATAAGTATCTAGGGTTTGTACCATGGGATTGATTTCTTCTGCTATAAATTGATCGAAACCCTAACCCATGCATGATGATGTGAATGAGGTTGTCTTACAAGATTGCAGAATGAAGATAACAAAGTGGATGCATGTAGTCCATGAATTAAGAAGGAATCCAAGAACTGTAATAACTGACAAATAAATGAAAAAAAAGGAGGATCGTACCTAAAATGAAAAAGGTAGGGTGCACACCTGACAAGGAATGGCTACTCAAGAGGAGAAATTCATCCACTTGTTTTCCATCAATGTTACATTTTTGGATGACAACTTTCTGGAATAAGAATAACCGCAATGCACATAAAATGCGTTAACGATAAATACAAAATAAGAAAAATAATAAAATAAATTAAGAAATTTTTTATGAATAAATAAAAATTAGACAAGGCTAAGGCACATGAATACCTGAATGATCCCTTCTTGGTTTCAAGAATAATTTATTGGAGCAATCTAATATTGGAGTAAACATTCCTAAATTTGATCGAGCAACAATGAAGTAAACATTAGGCTTGGTTGTTCATCTGGTGGTACTTTGGTATATGAATTGGTACTATTGTTGGAGTCACTATAATCATGTATATTCAAGAAAATGGTGGATGGGGTCTAATATTTTCATTCCTACTGTGAAAATTAAAGTAGCATTGTTTTTCGTCTTCTGTGGAACAAGATTTTACCGAAATAAAATGCCCGGTGGTAGTCTTGTGAATTGAATTATGCATATATTTGTTGCAACATTTCACAAATGGAATGCTTAAAAGAAAGTAGTTTGAGGAAAGAGAAGCTCTGAAATATGAGTCAAGAATAAAATATATGTCTATTGATCAATATAGGGAAGCCCTCTCTAGTTCTGCTCAATTCAAATTTAGTGTTTTTACCCTTATATTAAATAAATCATGGGAAATATTTGGCACTAAAATTACTTTACCTTTATCAAATTGGCTAATGCTGCAAATCGAAATTATTGGAGTCACAATGGTTTTTCCCCCCCGTGATTTGTGAAATGTTGAAGCTCTTGGTAGTTGAAATAATCCTTTTTAGGAATAAAGGAAGACAAAAATAAATTTTTAAGGATATAGGATAAGAAATTGGTGCCTGCTGACCACGGCTATGGTGCAGTGATCCTTAAGTCATAATTTTATTTTATTTTATTCTCTTCATTGTTGCTTCTTGAGATATTTTGTATCGATATCCTCAATCTTGTCTTTAATGTTTCTTGACAGAGAAATAATTGAATATGAATTACACTATGAGTGAAAAAGAATCCATAACTGGCGAGTATGCACAATCTAAGAGGTTAAAGAGGTGAAAGTTGTTCTTGGGTTGTCACCAATTTGGATAGCATTTTTGATGTTTGGGGTTGTCTTTGTAAAAACGTTTAACTTTTTCACAAAACAAGGTAGCACAATGAATCGAAAGATTGGAACACATTTCGAGATCCCTCCTGCAAGCCTACAAAATTGTATTAGCCTATCTATTGTTCTATTGGTGCATGTATATGACTGCTTCTTTGTTCTAATTTCTAAAATATTGACAGGGAATGAATAGAGTATAACTTTGTTACAGAGGATAGGGAACATACAACTGGAACATAGTTCCCCATATGAAATTGGAAGGTTGAGGACATACCTGCAAAGAATTTGACCCGACGCTATTTTGACCTTGCATTCCCATATTCTAATAAAAATAATCTTAGAATGGTGAACCCTTATGGAGTGGATGGAATGGATCTGGTAATTCCCAAAACCCTGGATGGTTGATTCCAATCAAAATACTCCTAGAAAAGTGAACTCTCGTGCAAGGAAGTTTTGATGTAGGAGACTAGGTATTTTTATGGCTACAACCATACAAAAAAATGTCCCTCGAGCAATCTAAGAAGGATAATAAATTATCGCCAAATTACTATGGTCCTTACAAGGCATTTCTAAAGATTGGTACTATGTCATACAAATTGGAGCTTCCCGCTTCTTCGCGAGTGCATCCAGTTTTCCACGTTTCATGCTTAAAGAAGGTATAGGTGACAAAATTCCAATTCAAAAATTATTGCCAAAACTTGATGAGGAAGGAAAAATCATATTGGAACCTGAAGCAGTCACAGAAACAAGAACTCGACAGCTATGAAATTTTTTAATTTCAAAGTATCTCATCAAGTGGAAGAACTTACCCACTGAAGATTCTACATGGGAGTATGAGAATTTTTATACGGAAGCATACGAAGCTACTCAAGCTTTGAGGACAACACTCTTTTGAAGGAGAGGGGCATGTTAGGTCCCTATATTACTAGTATAGTCCCTTTTTGTTGTTAGTGTAACCCCCTTATTGTTGTTGTTGTACCCCTGTAACCCAAATATTTTTATTATTGTGCCATTACATTATTATTGTTAGGTCGGCTAGGATTATATAGTGAGCCCATGGACTGCTATATATAGAAGGAGGTTTTTTCATTTGTATCATCCAAGAATTTTTCATTTATATAATGTATTGGAGGTTTCCCCCTCGAAGTGGATGATTTCTAAGGCGTTGATCTCTCTTTTCTTCTATTTTTGGAGCTAGTTTCATAACAGAAAGGGTGGATATATTTTATGGATATTACAATTGTCCATAGACTATCCGTTGAAATTAGCCTCCATCCTAATTTATCTAACAAATATTTTTCAATGGAGGGGATGTTTTTTAAACCCCATCCACCCCGAATATTCAGCGGAGAGATTTTATCTCATCTTACACATGGGAAGATTCACACTTATTTGGGACCTAACCCTAAGAAACAAAATCATACTTTGAAAACATAATTCAAAATACCTTTGGCGATCCAATATCAAGACATCCAAAATATTGGTATCGCCTGCAAAAATAATTTTATAAGAACCAGCCTATTAGTTGTAAACAACCACGTGAAACTCCATACCTTCAATCTCCTTTCAATATTTGCAATAAGCGAGTACTAGTCGGCCTTTTTGTAATGATTGGGTTTTAAATGAAAACAAATATACTTTATTCCATAATTAAAGTTATTAGAGTAGAAAGGAAAAATATCTTGAACATTAATAGATTCATCCCTGGAGAGGCTAAGAGGAGAGATAATATACTTGAGAATGTTGAATTGCATACTTGTAGCCTTCTGAAACAACGATAGGGCCTTCTTTATGGTAGCTAGATCATGTCTTGATCCATCAAAAAATAGTGAATCCACGAACAATATATGAGTGATATTTAGGTGATAAACCACCAAAGAACCTATTAAATCGCACCTTCTTTTAGCTTCATATAATAACCTGCTAAGGCCCTCTAAAACCAACAGAAAAAATAAAGGAGACAAGGGACAACCTTGTCGAAGACCACATTGTGCATGAAAGATGTAGTATACATAGGGGGGATAATATGGGGTACTGAGGGAGGGTCAAATATTTTACAAAAGAAGGTTGAGGTTGAGCCATTTATAAGGACTGAAAATGGCAACGTGGTAATACAAATCATCAACCAATTTATGAAGGGTATTTCAAAGCCCATATGCATAAGGAGAAATTGAATATAAATCCAAAAAACTCTGTCATATTCTTTAGAGAGGTGAATTTTTATCGTCGTTCCTTTGATTTTCCTATATTTCAAGCTGTGGATCCCTTCATGAGAAACCCCAATAGCTTCATGGATCTGTCGACCCTCCAAAGAGTCAAATCTTCCCTTTTCTACATTTCGAGAAAGAATCATATTGACTATATTTTCTATGATTTTTGAAATTACTTTGTTTATGCAATTGCAATGTGAAATAAGATAGAAGTCATCAAAGGAATGTGGGGCTTCCAATTTAAGAATTAGGGAAATAAAGGTCAAGTTAAGAGATTTTATCGTCCTCCCTATTAGTCGAGAGTCCTCTACCACCCTTAAGATGTTTTCCCACAAAATGTCATACAACCCTAGAAAAACTTTCATAGACCAACCATTAGGGCCCAAACTTTTATACTTCTAAAAACTGTGAAGTACATTTTTCAATTCTTCATGTTCAATTAAAATTTGGTTTTCATCATCATTAGGGAACCTATAAAAGGATTTCTCCAACATAATTACTTCTTCTATGGATACCTCTGGGGGTGCCTTCTATAGATTGTTAAAATGATATTTTCCAACCTGGAAAGCTTCTTGAAGGATGAAGCTCTGCCCCCATCCAGATTATTCATAGCCCATATAGAGTTTTGTACTCTGTGCCCCTTTGCAAAAATTTGAAAAAAAACCATATTTTCTTCTCCACTCTTCAGCCAAATAGCTTTTCTTTTTTGCCTCCAATCTCCTCCTTTTCTTCCAAGGTTCTCCCTTTGGTAGCTTCAAGATGTATAATCCTTTGTTTGAAATACACATCCAAATAACCACCCTAGGAGCTTCCATTCTCTCCAATTATTCCTCCATTTCTTTAAGCACTACCTCCTCTCACTCTCTTTGGAGGTTTGACCATTGGATCATAGTTTTTTCGCCCTTTTTAGATTCTCGGAAAAATGGACCACTATAGTGTAACACCCTCTTCCCACATCTACCCAAGTAACTGAGAAACCAGGGTAAATATATGATAAGAGACTACTAATATGAGATTCAACCTCCTAGATGACCTTAAGGAAGTGGAACCAACAAAAACACCAAAAACACACCTTACACTGCAACATTGACATCCTCGGGAGGTAACCCAACCTCTCAGGGCCTTGTTCCCTAAGGAGGGACTAATTTTTAGCCCCTTTGAGGTTGATCCGTGGGATTTTAATGGCAAGGGAGTGGATCTAGACCCTAGATATGTGGGCTAGCCTTGTCTAGGTAGTGGCTCATGCCCAAACAAAACATTTTCTTCTTGTAGCTTCAATATTTGTGCCACATTTTCAGCCCCTGAGCCCAGGTCACTACCCAGAAATTCCTGTAACTCCAGGAGAGGGTAAATAACATTAAAAAAAACATATGGAAGAAATCACATCAACCATAACTCATATAACCCCACCCATCCATGACAGACATTTCAATAAACACGTTAGGAACATAACATATATAGGTATGAACAACATATTTAAACAAAAGGGTCTCTTTCTTATCTGAGAATGGCTAAGAAACATTGCTTACCTACATAATAATATACCATAAAAAAAATTTAACCACAGATACATGGGATATTCATTTACAAAAAAAAAAACATGAATAAAGCCATACATTATCACTGATCGAATACATGCTCATAACCAACAAAATAATAACATAAATCCAATGGTTATAATAACAATAAATTCCATACATAAACTAGTATATTTGCATACCGAATACCGGAGTAATGAGCTCCTCATTACTGAATTTAAAAACCAGTCGGAGATGGGACTTCCACGTTCCACCTGACCATAGACTAGCTAAGCCAAGTCTCACTTCAGCCAATCACCTATGTGCCATATTACAAGCATGAATGTGAGAATTTATTAAACACATCAATCAACACAAAACCAGGTTTCTAAAGACCAAATCGTCTCAACCCCAAACCAGTGATTCCACCTCACGGTTAGACATCACTAACCGTCATATATTAGTCTCTATCCAAGTTGCTCCAGGGCTTTAGAGTGTTTTTTCCATCCAAGGCTCCAGGACTAGTTACTCAACCCTAACTATTCTCGGGCTCTAAAGCGTTTGTCCAACCAAGGATCTTGGAATAGTAACTACCTGCCTAGGGCTCTAGAGCATTTTTCCAACCAAGGATCCAGGACTAGTATCTCAACCCAACAACTATCCACTAGGCTACAAAGCTCTAGGAACTAATAACTCAACCCAATAACTAAAGGAATCATGAGAACCAGCCAAAAAAAAAATGGAAATAAACCCACAATCACCATGGTTATCCAGGAAATGGCAAGGCTAGGAAAATCCACATGCATACACGATGCATGCCAAAACTAGTGAGGAAATCATACATGCAACTCGGTACCTGGACTTAAAACCTGCTGTAGATGTTGATCTCGATTTCCTATTCCACTTTCATGATTTTCCTTTTCTTTCTTGATCCAAATCTCCAAGTACGCCTCACTTTCCAAGAGTTCTCCAAGAATAATCTAAGTTCGCAAGAGTATGATAGAGAGAGAGAGAGAGAGAGATAATAGAATAGAGCTCTAAAACAAAACTGAGAAAAGCTTACCAATTGATCCTCAAAAGCCTTTTTATTAATGAGGCCTATATTTTCTTCACTTTCCATTATTTTCCTTCATTTTCCTCCTCACATGAAAATTGTGACCTTTCACCTTCCTTTTCTCCTAATTTCCATTATTCCCATAAATAAAATGCCAATTAATGCCTCATTCCTTTTCCAAATACTTTTCCTTTGCCTTTTCCAATTTAATTTTCCATAATAAACTGAAGTGAACACCCACTAGGATGTTTTTCCCACCATTCAACTTGGAGTATGTGTCCCATCGACTGTGGTCTTATATTTTTTTTACATGAAATTTTTTACCAGGGATGTTGTAGAACCCTCCCCCTTGGGGGAACACCGTCCTCAATGTTCAATCACAACTACAAACTAGAAAACTGTTGAAAAAAAAACATACTGCCTATGGAGGTTTATAACATAACTCGTTGTAGTATTTACAATTACCATTGCTGAAGATGAAAATCATATTGTTTACTGGAGCTTTATAAAATAGCTCATTACAGTATTTACAATAACAACCACACATACTCATGCACATTTTCTTCAAACAACAAATAACCATATTGTCTGTGGAGCTTTATAAACCATCTCGATAAGATATTTACAATAATATACAGATACAATTATAGACATATACACATTTTATCAACCAACAAATAAAAGGGTACAATTCCTATATCAACAACAATGGAATCTAGTTATCTGGATTTATGAAGGAACGCAATAGAATAAACATATAACCATAGATACAAATATGCAGTGGAAAAATCACTTCATTTCATTAATATCAAAGAACTAAAATTTGCTTACAGATAGAATGGAAATAAACTAGCTAGGGCGCTGATAGCTATCTCTGAGAAGAGATGTGGTGGCTACAGGCCTCAGAACTGAGTGAAAATGAGGCTCGAGGGACTATTTATTATTTAGAAACAATGGAAAACCCTAAACATCCAAAACCTAACCCTAGGAGATGAAGCACCAAAACTATGGGCCCTGTTTGGGTAAATCGGTGTTTCAACTTCTCGGGGACATAACTTCGGCATACGATCTTCGTTTGACACGAACCATACCTCGTTAGAAAGATCTATCTGAGGAATAAAATTTTTGAGTGAGCAACATCGGTCCATCGGTCCATGGACCAATGCTCCTCCCGGTTTTCCCAAAAAACGTCGTTTAGGGCCTCAAAATGGATCTGGAAGTTCAGGGCCTGAAAAACTACTAAAAATAGTAAGTTGTTTAGAAACTAAAAAAATGAAAGATACAATGATGGGGCCCCAAGTGGAATGGGTGGGTGACCACCAATATCCACCTGGATCATTCCTCCCCCCTTAGGAAGAAATGGTCCCCATTGCGTTAAGTTCCTCCATGAGATGAGGAAAATTCTGCTGAACTTGGTCCCTCGTGAACCACTTTCCTTGGTGCAAGAGTTGGCCAGCTTTGAAAACCCGATATAGTTGGATTTTCTGTTGTTGAGTGTTCTTGATTTGCATGTCCATGATACAATCTGTGGTGGCCTGTTCTATGCAGTCTGGGTTTAACTCTATTGGTGGAGTTGTTTTGCAATGTTAGAGGTGTCCAGTAGAGGTGGGAAGTAAGGATGAAGGCGGTCCACATTGAATACTGGGTGCATACCAAGGAATGGTGGAATACTTAGCTCAAAGGCATTGTTCCCTACAGCCTTGGTGATGGTGTACGACCCGTATCGGAGCGGGCGAAGCTTGCGGTGGGGTCCAGTGAGGCGCTGCTTCTGCAAATGTAGCCACATTTTGTCGCCCACCTGAAAGTTGTGTGGCACCTGATGTTGATCATGGTGTTGCTTGTACTTAGCATTAGCTCTGTCCAATATGTCATGAACCTATTGGCAGATGTGTTGAATGCGCTCGATGAAGCTATTTTCTTTGTCAACTTCCGACTGGACATGAGCTAAATCGGCCTGAGTAGCCGCAAATGGCATGGCTACGTCAATGGGACATAGTGGCTAGAATCCCAGGCCCACCTGAAAGGGGCTATGGCCGATTGAGCTGTGGAGAGCCCGGTTAGAATTATTTTGTACATAGGGAAGGCTCTCGTCCCATGTGCATGGATGCTTGGAATTGTACATGCGTAGAATGTGTACAATCATTCTATTGACGACCTCTGTTTGGCCATCTGTTTGGGGATGGAAAGTTGTGGACTTGGTGAGCTTGGTGTCCAACATTGACCAGAGGCTGGACCAAAATGTGCTGAGGAACTTGCTATCCTGATCTAATATGATAGACTGTGGGATCCCAAAGTGCACCCACACTCATTCAAAGAAGAGTTTAGCAGTGTGTTTTGCTGTGATATTCTTCTTGTAGGTCGCCATGATGGCCATCTTCGAGAATTTGTCGACGACCATGAAAACATATTCATTTCCATGCTTAGTAGAAGGTAGGACCAACATGTAATCCATGGGGATGGATTCCCAAGGCTGACTAGGAGTAGGTAGTGGAGTATATAGGCCTTGCTTCTTAATGGTCGGTTTGGCAATGGCACAAGTAGTGTAGGATCTGATGTGCTTCCTGACATCCTTTTGAAGGTTCAGCCAATAGAAATACTTCTGTAGTACTGCTACTATTTTCTCGACCCCAAAATGCCCAGTGAATCGACTATAGTGTGCTTCCCATATCATCTTGGCGCGCTCGCTTGAAGGAACACAAAGGTGTCCCAGGTGATATAAAAGTGCATCTTGGAGGTGAAAATTTGGAACTTGCGTACCCCCCAAGAGTTCCCTGTATGTGTGGCCAAATTCTGGGTTGCTCTCATAGAGAAGTGGCCAATCAGAAGTCTCATGGCTACAAGAGTTGAGAATGGTGGTGAGTGCCACGATCGGTGGTCGGCTGAGACAATCTGCAACATTATTGGTTCTACCCTTCTTGTACTTGATGTTCAAATGAAACTGTTGCAGATATGTGGCCCACTTATAATGGCAAGCATTCTGCAACTTCCCTTGTGTCTATATGAACTACAGGGGCCGGTGGTCTGTGTGGATGATCGTTTCCTTCCCAAAAATGTAATGCTTCCATTGTCTACAAGCTTGCACAATGGAATACATTTCTTTGTCATAAGTGGGATACTTGCAAACTGTGTCAGACAATGTCTCACTGTGATATGCCACAGGATGTCCCTATTGAGTAAGAACCGCCCCAATTGCATAGTCAGAGGCATATGTCTCGATCTCAAATGGTTGTTGCAAGTCTGTTAATGTGAGCACTAGGGCAGAACAGAGGCGATTTTTCAATTTCGTAAACGCCTTCTGTTGAGATTCCGACCAAAAGAATTTTTCTCTCGCTCCTCCCTTGGTGACTTGACTCAAGGGCCAAGTGATATGAGACAATCCCAACATGAACCTACGGTAGAAATTAGCAAGACCCAAAAAGTTGCAAAGCTCTGTTAGAGTGGTTGGGGCTGGCCAATCCCGAACGACTTGGATCTTGGTTGGATCCACATGCAACCCAATTTCTTCAATAATGTATCCCAGATATTGAACCTGGGTCATTCCAAAAGTGCACTTCTCCAAATTGGCACACAACTTTTGTTGTCGCAGTGTTTGGAGGACTTGTCGGATGTGGTGGAGGTTCTCTTCCCAAGTCCGGCTGAAGATCAGAATTTCATCCAAGTACACCACTACAAATGAGTTGCTAAATGGCCACAATATGTCATCCATCAACCTCATGAAGGTTGCGAGAGAATTTTTCAACCCGAAAGGCATGACCAGCCATTAAAAAATGCCTTCCTTGGCTTTGAAGGCAGTCTTCCACACATCAGAGGGTTCAATTGGTACGTGGTGATACCCAGACTTCAAGTCGATCTTGCTGAAATATTTCGCCTCGTTGAGTTGGTCCAGAAGGTCATCAATTCATGGGATCAGGTACCTATTCCAGACAGTGATCTTGTTCAACGCCCAATAGTCAATACAGAGTCTCCATATCCCATATTTCTTTTGTACCAACACAATCGGGCTCCCACAAGGCGATGAACTTGGTCGGATGTGACCTTTCTGCAGTAGCTCCTGAATCTGCCTCTTCATTTCATCATTCTCCAGAAGAGAGCGCCGATAGATCGGTCCATTGGGTAGCGACGCATTTGGGGTCAGATCAATCGGGTGCTTGACTTGACAGTGTAGAGGAACCCCCGTGGGTGAGGTGAAGATGTCCTCGTATTCCTCCACAACCTTGTCCATTTGTTGTTGTCGTGCAGAGGAGCCCTATCTGGAGGTCATGGCCACAGTCTTCTTCTTGCCCTGGGGGCGGATCATCAGGAAAACAAATTTCCTAGTTTAGGAAATGAGCTTACTGCATTATTTTGCAGTAACCAAAGAGATAGCAGCAGGAGGTGGTACCTCTGGTATCCTATACAACTTATTTCCCAAAGTAACAATAACAGCACGAGGCCGAGACTCATACACAGCATGACGCTTCCACAAGTATGGTTGTCCTAATAATACATCAAAAACATCAATAGGAGCAACGTCACATAATACCTCATCCGTGAAGGGCTTGATGCTATAGGGAAGGCGGCACTGCTGGCTGACGCGGAGATCTCGTCCTTGGTGAAGCCACACGATGGTGTATGGATGTGGGTGAGCTGTGGTCGGCAAGCCCAACCGCTTCACGGTGTCTGCTGAAATGAGGTTCTTTTGGCTCCCATTGTCGACAATGAACTGTATCGAGGAGCCCTTTACCCACATCTGGGAGTGGAAGAGACGTTCCTCCTCCTCTAGATATTCTGGTTCCTCCTTCTAGATTTTCGTAGTGGCAACACTGGCGTTGGGCTCCGCATCAATAATTTGTTTCCCTTTTTCATTCCCCTTGTCAGTTTCTGATTCAGAGTTAGAGCATGCATCTCACTCAGAAGCCCTCATCTCAGCCACTAGCGATTGCTTGGCCCAACACTCACTTGCGTTGTGAGTGGAGCTCTTATGGAACTCACACCACTTTCCCGTGTCCTTCTTTGGTTTTGTAGTGTTGTTCTTTGCTTGTGGCTTCAATAGGTTGTCTTGAGCCACCATACCTTGGCTCTGTCCTATTTTCTTCGGTTTGGGAGCACCTTTCCCTTGCTTTTGATTGGCAGATCCAAAGTCTCGCTTCTTCTATTTGAATTTTTTCTCAATCTTGGCAGCATACCAGTATGTCGTACCAAGCAAGGAGATGTCGAGGAACTCCATTTCCTCCTGAATGTATCTGTGCAAAAAACTGCGATACTTTAGCACCAGATATTTATCTGAATCTTTGATACCAACCTTTGTGTGCAGGGTATGGAACGGATTCGTCAGCTCATGCACATCTTGATCCCTTTGTTGTTGCAGTATGGTCCATTGTATGTACTTGTCCTCATAGCTCCCCACGTGATAGTATTGTTCCTTGATGGCATCTCGGAAAGAATTCCAAGTTGATACAGCCGAGAACAGAGAGGGTTCTATCTGGTCCTTGTTCTCACAGTAGGTTTCCCACCAGTCCTTGACATGGTGGGTAGCTTTGAGGAGTGAAAAATAATCTTTTCCTGGTTGGAAAAGTCATGAACCGAGAAATATACTTCTAATAGATTCAACCATCTATCTATGGCATCTGCATATATTTGACCCTCAAATATGGGAATTTCAAAATTTACTTATACCTTAAAAGGAGTTGCACCTCTAGAGTGGCTGTTGGATGCAGATGCGCCGCCGGTGGGCAGTCGTTGAAGGATCTGGGAAAAGTTATCCATCATCGCGTTCCTTTTTTTTTCGAGGGCCTCCTCGAGCAATATTTTGATAGGATATCCTGCTCCCTCATCTTTCTTTTCGTCCCCCATGGGCGTCCGTCGGGTTTTTCAAGGCTGATCTTGCAAGGGTTCCACCAGATCGAGCCCTAAATCCTTATACCCCGACCTTGTTGGGGACATTGAAAGAAGTATCGAGAAAAAGCAGACTGCTCTGATACCACTGATCCAGAATTATGCAGGAATGCAATAGAATAAACATATGACCATAGATACAAAGATGCAGCGGAAAAATCACTTCATTTCATTAATATCAAAGAACTGAAATTTGCTTACAGACGAAATGGAAATAAACTAGCTAGGGCGCTGGTAGCTATCTCTAAGAAGAGATGTGGTGGCTACAGGCCTCTGAACTGAGTTACAATGAGGCTCGAGGGCCTATTTATTATTTAGAAACAATGGAAAACCCCAAAAATCCAAAATCCTAGCCCTAGGAGATGAAGCGCCAAAACAATGGACCCCGTTTGGGTAAATTGGTGTTTCAAATTCCCGGGGACATAACTTTGGCATACGATCTCCATTTGACGCGAACCATACCTCATTAGAAAGATCTATCCGAGGAATACAAATTTTGAGTGAGAAACATTGGTACATGGACCCATGTTGCTCCTGGTTTTCCCAAAAAACATCGTTTATGGCCTCAAAATGGCTCCAGAAGTTTAGGACCCGAAAAACAGCTAAAAATAGTAAGTTGTGCCGAAACTAAAAAAATGAAAGAGACAATGGTGGGGCCCCAAGTGGAATGGGTGGGTGACCACCAATATCCACCTAGATCATCTATAGGCTCACATCTCCACCCTCAAAGTAATACTAGGATTCACCTCCTTTCTAGGAAGTCCAGAATCCACTGTCAAAGTCAAATCTGCATCCAATTTCAAACGCTACAATCCTATGCCACTTGTCCTCGTAGTGAATAGTTACCGGCTCATTATTCTAGGGCACACTCCCAATGTTCATATGATTCCATATGGAAATTCTAATTCCCAAAAAAATCCATCACGACCTTCCCTTCTCTGCTACACAGTCCCTTAGGAAATATGGTCACCCCTTCCATGCAATCACTCACCTTCCAAGTTCCGCTCACACCTCCATCCCGGGCAGTCCATCCCTTGGCAAGGCTTCCTCACATTGGAAAATATAAAAACCAAGCCATATACCTACCTCAAACCATCATATTGGTCATAGTATGCTCATGGAAATCAATAGACACTATTGGGTAACAGTGTCCCACAATGGACCTGCTCCTGAAATTATTTACCAGCATATTGTTGCATATTCCAATTCCTTTTGTTGTTGCTTCTACTAATTTCAATCAATTTCAACCACCCAACCAGGCATTTACATACTTCCTGTACCAAGAACATAACTTCCATTGGATTAAAAATAAATTGAAATAACTTCAAATCACACCTCATTGGTAGATTTTCAAGAAGGTACACTTGCAATCCTATTTACTTCCTACCACAACAAGTCAAACTGGTTTTTTGATCAAATCATATGATGTATAAACATATCACATATGGTTAGCTGCCAAAACACAACCATCATATATCAAAGTCATGGTTCACATGCAATCATCATAAACCATAATCATAAATCACATGTAACCATCATAAGTCAGAATCACATATCACATGCATAATATAACTGAAATAAAATATCGATACTTATCCTTTATCGGTCCTTACTTCTACCTTTTTTCTTTTCATACACACACCGTATCGGTTGCTATGCCTAACAATCAATCAATTCCTTCTCTTCAATCACATACACATACACGCAATGTACATCATAACACATACATCGACACAAGACGTACAACACCACACAATTAATACCCCCACATATGGCACACAACGTAATGCATACACCTACACTTTGGTGTACAACACAATGCATACACCTGCGCCTACACCAACGTACAACATATACATATACATATTACCACATAAGGAATACACATATCACAATACCACGACTACACCATGCACATACATAACACTGAATTCCCTCAATACAACATGTATGACATGCACACAATACCACACATATAGCAGTACTATATGCACAACATGTACATAATACCACTTGTACACACACTACCTGCACAACATGTGCACTGCATCACATGTACATGACACCACCTGCAAAATGTTTACACAACGCCAAATGTACACCACACCACCTGTACAATGTGTACACAATACCTCATGTACACATCTCCACATGCACGACATGTACATGACACCATATGTACACAACACCACATGCATGACATGTATAGGACACCACTTGCACACAACACCACATGTACAACATGTACACAACACCAAATGCCCACAACACCATGTGTACAATCATGCACACAACACCAAATGCACTTAGCACCATATGTACATCATGCACACAACACCATATGTACATAGCACTGCATATACAAAATGTACATAGCACCATACATACACAACACTGCATATCCAACATGCGCAAAACACCATATGCACACAACACCGCATATCCAACATTTACATAGCACCATCTATACATGGAATTGCATATGCAACATCATATATATAACATGCATACAACACCATATGTACACAATACTACATATGCAACATTACACATCACAATAGGTACAATCACTGAATATTCAACATTCACAACATATACACAACAATAACACTGCACATCCATAGACCACACACTGACTCCACGAACAACCTTGCTTCTAGTGTCTTTCCACTATTCTTGCTTATCCTAGCATGTCGCAGATCACACTACTTTCACTTCACCAATGTACCCCTTAGCATTTCATGCCATAAGATAAACACAGGTATAGTACAATCATAATAATATCAAATCACACCGACATGATACTAACCTTTTATATCTGGCAAGGCTACTCTGCCACTTGATTCCTCATAGCCAGGAACCTCTTCATGCCATTCATCAACATAAGTAACCACTCCTCCACAAGGATGATAATTGAAAACCCTGTTATACAGTGACATAGTTACATAGATACATCATTGGCATTTTAAAAATCATGATCCTGTCAGATAAAGCCATACATACATACACATATACATATAAACCATCAATATCCATGACGACCCTGTCAATCAACAACATACATACATATATACATACATATATAAGTATTTAAACATCGTTATAATTTTGATCACAACATGATTGCCAGATATCATAAGGTCTAGGTTGAGAGAAATTCATTTATTCATGCACAACATGCACAACATTGAGAACAATAGTTCCCACCATAGCCAAGCCATATGTTACCTTAAGCTCATATAATTTACCTTTCTCATGATATTTCGACCACCTTCCATTTACCACAATGGACCCAACCAATCCAACAGGTTGTCATATTCTTACCTTTCGTTGCTTACTCATGCACTGAGCTCAATTAATTTCCATCTTTACCAACCAATTCCCAAGACCCTCAAAACATAAACAAAAAATACAAGAAAAATAAAAAACAAGAATAAAACCATGAGAACCAAAAGCAATATGACACCGCAAAAAAGTGGCATGGCCATGCACTAGACGTAATCAAGACTACAAATCAATCACAACCAAATCATAAAACATTGAAAGCACAATAATTTACAACAAACACCATGACTCAATCCCCATGGTTCCCTATACTTCCAAGGAAACCTCAGCCTGAGCCTTCTTCAAGATTTCATGGTAGTCTCTTTTTCCATACAATTCCCCGCATCATACTCCCATAACCACACAAATTTCTGAGTATATAAATAAATATACCAATATACTTATTATCTTACCTTGTTATGCCAAGAACACTGACCTATAACTGAACACACATGTCAGCCATATGTATCAACATCATGACAACATATCTATCAATTCGAAATAAGCTTTTACCAAGACTAACAACCATGTCATAATCCATCGTAACTCACATTAATCGGTCATAATACCTAATGCTAGAACTATCACCAACTTACACTCAGGTACATATCATCCATCCCAACACATGTGTGTTAGTACAACCATCTTAAAAGAAGATGATTTCTTCGTGCAATCTTACAGACACATATACTCATATCAAGCAATTAATCAACATTCAAACAACTTGCAAACATACCATGCTAAATAAATCAACTAGATTATGTAATAGACACCAAATCACTCAAACACCAAATAGATGACATAATCAAACAATTAAGCATCAATTACACGACATAAGAAAAATCATACCTTGATGTATCTTAGGGGAGGCTATGTTGTCTACACAATCAATCTAGATTAGCACAATATAACTTCACAACACCTCAACTCAACATAAATAAGATCAAGATATCCATAAAAGTAACCAACTATAAACATGTTCACATCATAAACTCATAATGAATTGTCATTCATACATAAAACTCACATATGCATAGTCAACCTAAATTATTAAAATACAATATCACAATTATATCGATTCATACATGAATGTAATAACCATAACTATGTATGCCAATGCAAGGCAATATGATACATATAACATCAAGATCTTAATGAAATAACCCTAAGCATCAAGTTACTAGCATATACCAACAACAAGATATATATCACGCTCATCAACAACATGTAACCTAATCATCAAGCTAACTATCATAAAACAACATTAATAAACTAGTGTATAACATGCTCATCAACAATGTATACAATATTCATTGAGCTAACTATTGAGATTCAATAAGATGATGAGGTTAGTGAAAAGAGTTGCCTTCACTAAGTGGGCTTGCAGGCTATTTTTTGTGCAAGTCTATTTTTAGACATGATGATCATATTTCAGAAGTTGCAGGATGCTATTTGTGGATGGTTGGTCAAGTTGGAAAAATATCTGAAATTCTATTTTTAGAATATTGGGCGAAGTCTATTTATAGATCGTCAATCTAAAAATAGATGCATGTCGATTATTATTAGCTCTTAATAATAATTAGACTCTAAACAACAGCTTTTTATCTTGGAGCACTTCAGTTCAGTGCACAGATGTGGCACTTCAACATGTAGGTGGGTAGAAATAACGCAGTTCCCCGAGGTTTCTTAGACTAATGCATGGAGGACTGGGTTAGAGCTCAAGTGGCGGTTATGACACGATTGGAAGAACGAGTTGCTGGAGTTGTATTTAGTTTTAACTCGATTGAACTCGGGTTGAGCTAGTTGTATCTAGCCTAACTGAATGATACACTAGTGAGAGTGGAGTGAATTAATTAGTTAATTAATTCAAAAATAATAACTCATTAATCAACTGAACAAATAAAGTAGATAAATACAGTGCATGTCAGTTCCAGTGGAGACCCGGTGGAGAGATAGGTGAAAGGGCAAGATAGACTATCTGTTGTGACTATAGTGATGCATTGATTGCATCCCACACAAATTGGAGTTGCCAATGAGGATTGCACAGTCAAGGCAAGGGTAATTTGAATTCATTCAAATCTATTCTTCAGCAGGGATTGCGCAGTGGAGGTAGGCTAGCAGGAGGCAAAGATCGGTGCATGGATTTGCAAGATTGGTCCTGATTAGTGTATGACGATTGTACTGTACTGAGAGATTGTGATAAGCTTTGTATGCTTTGTATGAGATTGTCATATGATCTCCATGTTACATAATATATATTTGGGGTTTTCAACTTTAGGCTTTCCCAGTTAAAACTATGTTATGTGCGATTGATTATTTTTGTTTATGCTTCACATGTGTTTGCAATTGATTTTTCTGCAAAAGATTAACAAGTGGAATAGATTCAGTATCTTGCATAAAGTTAAATAGTGTGAGATCAGGTGGATATAGGAAATATGCATGCTTAGTGCATATAATTTCTACACTAACTAGAAGTTAGCATTTTAATCAATGAAATATAACATAATCATGAAGTTAATACCATGCTTGATTAACCGAAACATGTACATATGATCACACTAATTAACTAGAATATATCATGTATGTAACCATAACATCAATAGAATGACAAACATATATATAAGTAACCCTAATGCATATAACAATCCATGGATCACTTACCTAACCAAGAATAAAACTTGTATGACGATCTGCTCTTGCCTCGAGGTCCAATGATGCAACTTCACTTTGATTATCTACATCTCCTACTCTATATCATCCAACACATTAGCATCATAACATACCAGTATCATCATGATGGCCTAATTGCATACAATGAACTTATGCACAACAACCTCAACCAAACCAATGCAAACTTGACCATATGCACCCACTTGACATGTATAACCAATCATGAACGACCAATGCGTGTTCAACGTATAACCTCACACAAGAAAGCATACATGGAAAAAATGAAAGCATGAGAAATATGTGACCTAGAATAAACAAGAAATTCATGTACAATATCTAGAAAGATGTAAGCAAGCATGCATGAAAAATACATAAGGGAGAACAACGCATAATCAGTCATACATTCATGACAGTGTATTGACAACAACACCATAAGCACTTCCATGGTGACACCACTGCGACCATGGTCAACACAACATGGATGCATAAACCACATACAACATGGGTATGAAAAACATAATAAATCAACATAAAACCATGACCAACACACTGCCCATCCGATCCAAGGGTTGAACCATGCTCTGATACCACTTCGTGGTATCAAGTATCACAAAAAGAGAACATAATCCAAACACCACCATCATGCATACATAACAAGTACATATAACATAAGCATGAGGAACATGTATGCAGTTGACATGTATGCACGAAAAACACACACAAGCCAAGGAGAGCGCAACCTGGCTCTGATACCACTCTGTAAAACCCTACTCCCACATCTACCCAAGTAACCAGCCAAGCACGGTAAACATGTGACGATAGGATCCTAATATGAGATTCAACCTCCTAGATGACCTTAAGGAAGTGGAACTGACAAAAACACCAAAACCGCACCTTACACTGCAACATTGACATCGCCAAGAGGTAACCCAACCTACGAAAGCCCTGTTCCCTGAGGAGGGACTGATTTTTATCCCATTTTAGGCTGAGCCATGGGTAATGGAAAGGGAGCGGCTCTAAAACCTAGAGTTGTGGGCTAGCCTTGTCAAGGTAGAAACTTAGGCCCAAACAACAATTTTTCTGCCTGTAGCTCCGATATTTGTGACACATTTTCAACCCCTGAGCCTAGGTCACTTCCCAGAACTTCTTATAACTTCATGAGAGGGTAAATAAAATTGCAATCACATCAACTGGAACTCATCTGACCCCACCCAACAATGACATTCATTACATCAAACACGTCACAAACATAGCATATAAAAGTATGAACAACATATTTAAAAAAGGGGTGATCCGAATGGAAAATGGCATCCACCCATGGTATTCATCTACCCATGTTATCCATCCACCCATGGAATTTACCCATGGTATTTTAAATGTCATTTACCCATGGTATTCATCCACCCATTGTATTTATTCACCCATGGTATTGTAAGTGACATCTATCCATGATATTCATCCACCCACGGTATGTATCCACACATGGTATTCACCCACACATGGAATTCACCCATGGTATTGTAAGTGGTATCTACCCATGGTATTGACCCATGGTTTTGACCCATGGTATCCACCTATGGTATCTACACATGGTATTGTAACTCAAAAAAGGCTATAAATAACAAGCCTCGGTTTGTAAAAGGACAGATTTTCCACCACAATGTAGCTTCTACAGTTATTCTCTGTTTTAATAAAACAAGTTTCTTTGTGGTTTTATTTTCTTTGTGTTCTCTCTCTTTTTTTCTAGCATTCTAATTTTGTAGATCTTGTCAGATCCATTTCGAATTTTTAGATCTTGGGGGGCTCCCCCCAAGCTTTGGATCAGTGGTATTAGAGCGGTCTGCTTTTTCTCGATCCTTCTTTGCATGTCCCCAACGAGGTCGGGGTATAAGGAATTAGGGCTCGATCTAGTGGAAACTTTGGAAGATCAACTTCGCAAACCCCAACGGACGCCCATGGGGGACGAAAATAAAGATGAGGGAGCAGGAGATCCTATCAAAATATTGCTCGAGGAGGCCCTCGAAAAACAAAGGAATGCGATGATGGATAACTTTGCCTAGATCCTTCAACGAATTCCCAACGGCGGCGCAACTGCATCCAGCAGCCACTCTAGAGGCGCAAATCCCTTTAAGGTACAAGTAAACTTTGACATTCCCATATTTAAGGGTCAAATACATGCAGATGCCATAGATAGATGGTTGAATCTATTAGAAGGATATTTCTTAGTTCATGATTTTTCCGACCGGGAGAAGATTATTTTTGCACTCCTCAAAGCTACCCCCCATGTCAAAGACTGGTGGGAAACCTACTGTGAGAAAATGGATGAGACAGAACCCTCTCTGTTCTCAGTCGTACCCACTTGGAATTATTTTCGAGATGCCATCAAGGAACAATACTATCCCATGGGGAGCTATGAGGACAAGTACATACAATGGACCACGCTGCGGCAACAAAGGGATCAAGATGTGCATGAGCTAACAAATTTGTTCCATACCCTTGCCACAAAGTTGGGTATCAAAGATTTAGAGAAACATTTGGTGCTAAATTATCATGGTTGTATGCACAGATACATTCAGGAGGAAATGGAGTTCCTCGACATCTCCTCGCTTGGTACGTCATACCGGTATGCTACCAAGATTGAGCAGAAATTCAAACAGAAGAAGCGAGACTTTGGATCTATGAATCAAAAGCAAGGGAAATGTACCCCCAAACCATAGAACAAAGGACAAAGCCAAGGCATGGTGGCCCAAGACAACCTGCCAAAGACACAAGCAAAGAACAACACCGCCAAGCCAAAGAAGGACACGGGAAAGTGGTGTGAGTTCCATAAGAGCTCCACTCACAACACAAGTGAGTGTCAGGCCAAGCAGTCGCTGGTGGCCGAGATGAGAGCTTCTGAATCAGATGCATGCTCTGACTCTGAATCAGAACTTGACAAGGTGAATTACAAATGGAAGCAGATTATTGATGCGGAGCCCAACGCCATTGTTGCCACTACGAAGATCCAGAAGGAGGAACCAGAAGATCCAGAGGAGGAAGAGCGTCTCTTCCACTCCCAGATGTGGGTAAAGGGTTCGCTACGGTTCATTATCGACAATGGGAGCCAAAAGAACCTCATTTCAGCAGATGTCGTGACGCAGTTGGGCTTGCCAACCGCAACGCACCCACAACCATACACCATCGGGTGGCCTCACCAAGGACGGGATCTCTGTGTCAAACAGCAGTGCCACCTTCCCTATAGCATCAAGCCCTTCATGGATGAGGTATTGTGTGAAATTGATCCTATTGATGTTTTTGATATATTAATAGGCCAATCATACTTGTGGAAGCGACATGTTGTGTATGAGTCCCGGCCTCGCGCTGTTATTGTTACTTTGGGAAATAAATTGTATAGGATACCAGAGGTACCACCACCTCCCACTATCTCTTTGGTTACTACAAAACAATGTAGTAAGCTCATTTCCAAAAACAGGAAATTTGTTTTCCTGATTATCCATTCCCAGGGAAAGAAGAAGACTATGGCCATGACCTCCAGACATGGATCCTCTGCACGACAACAACAAATGTACAAGGTTGTGGAGGAGTACGGGGACATCTTCACCTCACCCACAGGGGTGCCTCTACACTGTCAGGTCAAGCACCCCATTTACCTGACCCTAGGTGCGTCGCTACCCAATGGACTGATCTATAGGCGCTCTGTTCTGGAGAAGGATGAAATCAAGAGGAAGATTCAGGAGCTGTTGCAGAAAGGTCACATCCATCCAAGTTCATCACCATGTAGGAGCACGATCGTTTTGGTACAGAAGAAGGATGGGACTTGGAGACTCTATATTGATTATCAGGCACTGAAAAAGATCACTGTCTGGAATAGGTACCCAATCCCACGGATTGATGACCTTCTGGACCAACTCAAAGGGGAAAAATATTTCAGCAATATCGGCTTGAAGTCTGGGTATCACCAGGTACGAATCGAACCCTCTGATGTGTGGAAGACTGCCTTCAAAGCCAAGGAGGGCCTTTTTGAATGGCTCGTCATGCCTTTCGGATTGACAAATGCTCCCACAACCTTCATGAGGTTGATGGATGACATCTTGCGTCCATTCACCAACTCATTTGTAGTGGTATACTTGGATGACATTTACAATACCATGGGTGGATGGATAACATGGTTAGAGGAATACCATGGGTGGATGCCATTTTCCATTCAGATCAAGGGGTCTCTTTCTTATTTAAGAAAGGCTAAGAAAAATTAATCCCCTACGTCATAAGCTACCATACAATCAAGTCTCACTTCAGCTAATCACCCCCGTGCCATATTTCAAGCATGAATGTGGGACTTTATCAAACACACCAATCAACACCAAACCAGGGCTCCAGAGACCAAACCGTCTCAACCCCAAACCAGTGATTCCACCTCACGGTCGGACATCACTAACCATCACGGATTAGTCTCCATACAAGCTGCTCTGGGGCTCGAGAGTGGTTGTTCCAACCAAGGCTCCAAGAATAGTAATGCAACCCCAGTTGTTCTTGGGCTCTAAAGTGTTTTTCCAACCAAGGCTCTAGGACTAGTAACTGAAGCCACCTAGGGCTCCTGCGCATTTTTCCAACCAAAGCTCCAGGACTAGTAACTCAACCCAGTAGTTAACCATCGGGCTCCAGAGCGTTTGTCCAACCAAGGCTCTAGGAATTAATAACTCAACTAAACAGCTAAAGGAATCATGAGAACCAACCAAAAACTAATCAATGGAAATAAAACCACAATCACCATGGCTATCCAAGAAATGGAAAGGCTAGGAAAATCCACATGCATACACCATGCATGCCAAAACTAGTGAGGAAATCATACATGCAACTCGGTACTTGCACCCAGAACCTGTTGTAGATGTTGATCTCGATGTCCTCTTCCACTTTTACACTTTTCCTTTTCTTTCTTGATCCAAATCTCCAAGTATGGCTCACTCTCAAAGAGTGATCCAAGAATACTCTAAGTTCTCAAGAGTATGAGAGAGAGAGAGACAGAGAGAATAGAAGAGAGATCCAAAATTAAACTGATCAAAAGCTTACTAACTAATCCTCAGAAGCCTTTTTATTAATGATGCCTTTATTTTCTTCATTTTCATCCTCACATGCAACCAGTGACCTTTCACCTTCCTTTTCTCCTAATTTCCATTACTTTCATAAATAAAATGTCAATTAATGCCTCATGCCTTTTCCAAATTCTTTTCCCTTGCCTTTGAAAATTTCCTTTCCATAATAAACTGAAGTGAATACCCACTAGGATATTTTTCTCACCAATCAACTTGGAGTATGTGTCCCATCGATCGTGGTATTATATATCTTTTACATGAATGTTTTTACCAGGGTTGTTACATATAGGCACCTCCTTATCAGGATTATAAGGGATCCAGGTTTTACAGATTATATTGTGAAAGGATACATATTTGCGATATTAAGCATTGAATTTTAAAGTGCTTCTAAGTTTGTTTTTGTTCCCTTTCAATTCAGGAAAATGGGGCGATGATCAGATTCACCACCCACCCCAATCCATTATCGAAACAAAGGTGTCCTTTCCATTAGAGATTCTACCATAAGGAACTAATCTATATTCCTTGCCACCATTGCTTCCCCTGTTCTTTTTTTTCTCCAAGTTGGCTTATACTTGATCAAGTCCACATCACATAATTTATGCTCCACTAGAAGGTGGTTGAAATAATATGAGAAAGAGTCTAAATGGGCACACGGGCCACATATTTCTTAGACTCCAATAGAAAATTTCAAATCTCCCCTTACCACCAAATTATAAGCATTCATATAAGATTTAATCATCAATAGGTCCTAGAAGATTATCCTATCATGACATGGCCCATATATATTGATTACCTTGAGGTTCTTCCCCAATTCAATAGAGAATATATTTTCCCCTAAAACCATCTCAAAGCCCCACATACTAATAGTTATAATGGATTTTTGATTGAATTCGATAGCCAACCCTCCAGATTTACCTTTTTCACCATATGCCACAAAACTAAATCCATGCAATAGATACTCCAAAGCCCCAACAACCTTGTCCCTATCACTCAAGGTCTCTTGAAGGAAAACAATGTCCAAATGTTCAGAAGAAACAAGTCTCTTCAGAGCTAGTTTTTTAGACGAGCTAACTAAACCTCGACAATTGAAAGGGAAAAATAATTTCGAATATTTTCTAGGATATTGAACTTCTCTCATTGCCCCAAAAATATAATTTTGTCTTCTCATGCAATATTCAGGCTAGCCTTAATTTTTTCTCTTCAAATGAGAGATTTCCTACCCCTAAGGCACCCACAAAGTTGGATCAAGTCTAGCCATTTTTATTAGATGATAGGATGTTATATTCGGGACTAGGATCATAAGATGATTCCATATCCAAAGAAGGAATTGATAACAAGGAAGGGCCACCAAAAAAGGATGGGGGGACAGGGAAAGAAATTGTTAATTTTTCATAAGGCTATGATGATATTTTCATTGATAGTTGCATTTCTTCATTAACACATTAAGTGCACCCCATATCGTTATATCATAATTCAAATTTACAATATTAACCATAAACATATGAAACTATGTATAAATAACAATCGCATCATCATCATCTATGTAGTGGAACATAAAAAAAAAAGGGGAAGAAAAGCATGCACACATATAGACACCAGGATTGGTCTGAGACCAGGGAAAAACGCACTATGGGGAAAACCCTTACAAATTCTTCTTCTTATATCTTCATTAAATGATTCAACAAACAAGAGTACAATGATCCATTGATCCATGTATTCATAATGTAGTAAAACAAATAACACATGCATAATATAACCATAAACATACTTCTGCTGAAGGATCATGATTTTGAGAACTATAATGCATTGTCACTTCCTGTAGCATATTGTTGAAAATGACTGTCACTGAGTGGAAACTTCAGAGATATGAATATACAACTTTGAGGACTCGATTTGCAGTGGAAATATACTAAACAGATCAAGAGATCTACATTAGTAAGAAACACAGATCTAATAGATTATTGAATCCAACAAAAATCAACTGTCGAATCCTAGATCTGAATCTAGGATTCTTGATGCCAGGGCTACCCTCTCAATCTTGCTATCACACTCTTGAACATATAGACTGCAATTATATTCTAGCCCAAATAATTTTAAATCTGGGTAGTTTACAAATATGTGGAAGCTATTCTATCACCATGGTTATGAAACCAATGTAAATCAACCATGTGTATGGAAGTTACCCTTCTTCACTTGTGGTTAAACTCTTATATTGAATCAACATTCAATATTTCAATAAACCAAATTTTCTCACCTCGACGGAGCCCAACCCAATATTTGAACTTCATAAAACTCAATATTTTATATGCTCAAAGCTTGCCTTTTGTATCTAACTATAATATGTCTCCGCACGCAAACTCATTTCATATGTAAGGTTCGACTTTATCATAAAAAATTTATATATACCTCAACATATATTCCAACCCCAATTCAAATGTTAAGAAACCTTTAATATCCCATTATCTACCAAAGGTTCGACTTGGGAAAAGGGTCAACTCACAGCAATTCAAACCATATGATTATTCGACCAATACTCTATAACAAATATCGAGTCCCACAGTAACTGATAATACATACCTCGTTAACCTTCATACATCACGTGCAACGAACACCGTTAGATCTTGACTGTGGAAGATCAGACAGATATCATGAATATCGCGTTTTTTAACCTTTGAGCATTAATGCTAAAAAAAATGTGAAATTCATGTTTTTAGAAAACCACTCTTTGCTATGTGTCAAGTGCTCCCCCGTATCGCGTTCGAAATGGCATTACCACTTACCACTTCAGAACTTATGCGATACTGCCATTTTGTATTTCTGAACCCGATTTCACTGTTCCTCAATTATAGTTCTGCCCCTTTTCTTCACGGTTCCACTTCATTTCTTTAGCGCCTTTATATTAAATTAAACTTCATTCCACGCAAAATTAATTTAAACTCTGCGGTTCTATTTTAACTTCATGATTCCACACCATTCCATTAAATATGTTCCTCCGCGGTATTAGATTAACATGCCCTCGCTCCTCATTTACACATTTCTTATCCACGAATCATCGCATCCTTAAATACTCTCTCATAGAAACTTAAAACAGTCCTTATGCATACATTTCATATATCAATTTCTTAACACAGGATTTCACCATACTCGCATATATAATTCAGAACCCTCGGAAAGAACCAAAGTCCTTCTTCGGACAGTGAACCCCAAGATTCAAATTAATGCCAGTGCTTTACACAGAGGCATCAATTTCAATAAGACTCAACGTGTTTCCAGTTCGGTTTCACTCAATCTGGAGATCCAATTAATTCTTTTTATAAACCCTTATTAAGTCAATTCAATTGCAACCCAATCGATATACTCCAGGTCGAATACTAACTCAACTTCGCTAAACAAGATCGATCCTTTCAATGATCGATCTTCCCCAGATAATATGGTTACAAATTATCCCAATTCTCTATTTACTCATAATCACCATTTTAGTCTTTAACACAGAGTTTCATAACTTTCCCACAGAACTCAAATATTTCTCATATAATTTCGACCAAGAATACATGTTATGCACACAGAACTTATTTACACAGAGTTTAAATCAACAAGATCCATATAATGCTGAAACAATTCCTTTTATATACACCACTGAATTTACTTACAAAACCTCCTTGTCTTGGCCAGATCTTCAATTCGATGGCCTTATACCTCATTACTCTGTCTCTAAACCGCGCCTTCCAGACCTCTACTTGATGCTTACATTTATACAAAAGATGAATGAATCGATTCAACTTCTTTAACAACTCAACAAAGACTCTTAGAATTCTCCAAAGTCCTAAATTCATCCTAATTCCCTAGATTAACTGAACTGACTCTTCACCTTCCTAACTTAATCAACTTCCCTCATGTTCTCTAGTGGTTAGAGAACACTTACAATTCCTCACTATATTTATTCAAAATATTAATAATTACATGAGAATTTAAAAACACAAGACCCCCTATTTATACTTAGATACAAAGTATTTTATTGTGCCTAATGCCCCTGCATCAGACTCCCAAGGTTCAAATTATTAATGATCTCCTGATCATGTGCCTTCAGTCCTTGTTTTCCTGGATCCCCTACTCTGCCTTTCTGCTTTCCAACAACTGCATTACTCTCCAACTGCACTTCTCCAGGTCTACATATCTTGTTCTGAAAATTACCTCCAGATATACTTTCACAATCTCTTCTTGTCTTTCCTTTGTTAAAGTCCTTATGATTTCTTACTGCTGTCTGCTACTTCTGAGACACCTTCATCATCAGTTTTCTGATGCTCTCAATCTCCATGTCCAACTTTTCCTCTATCTATAAATCTCTCTGCCCATTGCTACTGTCTCCAAATTCTGTTGCTGCCAATGCTGCTGTTGTTACTGCCTCTAATAATTTTGTTGCTTTTACTCTGGCTCTTGCTCTTAATTGTTGAGCCCTTGTGACCACCCTATCATCCATACCCTCTTGTCTTATACTACAGATATCTCCCTTTGTAGGATTTTCTTGCTCATCATCTGCAAATTTACTTTTAAAAGGTAAATTATCTTTTAGTTCTTTAACTGCAGTAACATAACCATTCAGTATACTAGTAAGCAAAATTAATCTTAACAAACTAGTATCTACTCCTATTTTTTCCACAGCTTCAATAAATTTCATTCTAGTGTCTGCAATCTCCTTCTCTTGTTTAAATGTTTCCAGCAAACATTTTAGCCACTCAATTTGTACTTGTTTCACATCCTCAATATGTTGCAATTTAAATTCAGCATATTCTCCTTCTTCTTTGACAGTCTTCAGTAATTGTCCATCATCATCTTGATTGATTCTGGAAATCAAATCAAGTTCTTCAAGCTTTGCATTTTCATCTTCTGTCAGAATAGAATGTTGATTCCTCCTTACTGCGGCAGTCCCAAAAATCCGCCCCACAGTTTGCTCTTGGCCCATCAGACAAGCCAATCCTTCCTTGCCACCAACAGTAACACGTTTCTACATGACTGTTTCACCTTCCTTCAAGAAAATCCCAAGAGATGGACTGTCTCCTACAATACCTATAAGCAATATCAAATTGTCAGTTTCAAAATCACAAGACCCAATGGTCTCAATTGATGACTCAGTCACCAATTCTTCTCTCTGTAGTTCCAAGTCTTCTTCAGGACTCATAAAATCTTCACTATCTCTCTTCTCATCTTTCATTGTGCCAATCACCATGTTATAATGATGACCCTCTACTATGTTCTCAGCCAACATATTTTCTCTTTCATTCAATTCTTTGACAATTTTCATTTGTTGTCCTTCTTTTCCTGCATAGTTAACACATGAACCTTCAGCACTAAAATTACAGGATCTCAATACCTCTTCCTCCTCTAACAACACATCAGTATGTTTTTCTGATTTTCCTTCCAAATCCTCTATCAACACATCAGTATGCTAATTTACATCCTCCAGGAGATTGTTAGCTAGTCTCTCCTTCTTTCCATCATATGTTTCATGAATGTCCTTTTGCTGTGATTCACCAAAATTAACTCCTTCATTTTGTTGAATCACTTTCTTATCCTTTATTCTCTGATTTTCATTCATGAAAATTCCTCTGTCTTGCTTCTCCAACAATTTATCCTGTGCATAGGTCCTCTGCTTCTCCAATTCTCTTCTTCGAAAATCCAACCTTCTATAAAATTCAACAACTTCAATTGGAGTAGATTTTGGGAAACTCACACAACCTTTTATACCTCCACTTTTTCTTGACCAATCATCTGCTGGTCCTTCCCTCTCTGCCTCAATATTATATTGAATATTCCCATTAGACTCCTTTGTCTTCAATTCCTCCTGAGATATGGCTATCTCAGCATTGATCTTAACAGATTTCAGATTCAATTTCTCCTCCTCAACAAAATTTAAGGCTTGTTCATCTCTCTGGGGTGTACCTGAAAACATACACAACTGTTTAGTTTTAAAACCACAAGACTTTTCAATCTTGGTTGCTTTCTCAAGCACTTCCCTTTGAATAGATCTGCATGTGGAATCTTCAAATTCCATCCTTGACTCAAGAACTCTGAGTTCCTCTTCCTCTGTAGAATCTGTAATCACCTCACAATTGTCAGATTCACAAATACAAGTTTTTACATCATCCAGCTGATCTGGACTTGTCCAATAACTCAGGAAATCACCAATGATTTTCTCTTCAGCAATACACACTTATTTCTGCCTTAAACCTTCACCATGTCTCACAAGATCTCTTACAGATCTCCATTCTTCATATGTACTATGTTCTTCTTCACAAACAGAAACTTCTTTTCTCAACTCAGCTGCTCTGAGTTCTTCTTTCAATAAGGAAATCTCCTCTTGCCTCAACCTCAACTGTAATGGTTGCCATTTTACTCTCTTCTTCATGAGCCAACCAACTCTCTGGCTTTCCTCTATCCTCTTTTCCAATTTATTAAACTGCTCATTTATCTCAGCTATCTCTTTCCAATATTCGGCATCAATCAACTGCTGCCTTATGCCATTTTCCTTGGCATCTGATTTCTCTGTTCTGCTGTGGCCTCTCTCAGAACCTCTGCAATCTTTTCCATGACTATCAGTATTCATCTTCTCCTCCATGATTTCTTCACCCACAAGCTGCACTAAGCCTCTGCAATAGCAAGCTCTCTTGCTACCACTTACCTCACCAATCCTTTCCTCTGGATCTAGCTTTTGGCAAGTATTGGTCCCCTGTCTGCTGGAACCTTCTGAGCACTCTCTTTTGCTCTCTCTAGGCTTCACTCTACAACTTTTCAAGAACACATCTATTCTTCTTTCATCCAACCTCTGTTGCGAATTCTCCAGGTTCTACCACACTTTCTTAGAATCCCTTGCTGGACTCCTTTATCACTGCTCTCAAAGCTGTGATCTGCTTTTGCTGAGATTTCTTCAATTGCCTGCACTTTGAATTCTGCAAACAATTCTTCAAACCAGATTTAACCACTGCTCATCAATTCAAATTTTCTAGAGAAAATTGCAATTGTCCTCCCTATTCAACCTTTAGCTGAATATGAGGTTCATTGCTATCACCATCAAAACTTTGTCTTCATCATATCTGCAACCATATTTCTGTCATCATAATTTAAAAATCTGAGTTAAAATTAATTTACCTACAAGATCCCTGCATGATCTTGTCTTTCACTCATTCAGTTCTACAAATCATGTTCACTGCAAATATGTATCTGCTACACATCAGATTTAAATTTCTGATCTTCCCTCTTCACTCATCACATGCACTGCATCTCTGTATGTTGCAATCTTTATCAGTTCAAAGTCTGATATCTTTTATCACACATGCAATTAATTCAAAAACTTTAACCTTCAAACAGAGCTATTCCAGCTCTAATAACACAATGATGCCCGGGCTACCCTCTCAATCTTTCTATCACACTCTTGAGCATATAGACTGCAATTCTATTCTAGCCCAAATAATTTTAAATCTGGGCAGTTTACAAATATGTGGAAGCTATTCTATCACCATGGTTATGAAACCAATGTAAATCAACCCTGTGTATGGAAGTTACCCTTATTCACTTGTGGTTAAACTCTTATATTGAATCAACATTCAATATTTCAATAAACCAAAGTTTCTCACCTTGACGGAGCCCAACCCAATATTTGAACTTCATAAAACTCAATATTTTATATGCTCAAAGCTTTCCTTTTGTATCTAACTATAATATGTCTCCGCACACAAACTCATTTCATATGTAAGGTTCGAATTTATCATAAACATTATATATATACCTCAACATATATTCCGACCCCAATTCAAATGTTAAGAAACCTTTAATATCCCATTATCTACCAAAGGTTTGACTTGGGAAAAAGGTCTACTCACAGCAATTCAAACCATATGATTATTCGACCAATACTCTATAACATATATCGGGTCCCACAGTAACTTATAATACATACCTCGTTAACCTTCATACATCGTGTGCAAAAAACACCATTAGATCTTGACTGTGGAAGATTGGACGGATATCGCAAATATCGCATTTTTTTAACCTCCGAGTGTTAATTCTAAAAAAAACGCGAAATTCACGGTTTTAGAAAACCACTCTTTGCTACGTGTCAAGCGCTCCCCCGTATCGCGTTCGAAATTTCATTACCACTTACCACTTCAGAACTTACGCGATACTGCCGGTTTGTATTTCCGAACCCACTTTCACTGTTCCTCAATTACGGTTCCGCCCCTTTTATTCACAGTTCCACTTCATTTATTCAACGCCTTTATATTCAATTAAACTTCATTCCACATAGGCTTAATTTAAACTCTGCAGTTCTATTTTAACTTCATGATTCCACACCATTCCATTAAATATGTTCCTCTGCATTATTATATTAACATGCTCTCGCTCCTTGTTTACACATTTCTTATCCACAAATCATCGCACCCTTAAATACTCTCTCACAGAAACTTAAAACAGTCCTTATGCATACATTTCATATATCAAACTCCAAACACAGGATTTCACCCATACTCACATATATAATTCAGAACCCTCGGAAATAACCAAAGTCCTTCTTTAGACAGTGACCCAAAGATTTAAATTGCTGCCAATGCTTTACACAGAGGCATCAATTTCAATAAGACTCAACGTGTTTTCAATTCGGTTTCACTCAATCTAGAGATCCAATTAATTATTTTTTATAAACCCTTATGAAGTCAATTCAATTGAAAACCAATCGATATACTCCAGGTCGAATACTAACTCAACTTTGCTAAACAAGATCGATCCTTTTAGTAATCGATCTTCCCCAGATAATATGGTTACAAATTATCCCAATTCTCTATTTACTCAGAATCACCATTTCAGTCTTTAACACAGAGTTTCATAACTTTCCCACAGAACTCAAATATTTCTCATATAAGTTCGACCAAGAATACATGTTATGCACACATAACTTATTTACACAGAGTTTAAATCAAAAAGATCCATATAATGCTGAAACAATTCCTTTTATATACACCACTGAATTTACTTACAGAACCTCCTTGTCTTGGCCAGATCTTCAATTTGATGGCCTTCTACCTCATTACTCTGTCTCTGAACCGCACCTTCCAGACCTCTACTTGATGCTTACAATTATAAAAAAGATGAATGAATCTATTTAGCTTCTTTAATAGCTCAACAAAGACTCTTGGAATTCTCCAAAGTCTTAAATTCAGCCTAATTCCCTAGATTAACTGAACTGACTCTTCACCTTCCTAACTTAATCAACTTCCCTCATGTTCTCTAGTGGTTAGAGAACATTTACAATTCCTCACTATATTTATTCAAAATACTAATAATTACATGAGAATTTAAAAATACAAGACCCCCCTATGTCTACTTAGATACAAGGTATTTTATTGTGCCTAATGCCCCTGCATCAGACTCCCAAGGTTCAAATTATTCGTGATCTCATGATCATGTGCCTTTAATCCTTGTTTTCTTGGATCCCATACTCTGTTTTCCTGCTATCCAACAACTGCATTACTCTCCAACTACACTTCTCCAGGTCTCCATATCTTGTTCTGCAAATTACCTCCAGCTATACTTTCACAATCTCTTCTTGTCTTTCCTTTGCTAAAGTCCTTCTGATTTCTTGCTGTTGTTTGTTGCTTCTGAGACACCTTCATCATCAATTTTTTGATGCTCTCAATCTCCATGTCCAGCTTATTCTCTATCTATAAATCTCTCTGCCCACTGATGATGTCTCCAAATTTTGTTGCTGCCAATGCTGCTGCTGTTACTGCCTCTAAAAATTTTGATGCTTTTACTCCGGCTCTTGCTCTTAATTGTTGAGCCCTTGCGACCACCCTATCATCCATACCCTCTTGTCTTCTACTATAGATATCTCCCTCTGCAGCATTTTCTTGCTCATCATCTGCAAATTTAATTTTAAAAGGTAAATTATCTTTTAGTTCTCTAACTGCAGTAACATAACCATTCAGTATACTAGTAAGAAAAATTAATCTTAACAAACTAGTATCTGCTCCTATTTTTTCCACAGCTTCAGGAAATTTCATTCTAGTGTCTGCAATCTCCTTCTCTTGTTTAAATGTTTCCAGCAAACATTTCAGCCAGTCAATTTTTACTTGTTTCACATCCTTAATATGCTACAATTTAAATTCAACGTCTTCTCCTTCTTCTTTGACAGTCTTCAGTAATTGTCCATCATCATCTTGATTGATTCTGGCAATCAAATCAAGTTATTCAAGCTCTGCATTTTCATCTTCTATCAGAATAGAATGTTGATTCCTCCTTACTGTAGCAGTCCCAAAAATCTGCCCCGTAATTTGCTCTTGGCCCATCAGACAAGCCAATCCTTCCTTGCCACCAACAGTAACACGTTTTTGCATGACTATTTCACCTTCCTTCAAGACAATCCCAAGATATGGACTGTCTCCTGCAATACCTGTAAGCACAATCAAATTGTCAGTTTCAAAATAACAAGACCCAATGGTCTCAATTGATGACTCAGTCACCAATTCTTCTCTCTTCAGTTCCAAGTCTTCTTCGGGACTCATAAAATCTTCACTATCTTTCTTCTCATCTTTAATTGTGCCAATCACCACGTTAGAATGATGATCCTCTACTATGTTCTCAGCCAACATAGTTTCTCTTTCATTCAATTCTCTGGCAATTTTCATCTGCTGTCCTTCTTTGCCTGCATAGTTAACACATGAACCTTCAGCACTAAAATTATAGGATCTCAATACCTCTTCCTCCTCTAACAACACATCAGTATGTTGTTTTGAGTTTTCTTCCAAATCCTCTATCAGCACATCAGTATGCTAATTTACATCCTCCAGGAGACTATCAGCTAGTCTCTCCTTATTTCCATCATATGTTTCAGGAATGTCCTTCTGCTGTGATTCACCAAAATGAACTCCTTCATTTTGCTGAATCACTTTCTTATCCTCTATTCTCTGATTATCATTCATGACAATTCCTCTGTCGTGCTTCTCCAGCAATTTATCCTGTGCATAGGTCCTCTGCTTCTCCAATTCTCTTCTTCGAAAATCCAACCTTCTATATAATTCAACAACTTCAATTGGAGTAGATTTTGGGAACCTCACACAACCTTTTATACCTCCACTTTTTCTTGACCAATCATCTATTGGTCCTTCCCTCTCTACCTCAATATTCTGCTGAATATTCCCATTAGACTCCTTTGTCTTCAATTCCTCCTGAGATTTGGCTATCTCAGCATTGATCTTAACAGATTTCAGATTCAATTTCTCCTCCTCAACAAACTTTAAAGCTTGTTCATCTCTTTAGGGTGTACTTGCAAACATACACAACTCTTTAGTTTTAAAACCATAAGACTTTTCAGTCTTGTTTGCTTTCTCAAGCACTTCCCTTTGAACATATATGCATGTGGAATCTTCAAATTCCATCCTTGACTCAAGAACTCTGAGTTCCTCTTTCTCTGTAGAATCTGTAAGGAGCTTATCACAATGTATCCATGTCTTATCAAGATCATGATCAAACAAATCTCTAAGGAGCTTATACATCCCACCTCACAGCTAGCCATGATAGTAATATCGTATCCAACCTTGGTCATCTTATGGACCTTACATCCAAAATATCATGGTAGATATCATATTAAGGAAACATCCAAATGTGCTCATAAATAATAGTCAAAAACATCATTAGTACATTCATGCATCTACATATCATAGGAGAAATATATCAGCCTTTAAAATTAGAGAATTTCATGCATATATTTCAAAGGATTTTCGGTGGAAATTCTGAATGAAGCAACTCAATCGTGAATTTAATCATGTTCTATACACATCATATACATATGGATGTTCAAAATGAAACATCAATGCTTCAATCAATTTTTAGATACCATGTCAAGTTCAACAACATTTTAAATTTAAATTAGAATGTCCAAGGATTTACATTTCCATTACACAAAGACATTTTTCAACAGTTTTGCAACATGGGATTTCTTTCCCAAATTCCATCAATAGATTCATCATGCCATGATACATAATTTCAAGATTCAGAAGCCATCTCCCTCTTACTTAGTTTTTCAGTGGATCATCAACTGTCAAGGGTAGATCACCAATATGTAAAACCAAATCCATAATCAAAATCAAGGGCATACCTTAGAACTCATCATCCCGACTTCGTCAGATAACTATGAAATATG
Source organism: Pinus albicaulis (assembly GCA_034641835.2). Taxonomy (NCBI): domain Eukaryota; kingdom Viridiplantae; phylum Streptophyta; class Pinopsida; order Pinales; family Pinaceae; genus Pinus; species Pinus albicaulis. The sequence goes on along the minus strand of CM076577.1, from coordinate 168,154,858 downwards.
GAAAAATCTGAATAGGGGAGCTTGCATCATGCAACAATCTCTCCAAGCATAATGCCTTACCAAGCCAACATGATCAGCCTTACATAAATCAATGTTGTGTCAACGAAGTCAACTCATCAAATTTTAGAAGGTAGACAAAAACTATTATCAAATACATTGATGTCATAGTATCAATTCTTTCAACTAGGTGACAGGTAGAGCTCATATTAGTTTTTCACTTTATTTACTATCAAGACATCAAGTATGTCATTTAAAATTCCATTAAAATCCATTTCCCTTACTAGACGCAAGTTCTTACATCAAGGTTGCATCATGCAAGTTCCATATTCATACTGAATCACAACAACCATTGTCCATAATTCTAAATACTCACATAAGACACTGAAGGTCACTATGCCCACATAACATTGTCATCAGGGAAAAATCAATAATCAATCGATCAAGTCCATATAGAGAGATCTATAATCAAAATACATGTCTCAATCATCAATTCCAAGTTCTAAAAAATCATGTCAAATTTCCAAACACAACTCATCTATATCAATCAGCCAAAACATGTAGCATCAACTTCAAACGTAATGACATATTGATATGACTGTATCGGTCACCTGCAAACACAATTTAGGTTCAAACATATGAAATTTTCCTACTGACAGATCTTACTGATATATGAAACACATATACAAAACTGACATCTTCCAGGTGACCATATGATTTCATGCCCAATCCTTTATTTACTTTTATCAACAATTTAACCTGACAACTTCAAAAATCAGTTTATAACTAAAGGAAATGTCAAATATCTCTTGATTCAGAGTACAAAGTGATTTGATGTACAAAACTTCAATTTTGTGTCTATTATCCATAGTCACATCTATGGGACTTCGTTTTTGCGAGTGAGGCTCAGACCTCTGTTGTAGATCAACAATGTCAGATACCCATAAATCATAGTGGAACATGTAATTTCATTTTCATTTATATCATCAACATTTCTTTACTGGAGTCATGCAAAAACAGATCTGTTAGATCATAAACAGATATCTATCATGATTATCAACATCATGTCATCAATATTTCATGAAGGGTTAGACTTGAAATATCAAGGCAGCAGGAAGATCCGTATCTTATGAACACAATAACAATACATCAAGTTAGAGCATTTAATTTAACCATATGCCATTACCACAGGTAGTAGGAGATCTGGAATATCAATCTCATAGTTATACCATCATGGTCACCAATACCATGCTTATCACGATCAATAAGATCAATTTAGGTTATTCAATAAACCAACAGAGTGTTAATCTCTTTTTCCATGAACTTTCATCATGCTTATCACAGGCATTATCAGTACCATATCAATGAGATAACCTTCCATAAGAGATACAACATGTCTTATTCATATCAAGAGACAATAGTATCATTTACTAAAGACAGAACAATAGATGTTAGCCAAACATTAAGTTATGCCATTATATCCAAGATCAGCAATAAGTAGCCTCATAGTATCAACAAGGTCATTAAAAATATTCAATACTAGGTGCACCATTTCATCATAGCAAACATACGTCCAAATCACTTTCATATGCATGCATGAGCCATTTGCGAAGGATATATTATCAACATACCATAGGGCTTACCTAGCCATCCAATGTTATAACATTATACCATGCATACCTTGTAGTATTCAGATACCTATGCACATGAGAAACTTGTAGTGCTTGTCTCACCTCTTCATCAAATGCTTCTTTACCATTTTCCCAGGATCTTTTCTTTCCTGCATTTCAAATGATCCTCAATAGGGGTCCACTTATCACATCATATCAAGAAGGTTAGAAACATCCAGGTACTCAAAATATACATGCAGGAGTTATAAGAAATTATCAAAACAATAATCATAATAGTCAGATCCATAATTCTAAACAAGAGTAAAGTCATAAGTCAAGGAATACTTATCTTTAATGAGAGATGATCCTCTCCCTCTTGAACCAACCTTCAAGAGCCATTTATAGACCACATAACAATGTTTCCTTCAATAAAATTTATCAACAACCAGGTCTACTAGAGACTATCCCATTGAGGGCTTCATCAAATCAATCCCAAGTGCTTGAGAATCTTCACATAGACCATGCTAGGGTTTCATACATCAAATATTAAGTATTTAACATTAACTGGGGTTTCTCTCAAACTCTCACTATCAAATCATAATCCACTAACTACCTAGGGTTTTCTTTATACCCTAGAATTATTTTAGGTATCTACCATCCTCTTTTTGCTTACATCAAAAGTGTCTCCATGGGGTGATCTACATGGAATTTTTTTAGCCCAGCTCTAATACCATGTTAATTTTTCATAGGGGTACATTGATCTTTTATTTGATAGTCATTTCTTCATTAACACATTAAGTTCACCCCATATCATTATATGATTATTCATATTTACACTATTAACCATCAACATATGAAAATATGTATAAATAATAATTAAATCATAATCATCTATGAAACGGAACATAAAGAAACAAATGGAAGAAAAGCATGCACACATATAGACACGAGGATTGGTCCAAGACAATAGAAAAACCAACCATGGGGAAAACCCTTGCAAATTATTCTTCTTATATCGTCATCAGATGATTCAAAAAACAAGAGTAAAATGATGCATTGATCCATATCTTCATAATATAGTAAAACAACTAGCACATGCATAATACAACCATAAACATACTTCCGTTGAAGGATCCTGATTTCGAGAACTGTAATGCACTGTCACTACCTATAGCATACTGTTGAACATGACTGTCACTGAGCAGAAACTTTAGAGAACTGAAGATAGATCTTTGAGGATCCAATATACAGTGGAAATATATTGAAAAAAAGTATAGATCTGCATATTTATATTAGTAAGAAACAAATATCCAATAGATCACTGAAGCCAACTAGAATCAACTATCAAATCATAGATATGAATCCAGGACACTATCAAAAACTGGCTGGAAGCATCTGTGACTGTGTGGATGAAACACTCCATGAGAAACTGGGGTTAACCTAGTGCATATCTACTCAAAAATCCCTTAGGCGCACCCGTATCACTCTATGCCTATGGCTATGGGTCCTTGGCTGCAGGCATAACACACTGTGCCCATTGATATGGCTCAGATTATCTCGATTTGGCCCGAATTCCCTAGCCTCTACCTTGTCATTATGTTCTTGCAGCTATGACACCCTGGCCATAGGCATAACACACTGTGCCTGTAGCTATGACACCCTGGACGTAGGCATAATGCACTGTCCTTGCGACTAGAACCCGATTTTTTCAGTTTTGTGCCTGTGGCTAGAACAGAAAACCCTAATTTTTGCGAGAGCTACAGACCTATGATTTCAGACCCTACACAAACTCTTTATGTCGAACATGTGCAAGCCAAAACAAAGTGGACACACCAAAACAAAGAATGAAAATAGAATCTCCCTTGAGAAAATGTGAGAATGAGCTTGAGGTTGCTTCTATTTATAAGATTTTTTGTGGGTCCACTTGGGGTTAAGGACAACTTGACTAATTCCACATGTGCTTAGGCTGACCCATTCCATTATACATTACTAAATAACATAATTCAAAATCTAACTTCCACTCAACCGATTGGGGAGATCTAAAGGTCGAGTTTGGTCCTCTCGAAAAGAGGAATCTAATGAAACTATGATATCAACCATATGAGCTGTCCAAAATGGAATTTTACCACAGTTTCATAACAAAAAATAGAGCTGACAAGGGGATATAATATGATAAATATTGAGAAGGAGAGGATGAACACAATCTCATTTTAGGAGAGAAAAAGGAGTTGATTAAACAAGAAACGGGAAGATAAGAAGAGTAGTTACCCAACGATGGAGAACCAAAGGAGGAGGAATCACCGAAATTAGAAACAAGCAGCCCAAAATTTGTTGATGTGTTTTCCACAACTTCACTGCCACCATCCATATGCATAGGCTCTGTGGATTTCTTCAGTTGTACCAAAGTGAGGATGTCCTTGTCCCAACATCATTTTTCTTCCCTTATAGCCACCTTGTAGCCTCCATGAAGTGAATCCATTCTCCCTTCCTTTCCTATAAAATTAATAATGCAAGTATTCATCATGAGACCATATTTGTGACACCTACGACCCCCAAAGGGTATACCTTCATAGTCTAGGAGTTGTTTGTGAGTAAAAAAATGATGAAATATGTTCAATTCAGTGAATAAGCCTTCATGAGAATCTAGATTTACTAGAACCCTGTCTATGACCATCTTCTTTCTTTTTTCAAAAGACATATCGGCCTCTAGGAAAGACCCTATTTTGTTCTTGATAACCTGAAAGAGATCCTTTGACTGTAGTTTCAATGGTAGCCCTGAAATACTTACCCACATAGGAGCACTTTCCAGTTTTTCACGACTAACATTAAACATGTATTCCATCATTTCATCATCACCAGGGTGGAATCTATACTCCCGATTTTTCCAAGGACCCAGTTGCCCATATTTGCAGAATTGAACTTGATCATAAACTAACCATGAGAGAGGGTACTTACACTAGGAAGAACTTTGAACACTTGTCCCCATTCCATCTCTATCCAATTTTGTAGGAGCTCCACTGAGAAAACCATTCATCTTGCTCATCCCACCACCACCTTCTCCAACGTCTCCATTACTTACCCTAATTGTACATCCTCCCCTAATACTAGTTTTTAGTCATCAATTTTTTATCTTGACACACTTTCTTATCTTTTTCTTCTTCGTGAGGTGGTGCTAACCATCTGAAGCCTCTTGTACCGCTACAGTTTTGATTGACTCATTATTTCCAATGCCTGGACCATCAGAACTACTCTTTTCTACTTAAGAAGCCGATGGATTGTTGATAATTCTCCTAAGGAGTTCCTCCCAGTCCCTTGGGAGGTTTTATTTAACAAATCATTATTCAAACTTTTCTCTAGATTAATATTCATCCCTTCACTAAAAAAACTAGAAAGAAGGCATTCTACCTACAAAGAATTAGCATATTTCCAATCCAACCCTGTCTGTAGTAGCTTTTGTCCATAAGAAACACCATAAAATTGACTTGAGGGATGGGCATACTTTTCATGACCTAATGCATGTGCCGAGGCTTTTTCCCCCTGCATGTTTTGTGACCCATACACCGAAGGAAGACTCCAACCCAGTTCGGTAGGGAACACAAGATAGGTATTAGTGACGCATTAAAACACAACCATCTTACGAGGCTAAAGAATATGGATGTTTCCCAAGCCTATAGGGATAATTTTAATCCATGCCTCCACCTGATCCACCTGATGTGGCATCTCCGAACAAATAAAGAAAAATAATCATAATCAAAACCATAGTAAACTATATCCCCCATTATTATGCTTCCCACATGCATTAACCACTAACCTCCAAACTTTCTAGTCTGTAGATAGGAAGAACATCCTTACCTATAGCTCACCTTCTAACAGAAGCCTAAATAAAACATCAGAAATCCTCCATCATGGCGAGAAACCATCACCACAGACTTCCAAAAAAACCCATTCAAGTTGATTCAAATTTGTTGTAAAGACATTAATTGTAAATTAACTTAAACTCTATAGATGACATTTTATGCTTATTCTACGGGAATTATGTACACCACATATAAATCATAGTGTGTATTCACTACCCATGATACACATTATGAGCATAGTTGCAATCAATAATAACAATATTAATGCATTAATAGATATTAATCAATATATTAACAACAATTAATGTAATGATGAATTAATACATTTAGAAATGTATAGCTATATTAATTATGAATTAATATATTTATACCAAATATAAATATAGTAATGTATTTATAATAGTGATTATTTCCATTATTATAATAAAAATTATTACAATAATTAGTATATTAATATATAATTTTATTAATGTAAGAATATAATAATTTACTAGAATAAGAAATGCACATAGATTAATGTTATATAACACTAATTAACATCAACTTTAAATTCATGGTCCCTTTGCCTTTGAATTGGTTCTTCATTGATTTTTTTACTTTCCTCCCTTTCACAAACTTCATGGTCCCTTTGCCTTTGAATTTGTTGTTCATTGATTTTTCTATTTTCCTCCCTCTCACAAACATGTGAAAGTTGTCGAATGATTGACTTCATCATAGATAAAAGTTATAGTGTCTCATTAAAAAGTAGGATTGGAAATCCATTTTTATTATTTATTTGATTTTGTATATACATATAAATTTCTTCTTTTGCAATGATTTGATTGATTGTCGGCATAAACTTCAAAACTTTTTGGTTCTGTGTAATTGTATGGTAATGAAAACATAAATAAATAAAAAATGATTTACTATGTCCAAGAAAAGTAAAAATATTAGAAAAGAATGTTTACAACATCTTTTATTCCTCCATCTATATATAATGGTTCTTGCTATGGTTTTCATCTAATTCAAAACTAAAAAATAATGGTATCTAAACACTATTAAATATGGTTCTTTTCATCTATTCAAAAAATATATATGGTTCTTGTTATTTATTCATAAACTAAATAAGGTTCTCATTATTTATTTGAATGATGTCAAAACTAAATATTACTCGAAAACTACATAATTATGTATGTTATCTAAATAAACTGATATATACTAAAAACTAATTAATAACTATGGTTCCTATTATCAAAACTAAATAATGATTCGTGTCATTTAAATCTAAATAAATGTTTTCCTTATAAATAATAATTGTGGTTCTAGTTATTTAATTCAAAACTAAATAATGGTTAATTTTATCTTAATTTAAAAATAAATATGGATCTAGTTATTTAATTAAACTAAAAATTGTTAATAATAATGGATATCTATTGAAAGCTATTGAAATAGGCAATATTGATATAAGTGAGATATGGATGATATTGATACAAATAATATTAAAACAATCGATATGATATAGGAAATATTGATACCAAAAAAAAGAAAAATAGGTAATATTAATAAGCATTGGAAATTAAATATTTTTTTTTTTGCAAGCTCTAGTATTCCTTTTAATTATATTCAAATTTATAATACATAACATGTTAGTCAAATTGATGTGGTTCTATAGATTTAAAACCAGACAAGTGACAAAAATGATACTGGAAGCCGAGTCTATCAAAATTATCAAAATATTCATAAACAAATTAACAAAACCAAACCAAGGTTTGGGATCCTTTGCCCCATGAGCTAACTTAACAAGAAATTGAAAAGTGAATCCTACAAATTGGAGTAAACTATATTTCCTGACTGTTATCATTATGAACTATGCAATTAAATAGAGCCCACTCATCAAATGCCCTATGATGGAAGAGCATGATCAGTTGGTGGTGGTGCATGAGTTGGTTGTAGTAGTTGTTCAATGTGTTATAGTTGCTTATGCAAGATATCATAGAATAAATGTTGCTCCTCCATCTTGAGGAGAATTTCATCTTGATTAGTGTTCCTTTTAAGCAACACTTTCCCCAACAATTACTCAACTGTCTAGTACAACTCCACTGTGAGGAGAAACTAATTACACCTCCCCCTCATGGTGCTTAAGGTATGGTACCCAATCATCCATGTCTCTGTGAACTTTGGTATTGGATTATTTGTATCTTTCATTGGTAACCTCTTTTTCAATGTCATCAATATCTTGTTGTGCCTTCAACAAATTGTGCTCGCTATAACGTAATGCAATTATGCATGCCCATATTTGGGCCTGTGCACTTCTTGAACCATCATAACCACCTACACCTATACGAGGGTTTTCTCATTGACGAGGAATTATAATTGAGAGGAGGATAAACGGGGAGGGAGAGAAAAGTTAGAGAGAGTGCTAGTGAGGGATAGGATAAATGAGAAGGACATGCAAGCACATAGAGGTTATAGGGAGAGGAGTAGAGGCGAAGCTCATGAGATAGGAGAATACTATTCAGGCTAGAGAAAGAAAAGGTTGGAAGAAGAAATAAGGTGCATCTGAGAACCTCCTTTCTATGGAAAGAAAAAAAAAAAATACAAAAATGGAATCGAAACAAAATCCACCAAGTCGAGAGGGCCTAGCTATTCTATGATTTTAAGGATGAAGGAAAGGAGGGGAAGTGCTTGATAAACATGGAGGATTATGCTTCTGAACTAGAAGAAATCTCCGCAAAAAAGCACGAGAATGAAAAAAATTCCCTACAAGTGTTCAAATACCCCGAGGAACATGTTGGAAAAAAAAACTAAACGAAGAGGGAACTCCATATAGGCTGGAGACGTGGGGAGGCTCATTACAAAGAAATCCCTCTAGATTTCTTGTCACTTGCACCATATGATGGAAATGAACCATTCCAACTATTACTGCTAAGAAAATTCACATGTGGAAGTCTCGTGGTGGCTTCTTGTTGCCACTACCCATCACCTTGCATGATGAAGAGGGGGGATGGAAACAGGAGGCCTTACTATGTTGTCTTCTGTTAGGAGAGTATGGCCACCATAGTTGATATGATGATGGGGTGGAAAGGAAACAAGAGGCATTGTTGTGGTGGCTGTTATTGAGAGAGTATGGTTTGACATTTTACATGTCAACCCATATGTCTCTATTTCATATTTTGTACAGTGTTGAGATGATTCTTGGAGCAATCAGGGCCAATAGGGCCAATGATGGGAGCATGGAGAGGAACATCCTACTCCATGTAGCATAGGTTGGAGAGATGTTCCATGAGTTGGGACTTTACTTTGGGGGTAGGAACCACTTCAATTCATATGTCTCATGCAGAGAAGAGGCACTGGAACAACGGATGGTTGCCACTTGGAGGTTCAGTGATGAGAAGAGGCATATAGCTATACAGTTGGAATCCATTCTAGACATTCTATAGAGGTAGCTTTGGAGTTGGAAATTCATTACACATTGGAGGATATGGGGAGACCTTCTATATGAGGATGCCATTTTGAGGGAGGAGGATTGTTGTAGCATTCACTTTTGCAGTTTCTTGAGGACAAGCAACATTTTGGCGGGGAGGACTATAATATTCCTAATTTTCCACCATTTAATTGGAATATTTGAGTTCTTAATTTTCTTAATTAGTTAAGTAAACCTGTAATATTCCTAATTAGCCCAAGCTAATAGGAATATTTAGTTTTGTTTATTTTTTATTATTTGATGAATAAAATGTAAAGGAGGACATGAAAAACTCCTTAAATCAAAGAATAAATACATGCCCAATGTGAAAAGGGATAAATCTGGGCCTTTGTAATAAAATCTGCTTGTGTGTGAAATAGGATTGAGACAATTGACTGGGTCAACAGGACCAAATATCAGTTCTATCTAGATTCATTGAACCATCTAGAGGCTCAACACAGTTTTAGATGGAGGATCTTCATGTGAAAGGAACTAAAGTTTTGTAAGTGGTTTAGGGTTTTGCACATCCTCATATTATAAAAGGAAGGAGAAGGCTCAAGGAAGAGGTTGTTGAAGATATTTAGAATTGAGTCTGCTTAAACTGATTTGAATTCTCTAGGCTATTTAGCCTAAGAATTGTGCTGCATAGCACAAGAGGGTTTCCTGTTTAGGAATCCTCTCTCTCCTTCCATTGAGCAGCTCTTGGAGGAGGTTGTTTTGATTTTTCCACTATCAGGCTTTGAGGCCAAGCTCCATCTCTCTTAGGCAGGGTAAATCCAGTCATGATTTACTTGTTTCAGTGAGTTGTAGCAAGTGGGATTCTAGATCTGCAGAGATCTAGCTTGTTTTGGGAGCCTCTTCTCACGGAGTGTGTCTTTTAACCTCCTGGAAGAGTTCCTCTCCTGATTGTGCTTTAGATCCATATCTTCGCATCAAGCCAAAGTGTTTTTCTAGTTTACTGCACAGTTTCTCTCCTTGAGCTGCGTAATTCTTGAGGAGCAGAGTTGCAGGGGTTTTGGAGTTCTCTTGGAGGAGAGATCTCTAGTGGAAATGATTCCTTCCTTTCACTATGGCGATCCATGGGTTGGCCAAAAAATCCATGTAACCTTCAGATCTGATTTATTTAATAATGTATTTACTATATAATTTCTGAATACTACTACAAAACTGTGACTTAGATCTCAGATCTACTCACTATGGTTCATCATTTGCTGAGATCCCCAAGGGGAGTATAATAAAGAGCCTATTTGGCTTTCTGATCTGTTATAGATCTATGTTTTCATGTAAAAATTTGTTGCAGATCTGTAAATAAATAATAAGAAGCTTTAGCGTCCTGAAATTCACGCTGATAGCTTTTCTGTCTCATTTCATGTGTTGTAGCACCTCATTTTGAGGCCTTTCTTTATGAAAAGATCTGTTTTTCTTAGTATAAATCATTTGAATCATATATAAGTTGCAATACTAATGTTCCACCATTATTTTAGTTAAACCCTTCATAAAATCACATTGTATAAGCTTCCGTACATTCTGCATAATTTAAGCCATGGGAAATTAGGGTTTTTAAGCCTAGTTGGGGAAGGAGGAAATGTTTAACCTAGCTATAATTATTTTTTTGAGCTGATATTTTGAGCCTAGGTCCCTCATGACCTAAGATATCATATCCAAACATCATCCCACCTTATTTTTATGCATATATCTGTATACACTCATTTTAGGGCCAAAATCACCTCTTTTCCCCACCCTTTTGAGTCCAAAGTTAGTTATAAGCTGCTGCATAATCATTTAATTGAAGGATCTGTCATTGGAAATCTTTTATAAGGAATATTGATGCATTTCCAACTCTGGAATACCTTAGGGTATTCTCATTGTTGTAGAAATTCCAGATTTGGAATATTATAGTGGTATCAGAGCACTTTCTTGCCTCAGCCTGTGGTTCTAAGCCCAAGAAGAATAGAAAGCTGAATAATATGATTTTTACCTCATCATATTCCAGATCCATGAAGAGACTCTTCAAAGAGGGTAGATAGAAAAAGGAGGAAGAAGAAGAAAATGAAACTCCCAAAAGGTTTCAAGAAGGAGAGGAAGACCCATGCACTTCCTACCCTCACAAAGAAGATGAATTGTACAGAAAAAACAAGAGCATGGCTCCACCACTTGGAAGAATGACATAAGAGGATATCTCCCTACTCCTTTTCCGAACTATGAAGGGTATTGAAGAATATCTCAAGAAGATTGAAAGGATGGAGACTTGTACCAATGCTGGCACAACCTTGGAGGAGCAACCTTCATGTTCAGTAATGGAGGAAGACTACATAGTTGCAGAAGAATCTCTTGCTTCTACATCCCACCATGGTATGATTAAAAATCCATCTATTGTCATTTCAGCTATGATCTACATTTCTGTATGCTACTGATTTAGAGCAACAAAGTTGCACTACGCTGTGCAAGAGCATTAAGGAAGAAAGGAGGCACCATTCCACATGGGGTCATTCAAATTGCAGCTTCATTCATGAAGCAATGGAGGAAGAAATGATGAATGGTATACATCTTGAAGTGAGAAACCTTTTCTCCTTTCTAGATGCCTCTTTCTCAATGAGCACTCCCCAACTCGAAGAGAAACTTCCACCTGCAGAAGATCCAGAACCTGAATGGTTTTGGAAGGACATAGATGAGAGTTATTTTCTTGAAGATATCAAAGGGATTTCATTTCAAAATCCCTTTAAATGCAAAATGTGTAGAACCATGAGGACACAAAGAGGAGATAGGGAAGAGGGCCAGCCTCATTCCTATCCATTGCAGAAGGTTGAAACACCTAGGAAGGTGATTGGATTGTGCAGTGGAAGCATGGAGGGTCTTCTCCACTCATGTATTCAGACATCTCTCATTAAGGAGGTCTCATTATATGAAGATTATGGCACCATCCATGGGTAGCATGTGTCATCACTATCAAAGGATGAGACTCTGAAGATTGCAGAAGGAAAAAAGGAGGGCAAGCTTCACATGGTAAGAAACATTTATCCCTCTTTATTTCAGCATAATAATGCAAGAAGAAGGCAAAATGATCTATTCAAGCAAATCAAAGCCACATCAGTCCATACAACCTTCCATGATATATGCCTTGATGTCTCCTTACTTGAAGGAATTCCACCAAGGAGTTCCCATGATGAGAAGAAGAGTGAAGTGTTCCCTCAACCTTGTGCATTAATGTCATCTCTTTCTAAGAGGGAAGCCAACACAACATTGGAGACTTTGGGTAAGAAGCATGCTTATGTAACTCACATATTATTTCATGATTGCATGTATTCTCTTACTTTACATTTGCAGGCCATAAATCCCAAAGAGAGTGTTTTACCTTACAAGCTTCATGGCCAACTATGGGCCAAGATTATTTTCAAATATGGCCACTCCCTTGATGGGCTAAGGGAGGTGTTACAACATGATGGGTGCTTCCCTAAGGCACCAAATATACATTTCACTTTCAACCATGGTGTAATTATAAGGGAAGCAAGTGGCATGCAAACCACTTACCATATCTAGATCTGAAGCAGGGAGGAGATCACCTGCGCTGGTTCCTATTGGGTGAGTTTGGGTACCACCCAAGTTTTTTGAATTTCTTTCCTCATGCCTTGTATTTCAAGAAAAGAATGCATAAGAATAAGGCATGCTTGTTTTGGTTGATGAGAAGAGAGTATGGACACCCCATGATGAATTCCATGTCCATAAATCTACTTGTATCCATGATGTATGTGTAAAAATTTGATAACTGATATGTTATACACCAAGATTCTCCTGATCACACACTATTTTAACTTCATGCACAATACAAAATCTCTTCTACCATTGATCATTAATTGCAGAAATAAAAACAATCGCATGCACACATTAAAACCATAAAAAATCACACATATGAACACAATATTTTATGGGAAAGCTTAAAGCTGAAAACCCCAAACTATCTGTATATTATATGTCATAGAGATCATGTAACAATCATTATACAAAGCTCCTCACAAGATCTCAGTACAATCTCCAATTGCTACACACTAATCAAGCCTGATCTAGCAAATCACGTGCTCCAATCTCTGCCACCTGATAGCCTGCCTCTGTTGTGCAATCACTGCTGAAGAATGGCTCATAATGAACTTCGAACCACCTGGCTTGTACTGCGCAATCCTCATTGGCATCTCCATCAATGTGTGGTGCAAACTCATGCACTAGTATAGTCACACTGCTCTTTCACCTACCTCTTCACTGGTCTCCACTGAAACTATCCATGCACTGAATTTAACTGATGTATTCTTTAGTTGATTAATGAGTTTATAATTAGTGAATTAATTAATAATTAATTCACACCACTCTCACTAGTGTATCAATCAGTTAGACTAGATACAACTATCTCAACTATGTTTAACTCAGTTAAACTGAACACAACTCCATTAACTTCCTTAATCAACTCCACCAAACTCTCTCACATGAGTTCTAACTGAAGTATCCATGCAATAGCTCCACTTAACCCTTAGGAATAGCGTAATTCCTTCTGTCATCTCCTATGCCACATCTGTGCACTTAACTGAAGTGCTCCAAGAGAATAAGATAATGTTTATAGTCCAAATATTATTAAGAGCTAATAATATTCGACATATCTATTTTTAGACCGGCAATCTAAAAATAGATTCCGCCCAATATGTCTAAAAATAGAAGTCCATATATTTTTCCAACTTGACCAACCATCCACAAATAGCATCCTGCAACTCATAGAATATGATCGACATGTCTAAAAATAGACATATTCTAAAAATAGACTTTGCGCCAAAAATAGCTTGCAGGCCCACTTAGTGAAGGCGACTTCTTTCCACTAAGCTCATCATCTTGTTGCAATCTCAACAGTATGTACATGTATTTCTATTTAGAATGAATATCATAATCATGTATGTACTTTGGGTTGGGAGAAGATGTAACCTTCTCATGGGATGGCATAAGGGAGCATGTTTATATCATGATGTTAATGATGCTCCAATATTTATTGTAAACATGAGAGGAGGAAAGGTACAATGGGTGAATGTATCCATTGGGAATGCAATCTCCCAAATTCATTTGTAATTTAAGAAGAGGATAGAACCTTATATGGCTGTTGCATTATATATTGTGTTTTCTTATGCAAAAGGTCATGTATTGGGCTTAAGTCATGGGAAGGGATCTCTCACAAGGGAGAACTTGGAGCAAGACATGTGTTGCTTGAATCATGTTCAACCAACACCTATTATCCTCCATTATTTCCAAGCTTTGAAGAAGCTGATGGCAGAAAAAAGGTGGTGGGATGGCCACTTATTGTATCATGATTTGAGGCAACTAGAGGATGGACAAAGCTGGTCTCAAAGGAGGGACTTGGGTCACCATCCAATGACACTTAGTCCATATTTCTGTTGGAGCACCTATGGTAAAAATGATTTGTTCACTATATGCATAGGAGGTTGGGCAAGAAGGCTCACTAGAATCCATCAAGAGAATCATGAAGGTCCAAGCTCCTCTTGGCTTCATGAGAACTACATTTTTGTAGCCCAGGATCAACAGCTCCACATCCATCAACAATGAGAAGAGGGATAGCATGAGTTGAGTATATTTATCTCTCATTTCCAGCCTTATAGCCCCTACTCAATGCACATGATGGGGATTAATGATTGTTTCTATGAGCTATCAAGAATGTCTCCTTTTATTTGTATGATAGAATGGAGAGAAAAGGCTCTTAAAGGGGTTGAAGTACCCTATATTTACAATCTCTCATGCCTTGAGAAGACCAATGGATAGCTTTTAATTCTTTCTTTGTATCTCCCAATTCTTCATGATGACAGCTATATGGTTCATTCTGGGGAGGAGACAATTCCATTGGAGATTTTGCAGCACTCGCCTTGCAGTTGCTTGAGGACAAGCAACAATTTTGGAGGGGAGGACTGTAATATTCATAATTAGCCCAAGCTAATAGGAATATTTCATTTTGTTTCTTTTTTATTATTTGATGAATAAAATGTAAAGGAGGACATGAAAAACTCCTTAAATCAAAGAATAAATACATGCCCAATGTGAAAAGGGATAAATCTGGGCCTTTGTAATAAAATCCACTTGTGTGTGAAACAAGATTGAGACAATTGACTGGGTCAAAAGGATTGAATCTCAGTTCTGTCTAGATTCATTGAACCATCTAGAGGCTTAGCGCAATTTTAGATGGAGGAGCTTCATGTGAAAGGAGCTAAAGTTTTGTAAGTGGTTTAGGGTTTTGCACATCCTCATCTTATAAAAGGAAGGAGAAGGCTCAGGGAAAAGGTTGTTGAAGATATTCAGAATTGAGTCTGCTTAGACCACTTTGAATTCTCTAGGCTATTTAGCCTGAGAATTGTGCTGCATAGCACAAGAGGGTTTCCTGTTTAGGAGTCCTCTCTCTCCTTCCATTGAGCATCTCTTGGAGGAGGTTGTTTTGCTTTGTCCACTATCAGGCTTTGAGGCCAAGCTCCATCTCTCTTAGGTAGCATAAAGCTAGTAAGGATTTACTTGTTTCAGTGAGCTGCAGCAAGTGGGATTCTATATCTGCAGAGATCTCGCTTGTTTTGGGAGCCTCTTCTCACGAATTGTGTCTTTTAACCTCTTGGAAGAGTGCCTCTCCTGATTGTGTTTCAGATCCATATCTTGGCATCAGGCCAAAAGTGTACTTTCAGCGGACTGCGCAGTTTCTCTTCCCTGAGCTGCGTAATTCTTGAGGAGCAGTGTTGCAGGTGTTTGGAGTTCTCCTGGAGGAGAGATCTCTAGTGGAAAGGATTCCTTACTTTCACTATGGTGATCCATGGATTGGCCAACCAATCCATGTAACCTTCAGATCTGATTTATTTAATGATGTATTTACTGCAGAATTTCTGAATAATACTACAGAACTGTGACTTACATCTTAGATCTACTCACTATTGTTCATCATTTGCTGAGATCCCCAAGGGGAGTATAATAAAGAGCGTATTTGGCTTTCTGATATGTTATAGATCTATGTTTTCATTTAAAAAAAAAATCAGATCTGTAACTAAATAATAAGAAGCTTCAGCCTCCTGAAATTCACGCTGATATCTTTTCTGTCTCATTTCATGTGTTGCAGCACCTCATTTTGAGGCCTTTCTTTATGAAAAGATATATTTTTCTTAGTATAAATCATTTGAATCATATATAATTGCCATAATGATGTTACATCATTATTTCATTCAAACCCTTCAAAAAATCACGCTGTAAAAGCTTCAGTACATTCTGCATAATTTAAGCCATGGGAAATCAGGGTTTTTAAGCCTAGTTGGGGAAGGAGGAATTGTTTAACCTAGCTAGAATTATTTTTTTGAGCTCAAATTCGGAGCATAGGTCCCTCATGACCTAATATATCAGATCCAACCGTCATCCCATCTTACTTTTACGTAGATACCCTAATACACGCATTTTAGGGCCAAAAATCGCCTCTTTTCCCCACCCTTTTGAGTCCAAAGTGAGTTATAAGCTACTACATAATCATTTAACTGAAGTATCTATCATTGGAAATCTATTATAAGGCATATTTCTGCATCTCCAACTTTTTAATACCTTAGGGTATTCTCATTGTTGTACAAATTCCAGAATTGGAATATTACAAAACCCCATATATGAATAAAATCCACTTTGTTGTGTGAATGTGGGTTAATTAGATCAGCATTATGGAGTAGTGGAGAAAATTAATAATAAAGAAGGATTGGAGGTCATAGAGCATTAATGATGAATATGATGGAGATGGTGGAGGAAAAAAAGTAAGATCATAGACCATTAATGATACAGTGATGGAGGAAGTGGTGCAGTAAATGCACACATGATGGAGGGAGTGGAGAATAAATGCATAGATGATGGATATCATGGAGAGACAACATAGCCTTCATGGAGCCTAGTGGCCACATGTGCAACGCATTTATGAGGTGAACAAAGGCTAGGGAAGGCTCACAACCATATAAGGAAGATGAGGGTAGCAAAGAAAATCAGGCTAGAATTTGATATTGTATTGTCATTTGACATTCTTTGCATGCTTCAAATTAGTTAGCTAATCATGTTGTGATGTTCTTAGCACTAGTGTTCTCAAGCGAGAATCCCACCCTTACCCATGAGGGACTTCAAGTGCCTACTCTAGGAGGGTTATTTATAGAAGCTATTCATCTTCTGGCATTGGTTCCACATTCAACCCCTCTCTTCTGCATATACATCTTCAGGAATTACACATTCATGTCTTAGGGTTTGAGAGGATTAAGGTAGTTCTTAGCATTTTAGATAAGAAACTAGTGGAGGGTTCATCCTTTCATCTTGTGCTTCCATTTTAGTTTTCCAGGAGAAACATTTTGATATCCGCCATCAAGCCAACAATTTATACCTCCATGCAGCAGTAGCTCCTCCAGGAATTGTGCAGTCCATCTAGGTAGATCTAGTGGAGGAAGGAAGTTCCAAGTATTTAAGCTTGGAATCTTGTGAAAGATCATCCCCTCACTTTGGAGAGATTATTTCCATCAGTTGTGAGATATATTCCATTACCTAGCAGTAGGCTACATCTTCAGCCCTCTTGACAATGTAGTTCATTCCAACAGTTGTGCAGTGTGTAGCTGCAACTGGAGCAGAGGAAGGAGGAGCTAGATCTCAAGCTTCTAGCTTGGAGATCAAGAGAAGCGACTAGCCCTTCATGTATTGAGTTGATTGGGTGCTATTTCAGTAGTTAGATCATCAATTCAGCCCCATATCTGTAGTTACCCAAGAGGATTTCGTAAGTTAGCTAGCAGGGGTGTAGTTGGCAACCCAAAAGGGGCCGAAAACACAAATTTAAAATTTGGGCAAGCCATTTCTAGGTTTTTCTGGGTTTTTTGAGTAGAATCCATGATTAAAATATTGGATCATTCTGAGCACTCCATCAGCCCCTTGCACATGATTTTTCTTCTTAGTAACAATAGTTTCCAACAGTAGCAACAGTAGCAGCACACCATTTCCAGTGCTAGTTATCATTAGTCTATTTCAGACACTTCTTGTTGGCTTGAGTGCATCTCGTTTGGTGCACTGTGCACTTTATATTTGTTGTTGTTTATAATGATATGACTCAGCTATTTTTTCTCATGGTTATAATGTCTTGATGTTGCAGCATATTTACGAAATTTTCCATATTTTAGTGTTATATTCTTGTTTTTCTTATTTGGAATGCTATAGATGTTCTATATTCCCGTCTTTTCCATTTTGGAATATTACATTGCGTCTAATTTACCTTACACATAATACATCAAAAATCCCCAACCCAAATAATACTCTTATTTGCAAAGAAGTGTAGATGCATCAAAATCGTAACAGGAAATATATACATTTGAAACCAAACATGACAACATTGATTAGAATGCATAATCAACTGGCCTATTGAGATTGAAATATTAGGAAGGTCATGTCAGTGGATTGTTTGGATCAATGCCTTGGATTTTGAGATCCATGATTAAACTGCACAACACATCCACCTCATCTTCTAGGCTAGAGATTATTTGTTGAAGAACCACAATTAACTCAAAAGAGTTGTGCACAGAGACATGTTACTGATGCATATTAACTTGTAAGATATATATTTCAGAATTAATTGCGTCAAGCTCTTTTCTGCAATGGTCATTCACAATGGAGGATAAGGAGTCTATTTCCAAGAAGCTAGTGTCCATAGAGGGATCAAAATTATGAGGGCACTTGTTGGCTTGAGGGGTCTTGACCTAGGTTTGAAGTAATCACGCAACCAACAAAACCCTCCAACTACTAGCCCTTTGTTGTGAAACTAGCTCCAAAAAGAGAAGAAAATATATATCAACGCCTTAGAAATAAGCCACTTCGAGGGGGAAACCTCCAATACATTACATGAATGAACAATTCTTGGATGATTCAAATTACAAAACCTCCTTTCTATATATAGGAGTCCATGGCACCACAATGTAATCCTAGTGGGGCCACAATGTAATCCTAGCCGACCTAACAATAATAATTTAAGGGCACAATAATAACAATATGGGGGTTATAAGGGTACAATAATAACAATAAGGGGGTTACACTAACAAAAATAAGGGACTATACTAGTAATATAGGGACCTAACATGCCCCTCTCCTTCAAAAAAGTGTTGTCCCCAACGCTTGAGTAGCTCTGGGTGCTTCTGTATAAAATTCTCATCCTCCCATGTAGAATCTTCAGTGGGTAAGTTCTTCCACTTGATGAGATACTCTGAAATTGATCGATTCCGTAGTTGTCGAGTTCTTGTTTCCATGACCGCTTCTGGTTCCAATATGATTTTTCCTTCCTCATCAAGTTTTGGCAATATTGTTTGAAATGGAAGATTTTCACCTATAACCTTCTTTAAGCATGAAACATGGAAAACTGGATGCACTCGTGAAGAAGCAGGAAGCTCCAATTTGTATGCCATAGTACCAATCTTTTGCAACACCTTGTAAGGACCATAGTACTTTGGCAATAATTTATTATCCTTATTAGCTTTCTTGAGGGACATTTGTTTGTATGGTTGTAGCCGTAAAAATACCCAATCTCCTACATCAAAAATTCTCTCGCTGCGATGTTGATCTGCCTGTTGTTTCATTCGATTTTGTGCCAAATTCAGGTTATCCTTTAAGAGTTGGAGAACTTCTCGTTGATGCTCGATGTGATCTTCCACTGCTTGAACCTTCGAATTTTCCCTTAAAGATGATGTGATGGATGGTGGATGATATCCATAAAGTGCCATAAATGGGGTCATTTTTGCTGCAGTATGGAAGGAAGTGTTATACCACCATTCAGCAAGAGGTAACCACTTGACCCATTGTGTTTGTTTATCAGATACAAAATAACGAAGATATCCTTCCAAAAATTTATTTACTATCTCAGTTTGACCATCAGATTGAGGATGATAAGATGAGCTATGAGCTAATTGAGTACCCAAAAAAGAAAATAACTCCATCCAAAAATTTCCAGTAAAAATGGGATCTCTGTCGCTCACAATAACCCTTGGGTTTCCATGTAGCTTTTGAATTGTGTCCATAACTGTCGTAGCAACTTTACTTGCTTTAAATGGATGATATAATGCACAAAAGTGTGCATACTTGGTAAGTCTATCAACTACCACCATGATGACACTCTTTCCTTTGGACTTAGTTAAACCTGTGATAAAATCCATTGAAATCTCCTCCAAACGTTGACTTGGAATGGATAAAGGTTATAGAATACCCAGGGTATTAATTGTCTCAACTTTATTCTGCTGGAAAACCAAAAATTCTGCCACAAAATTTTAAATATCAGATTGAAGGCCATCCCAAAAAAATTCTTTCTTCACCCTGTGGTAAGTTTTTAAAAATCCTAAGTGTCCTCCTAAAGGAGAAGTGTGCAATTCCAAAAGAATCTTTTGTTTTAGTTGGGAATTCTTACAAAAATGTAAGCGATATTCGTACCATAAGGAATCATTTTTCCAACTAAATGTATCAGATGTACTAGGATCTTGCTAAAATGTTTGAATGAGTGTCCACACTTCTTTGTCCTTCTTCCATTCATCTCTTGCTTCGGTTATCCAATCTGGTTGGATAATAGAAATGGCACAAAGAAATGCTTCCACCTCTTTATTCTTTCTTGAGAGTGCATCTGCAACAACATTTAGCTTCCATTTTTTGTATATTATTTCAAAGTCATAACCCAACATCTTTGTGACCCATTTTTTCTAATCTTCTAAAGATTTTCTTTGTTCCAAAAAGTGTTTAAGACTATCATGCTCAGTTTTTACCTTGAAATGTCTTCCCATTAGGTAAGTTCTCAATTTCTTTACTGCATGCAGTATTGCTAACATTTCCTTCTCATAAATAGGTTTCTGTAAATACTTTCCTTTGATTGGACGACTTTCAAAAGAAATGGGTCTTCCTTCTTGCATTAAAACAACACCAATTCCATTTCCTGAGGCATCACATTCAACAATAAAGGTTTTTGTTAAATCTGGCGTAGATAAGACCGATGCTAGGCACATTGCCTCTTTAAGATGTTAAAAGGCCTTAGTTGATTCAGGAATCCATGAAAATGTATATTTCTTCAATAATGTTGTTAGATGTGTTGTTATTCTCCCATAATTTTACCAACCTCATACTACCATGTTGAATTTATGGTTGTGGGGATTTTCCATTACTTAATGGCTTTAATTTTGTTAGGGTCTACCTTAACACCCTCGTGAGATACAATATGACCCAGATATTCCACCTCTTGTACTCCAAATAAACATTTGGATGTTTTTTCATGTAATTGTTTCTCCTGCAATATTTTGAGCACCCTATCAACATGTTGAACATGATCCTTCCAAGACCTACTGTAGATTAGTATATCATCAAAAAATACTAGCACAAATTTTCTAAGGAAGGGTTTGAAAATGGAATTCATCAACCCTTGAAATGTAGAAGGTGCATTGGTAAGGCCAAAAGGCATGACCAAAATTCATAATGACCCTCATAAGTTCGAAATTTTGTTTTTGGAATATCTTCAGTCTTCATTCTAATTTGATGATATCCTGAACGAAGATCCAACTTGGTAAAATAAATTGCTCCATGTAATTCATCCAATAATTCATCAATCACAGGAATGGGAAATTTATCTTTATTGGTGAGCTTATTGAGCTCCCTATAATCCGGACACATTCGCCATGATCCATCCTTCTTGTGTACCAATACTACAGGAGCAGAGAAAGAACTTTGACTAGGTTGAATTATACCGCCTCTAACATTTCTGCAATCATACGTTCAATTTCGCTCTTTTGGAAGTAAGGATATCTATAAGGCCTGATGTTTGGAGGAACACTTCCTGGAATCAAATGAATAGCATGATCATGATCACGAATAGGTGGGAGTCCTTTGGGAGTTTCAAACACCTTGGAATGATTGTCCAAGACTTTTTGGAGATCTACAAAAATAGATGATTTTGATGTTGGAACTTCTAGTGAGCATAATTGTACAATTACGCCTCGTTGCTCTTTCTTTAGAAGCTTTGCCATGACATTAGAGCTTATTATCTTTCCCAGCTTCCCTGCAATACCCCGTAGTTCGACTTCCTTTCCTTCTGAAAAAAATTTCAAGAAAAGTTCTTGAAAATTAAAAGCTACTGTCCCCAAAGATTGTAACCATTGTACTCCTAGTACAACATCAGCACCTCCCATAGGAATGGAAAGCATTGGAATAGTCAATACATATTCCCTCATGGTTAGCTTGATATTATGGCATTTTCCAGAGCAATTTATAGTTCCTCCATTTGCAACCATCACTTGACATTCTGGTGCTGGGTATAGGAAACAATTTAATTCCTTGGCTACCTTACAATGAATAAAATTATGGGTGCTACCTGAATCAATCAACACTATTACCTTTTTCTTCTTGATATGTCTTTCTATCTTGAGAGTTTGAGGAGTGGTAATTCCTGCCAATGCATTACACGATATGGTCGGACTCATTTCTTCCTCTTCTAGGGCTGGTTCCTGGTGTATATCCTCTTCTTGTTCATTTTCTTCTTCCTCTTCACAATCTATGTAAAATAATTTCTTCTCAAGACACTTATGACCTTTAGTGTATTTGCTATCACAACTGTAGCAAAGCCCTTTTTCTCTTTTTTCTTCCAATTGTTGTGGTGTCAACCTTGTAGGTTGTAGAAATCTAGGAGTAGCAACACTTCCTTCTTTATAGAAGTGAGTGGTAGGCTTCCTTGTCGCCATAATTTTACATTCAATTTTTCTTGCCAACCTGAATGCCTTCTCCAATGAATCAGGTTCCAAAACGCGAACTTCATGTTGGATGTTATCCTTTAAAGTGCCTATGAAGAGATCAATCATGTGTTCCTCTCGAATATCAGTTACCCTTATATTCAATTTTTGGAAGTCCTCAATGTGCTCCCCCACTAAACCCTTTTGTTTGAGATTTATCAATTGGCTAAAGAAGGTGTTGCTCTTTGTATCCTCATAATGTGCTATCATTTCCTCCGTAAAAATTGACCAAGTGACAATTTTTTTACGTGAGCAAAGCCATCGATACCATACAAATGTATTTTGTTCTAAATGTAAAGTTGCAATGCGTACCTTTTGTGTGTTTTGCACATTATGGAGATCAAAATATTGCTCCATCCGTAGTATCCATGTTACAGGATCATTTCCATCAAACTTCCTCATATCCATTTTTAGAATATAGTGGTTCTTCCCACCAACATTAGAGTTTATGAAGTAACGATTAACATTTATTTTGTTCTCATCATGAGTTTCCTCTACTATCTTTTCACCATTAGGAAACATTTCTTGTATCAACTTTGTCAAACCTTCCATGTCTGCTTTTAGATCATTCTTCATGTTTTCCATTTTCTCATCAATCTTAGCTTCCATGTCATCCATCTTAGATTCCATGCCAGCTTCCATGCCATCTATCTTAGATTTTGTTGTACCTTAAGTGACAATTCCTTAGCTGTGAAAAGGATTGTGCTTAAGACATTATCTGTTTATGTCACAAGTGATTATATGTATGCCTCTGTCTTATAAACCCTGAACAGTGATTATGTAACACCCAAGCATCAAATCAATTAACGTTCTGCAATGCTATTTATCACTTATGCTGAATTGAAAATGAAAGAAAATAGAAGAGAATTTCAATCTGATATGTTGTCAAGAACAGAATCTATCATTTTAAAATCTTGAAGAATTAGAATAAGATAAAGTTAAAACAGAGGAGCACCTATTAAGGCTTGTTTAACTCTTAAATACATATGTATAAAGAGACCTGCAGCTCGTACTCTATTTTAGTCATAGAGAGGAAAACATCATGTAAACAGGAAAACTTTTCAACATAAACAAATGGTAGAAACTTGCATACTTCATTAATTTTTCATTCTTAAGTACAAAATTTTGGCTTCAAGGTTCAAAAAATCGGAACCTTCATCTTTCCTGAAATTTTCTTTAAATACAGTATCACAAGACAGTTTCCAGTAATGAAACTGATTCTAACTGCCCTAACTAATTCTAACTGCTTAAACTACTGACTGTTACGGAGGCACATGCCTCAAAAAAGGTTCTATTACATTTACATGATTTTGAGAAATAACATAATGAGAATTTGAAAGCTTCTAATCTATGAGAACAGCTGCTCCTGAAGCGGTTGTTGAATCAACGGCTACTTTTGGTTGAGCCGTTGAGACCTCTTTTGTTGAGTCCATTGAAAATTTCTTGCACTTCTTCCATAGCTCATTTTGAGTTGTCGAGGAATTTTTGAAACTTTGATATTCTATGCTAAATGCCACAATTTTACTGTGTGTAGGTTTTCCTGTAAAGAGAGTCTTCACCATCCATAGCAAATTGAAATGCCTATGCAAGAAGTTAAACACAGTTTCTCCTTTTAAGACCTGTGTCTTTTCGTGCCTATTATCTGCCTTACTTTTTGCTAATGTTAACTGATCTTCATAAAACTTCCATGACATGATATTTCCTTTCTCGGTCCAGCATGAAGGTAAACCTGTTCTGGTCAATTTTTCAAATGATATATCAAACTTATTTACTGTCTCCTTGATTCCCAGTAACATTTTCTCTGCAACCTTCCGAAGATCATTCTTAATTATCATCTTATTAATTTCCTCGGCATAAAAATATCTGTCTTGTATTCCAATATCTTCTAATTCTTCGTCTGATTTGGAATTGATAAAATTTATAAACTTCTTAGCCCAATTTTCTCTTTTAATGGCCATCTGCTTTTCAGATAATATCTCCTCTTCATGTTCTGAGATGAGGCTTTTCTCTTTAGCAACTATATTCAGGGAATTCCAATTTGACTTCATTTCTGAAATAATCTCACCCAAAATGATATCTTTAGCTTTTATAAGTGAGATATTACCTTTTAACTTCTCCTTGAGATCTTTAATTTCATCTGCAGCGTTCTGTAATTTCTGCTTATTCTCATTCGCTTTATCTTCTAGTGCCCGCATGATCTTGGTGGCTGTTTCTAACTCTGATTTAGCCTGCTTCCGATCTCATTCTGCCATCTTCAATTCTGTGCTGAGCTGAACAATATGTGCTTGAGGGTCTGCATTACCTGTAGGAAAAACAAATGCACAAGTATTATTTTCAATATGGTTTTGTAATGAAATAGCAGTCTGCTTTACTTTAGTCAATTCTTCATCTTTCTTCAACAATTGCTGATGCAATTCTTCTTTCTCTTTTTCCACCTCTGCTACTTTTGCAGCCATTGAATGTTCTGCAGCAGGTAACTTCATCTTTCTTCTTAGGGTGGATATCTCTATTTCTGCACTCTTCATGAGCTTCTGCACTGCAGCCTTATCATTCGGATCCACACCAATCTTCATGATAATCTTTTTTAACTCTTCGTTTTGAACTGATAAGGCCCTTGAATTTGCCTTCTCCATCCTGAACTGTTTGATAAATTTTGCAAGCATGTTTTCATCTTTAACCGATGTGGCATTGGTCTTGGTTAAATCATTAACAATTAACTGTCCAGTCTGCATATGAAGGTTCATCTTATCCCACAGTGGGATCTTCTTAACATCCATAGTTATATTCACCTCATTGAAAATGCTTGAAGATCCAAGGGACATCCCTGTTGGATGTGTTAGAGCCATTCTGAATTGATCCTTTTCAAGGTCCATTACAGTCAACAACCTAGACTGATCAGCAGCTATATGATGCTCCGCCTGAGTCTCTACATTAGCTTTTATTCTCTGATTTCTTTCTTCAATCTGTGTAAATATTTGTTTGACTGAAGGCATCTTCTCTGAGTAAAGCTCATGGCCTCTAAGAGAAGAGGGGACATTTTTTTCTTCATTGATATGGAAGGTAAAACCAGGTGAGTTTGAAGAATGATCTTCAACCAATTTAGTTCTCTTTTCCTCTCTCGGCTCTTCATCATCTACTTCAACAACATCATCCCTACCTCTTTTATTTTCCCTTTCAATTATAACAGGTGTTTGAATACTCGTTTTTGATGTATTTGATTCGCCTGGGTTTGCCAGCTTCTCCTGATCAGGTCTACTTACGTGAGAAAACGCAGAATATCCATTCTCAATTCTTCTCTGGGAAATCACTCCATGCAGATCATATGACCATTTTTCTCCTAGTAGCAAATGTGTCTCTTCCAACATTTTAGAAACTTCATCAAAAGCTTGCCTCATATTGACCACGAAAGGTCCCACACTCATAGGCAATTTATACATAAAACCTTTCTTCTTGGGAAGAAAGTGCACCTGATCCACAGTAAGGCTCTGTCTTATGAATTCCAAGGCGAAAGCCGCATAGGTACAAAATTCGGGAGCCTATAAGGCTCAATACTAGCTCCATACAATCTTATTTCTGAATATTCTTCAAACACAAACCAATCTCCGAATCTGCAACTAGGTCCTAACTGTAGAAACTCCCGGGCTTTTGGTAGAAAACATGGAGGAGGGACTCCATTCAAAATTCTATAAGCAATAGACATATAATGACTAGAAAACTCAAATAACCCTGCTTCATTTCCTTATTTTCTAGTCATGTCAGTCCAAAATAAAAATGATTGCTTTTGTTTGTTAACATCAACCACATTCAACCCCAAACTCATAAATTCTTCGAAATTTTGATATAAAAATAAATACACAATCAATGACGGGAATTTAAAGAAACCTGTAAGAGGAAAGGTCATCAACTGAGAATTTACAATCTCCTGCCAGAAAGATGGAATGTCGAGAACAACCCCTGGTTTCATCATCAGCACGTACATTCACAATACTGATTTATCAAATGTATGGTCATTGTCTTTGCCCAAAATCTCTGCAATGCAACTCAGAATTGGTCTATACTCAGCATCGAACATTTCCAAACTAAATTATTCTCCTTCTAGTTGAGCTTCATTTGAATTTGATCTCAAGTAGGACATACATTGATCAAATTCTTCATTTGAAAGGTCGTCAAAATAACGAGCCAATGAATCTTCAGAGAATTGCAGTGGTGACTCGTTTTCAGGAAAGCATAATGCTTGGCGAATTAACTGCGTCGATATCTGCAAAACGTTTTCTCCCTGCGAATTCATTATGAAGCACTTACCAGGATACATTGAATAGACCAGCCATGAGATAAACTCGGGAAAGAAATGGGCTTTTGGGATACAGGCGGACAGTATACCGGAATTCTTCATGGCGGAAAAAACTGGGGATTTCTCAGTGTTTAGGGTCACTTGATGATGCAATAAAAAATGGTTTACAGAAGACATGGTATCCTGGACGTCTTTTTCACTGTCCATGAGGGAACTGAGGCTTGTTGAACCAGATAGGGAGACTTGTTTTGCCATGGCTTAATAGAAAACAGATAACGAACGGAACAGTGACAGTGATACAGCTCGAAAGGGGGAAAACGACAGCAGGTACTTTTAAAATGGGATAAAAAAAACCTTTTAACAACTGCGCAAAGCCATATTAAATGCTTGTAATGACGTGTAATGTTGCTGATGTGGAATACAGCTGCTCACATGACGTCATTGCGGGGGCTGCCGAAGTACGGCGACAAATTTTGGGTTGCCCCCCCCGCAATACAACCACACCGTCGATCTTCATTTTCCTCACGGTCAACAAGTCAACTGCGGGGGTGCCGGATTGAATAATGCACGAGCTCTTTGCGCCCCCGTATTTGATCAACCGATTACGATCTTCAACACTTTGCTGCTTCCACTTTAAAATTTTCTCAATATTTAAACATCAAACTATAATACAAAGCCAAATAAAGTTTAATAATAAACTTAATTGGTAACGCACTTTTGTTTAAAACTTCTTTTTTATGCTATAGTATAAAAACATTATACCATAACATATACTTTTTGCGAATTTCAGATTTTTTTTTATTTTTCGATTTTCAAAATAAAATAGAAAAAGATATGCAGATGATCCACAACATCTGGCTCCACCTGGGGATAGTGTTTTTGCCACGAAACACTAAGAACCTGCAGATCTGTGCCTTCACCTCGGTCATGGAGTCAGAAATTGCTTGATGAAATATGTACAATGATCACACCGGATATATACAATGGTGGTCAAACAACTTTTAATGTTGGAAATAATGTTTTAGATATTTCCCATTCATAGGCATATCTATTACTTCTCCTTCAAGATTTTCCAACATGAATGTATTATTCATTCTGACTTCATAAATTTTGAACGGACCATACCACAAGGGATCAAATTTGCCATGTTTCCCTTTATCTTCCTTCTGGGTATCCCACCTTAATACCAGATCTCCCTTCTGGAACATGACTTCTTTTGCTTTCCTATCGAATATTGTCTTCATTTTTTGCTGGTAGGTAAGAAAATTCTCTCGAACTTTATTTATGTTTTCATTTAACTCCATTACATTATTCATTCTTCTAATCATGGCATTAGGTTCTTCTTGAGCATCTTGAAGGAAAGAAATCATAGGTTTCACCAACTGAGTGGGAAACAATGCCCGAGTCCCATATACTAGCTCATAAGGTGACTTACCAGTGGATCTTCTGGTGGTCATCCTCGTTGCCCATAGCGCAAAAATTAGCTTTGAATCCCAATTATTTTGGTTTTCATTTATTGTCTTCTTCATAATTCTTACCAATGTTTTGTTAGAAGAATATTCCAATTCATTCCCTTGTGGATGATAAGCTATAGAATGATACAACATCACATTGTAAGTCTGACAGAAATTAATAAACCTGATTGAGTTGAAAACTTGTGCATTATCTGTCACAATCTTTACTGGACATCCAAATCTGCTAAAGATATTTTCTTCTAGAAACTTCATAACAACCAAATCATTTTCCTTCCTAGTAGGGATTGCCTCCACCCACTTTGTAAAATAATCTGTAGCAGTAAGGATCCACTTAAATTTCCCACTAGATGGTGGATTGATTTCTCCAATAAAATCAAATCCCCATTGTCTAAAAGGTTCTTCAATAAAAACAGGGAGAAGAGGTAAAGGGGCTAACTTTTTCTTTTCTGCAAACACCTGGCATTTTTGACAACTTCTGACTATTTTATATACATCAGCAAATATAGAGGGCCAATAGAAACCTGATTTGAGAATTTTGTGAGCAGTTACCTTCCAACTGTAGTGACCCCCGCACAAACACTCATGATATTCTTTAATTACTTCTGAAACTTCTTCCTCTGTCAAACATAACAATAACACCCCAGTAGGATCTTTCCAATACAACTTTGCTTCAATTATAAAATAAGGTTGAGCTTTGAGTTTTAAATCTCTGTATTTAGCTCTATTTATTGAAGGAGGACAAGAAAGAAATCATAAATAATGCACAATATCTTTGTACCAATCTGAGCACAGAAATTTATATTTAATTGCTGACTTCGACTGAACATCACCTGTTTCTTCATTAACTTCTTCTATAGGTGCCAATAAATTAATTCCCAGTGCTTGGAAATTTGATTTTGTTAATAATTTTTCTAGCCCCAATCCTTTAATCAACTTTGTTGGTTTAACATCTAGGTCATATTCTTGGATTTTAGCAATCCATTTGCCCCTTTTCCCATCCAAATCACTCTGTACTAAAACATCTTTTACAGCAGAATTTGGAACATATGCTAAAATTTGAGAATGAAGAACATAGGTTCTGAATGCTTTTAATGCTTTCACCAGAGCATATACTTGTTTCTCCAATATATTATACTTCAACTCTACATCTCGGAGCACCTTACTGAAATACGCTACAGGTTGTCCACATTTTTCTTCATTTCTCTGTAATAACACAACAGCAATTGTTGAGGAAGACGCAAATGAGAAAATTTGAAATGGCTTCAGAGAATTTGGACTTATTAGAACAGGTGCTTCCTTCAGAGCTTCTTTAATTATTTGAAAAGATTCTCTTGATTCTTTGTCCCACTTCACCTCTGCATCCTTTTTCAACATGTATGTTATTTTCTTGACAATCTCTGCGTAATTAGGAACAAATCTTCTCAGAAAATTAATTTTCCCAAGGAATCTCTGAATATCTTTCTTACTTCTGGGCAGTGGAATTGACTGTATGGCTTAGACTCTTGCTGGATCAATCTTCACTCCTTGTTTAGAAACAATATGTCCCAGCATTTTACCCTCCTCCAGAGCAAACAAAGATTTTTTAGGATTCAGCGATAAACCATATTTTCTACACTTCAAAAAGGCTTTCTGCAAATGTTGTAGATGTTCTTCATCAGAGTTTGAAAAAATTGTGACATCATCCAAATAAACAACCACAAAGTTATCTCCTACAAATGCAATATCCATTTCTCTTTGGAATGTAGCCCCTGCATTCATTAAGCCAAACGGCATCCTGGCATACATGAATGTCCCCCAGGGTGTAGTGAAAGTAGTTTTCTTTTGATCTCCCTTCTCCACAGCAACCTGATTATACCCTAAAAAACCATCCACCATAGATAATCTGTAAGCTCCAGTTACTTTTTGTAAGACAAAATCCATCTTCGGCAAAGGATAATTATCTTTCAATGAGGCCCTATTCAGGTTCCTGAAATCTACGCACAGCCTTATCTCTCCATTTTTCTTTCTGACTGGTACAAGATTGGAAACCCAATCTGAATATCTGAGAGGAACAATTATTTTGGCCTGCAGAAATTTCTTTACCTCTTTTTCGATCGGAGCCAACAATAATGGATTGATTTGTATGAGTTTCTGTTTATGCGGTTTGACTCCATCTTTCAGTGGGATTTTATGATGTATAATACTCCTATCATACGTCTTCAAATCATCATAAGACCAAGCAAATACATCTTTGAATTGTTTGAACAAATCTATGTACCTCTCTTTATAGTCCTCCGGGACTCCTTTGAACAATTTGATCATTTTAGGCTCATGTTGAGTTCCTAAATTACAATCTTCCACATTCTCATCTTGGTTTTCTTTCTTCTGATTCACTGCCACGTCATTTGCATCAAACAGTCTTTCGAGCGGCACCAAGCCTCTTGGAAAAACATTGTCTTTCAACTGAATAATCTCCTGGCCACCAATCTTATTTTTTAGAGTCTTACCAGCCAATTCATGTTCATCAGTTTCCAAATCAATCTGATGATCTTCAAAATCTTCTATCATCAACAAAAATTTCTTAATCTGTTCATCATCCTCAAAGACCTACCAATGTTTGACATTGTCAGGGATTGAAGGTCTATATCTCATCTCAATCTCATATCTTAGTCTCGGATTGATCGGAGGCTTGAATGTACCGGCTGCAACTGCTAAAGAATCAACCATTCTATTCTCTTCCCTTGGAACAAACTGTAAATTGAAAGCTTCAAAGTAGTTTTCAATTAAATCCCAGACCTCATTCCTATATGATCTTAATCTGGGATGTTTAGTTTGACACAAATTCTTTACTTGTCTTATGATTAATTCAGAATCCCCAAACACGGTCATAGAATGAATTCCCATTTGCTTAGCTGTCTGCAGACTAATGATTAACGCTTCATATTCCGCTACATTATTAGTGGAATCTATTAGTTCCCAAATCCACCTTAGGCTGAAGTAAGGCAGAAAAAGGACAACACCAAACCACGCTCAGCCTCGTAGCTAGCCCTACGAGGACAGGAGAGGGCTCTCTCCGGGTCAATCTCAATGAAAATATTCAAAGGGGCTTGAGATGACTAAAACAACAACTGATATTAGGCTAGATAAACAAATAGGAGGGTTTGATTTTATTTTTTAGGATTTTGTTGGAAAAAGGGGAAAGACAATTTTCGGGCTTGGGGATGAGGCCAATTTCTTGCAGAGTTCAAGTTGGGGCGAGGTAGGCAGCGGCTTTGATGTCTTAGATCAAATGAATGGATTGAAAATACTGTTGAGGAGCTGAAGAGGGCAAGAGAGTGCAATTATCCTCTTCAAACTGACGAAAAAAATATAAAACTAAATAAAAGTCTAAGGCAGAGCACCAGCAAATCAATGAATTCTACCTCAGTTACTCATTTGTTTAATTCAGAAGCAAAGAGAAGGGAAATGGCATACATATAACATTAATGAAACTTACAATAACATGAGAAGAACATCATCAAAACTGAGAAGCCACAAGGATCCCAACAAGTGCTGCAAAACTCTAGTCTTTCCTTTGCCAAAAACTGAAAATGGATATACAATGGAGTGCCAAACTTTTCCCAAGTATTCAACCCTGAAAATGCCTCAGAAAATACAATATATAGACCATCCTAACCCCTTACCATGCCTCTAGGGGTCGATTTCATCATTCTAGGAGTTGTTTGAACCAATTCTAAACATGGAACTGAAATCTAGGCAGCCAAACAACTTGCCTCTATATGCTAGGAAACTGATCCATTCACTTAATTTTCACTTTTTAGTGAATGAATCCTCTAGAACAAGTAAAAACATGCCAAACTTACATAATAGCCACAAAATTACATCAATATAGATCAATAATTACATCCAAAAGTGGAACTAGTCAAACTGGCCGAATTTCTGAGCTGAAAACTGAAATTTGGGCAAAATTCCTCTATGCGCCGTGCCAGAAAACTCAATGCGCCGCGCCACTTTGAGCCTGTTTTTGGGGCACTTCCTGAAGTCCAAATTGAGCTCATGATAGCTCTTTGGAAAGCCCTGGATGTCTGTTATCCAACCCAAGTGGAATATTTCAATTTGGAGTTCATTTTCCCCTCCAAAACTGCAATCTCCCAAGACTGGTTCCTGCTGGTGCAAAAAGTGGCAGAAAGGCCATTTTTGGAGTGTTTTTGACCTTTAAGACCACCCAGAACTTCATGAAATCTCTCAGCCATTCCTGAGCATGTATAATTTACCATAACAAACCCAAAAATATCAAGTTCTCCTCCAGAAGATGTCCCAATCATAAGCGCGCGTCGGGTGGCGCGACGCGTCGGGCGGAAAAACCTGTTTTGCAACCAAAATTTTCAAAATGACAAAATTTTCTCCAAATTTGCTGAAATTCAGAGTGAAGGTCTCCCATCATGTCTCATGCTCAGCCAAGGAATATTCGGCCAAGATTCAGAGTGGATCGGCCTTTTCCGATGTTTCAGTGCTCTTCTCAACCTCGCCTTCAGGATCTTCATTCTGGCTCTGCAAACGTGTGTGTGGGCCCAATAGTGGTTTTTCATATGTCTGAGCATGTCTTTGGACCTATTGGCCTTCGCCAACAACTTCTCCAGATTAATGTTGACTCTCATGAGGCAAGTCTCTCGCTCAAATGGTGTCATGTCACCTGGTCTCTTTCGGGCTAATTCCCGGTCTTCGCGGATTCTCTGCAGCTCCATGAGTGTGTGCTGATCCTCCAGTTTTTTAGTCCGCTGCTCCAAGTAATCTATAACCCACTGAGCTCTCTGCAATTTCTCGGTCAGCGTGTTGATCTCAACTTTCTGCTTCTGGATGATTTCTTTCAGCTTTGAGCTGGGAGAGCTCGAATCAACATCTATCAATATAAAATCAGTATCTTGGCCTCCTGAAGGGCCCTCATCGTGCATAGGCCTCTTGCCTCTGTCCTGAACCTGTACCTGTGATGATGTAGAAGGCGAGACCCCTTCCACGCCATGTGGAGATAGTACTCGCACTGCTGATGAAGGCAACGAGACCCCTTCCACCCCTAATGGAGATAGTACTCGTCGTGCTGCTACAAATAAGGCTCTGTGGCCTCTTTGATATGTCACACACACTGGAGCACTGATAGGCTCAGTCTCGGGAAACTCAAACTGATGCGAAGGCTCACCCGCATCGCGAACAATCTCTGGAGGAGGTTGAGGGGCTGTAAAGAAGTCACGGGAAATGAACTCCTCCCATGCAATGCCCTGCAATCCAAGCTGATGCACTACAATGATTTTAATGAGCGCATAATGATAAATGATGTTATGTTGCTGCTCTGGAGTCTTCTTCTGCACAAGGGTAGGCATCCGCTCTATGTTTTGGCACATGAAGTATGGAATATTCATCAGTCACACTCTCATGAAATGCATCAAAAGTCTGATATGGTATGCATAAAGGCGTGAGAATCTACCCTCACAGCTGAAGTATCTAATGATGAGTTTCATTAATGGCGCATAGGACTCCTTCAGAAACCGGAATGGAAATACTCTGCTCAACTGCCTCAAATATCCAGGCCTGATGTAAGGTTCGTAATATGCTCTATCCAGCTGATGTCTCTTATTCCACTCCTCACCTATGTTTGGCATCCCGGTTGCCTCAGAAATGGTCTCTGGTGTCAAGGTGAAGTTCACTCCAGCAAGGTTTACATGACCATCACGCAAATGTAGGACAAATAAGCGAACCAACTCCTGATGGTGTTGAATCTGAGATATCATCTCACAATACCGAAAACATGAATGTTGCTGAAAGCATGTCATTGCAAGTGGGTAGGCCTGCAATTGAGCCAAAGAAGTGGGCTCCTCCCTAACGTGCCTGCCACTCTTATGAGACCTCTTCGGTACATTTGGCTCTGCGGTTGAATCACTGTCCTACTCATACCCCTACTCATATGATGAATTTGTCCCTGACATGATGCTGAAAACAAGGTGTTTAACAAATATGTGTTGATATATGTATGGTGAAAACAATAGTTTGGTGTATGCTTTAATGCCACATGTGCCACATATATAATAAGGTGTTGTGGAGAAATATCACAGTGGGAACAAAGGACTGCCAAGTAAGATTTAAGTATGAGGACAGTCACTTTTTGGGGGACTTAGGGATTTGGGGATTTATAAGTGATGTGGGAATGAGTGATAGTGATGGGGGTAGTTTTAGGAATAGGAGTAAGTGAAATGACAAAATATAAGTGAAATCAAGGATATAGAGGCAGTCCTTGAATGTGGTGGAAATTAGGCTTTTGTCAATGGATGGTAAGTGATAGAGTTTGAGGATTAACACATGGGAACAAAAGGGTATAGGACAGCGGGAATAGGAGAGGGACTGTGGTATGATAGTGTGACAGTAATAGCAGTGATAACAGTGATAAGAGCACAAATGAAAATGGAATGAGAGTGTTTTGGCAACAAAGTTCAAGTTTTGACACCCAATTTCAAACCCTAGGAGAAAATTTTGATGTGGATATAGGGTTATATTTTCACCATTTAACTCTTGAATTCCTTCTTCCAAATAGCACCCAACAGGAGTTAACATCAAATGGTAAGGGCGCACACTTACTTGGAGACAAATAAACTGAATCGAATTGAGTTTTGATGGAGCGAAGATGAGTTTCGGCCTTTGGGGCTCTGTGCGCCTCGCACAAACCCAATGCGCCGCACTCTGTGGGTGCGTCGCGCCCTTTAGAAATTACACTGTGTATTTCGGCTCTATGCGTTGCGCTCTGTGGGTGCGCCGCGGCCTATCCCAATGCGCTGCGCTCTGTGGGTGCGCCGCGGCCTATCCCAATGCGCCATGCTGTTGTCAAACACACAGTCTGCCCTTCTAAAACACAGTTTCGTCCCTCCAAACTTCAACATCGACTTTCCTCTTGGATTTTTTGAATATCTATTGATGCAAATGAATGAATGACTTTGAGAAATATCTCATATAGAGATGGTTTTAATTTTTTCTTCTCAATAACCCATTTTGTAATGTTTTTAGCTTTGGCACTTTTTGCATTTAATACAAGTCTGTTTTTTTTTGGTTTCCTCACTGACTTTCTGAGTTTGAATGATGAAATTGGTTGATTTTTGCAGGGATGGTGGCGTCGAACCTTGGCAAAGGATGACCAGAGTTTTCATGGTGAAGTACAACATGGCGGAAAGATACATATTTATTACAAAAAACAAATTTGACAATTTCTTCTTCAAAACAGAGTTTTGAAGAAGAAACATCCTCGAGCATATTGATGATGAAAATTTTGAACTGAAAACTTATTGAAAACCTCCTCATGGCCTGCGGGCATTGTTTAACATTTCTGAAGACCAAACCTTAGACTTAGAAACTAAATTGACTCTTTTTTGACCAAAATAGCATCTATGATTGTAAATGACGTGAAATGAACTTTGGTGAACTTTGAGAAATTTTGACCAACCCAGTAGGTACAAACATGAGGGAGACGAGAAAACCAAGCCCTTCCGTCAGTCAATGGCATGCCCCTAACGGAATGCAGATGAATGAGCGGAATGAGACACCTAAACAATGAAATGCAATAAGAGAAATGATCTCTGACGGAGGGATGTAAAGACCGACTCTAACAGACTCAAACTCCAATTTGAAAGAAAAAGGCATAAGGTTACCTTCCGGAGATACAAAAATGAAACCAGCTCCAGTGCCTTATTTAGAAAACGCACCATCAAAATAACACTTCCAAAGCTTGTTGGAATGCAGCTCCTTATGTACAATGGCTGAAGGGAGCTGCCCTTGTGACTCTTCAGCAAATTCTGCATCTTCATGTAGCATGAAACAGGAGAGATCCTCCTTCTCTTGCCCATAAATAGGTGAATTACCTGCATCTTTCTTGGTAGCAGTTTTTTTAAACCTAGTTTCTCTATACAACCTTCTTTCTTCCCCATTAAAAACAAGAATTATATCATATGTAAAATATAGCTTCAAAACTCCTCCAAGCTTTGCCCCCCACGATCTAGATAATAGCATACCAAATCTGGCTGGAATATCTGCAACTACCACATCCATCATAATGCTCTTGGCTGGGATTTGAGCCAATGTAACAACCATATCCTTAATAAGAGCCACACACTTCACCCTTTTTTAATCAAAAGAATAAAGGTCTCGGTATGGCTTAGTGATTTGCAAATTCAACTCTTTCATCACACATAATGGCATCAAATTGTGGGATGCGCCAGAATCTAACATACAATTATGCAAAACAAAATCATGTAACATAAGTGATATATAAAAAGGAGGGACAGATGAATCTACCTCTTCAACATGAGGCCCAAAAGTAACCACTGGTTTTTCTTCTTGTAGATTTACGGTATCACCCACTTCATCAGACTGAGATAAATTGATAAATTCTGCAATCTCCTTCTTGTAACTAGGTGTTTTGATTAATTCAAGAAGAGGTATTTGAATTTTCACTTTCTCCAACTCTTTCGACAAACTGAAAGTTTGATTTTGTTTTGTCAACTTTTCAGGTTCTTCTTGATCTTTCTTGGAATTTAGGGCTTGATTAGAAACAGTAACAACTTTCTCCAAAATATTAGGATCTTTAATCCTTGTTTAAGAAGCCTCAACTTGCTGTTTTTCCTTTTCTTTTTCTTCATTCATGGGCTTCTTCCCCTTATCCGTTTTCTTAATCTGATTTTTCTGTACTGGAGTCGCCATTGGAGCAGGTACTGATTCAGGTTATTTTTCCTCACTGTCTTGAGTTCTTAGCCTCTTTTTTGACCTCAAATCATATTTTTTATGCAACTCGGATTGCATGAAGTCTGTGAACTATCTGCAATAATCATCCATCTCTTCTTGATCAAACGAAAGATCATTTTCTTCCACTCCTTCTTCCTCAGCTTCTTCTTCTGTTTCATCGTCTTCCATGTAGACGGCAAAAATTTGAACATCATCCCCTTTCTCATCATCATCATCTGCTGAACGAGAGGAAGATGCCTCTATATACAAAGGTGCTTGCACCTGATCTTAATCTTTCCTTTCTCCTTGTAGAATCTGCAGGGGTTGTTTTTTAAATTGGAGATTAAAAACCCCTCTATTTTGTCTTGCAGGCTTATTATCTATTTCCAACTTCACCAATTTATTAGACAAATTTTTTATGACCTTGGTCATATCGTCAATTCTCTGATCTTGAGATGAGGCTTCTTCTTTAGCCTTTCCCTTATCTTGAACTTTACCATCAGCGGACATGTTAGCCTCAATCTCCAAAGCATTAGTTTGAATCTGCTCCAAAGTAGGGGACCTTCTTTCTCTCAATGTAAAACTGAAATCTGGTTCAAAAGCACCAGCAAAAACAACCCTTGCTCCAATAGGAGGGGGTTTCATTTCCAAAGGCAAACTATTATACAATTTGTTAAATATTTTCATGAAATCATTCATATTTTCATCAGGTTTCTTCTTTATTGCATTGAATTCAGTTAAAGAATAACCATGATCCATTTTTTCGCCCCATCTCTCGATGAAACGTCTTTCTATTCCATCCCAATCATTTATGGAACCATTGGGAAATCCTTTAAACCATTTCCTTGCCTCTCCACTTAGAGACCGAACAAAAAGTCTCATTACAACATCCAAATGTTCAACATTTAAATTCTCAGCAAATGTGCAAAACAGGGGCAAGTGTTGTTCTGCAGTGATTTCATCTTCACCAGTAAATCTAGGGAGTAACTTGAGATACTCCTGAGGCATATCATGCAGTGATTGGGCTAGATTTAATGGTGCATATCTATTCATCAAGAAAGTAGGGGCCGCCATGTTTATGCCCGCATTAACTGCTCCTTGAGTGGGGGTAAAATGAATACCAGTTGTAGGTGGGGATGAATGAGGTGGAACAACTGATATAGGAGTTGGAGTATGAACGATTGCAGAAGAGCTGGCAGCTGTATGGGGCTCAGTTTCTGTAAAAGGGAAAGACACAAACTCCAAAGATTTCTCTTCTAACGTAGGTTCTTGAAAATGAATGGATGAAGGTGATGATTCTCCTTCCGAGAAAATGAGTTTCTTGGAAACTTTCTTGGACGAGAAAGTGCGTGAACTGCTGCCTGGTGCAAGCAGTGTAACTTCTGGTGTGTCAACTATTTTTGGTTTCTGGCTCTTCTTTGAGACGAGCTTCTCAGGATCATACAAAACAGGAACTTTTTGCTGAGAGGTATCCGACCTCGTGTGAGGTTTCTTAGGAGCCAGATCTATTTTAAAACAAACACAACTTATTATTTCCTCCTCTCTGAAAAACCAGAGGAAATGTAAACTAAACCCAGGGAAAATATTCGAATCTTCGTCCCCGGCAACGGCGCCAATTTATGTTGTACCTTAAGTGACAATTCCTTAGTTGTGAAAAGGATTGTGCTTAAGACATTATCTGTTTATGTCACAAGTGATTATATGTATGCCTTTGTCTTATAAACCCTGAATAGTGATTATGTAACACCCAAGTATCAAATCAATGAACGTTCTACAATTCTATTTATCACTTATGCTGAATTGAAAACGGAAGAAAATAGAAGAGAATTTCAATCCGATATGTTGTCAAGAACAGAATCTATCATTTTAAAATCTTGAAGAATTAGAATAAGATAAAGTTAAAACAGAGGAGCGCCTATTAAGGTTTGAATAACTCTTAAATACATATGTATAAAGAGACCTGCAGCTCGTACTCTATTTTAGTCATAGAGAGGAAAACATCATGTAAACAGGAAAACTTTTCAACATAAACAAATGTTAGAAACTTGCATACTTCTTCATTAATTTTTCATTCTTAAGTACAAAATTTTGGCTTCAAGGTTCAAAAACTCGGAACCTTCATCTTTCTTGAAATTTTCTTTAAATACAGTATCACAAGAAACTTTCCAGTAATGAAACTGATTCTAACTGCCCTAACTAATTCTAACTGCTTAAACTACTGACTGTTACGGAGGCACATGCCTAAAAAAAGGTTCTATTACATTTACATGATTTTGAGAAATAACATAATGAGAATTTGAAAGCTTCTAATATATGAGAACAGCTGCTCCTGAAGCGGTTGTTGAATCAACGGCTACTTTTGGTTTAGCCATTGAGACCTATTTTGTTGAGTCCATTGAAAATTTCTTGCACTTCTTCCATAGCTCATTTTGAGTTGTCGAGGAATTTTTGAAACTTTGATATTCTATCCTGAATGCCACAATTTTACTGTGTGTAGGTTTTCCTGTAAAGAGATTCTTCACCATCCATAGCAAATTGAAATGCCTATGCAAGAAGTTAAACACAGTTTCTCCTTTTAAGACCTGTGTCTTTTCGTGCCTATTATCTTCCTTACTTTTTGCTAATGTTAACTGATCTTCATAAAACTTCCATGACATGATATTTCCTTTCTCAGTCCAGCATGAAGGTAAACCTGTTCTGGTCAATTTTTCAAATGATATATCAAACTTGTTTACTGTCTCCTTGATTCCCAGTAACCTTTTCTCTGCAACCTTCCGAAGATCATTCTTAATTATCATCTTATTAATTTCCTCAGCATAAAAATACATGTCTTGTATTCCAATATCTTCTAATTCTTCGTCTGATTTGGAATTGATAAAATTTATAAACTTCCTAGCCCAATTTTCTCTTTTAATGGTCGTCTGCTTTTCAGATAATATCTCCTCTTCATGTTCTGAGATGAGGCTTTTCTCTTTAGCAACTATATTCAGGGAATTCCAATTTGACTTCATTTCTGAAATCATCTCACCCCAAATGATATCTTTAGCTTTTATAAGTGAGATATTACCTTTTAACTTCTCCTTGAGATCTTTAATTTCATCTGCAGCCTTCTGTAATTTCTGCTTATTCTCATTTGCTTTATCTTCTAGTGCCCGCGTGATCTTGGTGGCCATTTCTAACTCTGATTGAGCCTGCTTCCGATCTCGTTCTGCCATATTCAAGTCTGTGCTGAGCTGAACAATCTGTGCTTGAGGGTCTGCATTACCTGTAGGAAAAAAAAATGTACAAGTATGATTTTCAATATGGTTTTGTAATGAAATAGCAGTCTGCTTTACTTTAGTCAATTCTTCATCTTTCTTCAACAATTGCTGACGCAATTCTTCTTTCTCTTTTTCCACCTCTGCTACTTCTACAGCCATTGAATGTTCTGCAGCAGGTAACTTCAGCTTTCTTCTTAAGGTGGATATCTCTATTTCTACACTCTTCTTGACCTTCTGCACTGCAGCCTTGTCATTCGGATCCACACCAATCTTCATGATAATCTTTTTTAACTCTTCGTTTTGAACTGATAAGGCCCTTGAATTGGCCTTCTCCATCCTGAACTGTTTGATAACTTTTTCAAGCATGTTTTTAGCTTTAACCGCTGTGGCATTAGTCTTGGTTAAATCATTAACAATTAATTGTCCAGTCTGCATATGAAGGTTCATCTTATCCCACAGTGGGATCTTCTTAACATCCATAGTTATATTCACCTCATTGAAACTGCTTGAAGATCCAAGGGACATCCCTGTTGGATGTGTTAGAGCCATTCTGAATTGATCCTTTTCAAGGTCCATTACAGTCAACAACCTAGATTGATCAGCAGCTATATGATGCTCCGCCTGAGCCTCTACATTAGCTTTTATTCTCTGATTTCTTTCTTCAAACTGTGTAAATATTTGTTTGACTGAAGGCATCTTCTCTTAGTAAATCTCATGGCCTCTAGGAGAAGAGGGGACATTTTTTTCTTCATTGATATGGAAGGTAAAACCAGGTGAGTTTGAAGAATGATCTTCAGCCAATTTAGTTCTCTTTTCCTCTCTCGGCTCTTCATCATCTACTTCAACAACATCATCTCTACCTCTTTTATTTTCCCTTTCAGTTATAACAAGTGTTTTAATACTCGTTTTTGATGTATTTGATTCGCCTGGGTTTGCCAGCTTCTCCTGATCAGGTCTTCTTACGTGAGAAAATGCAGAATATCCATTCTCAATTCTTCTCTGGGAAATCACTCCATGCGAATCATATGACCATTTTTCTCCTAGTAGCAAATGTGTCTCTTCCAACATCATCAAAAGCTTGCCTCATTTTGACCACGAAAGGTCCCACACTCATAGGCAATTTATACATAAAACCTTTCTTCTTGGGAAGAAAGTGCACCTGATCCACATTAAGGCTCTGTCTTATGAATTCCAAGGCGAAAAGACGCATAGGTACAAAATTCGGGAGCCTATAAGGCTCAATACTAGCTCCATACAATCTTATTTCTGAATATTCTTCAAACACAAACCAATCTCCGAATCTGCAACTAGGTCCTAACTGTAGAAACTCCCGGGCTTTTGGTAGAAAACATGGAGGAGGGACTCCATTCAAAATTCTATAAGCAATAGACATATAATGACTAGCAAACTCAAATAACCCTGCTTCATTTCCTTCTTTTCTAGTCATGTCAGTCCAAAATAAAACTGATTGATTTTGTTTGTTAACATCAACTATATTCAACCCCAAACTCATAAATTATTCAACATTTTGATGTAAAAATAAATACACAATCAATGACGGGAATTTAAAGAAACTTGTAAGAGGAAAGGTCATCAACTGAGAATTTACAATCTCCTGCCAGAAAGATGGAATGTCGAGAACAACCACTGGTTTCATCATCAGCGCGTACATTCCCAATATTGATTTATCAACTGTATGGTCATTGTCTTTGCCCAAAATCTCTGCAATGCAACTCAGAATTGGTCTATACTCAGCATCGAACATTTCCAAACTAAATTCTTCTCCTTCTAGTTGAGCTTCCTTTGAATTTGATCTCAAGTAGGACATAAATTGATCAAATTCTTCATTTGAAAGGTCCTCAAAATAACGAGCCAATGAATCTTCAGAGAATTGCAGTGGTGACTCGTTTTCAGGAAAGCATAATGCTTGGCGAATTAACTGCGTCGATACCTGCAAAAAGTTTTCTCCCTGCGA
This sequence comes from Pinus albicaulis, assembly GCA_034641835.2. Classification (NCBI taxonomy): domain Eukaryota; kingdom Viridiplantae; phylum Streptophyta; class Pinopsida; order Pinales; family Pinaceae; genus Pinus; species Pinus albicaulis. Next base: position 168,112,407 of record CM076577.1, on the reverse strand, counting down.
ATTCATTATGAAGCACTTACCAGGATACATTGAAGAGACCAGCCATGAGATAAACTCGGGAAATAAATGGGCTTTTGGGATACAGGCAGACAGTATACCGGAATTCTTCATGGCGGAAAAAACTAGGGATTTCTCAGCGTTTAGGGTCACTTGATGATGCAATAAAAAATGGTTTACAGAAGACGTGGTATCCTGGACGTATTTTTCACTGTCCATGAGGGAACTGAGGCTTGTTGAACCAGATAGGGAGACTCATTTTTCCATGGCTTAACAGACAATAGATAGCGAACGGAATGGTGTCAGTGATACAGCTCGAAAGGGGGAAAACGACAACAGGTACTTTGAAAATGGGATAAAAAAAACCTTTTAACAACTGCGCAAAGCCATATTAAATGCCTGTAATGACGTGTAATGTTGCTGATGTGGAATACAGCTGCTCACATGACGTCATTGCGAGGGCTGCCAAAGTACGGCAGAAAATTTTGGGTTGCCCCCCCCTGCAATACATCCACATCGTCGATATTTTTTTTCCTCACGGTCAACAAGTCAACTGCGGGGGTGCCGGATTGAATAATGCACGAGCTCTTTGCACCCCCGTATTTGATCACCCAATTACGATCTTCAACACTTTGCCGCTTCCGCTTTAAAACTTGCTCAATATTTAAACATCAAACTATAATACAAAGCCAAATAAAGTTTAATAATAAACTTAATTGGTAACGCACTTTTGTTTAAAACTTCTTTTTTATGCTATAGTATAAAAACATTATACCATAACATATACTTTTTGCGAATTTCAGATTTTTTTTTATTTTTCGATTTTCAAAATAAAATAGAAAAGGATATGCAAATGATCCACAACAGATTCCATGCCATTCTTCAAACCATCCATCTTAGATTCCACGCCTTTCTTCAAACCATCCATCTTAGTTTCCATGCCTTTCTTCAAAACTTCCATGTCATTTTTTGTTGCTCTTTGCGAGAGCGAAATTTGTTGCACTTTCTCTTGTAATTTTGATATGTCATGTTGCCATTATTCGTCTTCATGAGTCATAGTAGAGCTCTCTAAAGGCTTAATGGCTGTTGAATTCTTTTTAGGGGCCATTTATTATCGAATATTGATATCTATTCTACAATATACCCTTGGAATCAATTCAACTTGATTCTTCAAACAAGCCTTGTGCAATTCGGAAAAAAAATAAACACATTTTACTTGCTTTTGAGGAGATCGATATTGAAATTGAATTATCTCTATAATTGCAAATCCTCAATATCTGAAATTTAGCCTTGTAGTATCCCTCTGAAGCTTCTTTCAAATTCCATAGGCCTGATCTGATTTGGATTCTTCAAGGCAAAGTTATGTCCAGTCTCCCACAATGAACCAATTTTGGACTGGTTCAGTAGAGCGAACTTGTATGACTTGCCACGTGTCATTGTTTCCTCCTTTGGCTCTGAAATTGATAGACCAAAAACTACAGTCTGTGTACTTGCGGAAAAATTTTACAGTATTCTAATCTGATTCTCAGAGAGAGAGCTATGAAGATTTTCCCATGATCACCTCTTTGAGATGAAATTCAGAAGCCTCAAAAAGCCCTAACTTCCACAGATCATATCTCCGAAAATATTGTGAACCAATATCTGAAATTTTGTAATCCTCAGTATTGTGACTTCGCACTCTAAAAATTTCAGCTTCTTAACCTTCATAGAATAAAATTTATTACGAAAATACCACGATGACCTGTTTAGGTTAAATTCAGGAGCCTGCAAAATGACCTAACTTGCACAGATCATATCTCCAAAAATATTGTGAACCAAACTATGAAATTTTGCGACGATGTTGCTCAGGATTTTGGCTTCGCACTCTAAATATTTCAGATTCTGAACCTTTGTATAAAAAAAGTTATAGCGAAAATTCCATGATGACCTGTTTGGAGTAGCGAAACCCTAGAATCTCAAAGCTCTAATACCAAATGTTGTGAAACTAGCTCCAAAAATAGAAGAAAATAGATATCAACGCCTTAAAAATAAGCCACTTTGAGTGGGAAAACTCCAATACATTACATGAATGAACAATTCTTGGATGATTCAAATTAAAAAACCTCCTTTCTATATATAGGAGTCCATGGGGCCACAATGTAATCATAGTGAGGTGACAATGTAATCCTAGCTAAACTAACAATAATAATTTAAGCGCACAATAATAACAATATGGGGGTTACAAGGGTAAAATAATAACAATAAAGGGGTTATACTAACAACAATAAGGGACTGTACTAGTAATATAGGGGCCTAACACCCTTTCGGCAGTGATCTGCTTGCACAAACCAAAGTCTCACTCAAAGAAGTATGGGGGGGGGGGGGGGGGGTGCTAGAACCAAGTTTTTACACCCTGAGGAAAATTTTGATGTGGACTCAATCCTTACTTAACAGATATATTTCCTTGTGCACAACTTTTCAGAACCATATCTAATTGAGACAGACAGTAAAGTAGTTATGCGCGCCTAGATAGTGATAAATAGACTTAACCCTTGCACATTCACAGATTATTACAGAATAAACCCTTACTTTGATATAGACTTCCACAGAACAACTTACTACCTTTACATCTAACAGTTAAACAGAACAATACTTGTGCATAGATACAATTTACCAACTTGACTTATTAGTCATGGAAATACATATGCATTCAATAGAAAAAATCCCAATCTATAATAAGCAACAGATAATGCACATAACAAATCTAAGACAGTTAACTATAGGAATCATATAAAGTCTGAGTTCGCCAAAATTGCCTTCTTTATTAAGAGATATTCAGTTCAATACAATATTTCTTCCTGCACACATAGTAGCAGGGTCCTTGCACACAACTCAGGACTTAGGTCTCTGCGCACATAGCCAGCTGGAGCCTTTCTACCCAAAAAAAACTTAGATCAACTATTCACGCATACAAAATCCTAGCTTAGACATCATATGATCTGAGATCTCTTTCTTCACTTGACTCTTACATATTTATATATTTCCAAATGCATACATACCATGGTCTCAAACCATGGTTTAAGACTTACTCGTTACAATAATTAAGGGGCTTTGACCCGCCCCAAATCCCCTTGAAATCTATGCACAATGCTTACAAAAAAAAGCCTAACCAAAATTTATTCAAAATTTCTTTACCCAGGGGACCCTACTCCAACAGGCCCCCAACACAATCTATTGACTTGTCCCGAGTCACTTTGGTTCGACTACCTGCATCTTGTCTTTGAGCGCCTATACCGAACTCTTAAATGGTAGAATGACTTATGAACTTTGTGCTGTAGTGATATGCGCTTCTTCGACCAACTTCTATGTTGTTGGACCTTCGACAACTAGGATGATGTTTCGCTATGTCTGTTGCAGGTCTTAAGGGATACATCAATGGTCTATGAGAGGCACAAGGCCTCATCAGCCCACGGCTTCATTCTGTCCTCCAATAAATTCTTGCGTCGGCGTAATGTCTCAAACTCTTCCTTGATGTCACGACTCTCCTGTAATTGGGCTAGTCTTTGGGCGGGCACAAGGGTTGGCACCATGAACCGAGTGTCATCAAATTTCTGCTCTTTGGCCCTCAGCTCTACCTTGATCTATCAGATGACGGAGTTGTTTCAGACAGAATTTGAAATACCCATGGCTTTTTCAAATAGCTGGCTACCAGCATCCACGGCAGCAATGATTCTAGCGGTCAATTCTTGGACAACTGCAGTGGCGTTTCTAGTTGTAGTTTCATTTGAAGATCAACGATATTTTTCTCAAGCTCCACACAGACTGTCATGATATTTGAGTGTGATTCCTTTAGTGTGGCTACCATAATTTAAAGCTTAACTGTCGGTGTGGCTGTGGCAGGTACTGTGACCTCTGGCAGGTCACCGCATAGTTGATTGATCATTGATTCTAGTGTAGCGCGTTGATCTTCAACTGCTTGATGAGCCTCTTCTACACTTTGTTGTTCCTTCTACATTTTCACCACTTCATGTTGAGTCTCTATAGCCGCTTTGGAGGCGTATACCTCCCATTTTTGTAGCTCTTCCACGATCATTGTGTGCATGGCATGAAGTTTTAATCTGGGCAACATTTTGAAGTCTATTCCAAACCTCTGTGCAGGCTTTCCAATTGGCGCACAAGTCGAGCTGCTCCATTGTAACTATAGGTCCCAGAACATGAAACACATGAATGTCTATAGGTAATGGCAACACAGTGCTGATAAGCTGTGCACTCGCTTGTCTGATTATTGGTGGCTACAGGCTCACTTTCTTTACCCTCTCTTGAATCGCGCTCGTTTGCACCTTCAGCTCCTGAAGACCTAGTTGTACACCTGTGATGACCAATTTGTACCGAGTTTCCACATCATTCCAGAGGTCCTCAGTTGCATTTTTTTTTTTATTTCATTCAGGTCGTCTTATGTGAGGTTTAGGGCCTTTGTCCATGTCCTCTTGGATTCCTTCCTCTTTTTGTGCGGACCTGAGGATGTCTGAGAGCCTTGCATAGTGCCTCTCAGCGAATTTGTCTGCGTGGAAGGTACCTTGACACTATCATATTCTTTGGCCTCTATCTCTAGGTCGATGGTTTCCCCCAGCATGTTGGACTCTACTTCTTTTTTTTCATCATTCTCCTGTTGATATTTATGTGTCTCCTTACCCATATCCTTCTGCTGATCCTTAGCCTTCATCGTGCATGGCTTTGTCAAAGTCTTGATAGGCACTAAAGATGATGCACCACCAGTGTTCCGTGCTTCAAACCATAATACAAGCCAATTTGACATCATGCACGCAAGGTCATCCTTCGTGACCATGTAAGGTAGTTCATACCAAACGCCCTCAACATCATTTTTTACGCGAATGTGAATATTACGGAAATTGGCTTTAAAATCTGCAATATTTTTGTATTGCTCGTACAACGTCGGTGATAAGCGTGGCTTGGACTGCATCGCCTAAAATACCTCTGAATCAAAAAATACCCAAAAAAATTGTTCTCTTTGATTCAGGAAGGAACCTTGGATCTCCACATTGTTGCATAGCACGCAACTTCGCACAGATCCAACTCGATATCTGGGAACTGGGTCTCAACTAGTTTCCTCCAACCAATTATTGCAATCAGAACTAGAAACCAAGCATAGTATAAATGTTTCCACTCCTCACGCACATTCTATAGGAACTATGTGCACAAGTATTGAGCCCAGTTATACTGTACTCCCTTATTGCACTTCCCAAATAAATAAATTCTGTGTGTTGGGGCTTCCTTTGGTCGACACTTCCTCATCATATTGCAGACGAGGATTATCATGTCAAATTGTACTGTGGGGTCACTTATTTTGCTGATGAGGAATCCTCGAGTGTTGCATGATACCTTATAGTATTTCTTGAATTTGTCTGCAACTTTATTCTCTTGGCCTTCTCCTCCAAAGGCCGCCATAGGGTCTGCCCCCTAACTAGATAGTTGGTGATATGATGTATCAAATCAAAAGAAATTGGAATGAGCTCTCCGAGCCACAAAGAGTCCATTGGGGAATTTTGAGGTCTAAAATGGGCCTCCTAAGGAAAATGTACAATCAAAATTCACTTTATGAGAACCAATCACATTTTAGGGGATGACATCATCCCTAATGGTTGAAGTGGCATTGCTCGATTTAAAGGTACTTACTTGTCACATTTGTTGGGAAAAATACTGAGAGGGGGGGGGGTGAATCAGTATTTAGGACTTACTCAAAACTTTTTACTTTTCCATTCACTAAAACCCATACGCTACTTTGCTGAAGCCAACTAGCGTATACATGCGGATATCCTTCATAAAACTCGCGTATGAACAGAGATCTAATTATACAGATAATTCTTAACTTAGTTCTTTGCAACATTCATTCATCTGATGTTAAGTTAACAGTAAGCATGTGCAGTAATAACAGAATAAACCATCACACATAAGAAACACACATGAACACCAGGATTTTAGGTGGAAACCCAAGTCGGGAGAAAACCACCGCTGCCGTTGTCTCAGCCTTCAATATTTTATTATAAAGAAAACATCTTACAACCATGTACTGGCGCAGACTCATACCAACACGCAAGCACCCACCTGCAGAAGGCTACAACCTTCTCTCGTTTACCAGCCTCTCCTGGAAGGGAGCTACAACCCCCTGCTCTCGTTTACCAGCCTCTCCTGGAAGGGAGCTACGACCCCCTGCTCTCATTTACCAGCCTGACCTGGAAGGGAGCTACAACCCCATGACTGAAGGCTACAACCCTCAACAACACCATGGACCACGTTTCATAAATTTTCATACTGGATCCAACCCACACAATTAAGCTCAAGGAACATTCATCAAACCAACAACTTGCTTTATAACAGCATAATCAATATTCGAACAACCCAGATCATCATTGACAGATAGCAGTAAAACAGCAGAACAGATCAGACATTTCATACCACATACTTCAGAAAACCCTAAATTACATACGCGCTTTTTCTTCACTGATATTGCGTATATACGTGCTTTCACAAATACCAACCCACGTATACATCTGCACGCATTTCAGAGCTGACTTCAATTCCCATACGCGCTTTCGCTGAATACAATCCACGTATATACGCGCTTTCTCCTCGACGAACTTGCGTATAGCTCTTCAGACATTTTAGGGCAGTGCAGCTCTCCAGAACAACTCAGATCTTCATTTTTTACTTCAGCCCAGATTCGCCAGATCACAGATCTAATCATTCCATAAACAGATCCAAAAGATACATATACATTTCAGATCTAGAGATCCCTCTTCATCATTTTCTTCATAGGTGCATCATAGATTCAGATCTATCATCACACTGTTACCCTTTCCATTCAGATATACTTCAGAGTGAAGTATTCATTTAAACCCAGACTCATGCACACACACTGCACAATGAATTTCTTCTCCTTAAATAGATCTAGCCTTTGACAATACCATGAGCCAAAACCATACAACTTCCGATGGTATTCCTGGACGGGATCACATAGACAATCCAGCGCTCAATACAATGGGTCAATACCATGGTATTAACCCCTGGTTTTATTCTTTTAGAGCGCAATTGAGCATACGCGACTTGTCATGTACTTTTCCGCGTGCATACGCTACTTCTCCTAAACAAATCCGCGTATTCATTGTGACATACCTTGTTTAACATTATTCTGGCACTTTCTGATATTCCTTTTTTCTGTTACTTCTGAGCTACTTGTAGAACATTAGATTTACATCATTAATAAACTCATCAAGCATCAAGAACAACTTCATTAAGTAGGTTGCCATCATCTTCATCAAGTGGGTTGCCATCACAGACAACACTCTGCATCATATTGCCAACAAAATTCTCAATGGTGGATAAAATTTCATGGTTAACCATAGTAGTACTCTAAGTACTTTTAAAGTCAAAGTAAAGTACTCATAATAAATGTCATTTCACACTTTTTGAATAAAAATATATTATTGTCATTTCATATTTCTTGAAAGAAACAATACATATCCCTATACATTTATTATATTATATTATTTTTATATAGTATATTAATTACATGTTATTATACAATTTCAATAATATAAGTTTTAATTAATAACATATAATATAATTAAGAATTTATAAATTTATATTTATATTTTATTTTAAGTTATTTAAGTACAAAGGACAAATGCATTAGCTGTTCAGTGATAATGAATTTTTCTTGAAAAGCTCATTCTTATTTATAGTCACATCAATACAATTTTTTATTAATTTTATTTTGGTACAGCTTTTGAATTGAATTTAACTATGGTTACATGGATTGTGGTGCAAAAAGTGATTTGAAAATTTATAAATATTATTTTATTATTTTAGCTATTATTTTATTATTTCCTTAGGAGGCCCATTTTAGACTTCAAAATTCCCCTAATGCATCGTGAACCAGGGTGATCAGCTGGCGCACAAAAATATCATTGACCGCACTACATCCAAAGTGGGGGACATTCAATAAATTCAACAGCCCTAACTTCTGCAGACCCAATTCCCAGGGCTTTGGCTCGACCTTGCTCACCCTGTCGTCATAGGTGACCGATTCTAAGTACATTGTGGGCGTGATCTCTAGAAACTTCTCCTGGTTAGCCAGGTCCTAGTCTTCCATATTTATCAGGGGGGCCTTCGCAAACATCTCCCCCTTGAATGAAACATATTTTGGGAGTAGCGAGGAATTGATGTATGACCGAACATTGTCCAGGTCAATGAGGACCTTCACAGATGCTTTGCGCGATGCCATATACTTGGGCGACCATGAGATCAGATCTACCTCCACAACCTCATCTTCCTCCATAATTACTTTGGGCAGGTCAGCCATAGGTATCTTTTGGTGCTCGACAGGGGTCAACTTAGGATTCTTAGTTCGCTTGTGCGACGACTTCCTAGTCCCCGAAGCTTGCCCCTTCTTAGATTGATGCGAATGAGGAGTAGGGGCAGTGGTTTCAACGACTGACACAGGCAGCTCAAGGTCTTGCATCGCAGAGGGGGTAGGTTAAGTAAAAATAATACTTGGTGGAATTAAGTACCCCAACCCTTAGTTGCACAAATCCTCATAGAAAAGCGGGTTGATTCTAGAGATAAGCTTCAGAAAACTTCCAGATAACAATGAGCACAAATCACTTTGAAAGAAAAGGGAACTAATGCGACCCTTCCTGTCATATTTATAGCGTTGATGTGTCTTAAACGGTCTCTTGTTCATTAATGTAGCCCCATAAATGCTAAAATGACTCAAAATCTAGCATAATATCCTCATTAAATGTAGTTTAGTCGCTCCTCCAAATGGTAATAATGTTTTCTTATCTAGATTAATTGTTCCAACAACTATATTCTGAAACTTCTGCAACTTTGTCACCCTCCTAGTGCAATGTCTGTGCAACTATCACACCTATCTGCACATTTGTCGTCCTTGTTGCGCAGACCAAATTCTCCAATGCTTGACATACTTTTTTATGGTCTCGTGCCCTCTCAAAACTATCTGGGGCACTAAGACACTCCTCTAGTCATATAGTCATTTGGCGTGCGCAGGGATAGGGATATCACTGTATTGTTTCAACCGACTTCCATTTACATACCCGGGAAGGTCGTTACCTCCTAAAGTGGCCAGGTGGACCGCACCTCCCTCTATGATCTCCATAACCAAATAGGGTCTGAGCCAATGCATTTTCAACTTCCCTGGGTGGCATGCAAACTTGCTGTCATATATCAAAACCAAATCATCTTCCTGAAAGATCTTTTTCCTAATGTGCCTGTCATGCCATGCCTTTTCACACGCCTTATGCACCTGCTGATGGAAACCTCCAATGAATCGGACCTCTTCCAGCTCAGCCATATTTGTATCGCTGCAATGCGAAAACTTGGGATAATATACTCCATTGGGATAACAACTTCTTGCCCATACATCGTTCTGAAAGGTATATTCCCTGTCAACTTCTTGCATGTGGTCCTGTATGCCCACAGAACCATAGGTACGTGCACATCCCAATCATTTCGGTTAGCATTGAAAATATTAGTGAGCGTGTTCTCTAATATCTTATTAAAATATTCCACCGCACCATTTTCCTGAGGGTGATATGGTGTACTCTTTTGATGGTGTATCTTGAATTCTTCGGTCAAAGCTTGAATTGTTTCATTCAAAAAATAGGTTCCTTGGTCACTCATCAAGATCTTAGGACACCCAAACCATGTCAAGATATTTTTGAAAATGAAGTTTGCAACCGTCTCTGCGTTGCAGTCCTTTACAGATGCAACCTCGTCCGATCAGGTCACCTAGTCTGTCGCAGTGATTATATAGTGTGCACATGTCTTCTTTCCTGAAGGGTTGATGTGTCCGATGAATTCAATGGCCCATTTTCCTAAATCTTGCAAAGTCATTTGTGGGTGCAGGGGAATTTCATCTATGTGCGACGGTTTCCCCATCCGCTGACATATGTCAGAAGCACAAAAATATGCGTGTGCGTCATTGTGCACTGTAGGCCACCACAAAATAGATCGTAAGATATTTTTCACGGTTTCTTTACCTACATAATGATTTCCTGCAATCTGTCCATGAGCTTCTGCTAATATATCCTATATTTCAAATTCCAACACATATCTCCTCAATATTTCATCCACCCCCATTTTGTATAGCTAGCCAGCAATCAAGGTAAAATCAACTACGCGCATGACCAACTCTTTCTTCTATTTCATCATATACTTTGTGGGCACACTTCCAGTGGTCAAAAAATGAATAATATCAGTGAAATGATCATCTACTACCTTAATGGAAAATAGTTATGTGTATGTTAATCCTTCTTCCAAGTTAGTGGGCTCTTCTCCATTTTCAATGCGCAACAGATTGTCTGGCCCAGCGTTCAGTCTCCCTAGTTTCACAATTACTTAAAAGTCATACTCCTGAAATAATAATAGCCATTTGCAGATCTGCCCCCCCAACATAGGCTTGTTGACTAGGTACTTCAAATCAGAGTGATCAGTAAACATCTTAAAATGACCTCCCAACAGTTAGTGGCGGAATTTATGCAACACGTAGACCATAGCTAATCCTTCCCTCTCCGTGGTCGAGTAGTTGCGCTCTACACTTGACAATTTCCTACTTGAAATTGCAATAGGCTGGTCAATATCCTCAGCTTTAGGAAGCGTTAAGATATCTCCTAATGCGATGCTGGATGCATCGACCTGTACATGGAATTCCTTTTTCTAGTCTAGAAAAAACAATATGGGTGTAGTGACCATCTTCTCCTTAAGAAATTCAAAGCTCTTATGGAAATCTGCGTCCCAGCAAAATGAGGCATCCTTCTTCATCAACTTCTCCATTGTCACAGTGATCAGTGCATAACCTTGAATAAACTTCTTGTAATACCCTATGTGCCCCAAAATAGACCACAATTGTTTTACATTTTCGGGAACCTCCAGGTTAACAATAACATCAATATTTGTTGGATCAGCCATCAATCCTTGCTGACAAATAATATGACCGCAGAATATCCCGAAAGAGACGAAAAATATTCACTTCTTTAGGTTGAGCGAGATCTGATACTTCCGACAAGTATCCAGCATCAGGCGAAGGCTCAACACGTACTTCTTTAATAATCCAAATACAATCCAATCATCAAAGTAACTTCTAATAATTTGTGGATGTATTCCTTGAATGCAGCTACTACTACGTGCGAGAAGATAGCTGGCGCATTCTTTAGACCGAATGGAATGACTACGTATTGAAAGGATCCCCACTCTGTCGCAAATTTTTTTTTGCTTCTATCTTCCCGCACAATCCTTATCTGATGGTATCCAGAGAATCCATCAGTGAATGAGTAGGCCTCCTTCCCACCCACGTTGTCTAGTATTTCATCAAAAAATGGATTTGATAATGGGTCATGCATGCAAGCATCATTCAATTTGTGCAGATCTACACAAATCCTTATTTCTCCCTTGGTATTCTTGTTTTGTACCACCACAAGGCTTACCCAATCTGAATCTTCTATTGGTTTAATGATCCCTACAGCAACTATTTTCTCCAACTCCTCTTTGACCTTTTTCTTGTATTTGGGATTCAACCTATACGGGCATTACTTCACGGGTCACGCATCTGGTTTCAAGGTGACATTTATTACCCCGAGGTCTCCTGCAATCCTCTTCAATTCAAAAAATTTCATAGGAAAAAACTCCTAATATTCAGTTAATAGCTCGACGACCTTTCCCACCATGTCATCATCCTAGTAGTCCCCAATCTTTGCTAATTTTGGTTGTTCCTATGAGCCAATATTGACTTGCCTAATCTTCAAAGGCTTAGTTACATTAGGTAACTCAACCGTAGGCCCAAAAACTACTCGCTATCCTTCAGACTCAGGAATAGTAATGTTCCTTGGGTATTCTTAATTATCTTCGATTGAGAAATTTTGATAGTCAATGATGTCCCTCATCTACAGGTCCCATGCTAGCAAGGCACGTTCAACCAATGGATTTGTGGTGTCAAATATGACTTCCTGAATATCTTGTAGTGCCTCATCAAGGATTTCAAACCAAATTTCAAAACTAAAGGTCAGGATAAAACTTTCTGTTAGCGCAGTCCATTTAGTATTTCCTCGTCGTAGCTCTATTTCGAGGTACCAGTCCATAGGCACCCTCCCCAAAGTGTGGATGAATATATGCACCCATTCTGACTTCATCTCTTCACCCCATGCTTTATTCCATCTAGCCAAACGTTAACGCAGATCACCTTCTCCAGAATAGGTCTTTCCTATTCTGGTATTTCGATGCTCAAATCGTAGACGCATCATGCGGGTGCATTCTTCCCAGTTAGCCAAGTTGCCTTTGTGCATCTCCCCCAACGCACTGGGGTCGAGTATAGAGCTATATCAAGTGCATGGAACCACTATGATTTTGGAACAGTTTTTTCAAGTTCTTATAAAAAAAAATTACTCATTCCATCATAATAAGGAAAATATCGTACCTATGACAATATGCACCGTAGATATTTTGTCACCTGATTGCAGCGCAACGCAGATAATTCATGCAAATTGTTTTTCCAGTTTTCCATCTCCTCATCTGAATCTGAAAATCATGAACTATGCTTCTCACAATTAATTCAACCATATGTTGTTGGGTTGATCCAGTCTTCATCCCATGTAGTTAACTTATACATATGGTCAACATCAGCGTCTATGTGGACTGTCTCAATATATCTTTCTCCTTCTGCATAGTTCAAAGGGACCACAACCCTAGTTCCATTACTTTCAAACACCATACTTCTGCATTTGAGGTTAATGATGTTGTCCATATCGATAGAACAATCTAGAACCCAACAACACGGGATATGGGTCAGTATCATCAAAAATCTAGATAACTTCAAAGTCTACGAGCACCCGAACTCCTTCAATATCAACTACTACCTGCGAGAGTATTCCTAATGGGATAATTTTTTGTTGATTTGCCATGCGTAGCTAAATAGTGAACCACTCCAATTTAGGTTCTCCCATTCACTTCCAAAGCTGCTTTGGTAAGACGTTTGCATCAGACCCTAAATCCAAGATAACCTGATCCATTTCGCATGCACTGATCTAAGCAGTCAAACAGATTTCTTGTCCAGATCTTCTTTTATTCTTATAAATATTATTGATAGCCTTCTGCTCCATTAGGGGTTGTGCTTTCTCTGTGCAGTTTTTTATTAATGCTTGGGGGTTCTTGACTACCTTCTTATTGCACAACAATTTAATACAAGCCTGTAGGAAGGGATTTAGTTATGCATCTCCTTCGACCACGCCCATAGGCTTGCTTGATGCTTTAGATGTTGATACACCCGTCTCTCTGAAATCATTCTTCGCTTCTACAAAGAGCTCCTTTTCCCTCTGTAAGTTGAATCCTTCCATCTTTCCAGGTGCCCTTCAGATCCAGAGATTAGTATCAATATTTTTTCCTTTGTCTTCACCGGTTGCTGCACTACTCCTAGTAATAATATTCACACTCGACTCTTCTTCACGCAACTCAACTCGTACCATATGAATATTTTGAGTGGGAGTCTGTGGTTATTTTCCTGAATTCTTGTAATCAAGACAAGGAAATCTTCAATAACATGATCAAATTGTCTACAAAACCTACAGGATTGTTGTGTTGGGTTTCAAAAATCACGTGTGTAATGACCAACATCTCCACAATTATATCAGATGACCTGTCCTCTTCCTCGGCCAGCTCCTTCTCCTCTCCCTCGACCTTTTCCTTAGGATATGCCACATCTAGATGGAGATGCAAGTGACCCTGGTGCCTGTCCTTTTTCCTAAATTCTATATAATCCAGCTCAGTCAATCATCAAATTGAAGTTGCGACAGTTCTACTCATCATGTCCCACCTATCAGAAAAATTTGCAGAAAGGTTGCTTAAGCTCAACTAGGACATATTTACCAATCTTAGGGAAGAAGTATTTCGTGTGTAGACTAGTTACTTTAAAAATCGCGCACCATAATGTGGGGATGCCACTTGGTCCTATCGCGCTCTTAATCGTACTTGGTCTTTCGGCTGCTAGATATTCAAGGTATACCAGACATTGATATTTATGATGCACTTCAACTTTACAATGTATACACCATACACCTACGCATACGTCTTTCCTTTTCTCTTGGTGCAGGGTTTGTATGTTTAAGTGTAGTGTAGATAGTCGGTTTTGAATCTGCTGATCTCTAGCCTACGCACCTGGTACAGGTGAGGCTTCTAACTTCATTGCAATATCCATAGCTTCAGCCTGTGTTGCAATCTTCTGTTGATTTAAGGACTGGCATAGATGCGATAGCAGCATGGCAATGAACCATTATTTTTGCTACGTATCATCAATAGTAAATACTCCATATCTGATGTTGTGCTTGAACTTTTGATCTGCCTCCCATATAGATTCATTCACTTCTTGGTGGATTTCCTTTAACTCAGTCACACATTGAGCATATGATTTCACCTTTTTGAATTGTTCCTTCAATGCAGACTTCAGATTATCAATTGTTGCATTAGGGTTCGTCGCTTCATACCTTATGTACCAATCCAGTGTGTGTTATTGAAATCCAGTAGCTAGCTACGCTTTCTTAACGTTATCATTATTGATTTGTTGTGTTGTTAATACAACGTCTACAACAAACCTGAATTGGTCCACGTCTTTGTTCCCAATGCAACGAAAATTAGGTAACTTCATGGAAGCATCCATATCAGTGTTTGGTGATGGATGTGGAGGAATGGTAGATGAGTCATTAGAAGATGAATGCGGGAGCAGAGTGGAAGGGATATGAAATATAATCAAGTTGTATTCATCTACGCGCGTAGATTCACCAAAGCTACTTGTGTCAGATTCTTCGCCACTATCATATTTACCTTTGAGAGGACTGTAAATAAAATCTTCTTTTACATTTACTCTGGAAGTTTTTCTACTATGCATAGAACTACCAAGACCTATGTGCATGGATCTATATGGACCTCTTTGGGACATTCACTCAATGTGGCTGCACAGAGTACCCTTTTCACACAAAATAATTTTAATCCACAGTTTCAGTGAGGGTAGGAACTTAACTCTAGCGACCTTGAAAACTCTTCTTTCAGCTTCAGAATATGATACAAACGTATCGATAGTGAATTCAGTCACAAATCCTTCCAGAACACTATCGATCTAGTGACCTACTGTGAGGGTAATCTTGTTGCTAGATTTCTCCAATTGCTGCACCAACTCTGGGGCCTGCTTGGTGATAGCATTGTCCTTTGTGCAAGTCTAGAATTCAAAAATCTGAGACAAACACTCTTGCAACTCGGTTGCAAAGGAAGAAAATAAAATTCCGTGGACCTCTGTGTAGATATACCTTTGTTCCCAATCTTCAATAGACAATTTAGGGCTTATGTTTTCTTGGATCACAAATTCACGCACCTTCTTGTCAAGCCAATCTTGTATTTCATTCTTTGTTGGGTGCCACCACATCAAATCTTCCTCAAAATGATCCCTGTCTTGACAACATAATCATTTTTTGGCTTGAGAGGTCCTAACCCAGGTTCAGATTAATCGTGCAACCAAAAAAACCCTCCAACTACTGGCCCTTTCGACAGTGATCTGCTTGGGAAAACCAAAGCCTCACCCGAAGTAGTATGGTTCGGTGTTGGAACCAGGTTTTTGCACCCTGAGGGAGCTTTTGATGTGGACTCAATCCTTACTTAACAGATCTATTTCCTTGCGCACAACTTCGCAAAACTAGATCTAATTATAGACATACAGTAAATTAGTTGTGCATGCCCAGATAGTGATAAACAGACTTAACCCTTGCGCATTCATAGATTATTACAGAATAAACCCTTACTTTGATATATACTTCCACAAACCAGCTTACTACCTTTAGATCTAACATTTGAGCTAAAAAATACTTGTGCATAGATGCAATTTACCAACTTGAATTATCAATCATGGAAATACATATGCATTCAACATAACAGAACCATATCTATAATAAGAAATAGATAATGTGCATAACAAATCTAATACAGTTAACTACAAGAATCATATAAAGTTCTAGTTCGCCAAAATTTCTTTCTTTATTGAGAGATCTTTAGTTCAATACAATATTTCCGCATACGCACACAATAGCAGGGTCCTTACACACAACTCAGGACTTAGGTCTCCGCGCACACAACCAGCAAGAGCCTTTCTACCCAGAAAAAACTCAGATCAACTATTCACACATACAAAATCATATCTTAGACATGAGATGATCTGAGATCTCTTTCTTCACTCAACTCTTACATATTTATATCTTTCCAAATGTGCACATACCATGGTCTCAAACCATAGTTTGAGACTCATGGTTTTCCCTTTTATCCGTTACATTAATTAAGGGAATTTGACCCGCCCCAAAGCCCCTTGAAATCTGCATGTAGTGCTTACAAACAAAAACTTAACCAAAATATATGCAAAAAAAAATTACCCAGGGGACCCTGCTCCAACAGTACCAAAAGATGGAGACAATAGAAACTGCATGAAAGACGGAAGAGAACCAGAGAAATTTGATAGAATACTCAGAGATCAAAAGGTTTTAACACAACATCCAAGTAACATAGATAATATTAGACTAGGATTTTAAAAGGAAAAAATGAGAAGAGAAGGGGAAATCCTCTACCAATTGAGAGTATTGAATATTAAAAAATCTTAAATCGGGAATAGAGTAATTTCCAACACTAGTCCAATTTATCACAGTGAAAATAATGTCATCAATTGATTCACTTACATTAGATCCTATAGGGTAGTTATTCCAAATCACCTAGCTTCATTTATGTTGAGCCCTCACGAGTTCCACACAATAGAATAATTCCCACAATATTACCCATATCGCATCACAAAGCTTCATGTTATACCAACACTCGGACGTCGCCCTTGATACAAAGGTAGCCCACTTCAAAATAAATAATGAATTCAGATTTTTGAACAAACTCCACTCACAGTACATGAATGTTATTATGTGGCCACATCCATATTTATCCCCTTCACACCATGGAAGCCACACATTAGCATTAATTTCGACATTAAATTCTACATAACCATGAAGTATAGTAATCATCATGAATCGATCAAGGGTGATGAAACAAGAAATGGCCATGAGATCGAAGTATTCCACACCAAGTAAATTAAATCAGGCTCACTTACATGAGGAAAGAGAATGATCCACATCACATTGAGTTGGAATTTGGTGATCTCGTCAACAATGAGGAGATTAATGGGGTACTTAGTTCGATCAATCAAATTCGCATAATCAACATTGATAGGAGATGAGAGAATCAAGTTAGGGATGGGGAACACTGAAGCAAGGAGGGGGGAAAAGGAATGGGGATCACTAGGGAGTAAAACATTAAAACTTATGGGATTGTCACATACCCTCTTCTTCCATTGATCTCTGACTTCCCTTCATCTAGAGGGAAATCCTTATTGGCCTGTTGATCCACCTCAGAATTTATATTTTTGAGGATGTGGAAGAAGGTAGAGTTAGAGAAGGAGTGAAGTTTAATTTTAAATTGACGATAGAAGAGGCTTAAGGTATCATCTTTAAGAGGATTTCCATTTCTCAATATATCAGATAACAAGGAAAGATTCAACCACAATAAATATGTCTTTGATGCCTCGACCTTGAGCTAGAGTTAGTCCCAGGAAGTGCCCATACATTTCAACATGGTTGATGGATTTACGCCCAAGGACCCATTAAAATTTATCCACAACACTTCCTTTGAGATTTAATAACACCCCTTCCCCTCCTACCACCCCTATGAATACTATTGTTTGTTAATATAATATTATTCTTTTAATGGTAGTTTTGTACCAGTAATTCCATGTTTTTCACTTTTATTAAATACGAGAATTTTTGTTTATTAGTTAAATTATCTGATTTAATAGTTATGTATATATGTTATTTATTCATTTTTCTTGATTTTATCTTACATTAAAACAAATTTCTGAGTAACTATTTATGTGGAAAATTTCCATCATAAATCGATTTAATTTTCATTGGAATTGTCTGGACTATTTCTAAATTTTAATGACTTGTCTCTTAACATTTTAATTTCTAAAATAGAGCATGTCTTGCACTTATAATACCAATTGTTAGAACTACTACAACAACCTAATATTCATCTTAAAAAGCATGTTAAATCCCCATCATCTTTCGCACTTGATATTTAGGAGCTATCTCCTAGGTATCAAGTTAAATTAATTTTCTTTATTCTTCCGTGTTGCATTTAGATCTAGATTAATTAATTGCATTTTTAGAAGTCTCCTTTTTTAGGAGAAACCCCATTGGTGGCTTGGCTAAGCCCTTGTGCCACCTTAAGGATTTCCTTCTTGCAAGTTAGCTCTAAGAGGGTAAATATGATATCTCTCTTTTTGTTGATAAGTAATTATAAATACCACAAGTCAGTGGGGAGAGTGAAGGGTAAATAGACCCATTCGAACCAACTGAAATCACCATCCCAAATAGATAAATGCCTAATTGGGGCCTTGACCAGGTGATCTCCCCATTGTTGATTTCGGTCAATTTTTTCCATCAACAATTTTGGTGCTAGAAGGAAGGGCAACGACAAGTTGTTCTTTTGGAGTTTTTTTAATTTGAAGTTCCATTTAATTGCAATGGATCCTTCTAAACTTAACTTCCAATTTGGAGTTGCATCTTTGTACATGCATCCATCACCACTCTAATGAAAATTGTAAGCCACTTGTCGAAGGTAAAGTTTGAGGGTAAGAGAAAAGCTTTTACATATGATTGTGTTTTTTAATTTATTCAAAATTTTACAAATTGTACTTTCAATGATATTGATGAAGGTATTCTATGCAATATATATAATCTCACTTTCAAAGGCAAAGCCCAAAAGATGGTGCCAATCTCTTTCAGCTGCCTCTATTCATAGTTGGGGCGAATTTATTATAAATTTTCTTCACGCATATGAGGAGTATGGGTATGAATAGGTATCTCATGAACTTGAATATTTACAAAAGTTTGGAAATGATTCTATAATAAATTTCATAATTAGATTCAAGTTAATTTGTCTAAAATTTAAACTTCAATATAGGCCCTCAGAGATCGAGTTAATGGAATGGTATCAAAACTTATTTTTACTTTCTTGTATTTCACATGAAAGAAATGAACCCGAAGAGATTATTTATCTTAGAAAATTTGTTGTTGTCACAAGAGCCTATTTTTATTGATAACATAGTTGAGCATATTCAAATAGAAAATACAGAAATTGTCAACGAGACATCTCAAGAAGACATAAGCGCATCTAATAGAAGTAATGTTGATCCTGAAAATTCTTTAATCATGCTACCATAAATAAATCAGCTACTCAAAATAAAAATATTTTTTTTTTCCATAACGAAGAATAAAATAGGCAAGCAATAGAATTAACATGCAACAAGCAACACGCAAGTTAGCAGACAATAATGCAAATTGAAAATTCCAACAATGTGCAATCTGCTATAAATGTTTTTGAGTATTCTCATGTTGAAAATAATGTTCAACAAAAAAGTTTGGGGCACCCAAGAATTAATATTCAGGGAAATGTGGTAAGCCAAATACATGATCAAGAATCTGAAATTTGTATTAAGGAAAATGAGGATGAATCTACAAGCATAGAAATTTTTAGGTTCATATCTTCAAATAGCCATTTCTCTCTTTAACTTGATATTTTCACTGATTTTAATTTTTCTAATCATTTAGCAATTCCTCTTTACACAAATCCAATTTTAGAAAACATAGGGTATGCCATGAATTCAACAAATAGTGAATTTTCAATTAGTTTTGATCAAGATAAAGAATCAGTTAATGACCATTTTTCAATGGTGCTGAAAATTCATTTAATTATTCTTCTTGTTCTAATGTGCCTTATGAAAACGAAGAGAGTTCTAATAAAAATAGTCAAGTTATTCATGATGATGATTTTAAATTTGAGACCATTGAGTTATCTCACTCATCATTGAATTCTCATGATCTCAACATTTAGAGTCAATCTATTTCTCAGGACGAGAGATATTCTTATAATCATATTGTTGCAATAGATTCTCATCTTAAATACTAAAAATGGCATAATGAATGCACTCTTTAAGAAGATAAATCTATTCCAATTGTTTACTCTAACATTGTTCAAGTTCCCATTCTCAGTCACAGTCCATAATCTCTTTCACTTCCACAAGCAGATGTCAGTGAATGATGGTTTTTAAGCTTCTATGGTTATCAATTGAAGACGAATGTTTCAGATTATCCACAGTGTTGAAGAAATTTGTCGACGTTTCGAATCCCAACGGGGATCCATCTTCAGGACAAAACTAATCCCAATATATTATCTCGGCCGACACTTGTGAGCGGGGAAAATTTTCAAATAAATCCCAACTCTCTTGTAACACTATCTATAACATTAGTGTAAATAATGATGTAATTTTACTTTGCATTCTTCAGTTATTGTGGTTTGTTTCATATTTTTATTTACCATTTATTTTTTAATTTTTTAATCTTTTATGTTGGCATATTGAGCAAGAAAGTGTTGAAATATCACCAATTACGCTAATGGGATAATGTGAAAATGAATTTCATAGCCTATATCACGACCATCAAGAACTTTTAACCTTTCAATTGCATTTGATGTTCACATCACACCAACTCATTCTTTCTTTTGAAATGAATTTTCCACGAGCTCCAACGTTTGAGAGTGCATCACTACAATTTGGATAGTCATTTAATCTATCTAAAAGTCTTCTAAAATATTAATTGGATTTCCATTCAACCTTTCATAATCCATTTGAAAGTTGTTTGGAAATTTTAGTCACACAAAATAATGCTAATATTCTTCCTCATGCACATAATACGATAACATTTTTTAATAGGCTACAACATCTAAAGGCATGTCATTTGAATATAGTGTCTTGTCCTACTCTTCTTGGAATCTTATCCAACCATTAGCATATGTTCATCCTAATTTTTAGGATCACATTGGAATATGGTTGGAGAATTCATTTCAAGAGAGGTTTCTTGTACATAAATTTGTTTTCTTGAACTTATTAAAGCAAGTGTACATAGTAGTCTAAAATTTTATTTTAGTAATTTAATTACAATTTTATTTTTGTTATTAATTTTTTATATACATATATGTGCAGGGCTTAATATAATGGAATGGATCCATTGGAAATACAAATTTAATTAGTTCTATTTTTCCTTGTTAGATTATATTAGAGTAGGAAAAGTTTAGTCTATATTTCATTTAGTTTTTGTCCATATTGCAGGTGTGAAATAAGCGAGCCTTTTGATCTTTCTGGAAAAAAATGATTGAAATATCTCCCAATTAAATGCGATGAAGAACATGTTCAAGGAAATATTCATCAGTTCATCAGAATTTTAATTTTTGACAACATGTTCTTTGTACAAGTTATTTTATTTACATTACTTCACTTCACCGATTTATGAAATGAATTATAATGATGTTGGGTTTGTTATTTTGATGCAACTGAATATTGAGAATCATTGGAAGAAAATTAATCATATAGATAAAGCCTTCACTCACTGCATGATATGTCAAACAATAAGGCTTCTAATCTAGATGAAACTTGTATGGGAAAGTAAAAATTGCAAAGAGAATTACAACACTAGAAAGATCTTAGCACTAGAATACTTGAGACTTCCCCTGTCCATTGCCATACTTGTCTCTACGCAAAATGATGGGCCATGACATATTTTTCTATGACATTTGTTGTTGATTTTCATGTCACCATTTCCTATCCCAGAGAAAACTACCCTTGACTTTTATTGTTTTTCACTTTTTTATAAGCTCTGGGACAACTCGACAATACTCGTATGCATATGAGAACCCCCTTGCCACCTAACATTTCAAGTTATTTCATTGGACCTTGGATTCTTCAAGTTACACATCATTCCAGAGGTATTCACCGTGGAAGCCTTAGCAGATGCTCCTTTGGTTATTCCCAGGGTAACGTAAGAAATCCACCAAGACATGTGGGTCCACCCCCTTCCTCTAGATTATTTTTTTAGTCACATTCAGTCTGCATTACCTTCATCTTCCACATCAACCGAAATATTTTTCCTCAGAGGTTTCGATTATTGCTTCGTTCAAATAAGTCGGAGTGACTCATCCTTCCACATCGGCCCCTCATTAGTTTTTATATTTTATTTTCCATTCACTCTACACCTTGTATCCGTCCATAATGTGTTTTCTTATTCCCCACTTTACACATATTCCCAGAAATGTTTCCTTAGCAAAATCCTTCACATATCCCATAAGTTCTAGGATTTCCCTTCCAAGGTGATGTAATCACTAATGACTAACGATGAAAAAACCTATATTACATGAATTCCCCTCTTTATAACTCTCGTGTACTTGATTTGGCCCACATGCTCCATCCCCCTGCTTGTTTTTCCCCAGTGGGATCCTTCGAAGCCCTTTTCTATTTCTTCTAGGATTTTGTCCTTCTATGACGACATGGAAAGGTGGGTCCCTTTCCTCCATGCTATCCTCCTTGTATGAATTACAAGTATTATTTCTCAGTTATCACCATTTATTTACCATACTACGTAATCCTAGCCATATAACCCTAGAAAGATTGCAAAGTTGCTTCAATTGGTTCTTCTAGGATTTCCCTTCCAGGGTGACGTAGGCATCCACTCAAGCTTGCATGTCCCTATATTTTTTCATCCTTCTCCATTCCATACATATCCTTTCTGCCAACAATGATTTTGAGGTAATTTGGGTTTATAGTCAGTTGTCCTGATTTAGAATTATTCCATAGGTCTAGATACACACACACACACACACACATATATCGCTCCATTATAAAAGGCGCACAATACAAAATGCTTGAGCTCTCTCTTCATTTATTAAAAATTCCACATAGGTTGGGACTTTGGCATCATTCCATGGGATTTCAAAAAAAATTGGGGATGATATAAAATAAAAATGATTCCATCTAGCATGCACATATGAATAACATAATAATTGCAAATGCAATACAAAGTCAAGTACATTTTGGAAGATTTTCATTATTTTGATTCTTATTTCTTATTATTTTTGTTTATACCCTATTTCTTGAACTTGAGCCATTCCTTTCTGGAATAATGCTCACTCTAGTTTAAATTCAATAAATTTGATGATCATAGGCATATGAACTTTGATAGAGTTGAAACTTATTTATGTTATTTGATCTTAATCATAAAAATAATTTTCTTCTTGAAAAAATGAATTTGGAGGAAATCGAGATCTCTAAGGTAAATGTTAACAAAATCCTTCAAGGTAAATTTCATATGCTTATTTTCATCCTCTATTATTTTTCATTTTTATTTTAGTTTCAGTTTAGTATTAATATTTTCTAATTTAAGCTCTGTTTTTATAGGTCCTCACTAGTTACACTAAAGGTTTGATGTACGACTGGAGAGATTGCTTAGGAATCCTTTAGTTTACTTTGCATCGCTTCTATCTTAAAGAAGTAGTTGTGATGATGATTAAATTTCAAACAAGTTACATCACAAAGACTCTTTACTTTGCCTTATTTTCATTTAGTATCTTGATTTTATTTTTCAAAGTTTATTTTGCAACAAGATTCTTGAAGGTCAAGAGACACTTGATGCGACTTCATCTTATATTCATAAATGATCCCAGATTGTGATACATAACTCATCACGATCTCAACTTAATTAAAGCACACATGCTTTCCTCATATTGGCTCTTTTTTTCAAACATATTTTCATATGATGTCGTGGAGATTTATTTCAATCGTGACTTTTTCATTTGATTTTTTCTTTTAGGTTTGCATTTTCTTTCTTCATTTGAATTCCTTGATTTCACTTTTGATTGGATTGGATTTTGTGATATTTTCGAAATCTATATGGGGAATCTTTCCTACGCAAACACCATTTGCTTTACATGGGGAAATATTTACTCTATCTTTTAATATGATTTCATTTATCTAAAGGCCATTCATACCATGTTTTCACTTTCTTGTGTCTTAACTATAGGGAACATTAATATTTGATTCAAGTAGTATAATTTCACCTTTATAAAGGAACAAATTGTCTCATGTATTTTCCTTGAATCCCTCCATAATACCTCCACATTTAAAATCCTCTACTTTGGTAGGTGAAGAAAAAACTAGTGCAGTCAAATTTAACTAGTATCACCACTAAATATTGAGCCAATTTTAGACAACTCTTTGTATTTCTTGCGACAACCATTCGTAGCTATAATGATGAAAAGAGATTTTCAAAATGTCATTTATTTTCTATTTTTATATTTGAAATATCCTTGATCATCGCCATTTGGACAGAAATCGTTGTCGTAATTCGTGAGTTCATCATTTCGAAGGAAATCATCATCGAAATTCATGGGTTCAACATTTCTACGGTAATTTTCATTGCATCTAATTTGAATACAATCTATTTGCAATGTCGAAACATGTGTCGTAATACCAACGTAAACTCGACATAGTTTTGACGTTTAGGCATAGGAATGGTGATTTTTTTTTGTGAATGAATTGAGGCATTTAGGCATGGGAAAGGGAATCACAAGTCGCCTCTCAATTCTGGAAGTAAGTCACACGATGTTTATGCGTTGAAATTGTGACATTTTTTGCATGGGAATTGCCACATTTTAGGCAAGGGAATTGTGATGTTGAGGTGTGTGAATTAAAAAATTTAGGCATAGGAAGAACGAAGACCCTAGGTACTGCGATGATTATATGGTTGGTGCAATACCAACAGAGTTTGAAATAAATAAATAAAAAATCACCTCCCAAACATGCCACTTCCCTAAAATGAAAAATGCATCCTTCCCATTATGATGGATCCCACGATTTGTAAGTACTTGATAGATGGATGCTTGACATAGACCTTGGTTGGATGATCCAGAAGATAAGAAGGTTATATCAAGGAATTAATTTCTTTAAGATAAGAATATTATTTCATTTATTTTTTCTCTTTTCAATTATAACTTGTAAGCATTTTTTCATTCTACGATGTCTCTACTTTTTTGGAGTCATGAGAGCTTTGATGCATTTTTCCTCCTCACTATTATGGTGTGGAATGTTCAATATGGATATACTTGGAATATAAATCATCTTTGGAAGTAATTTCACCATCAATACAATATTTAATATTTTCCGATGCCTTTTACCCAATAATTACTTGGGTTTCCTCCTTTTCCCCTCGATTTTCCAGCACATTAGTGCCCTATCAAAAATTGTGTTAAATTCATCTATGGCCAGGTGATAACATGTACCAATGTTGACAATTACAATAATATCACATTATATGGTTGAGATGCTCATTATTTTTTTTTTGTATCAACCTTCTTATTGGCTAGGGTCAAAACCCTCACATTGAAGAAAGCGATGATAATAAAATGATGTCTTGATACAAGTTGTATTATGATTCATATTAATCTATTGGAGTGTCTCCTTCTAGGTAGTGCATCTGGCATCTATTTCAACAACATGTTTGTTTTGCCGATGAAATAATTAGTGGACAGATGATTGAATTAGTTGAATATTTTCAATTCTTTTATCTCTCAATAATTATGTATTATGAAGGAAAAAATTCCTAAGAAAGACAACCACTCATTGTTACCTTAAGGGATACTTTTTGGAAAATCTTTAGTTTCATCCTTTTTAGTATAGAGATCTTCTATACACTAAGAAACATGAGCCAAATATCCTAGGTAAGATCTTGTTAATTTCTCGACTTCTTGCAAACTTTGTGTGTTGCAAACAAATTACTGAATGCTCAATTTCATTTCCATTAATGAGTATTGGAAATTATCAAAAGACATGAAGTTCATTTTAGCAAAAGTACGAATGCATGATGAACCAAAAAAAAAAAATCCCATGTTTAAAATCGGAGTTATAGGGAATGAAAGTACAAAAATAAAAATGCTTGAAAGAAGGGAAACCATAGAAAAGGCTATGGATCAACAATACCAGTTGTTGATGCAAAACCAATTCTTGAGAATATAACTATTCCAGTAACTTCAAACTCACTTGCAATCTCCAGGACAGTTGTTGATGGGCCTACAACCTACTTGTGGGCATATGTACCTAAATATAGTTCACAAGAAAGGTTAGTAAGACTTATTTATAGAAGTACTACATCAATTTTGCATGTGATATGCTTCTCGTCTACTCACATGAAATCATGACATTTAATTTGTTGTCCATGATTGATTATTCAAGCCTTATAGAGAATACAATAGGGTGGTATCAACTTTTAAGAGAGCAACATATCCAATTCCTTCCATGACGCAATGAAAAGCTCCTGAATACCTGTAGTATTTATTGTATGGAATGCATGATATGTTATTACCACAATCACTACACAACCCCTTTCCTTCTACTTCTGATGGGGCACAATATGCCAAGTAAAAAATTGATATGATAACTTCATTATTTCTCATAGAAAGACTCTTTCTGGGCTCCTTTTGTAAAATAAAACTTACAAGGTAGTGCACCGAATAGTTCCATCTAACTGTTGTCATATAACCTGCATAGGAATACTTCATGCCCTAGAAATTATTCAAGGTCAAGTCACTTTTATTTTTACCCATTCTTGTTCACACTAGCGGAAATATCATACGAATTAGCATGGTTATAGTACTATTTGGCCTTCAGGGAATAGTTCTTAAAAGAAATGTATCCTAGGCATGAATCAAGGTAGATAAATTTTGCTTCCTTATTTTTTATTGGTTCCATACAATGAAAATTTGTCTTCCTCTTTACACTACAATGTAGAAAGGTTATTTAAGTCATATTCATTTAGTACAAAACAAAGTTTCTTGTTGAGTAAAAAGAGCATCTTCAATCAAAATGGAAACAATTTAGATAAAGGACATACCACTTCCATTTGTAATCATCCACTGGACTCAAAAGAATTATATAGGATTAGAAGTTCACAAACTCATCCCATAATTCACACCATTTCACAACCTTAGACCTATAGTTTCTATAGGTAGCTTTGTACATGGATCAATTTCTTCAGGTAGCTATGTAGTTGGATCAATGTCTTCAACTATTGGTTCAGGTGTTGAGGAGTTCTCACTTGTATGTGAAGTGATTGCAAGAGGTAACGGGGAAGAAGAAAGTGCATCTCTTGAGGTGGCTCTCAGATCAGGTACATATGATTTTGAATCAATATTTATTTACACAACATGCAACCACATATCAAAAGAAACCTCATGCTTACTTCATATTTAGAATAACAAAATTCGTCAATTGAAAATATTAACATGTCCAAATGAAAATGCAATATACCTTATGTTGACCTAACAATGTCATAGGGAATACCACAAGGTTCCCACCTCCTTTATACAACTTCTTGCTTGATTTCTTTAGCATACTTTTTCTTTGAGTTTCGTTGGTGTACTATTATGCTCCCAACTTTACACCTATATTAGAAGGATGAATGATAGTCTTTGCTCTACAAATATTCTCACTGAAGGGCTCTACAATATCCATCCCACTAAAAACACATTTGCTATAATTTTCAAGTAATAATGATATTGTCATGATAGTCTTAACAAGCCTAATGGCATCTGCCAAAATCCTAAAAGAAAAGAAAAGTCACATTGTGAGGTGAAAATTTTTAGTTCAAATGCGTTGTAATGCGTTGGGAAACTCAGTTGTTGTATTTTTCTTTTCAGCCCCCATTTGCATCAAAAATGACAACTACACAAGCCATGGCAATAATGATGCTTGTTGAAATGGTTGTATAACTTGCAAACATAGCCACATCATTAGCCAATAAGGTTAACGATATTTTTGTTAGAAATCCACCTCCAAAACATGCAAAATGAAAGATTCCCATTATGATGGATCCCACGATATGTAAGTAATTGATAGTTGAATGCTTTACATGAACCTTGGTTTGATTAAATTATGATCCTGTAAAATAAGAATATGTATGTGCATATTTGATATATAATTAATAAAAACGTTGGCAAGATGTGTACATGGCATGAAATAATATGCAAACATTACAATCGAATGTGATAATATAAAACTTGGAGACAACAAGACTCTGTAGACCCACTATATTAAATAATTATAACACAAGTTCTTGTGCAAATTTGATATAAAAATCAAAGAACATTGGAAATATGTGTACAACCACCAAAAACATTATCCTCAATTTGGGTATAAGTTGTAACAGACTAGAATGCACGATAATACTTTGTTTCATTGATGGTATTTGAAACTAAAAAAAAAAAATTCCAAGTCTTCTTGAAACTTTTAATTAGAATATTATAGTACAAAATCTCAGTGATAGTAATTCAGAAATGAGCACCTCACCCCTCAAGAAACACCTAGTCCATTCAAATATAGACATCTGAAGTATTGACAAAGGAACAACATCATGGTAACTAGATCATTATACAAATGGATGATTTTTTCCAAAAATAATTGTCAAGGAATATGGAAAAAGTGAGATCTATAATCTCTCTCTTACAAGCACGAATTCAAGTATGAAATAATAAATATAATATATGGAAGTCGGTAATATAAATATCTGGACCAAAATCCACAAGCATAGGTTCTCAATTCCCAAAAAAAGGGCATGGCATAACATTTCATAATATTATCTTGGAAAAAGACCCGCAAGTCACAAGATAATTCCATTAAAAAGGATTTAAATTCATCATTTACAACCATAGGGAGTAAAAATCATTCAGTATACCAATTATGCAAGGAAAAATACTAGTTTTCAATGAACAAGGAAACCAATATATATATCCTATATGAAAAAATTCAAGTCTTCATAAAATAACATTTCAATTCCCTATACCAGGCTACCTAAATATCTACTAATCTAGCAGAAGGGTACAACAAATTTAAAAAACATTCAATGTAAACACTTGAATTTCAGTTTGTCCATGGGTTCAGCGTAAAAGTAGGATTCCAAGCAGAGGTTTCTATTTGAAATTCAATTTTGACAATGTATGACAAATGTGGAAATGTTGACAGTGCACATAAATTATTTGAATAAATTCTTGAGCAAGCAGTTGTCTCCTGGAATGCAATGATTATAAGATATGAAAAGACTATATATGTTGAGTTGGCACAAAAAATATTCTCTAAAATGTTATTGGAAGCACTAAAAAAATAAATCCGATCACTCTTTCCAGTGTGCTTGGAGCATGTGCCAGCCTAGACACCTCAAAACATGGAAAGTAGATACATGCATATATAAATAAATCAGGCTTTGAGGTTGATGTCTCTGTTGCAATTTACCTTGTTGACATGTATTGCAAATGTGGGAGCATAATGGATGAAAGGAGAGTTTTTGATAGCCTTGTTAAAATAGATATGTTCTCTTGGAATTAAATAATCATGGGATATGCTGATAATGACCATAGAGAAGAGGATTTTGTTTTTCTTCATTAATCACAAAGGTTTGGTATGAATCCAATTCAAATCACATTTTCTAGTGTTCTTAGGGAATATTATATCTTAACAACTCCATAACAGGGCAAACAAGTTTTTGTTCATGTCATCAAAATTGTGGTCTAGGAAGATGACTATGTGGGGATCAATGATATTTTTATTACATAATAATGGGTACAAAATATAGAATTACGTATATATGACCCTATCCCATAATGTCCTATATGGTTATATGATGATATCACTTTGAAATTTGTGCATAAGTGTGCTATATATATCCATGTGAAGTGCTTGAATAAAGGAAGATATTGTTGGGTTGTGTAAGCCTATAAACATGCAGAACTTGTGAACTATATGTTATTTTCTACCATGCACTTCCAGAACTGAAAGAATGCATTGAAGAGCCTGGTTATTAAAATACAACAAAGAACAATCAACAAACAATCTTTTGTTGGTTGTGATGTGGAGAAGTTGCAAGGATATTTCATTGGATATTGGATGCAATTCACACACAAATAGGAGAAAATTAGAGAGAAACAACAATGGAATTGATGATGGATGCAAGGACAAAATTTTGAGTAATCAAATGTTAATATTTGATTTAGATGCAAGCCATGTCTTTCCACAATAGGTCATGAATGGTTGGAACTACTTGGTCTATCATGAAATCCTCAGTGTGTCATTTTATTTATATAGATTTCAATGCATGATATTATAGAGGTATATTGGAGATCTATGTGAATACAACTAAATTTATGGCGAGATAAGTTTATAATAGAGGATTCTAGATGGTGAAGTACTTGAATTTGACAATGAAGAGAAGAAGGAAGAGACTATTTTTGACATAGAACTCATTGATCAAAGGATACACATTCATACTTGTTATAAATAAATTCATATGGACATGAGGAAGGTTTTGTTACACCACTTGTCACAAAATATTTTGTTAGAACACATTAGATTCCAGGGGGGAATCAATGAAAGGAGAATTGTCTATTCGATAAAACCTAGAGAGTAGTATTCTATGCAAAGGAAAAGGTTAGGTTTGGGCCCTCCTATAGTTTTTGATTTTTTTGTTGGTCCAATGGTATCTAGGTCAGGGTTTGGGATAGGATCTACTTACAAGTATCATGGAGTATTTTCAAGCGAGACCATGAGAAAATCCAAGGTCTCAACAATCTCATATTTGAATAAACTTGGACCTCTACATGTTACATGTTACCCTAAGTAGGATGGTACAATAGGAATAAAGAAACTACCCTCTTGAATGGGATTTAGGTAGGGAGATCGATATTGAGACTGTAATCTAAGTTCAGAAATATCCCTCAATAAATAAGCTAAACATATCTAGTAAGGATAAAAGAATAATTTGAAGATAGACTCATTTAAAATGTGGTAAGGTAGTACATATCCTCTTTATTTTATAGTAAATAATGCATATGAAGATGAGATGTTATAAATTAGTCTCCTAAAGGTGGAAAAACTAACAAGTTATATCCAAGTGAGGAAGGTGGTGATTACTCAATCCAAATATGATGACATCCAAACCAAAACTATCCAGTTGTTGAACCCTTAGTTAAACGGAGAGGAGGGGGGGGGGGGGTGAATCAGTTTAACACATTCATGGGCTTTTAAAACTTTTCCATTAAAACTTATTTACACCTTCATTTCATGTTTAACTTAATATGTGAGTAATCTTAGGATGTGAGCAGCAAGCATTGATATAATGTAACAATAGACTTAATATGAGAGCATCAAGTATTAAGCAGATGATATAAACCATATCAACACATAAACATCATGCACAAGGACACCAGATATAAGTGAAAACCCATAAAGGGAGAAAACCACATCTTATTATTGTTGTGATGCAAAGGCAAGCTCCAACTTCCTCTCACCACTGATTTTCTATAGGCACCAACCCACAGGAGGCTCCTACTTCAATTCTGCAAGCTACAACTTGCAAGGAAGCTCCAACTCCCATCAATTTTCTGCAGGCACCAACCTATAGGAGGCTCCAACCTCAGTCAGCTACAACTGACATCTATCAAGCTACAACTTGATAGGGAAGCTCCAACTTCCTTACTTTTTCAAAATAAAACCACTTGTTGATTTACCTTGGATATCAGCTATGTTCTAAACCTTCTCTTCTGTTGTCCATCAGCCCTCATATCTGCTCTGCATCATCTCAGCATCTTCTTGGATTCTCTATCAGCTCATCCTTCTCCTCTGCCTTACTACTTCATTTATGCATTCTCTTACCTCACTCTCTCTAACCGCTCTACGCATATCAAGGTGATATCATTTATAGGGTTTTCTTTATGACTGTTAGCATTCCTCATGG
Source organism: Pinus albicaulis (assembly GCA_034641835.2). Taxonomy (NCBI): domain Eukaryota; kingdom Viridiplantae; phylum Streptophyta; class Pinopsida; order Pinales; family Pinaceae; genus Pinus; species Pinus albicaulis. Next base: position 168,080,614 of record CM076577.1, on the reverse strand, counting down.
AATTTGAAATGGATAGCCATGCCTATTTGCCTTCTGCCTTCTGCCTTCTCATTTATTTTACCAACTCATTCAAGAAAAAAATATAACAATATGTAGTAATTTTAATATTACAGTGGGATTTTTGTTTTCCTCCAGAGACTTGCCAATGCATCACAAACAATATAGAATCAATTAAAACATGTACATTCAATTTTTCAGTTACATATATAAATTTCACTCAGTCTTCTTTCTAGCACTTGGCTTGCTGGTTTTGTCTTTTCTGCTACTATCAGGTAATTGTTCTGCATACTCTGTTCACTATTTTCTGGCTATTCTCCAGCTTACTGTGCTTGTACACCTGTCAAATTCATTCATGTGCATATTCCTGTTCACTGTGTATGTATACCTGTCGAGCCCACATTTTCATGCCTTTATCACGGAAACTTCTTTTATTAACTGAAGTACTTTTCCTGAGATTCTTCTCTTTCAATTTATCGCAACTGAATATTATACCCCTTTCATTCTTATGTTCTGGTAGATATTAAGGTTCGGTTGGGACTTCGACTTTTACTATTTCAACACTGTATGGTTGAAAATAAACCTCAATGCTCCAAGCATACGCGGAGGGAACCTTTAAATAAACCCACTTTATTAAATCGAATTACATTGGATTCACGGAGCTCAAGTAAATTGGCTTTCGCTCTTCATTTTGTTCACCTTTGAACACATCTATTATGACAACCACTACTTAAAAATATTCACCCTCTCTTTTAATTCTAAGCCCCAGGTTTTTAATCTTCTATGCAGGAACTTCGCCTTTTTAAAAAACGATTATGAAACCATTGAATTATCCCCGATGCGATGGATCGCTTCTGAATACTTCCGATTGTGATTGATGCATTTGCGAAAGACCCAATGCGATAATCGCAATCGCAGCTTTCAATAGAATGCTCCGATGTTCTGCCTTTTTCCGATGTGATTAATCACTGTTCACTTCACTGTGCTGATGCGATGGGTCACTTTGATGCCAGAACTCAAACAAATATGAGACTCCCGTGTATAATGAATCGGGTCCGAAACTCAATCGCAATCGGAACTTTTGTTAACATGTTCCGCTGTCATAAGTTTCTCTGATGTGATTTGTGAGGGTCCTACCTTATGGTACTTTGTATATAAAGCGCTGCATATGTATATACTTTGCCACTTTACCTTTGATATATCCCAATTATTCATAATATATGTTGGTCTACATTACATATAACAAACCAACAATAAATTCTCACTTTTCACATATGTCAACATATACGACGCTTTCAACATTATAATGAACCTTTTTTTTTCGTATTTAAATCCCCAGTGAACGCTTATATAATGTCCTCGGGCCCACAGTATATCACATGGTTCATATATACAAACTCTTACATGCACATGGTTTCGTCATAATATATAGATCAACATACATATATATATATATATATATATTCCTTAGATCAACCGTTAAGAAACCCTTAACAAACCTTTGACTTTGTGTAAAGCACCAATAACTAAAGTTCGTAGCCTCATATCAAACAATTTATGTCTGTCGCCATATATATATATATATATATATATATATGTTCCCCACTTCAATTGTCACAAGCATTACCGCGATGCAAACTTACATTAAAACTTAAGCAAATAATTAACCATAATACTTGTGCCAATAACACTCGGGCTAAGGTTAAATTATCAACCACTGATATATTTTAAGGTTTGGGCCCATATTTCAATTAACTCTCGTTTTCCATCTGACCATTCAATCAGTGAATTAACAATGATTAAAACCCAACATTATGCGAAAGTTCAACTGGGGCCCGGCAACATAAAGCACCCTTCTCATCCGACAGTGGGGAACTTATCGCATTGTCCAGGATGATCCAATGACTGTCATGCCATATCGCATTTTTTATTGAGCCGAGCTTTAACTGCTCAAATGAATGAGATAAAAGTTGTTTTGTAAAACTGCCTTAGGACACGTGTCCATCAGCGACGTGTATCGCGTTTTTATTTAGAAATCAACTTACATATTTTAAAAAACGCGAATACCACTGGTTTTTGAGCGCCGGTTTTACTGTTTGTTCAAGGTTTCGTCCGCCTCAAGGTTCTTCTTCCTTCGTTTATTAAATATTTGCCCTTTTTGTTCACAGTTCTACGCCTTTTTTTGTTATCAATTTTTCTACTGTGCCATGGCTTATAGCTGAGTATGCATCCTCCTCAAGATCTGATATGTTTGATTATCAAACTCTATTCTAAAACACAATTTCGCTCCATATCGACTTCTTCCAACCAATTGGGTCGCTCTTCACTTAAAGACTATGCGAGACTGGGTATTATCTTCACAGGGGACTTAAGGCACATTCATCAAACAAATAGGTTTAAATAAACACCCGATCTTAGCCAGCATAGATATTTCAGAAGGGCTAGGTTCTCTATCTTTGAAACCCTATGGTTCTCAAATGCACTGTGCTATCCACCTATATTTCTGGTTCTTACGATGTCGTTCAATCCTTAATCCTCTGTACACCCAATTGAATAGGACCGATGCCAATCCCCCTCTGTATTCGATTTCTGTGGTTTGTAATCGATTACAAGCTCAATAACATTCAAATGTGATAGATTGCATTGATTCTTTCCTTCATATAGAGTACCAGGTTAACCCTCAACTTTCAGAGTTCTATTCACATAGATAATCACAGGAGCTCGAAATATTCTTCATACAGAAAAAATTAGACAATGTACATCTCACAGAATTTAGGACCATTCTCGATTTCACTGGATTAACAGTTTCCAATCTTTCTCTTTGAATAGAGAGGAATTACATCGTTGTGCCCAAATCCATATACTTCAAAGGGTGAATCATAATTCAACTTCTCTTAAATATGTTAAGAGCATTATCAACATCACACACATACCCTTATTACAGAGTTTAAACATCACTGGTTCTCAGAGCTACTTTGCCTTATTGTTTGTTCAGGTACTCCTCCTTTGCCATCCCCTTTGTCATCAATGACAACATTTCCAACAGTCTCCCCCTTCGGCATTGATGGCAATACACTTCCTCAGCTTGCCTTTTAGAAGCCCCTTTTTTCTTTTCCTCCCCCTTTGACATCAATGGCAAATGGTTGCACATTTCTCGGTGTAGGTTCTATCCTTGCATTTCTTTTCTCTGAGTTGAGTTTATGCCCTCCTTCTTTTGACTTTGTACCCTACTGCTCCAAACTGGTGTACAAAAGTTTTTGAGAGAACACTTTTGAGGATTATTGAACTTGAATGTACATTGTAAATTAATACAATCCCAAAGCACAGATTCCTTGCACTTGTGTAGAGAGTGGGCGGTGATAGAAAAACCATATATCATCAGACTTATATAATCAGACATGTTTCATTTGACCAAAGCTAGCATGCTGAGAATGCTTCAAATACTCTTCTCTCTAGTATGATTTTCATCATAAATCTATATTTGTTGAGGAATTTGCAGTTGGAGTATGTCTTCTTCTGCAATACACATCTGCAGTACCACACCTATTCAATTATGATAATGATGCCAATATATCATTTATAGCTATGATTCACTTTTCTTGCCTGTTGGTGATGATATGAGCTAGGATGATGACAATGATATTACAGTTAATAGCTGAAAGATCCTTGTTTCTGAAGTGAATCAATGAATCAAACCAGAGCCTACAGTTTATTGTGAGAATAGGCAATATCTTTTAATATGAAAGACCAAATAAATTTCCTGCTTGTTCAATGTATTTTCAAAACAAACCCTTGAGGCTAGATACATTCAGTGTATTGGTCAGTCTTACTTATCAACCATGCAATTTGTTTATGAAATAAGGGGGGTATGTATGTCAAAGATCACTCTCTCTTTGAATAATGAAATACTGACAATTCCTTTCTGCTGAAGTGTGCTTGTGATAAGTCAATAACAGATTTTTGAGCTTCAACTATTAGATCAATACAGCTATTCTTTCATACATCCAATACTTTAACTATTATGTTATGGTGATTTCCAACAGAGGCATCTTCAAGTTGTTTGATTGATATCTCACCCAACAGACTTTACAGTGTTTATGAATAATCCTAAGGAAGAGGTCTTGAAGATGTATATGTGCTGACTTCAGGAAGACATTCAATTATATATAGACAAAGATACTGCTTCAATGCTTAATATAATGCTTCAATTGTAAACAAAATACTGATCCTTTTGTACTGCTACTGACCTTTTTCATGCTGAACGCAAATAATGCTGAGAATACTACCTTGATGCACTTTTTCGATAATCCTTTGATCCTCAGGACCTGTATCATACTACTGCTGCTCCATGATAACACTTGATATTATGTTGATAGGCATGCTGCTTGTACCAAGTACCAATTGTTATCACCTTAATAAAATATGCAGAGATTTCACTTTAGCTTGCACATGAACCCATAGTTTCTACTAATGATCTTTTCACTATTCACACCAACAATCATCAATTTACTGAATTAGATCTTGGCATCATTAACCTGCTACTTATTCTGTCATGCCGAAAAAAAAATGTCACTGCATGTTCCTTTCTAGGACTGTTCCAGAATCATTGTTGCTTTATATTCAATTCAATTGTCTTAACATAATGATCTTCGGGAAGACATCTTCAATTTATTTACTCAGAATCTTCATGGGCATGTCACTCAGAGATTTATCATTCACTTAACTACAATCCTCCAAGGGAAATTTTCATATATGAAAGAAGTAATGATACAATGATGATAGGCTCTGTTCTTACTCATCTTTCTTAAGGTGAATCATTGTTCATACTAGCAGAATAATGCACAATGTGATCATCACTTAATGTGTTGATGTCTTTTCTACTACCAAGGTTTCTTGATGTCTTCTCTTTTCCATCAATCTATCAACTATTTAATACTTCAGATTTTCTTCTTCCTCTTCAGTTCTCTGTTAGAGATAATTTTATTTTCTCTTCCTGATATTATAGTTTTTCTCATACTAAGGAGCTCTTCTTAAACTGCTTTCAAGGGAACTATTTATGAACTGCTCTTTCCCTGGGATGTTGCTTCATATTTATCACTGTTCAGATATTTGCTTTTTTTTTCTAGAGCAGCTCCCCCTGAAACTATGCTAGATTCATTATGTTATTGAGATAATAGGCTCCCCCTTTCTATTTTCTTTCCATACTTTGTTGGGGTTCATCATAATGTCTGCACTCCCTTTTGATTCACAGTTTTGTTTGATTGGATTTGATTTCATCATCTGTCTGGATTTCTTTAATGTATATGGCCGTTTACAGTCCTTTGCTTTGTGACCAAGCTTGAGGCATACATAACATCTTACTTTGTCAAAGTACATTTGAGCTGGAGTATAATATTTTGTTCCCCTCTTTGAACATAATTTACAATCAGCAAGTTTATGTCCAAAATTATTGCATGCATAACAATAGCCATGGAAATTATTTGTGTACCTGGTGAAATTTTGTCTTTTCCCTTTGCTTGCTTGAGGTGTTCTTATCATTTGCTGCATCTCTTGCTGGTAATCATTGATTCTCTTTGTCTTACAATGTGCTGCACCATGTCCTGATTTGTGGCAGGCAAAACAAGTGAGACTTCTCATAGGAGGAAAGAACCTTCTTTGACATCTTCCAAACTTATTCAATTCATCCTCATAAGTGTATGAGCCTTTTTCAGCTTACTGTTTCATCCTCTCATTCTCTGTCTTTTCATGTTGATACTTGATTCTATTTGTTTCTCTGCAACTCATGTTCTTGTTGGCTTCTGCTTCTGTAGGAATTTGCTGAGTTGCTTCACTGTCCTTTACAGCTTTTACAAAAATGATTTTCTTGTTATCTTATATCTTGGACTTACTGGTTTCTCCTTCATATCCTATACCAGCCTTTATGAGAGGTGACCTTTGAGCCTTTAGAATCTGGTCCAACTGTCCAGAGCTCTTCATTTTAGGTGTATTCATTAGTACTTCTCTTTGGGCTTTTTCTAATTTCTTTCTAAGGCACACTACTTCTTCTTCCAATTTTTCATATTCAAGACTTTTCTCTCTCATTTGTTCCAGCAGAATGTCTTCTACTTTCTTTGCTTCTTCAAGTTGTGTCTTCAGGCCTATAATTTATTTCTTGTCTTCATATTCTTTCTCATCACATATTTGCACCAATTTCTTTAGGTCTTTGTTTTCATTCTTCAATCTTTCTATTTCAGTCAAGGTTGTGTCAAGTTTGGCTTTTTATTTAGCTGCAATTTCTTCATGGTTCTTACTTCCATTCACACTAGCAGGTACCTCATTTGATTGAACATTTTCCTGTTGACATGAATTTTTCTTCTTCTTAATTCTCTTCTCCTTCTTGACAATGTAGTCCTTTGTGTCTACTCCATGCATGAAATGAAATCTATCCCATATTTCTTTTGCAGAGGTTAAATCCATTATTACCTCAAGATCCTTGTTATGAAGATTGTTGTATATCACAAATTTTTCCTTGGCATTCCTTTGTTGTTCTTGCACCGTGGGAGAGTTTGTGCAATAACCATCACATACAAGTTTCCATACCTCAGGTTCATAAGCCAATAATTATGTTTTAACCTTATCTCTCCATTCAGGAATGTTTGTTGTATTTAACACAGGTACATTTTGGTAGTCCATGACTCAACCAGATCTCCTTCAAGCTATTAGGCTTGTACCAAAGGAACCGGATCTGATACCAATTGTTGAACCCTTGGTTAAACTGAGAGGGGAGGGGGGTGAATCAGTTTAACACATTCATGGACTTTTAAAAAAAATTCATTAAAACTTATTTACACCTTCATTTCATGTTTAACTTAATATGTGAGTAATCTTAGGATGTGAGCAGCAAGCATTGATATAATGTAACAGTATACTTAATATGAGAGCAACAAGTATTAAGTAGATGATATAAACCATATCAACACATAAACATCATGCACAGGGACACCAGATTTAAGTGGAAACCCATAAAGGGAGAAAACCACATCTTATTATTGTTGTGATGCAAAGGCAAGCTCCAACTTCCTCTCACCACTGATTTTCTGTAGGCACCAACCCACAGGAGGCTCCTACCTCAATTCTGCAAGCTACAACTTGCAAGGAAGCTCCAACTCCCATCGACTTTCTGCAGGCACCAACCTACAGGAGGCTCCAACCTCAGTCAGCTACAACTGACATCTATCAAGCTACAACTTGATAGGGAAGCTCCAACTTCCTTACTTTTTCAAAATAAAACCATTTGTTGATTTACCTTGGATATCAGCTCTGTTCTGAACCTTCTCTTCTGTTGTCCATCAGTCCTCATATCTACCCTGCATCATTTCAGCATCTTCTCGGATTCTCTATCAGCTCCTCCTTCTCCTCTGCCTTACTGCTTCATTTCTGCATTCTCTTACCTCACTCTCTCTAACCTCTCTACGCATATCAAGGTGATATCATTTATAGGGATTTCTTTATGACTGTTAGCAATCCTCAGGGAATTTTAAATGGACAGCCATGCCTCTTTGCCTTTTGCCTTCTCATTTATTTTACCAACTCATTCAAGAAAAAAATATAACAATATGTAGTAATTTTAATATTACAATGGGATTTTTCTTTTCCTCCGGAGACTTGCCAATGCATCACAAACAACATAGAATCAATTAAAACATATACATTCAATTTTTCAGTTACATATATCAATTTCACTTAGTCTTCTTTCCAGCACTTGGCTTGCTGGTTTTGTCTTTTCTGCTGCTGTCAGGTAACTGTTCTGCATACTCTGTTCACTATTTTTTGCATATTCTCCAGCTTATTGTGCTTGTACACCTGTCAAATTCATTCCTGTGCATATTCCTGTTCACTGTGTATGTATACTTGTCGAGCCCACATTTTCATGCCTTTATCGCAGAAACTTATTTTATTAACTGAAGTACTTTTCCTGAGATTCTTCTCTTTCAATTTATCGCAGCTGAATATTATACCCCTTTCATTCTTATGTTCCGGCAGATATTAAGGTTCAGTTGGGACTTAGACTTTTACTATTTCAACACTGTATGGTTTAAAATAAACCTCAATGCTCCAAGCATATGCGAAGGGAACCTTTGAAAAAACCCACTTTATTAAATCAAATTACATTGGATTCACGGAGCTCAAGTAAATTGGCTTTCACTCTTCATTTTTTTCACCTTTCAACGCATCTATTATGACAACCACTACTTAAAAATATTCACCCTCTCTTTTAATTCTAAGCCCCAGGTTTTTAATCTTCTATGCGGGAACTTCGCCTTTTTAAACAGCGATTATGAAACCATTGAATTATCCCCGATGCGATGGATCACTTTTGAATACTTCTGATTGTGATTGATGCATTTTCGAAAGACCCGATGCGATAATCGCAATCGCAGCTTTCAATAGAATGCTCCAATGTTCTGCCTTTTTTCCGATGTGATTAATCACTATTCACTTCACTGCGCCAATGCGATGGGTCACTTTGATGCCGGAACTCAAACAAATATGAGACTCCCATGTATAATGAATCGGGTCCGAAACTCAATCGCAATCGGAACTTTTGTTAACATGTTCCACTGCCATAAGTTTCTCCGATGTGATTCGTGAGGGTCCCACCTTATGTTACTTTGTATATAAAGTGCTGCGTATTTATATACTTTTCCGTTTGATATATCCTAATTCTTCATAATATATGTTGGTCTACATTACATATAACAAACCAACAATAAATTCTCGCTTTTCACATATGTCAACATATACGACGCCTTCAACATTATAATGAACCCTTTTGTTTTCGTATTTAAATCCCCAGTGAACGCTTATATAATGTCCTCAGGCCCCACAGTATATCATATGGTTCGCATATACAAACTCTTACATGCACATGGTTTCGTCATAATATATAGATCAACATATATATATATTCCTAATATCAACCATTAAGAAACCCTTAACAAACCTTTGACTTTGTGTAAAGCACCAATAACTAAAGTTCTTCGCCTCATATCAAACAATGTATGTCTGTCGCCATATATATATATATATATGTTCCCCACTTCAATTGTCACAAGCATTACCGCGGTGTAGACTTACATTAAAACTTAAGCAAATAGTTAACCATAATACCTGCGCCAATAACACTTGGGCTAAGGTTAAATTATCAACCACTGATATATTTTAAGGTCTGGGCCCATATTTCAATTAACTCTCGTTTGCCATCCGACCATTCAATCAGTGAATTAACAATGATTAAAACCCAACATTATGCGAAAGTTCAACTAGGGCCCAGCAACATAAAGCACCCTTCTCATCTGACGGTGGGGAACTTATCGCATCGTCCAGGATGATCCAATGATCGTCATGCCATATCGCGTTTTTTATTGAGCCGAGCTTTAACCGCTCAAACGAACGTGATAATTTTTTTTTTGTAAAACTGCCTTACGACACGTGTCCATCAGCGACGTGTATCGCGTTTTTATTTAGAAATCAGCTTACAGCTTTTAAAAAATGCGAATACCACTGGTTTGTGAGCGCCGGTTTTACTGTTTGTTCAGGGTTTCGTCCGCCTCAAGGTTCTTCTTCCTTCGTTTATTAAATATTCACCCTTTTTGTTCACAGTTTTACGCCTTTGTTTGTTATCAATTTTTCTACTGTGCCATGGCTTATAGCTGAGTATGCAATCCTCCTCAAGATTCGATATGTTTGATTATCAAACTCTGTTCTAAAACACAATTTCTCTCCATATCGACTTCGTCCAACCAATTGGGTCACTCTTCACTTAAAGACTGTGCGAGACTAGGTATTATCTTCGTAGGGGACTTAAGGTGCATTCATCAAACAAATAGGTTTAAATAAACCCCCGATCTTAGCCAGCTTAGATATTTCAGAAGGGCTAGGTTCTTTATCTCTGAAACCCTACGGTTCTCAAATGCATTGTGTTATCCACCTATAGTTCTGGTTCTTACGATGTCGTTCAGTCCTTAATCCTCTATACACCCAATTGAATAGGACCGATGCCAATCCCCCTCTGTATTCAATTTCTGTGGTTTGTAATCGATTACAAGCTCAATAACATTCAAATGTGATAGATTGCATTGATTCTTTCCTTCATATAGAGTACCAGGTCAACCCTCAACTTTCAGAGTTCTATTCACATAGATAATCACAGGAGCTCGAAATATTCTTCATACAGAAAAAATTAGACAATGTACATCTCACAGAATTCAGGACTATTCTCAATTTCACTGGATTAACAGTTTCCAATCTTTCTCTTTGAATAGAGTGGAATTACATCGTTGTGCCAAAATCCATATACTTCAAAGGGTGAATCATAATTCAACTTCTCTTAAATATGTGAAGAGCATTATCAACATCACACACAAACCCTTATTACAGAGTTTAAACATCACTGGTTCTCAAAGCTACTTTGCGTTGTTGCTGGTTCAAGTACTCCTCCTTTGCCATCCCCTTTGCCATCAATGACAAAATTTCCAACAAGGTGGATCCTTAGGGCATGAATATATTTTTTTCACATATATGCAAGCCTAACTACTACATGAAATGACAGGAAGCCATATTGGGGCTAATATCCTCAAAGGGTGAAATCTAAATAACCTAGATATACTACTTGTAGATGTCCCTCTAATTACCTAGTTTAAAACAAGTCTAGATGATAGGAGGGTAACATAAAGCATATGAATAGTACCTACAAGGGTAAAGATGACTAGCGGAGATGGGCACTTGCTAAAGTAAATTGGAGGCCTCAAAAAACAAAAAATGAATCCACCCAAGGAGTCTTGCATAAGAAAAAGTCTTGAAAGAATAGAGAGATAGGTAGGGGTATCGATCCCCACTGAGAAAAATGTCACCAAGAGTTTGGACCCTATTAAGCAAAGATTCAAGTCTAAATATGCCTTGACACGTAAAGGATGGGCCTTAAAATCTATTTAGATGATGCACTAAGGTAATGTTATTTTACAACTAAGCCCAACCAAATGAAATAAATTTTGGTCCCAAAACATTATAACCATAAAACGAAATGGATTTGATGATTGTTTATTTCAAACAACATTATATGACCAATGCTCACTAATGGTATACATATGCAAATGTGTTTTACTAATTCCATTTGACTAAAAAATGGTAGACATCTATTGGTTGATTATTGAATCTAGAGTCTTTTCATTTAAGCTCCTGCTAATTTAGAACAATAGTGAGTTGAGAGGAAGTTGAAATACAAGGTCTTGATTATTTGAGTATGTTGATCTGTGAAATCTAGACAAGGGTTGAATTATAAGTATCTAGGTTTTGTACCAAGGGATTGATTTCTTCTGCTATAAATTGATTGAAACCCTAACCCATGCATGATGATGTGAATGAGGTTGTCTTACAAGATTGTAGTATGAAGATAACAAAGTGGATGCATGTAGTCCATGAATTAAGAAGGAATCCAAGAACTGTAATAACTGACAAATAAATTAAAAGAAGAGGAGGATCATAATTAAAATGAAAAAGGTAGGGTCCACATATGACAAGGAATGGCTACTCAATAGGAGAAATTCGTCCACTTGTTTTCCATCAATATTACATTTTTGGATGACAACTTTTTGGAATAAGAATAATTGCAATGCACATAAAATGTGTTAACGATAAATACAAAATAAGAAAAATAATAAAATAAATTAAGAAAAATTTTATGAATAAATAAAATTAGACAAGGCTAAGGCACATGAATACCTAAATGATCTCTTCTTGGTTTCAAGAATAATTTATTGGAGCAATCTAATCTTGGAGTAAACATTCCTAAATTTGATCGAGAAACAACAAATTCAACATTACACTTGGTTGCTCATCTGGTGCTACTTTGGTATATGAATTTGTACTATTGTTGGAGTCACTATAGTCATGCATATTCAAGAAAATGGTGGATGGGGTCTAATATTTTTCATTCCTACTGTGAAAATGAAAGTAGCATTGTTTTTTGTCTTGTGTGGGATAATATTTTACCGAAATAAAATGCCCGGTGGTAGTCCTGTGAATCGAACTATGCATGTATTTGTTGCAACATTTCACAAATGGAATGCTTAAAAGAAAGTAGTTGTCATTGAGGAAAGAGAAGCTCTGAAATATGACTCAAGGATAAAATATATGTCTATTGATCAATATAGGTAAGCCCTCTCTAGTTCTTCTCAATTCACATTTAGTATTTTTACCCTTATATTAAATAAATCATGGGAAATAATTGGCACTAAAATTACTTCACCTTTCTCAAATTGGAAAATATTGCAAATCAAAATTATTGGAGTCACAATGTTTTTTCCCCATGATGTGTGAAATTTTAAAGCTCTTGGTAGTTGAAATAATCCTTTGCAGGAATAAAGGAAGACAAAAAATATTTTTTTAAGGATATAGGATAAGGTATTGGTGCCTGCTGACCACAGATACAGTGCAGTGATCCTTAAGTCCTAATTTTATTTTATTTTATTCTTTTCATTATTGCTTCTTATCGGATTACTATGTTATGGTCAGTTTTAGATCAACTGAGATATTTTGTATCGATATCCTCACTCTTGTCTTTCATGTTTCTTGACAAAGCAACAATTGAAGATGAATTACACTATGAGTGCAAAAAAATCCATAATTGGCTACTATGCACAGTACAAGAGGTTAAAGAGGTGAAATTTTTTCTTTGGTTGTCACCAATTTGGATGGAATTTTTTATGTTTGTGGTTGTCTTTGTAAAAACATTTAACTTTTTTCACAAAACAAGGTAGCAAAATGAATAGAAAGGTTGGAACACATTTCGAGATCCCTCCTGCAAGCCTACAAAATTGTATTAGCCTATCTATTGTTCTATTGGTGCATGTCTATGACTACCTCTTTGTTCCAATTTCTAAAAACTTGACAGGGAATGAATAGAGTATAACTTTGTTATAGAGAATAGGGAACATACAACTGGAACATAAATCCCCATATGAAATTGGAAGGTTGAGGACATACCTACAAATAATTTGACCCGGCGATGTTTTCACCTTGCATTCCCATATTCTAATCAAAATAATCCTAAAATGGTGAACACTTATGGAATGGGTGGAATGGATCTGATAATTCCCAAAACCCTGGATGGTTGATTCCAATCAAAATACTCCTAGAACAGTGAACTCTCGTGAAACAGATGGAATGGATTTGGTACTTCCCAAAACCCAAGATGGATTATTACAATCAAAATACTCCTACAATATTGAACCCTCACGAAACGACTGGAATGGCTCTAGTACTTCCTAAAACCATGGATGGCTCCCGAAGCAGAGGCATTCAGAAAGAAACATAACACCAACAAATGAACTAGGGTAAAAAACGATGAACGAAACGATGAGTTTGCAATTTCATTGAGGGATTTGACTACAAATAAGAAAATCCAAGACTCAATGCACCATTCCTTTTTCCACAAGACTCAGAGCTCCATTTGTTTTTCCACAAGGCTCAATGCTCAAAAATGGCAGAATGATTGTTTAACCTAGTTAACACTTAATACACCATTCCTTTTTCCACAAGACTCAGAGCTCAATTTGTTTTTCCACGAGACTCAACGCTCAAAAATGGCAGAATGATTGTTTAACCTAGTTAACACTTAATTTTAATTATATATATATATATAATGTTATATATGTTAAAATGTTTAACATATATAAGTTAAAACCTATTTTTTATCATTTTAAAACTTAATTTTTATAATGTTAACACTTAATTATATATATATATATATGTGGTACTCAGAGAGTTAACATTAGATATAATTTTTTTGGATTCAACTACATTAAGTAAGTCATTCATCTATGACCATTTCCATGAGAGGTAGTCATAACTGACTAATTTCTCATGATCTTTGAATAGTCCACTTAGCAATGATTGCATCAAGTGATGTTCACAGGGGTGAAGAAGTGGGATTGAAACTAGTGAAATGAATCACATAGCGTCAATCGTCACTTTTGGGGCTTGCACCCAATAGCTAGGACTTCCCGGGACGTCACCCATCCCAGATCGCCTCTAGCTCGAGCACACTTAACTATGGAGTTTTCCCCACAATCAAGGTCACTTAGCCTGCTACCTCATTTGAAAAACCTTAGAAAGTATTGTACCTCATGAACCATTCAAGTAGAGCTCCCTTCACCCTTTGTACTTAAGTATTGAGGGGTTTTTGCAGTGCATTATATTAGATATCATTTTTTTGGATTCAACTGTGTTAAGTAAGTCATTCATCTATGAACATTTCCATGAGAGATAGTCGTAACTGACTAATTTCTCATGATTTTTGAATAGTCCACTTAGCACTCATTTCATTGGGTTATTTGTCTTGCAAGGTGGGAATAACAGTGGGATTTTTAACTTTTCATAGTTCTTGGTACATGTTAAAATGATTTATGGCATTGAATTTTCGAAAGAAAATGAATATAGCTAGGAAAAACACTACGTCGATGTAAAATATTGTTGAACCCTTAGTTAAACTGAGAGGGGGGGTGAATCAGTTTAACTCATTCATGGACTTTTAAAACTTTTATTTTTAAACTAATTTACACTTTTTATACTCTTCACATCATCATTTTGTGATCAGCTTAATATATAATAGAACAGAAATCATAATAAATGAGCAGCGGGTATTAAGCAGAATAAATACAAAGTATCAACACATAATCATCACGCATATAGAAAATAGGTATAAGTGGAAACCCATAAAGGGAGAAAACCACATATTATTATTGTTGTGATTCAAAGGCAAGCTCCAACTCCCTCTCACCACTGATTTTATGTAGGCTCCAACCTACAGGAGGATCCTACCTCAATTCTGCAAGCTACAACTTGCAAGGAAGCTCCAACTCCCACTGATTTTCTGCAGGCACCAACCTACAGGAGGCTCCTACCTCAGCCAGCTACAAATGACTTCTATCAAGCTACAACTTGATATTGAAGCACCAAATTCCTCACTCTTTCAATAAAGACACATGCTAATTTACCTAGATATCAGCTCTATTCTATTCCTTCTTCACTGTTGTCCACCAGCCTTCATATCTGCCTTATATTATTTCTGAGTCTTCACAGCATCTCTATCTTCTCCTGCTTCTTCTTTCACTCTCTGCCTCACTTCTCTATTCTCTAACCTTCATATGCATATCAATGTGATATCATTTATAGAGTTCACCTCATGACTGTTTGAATTCCACATGGAATTCCAAGTGAACGGTCATGACTCTTTGACTTCTTCCTTCGCTTTTATTTATCCAGGATATTCAAAAAAATATTACAATATGTATACATTTCAAAATTACAGTGGGATATTTCTTTGCCTCCGAAGACTTGCCTTTGCATCACAAATAAATGATGACAATGATGACTATTGGACTCTTTAAACAATGAATGGCCTGACCATGATGATTTCCAATGATGATGGAGGTGAAAGGAGTAGTAATGATCTCAATATCCTAATCAGTGACCAAATTTTTGCATGACCTAGTGGAATGATAAAAAATTTCTGAATGAAACCCTAATATGAATATGAAAAGAATGATTTTGATCACTGATGGCAGAATGAAAATTCTGACACTAACACATATCATGGAAATAACATCTAATGAAGGGTTGGTCTGCAAAGGTTTTGATCAAATAAAAATTGCTACAAAGATTCATTTCCAGAACCTTTACAGTAAAGGTAGTGTTGGCAGCGAAGAGGATACAACTGGTTTCCTCTCCCATATTTACTCCCTTGTTAGCAGAGATGACAACTCTGTCCTCATGAATCCTTTCACGGAAGATGAAATCAGCAAATTCATCTAGTCAATGGGACCCGACAAGGCCCCCTACCCCCGACAGATTCACAATCCACTTCTACAAAATCTGTTGGGATATAATCAGAGTTGACTTGCGAAGAATGATAAAAGGCTTCCTAAATAAATCTAAGGTGGGGGGAGGCATTAACTCTACCTTCCTCGCCTTAATCCCGAAAGAGGTGAACCGTGGATCCTTTGGAATATTCAAGCCCATCTCCCTTTGCAATGCCTCATACAAAATCCTTGTTAAGCTCGTTGCCAACTGAATCAAACCACTGCTTGGGAACCTTATCTCCACCTCTAAAGGAGGGTTTTTCAAAGGCAGGCACATCGTGGACAATGTCATTCAAGTGAAAGAATCCATGCATTCCAGTAAATAGCGGAAGGAGAAATGGATGTTGATCAAGCTTGACATGGAAAATACCTTTGAAACGGGTCAACCTATCCTTCTTCTACAGAGTCCTTCTCTCCTTTGGATTTTCCCCTGAGTTTGTCAACTTAATCAAAGCCTGCATTGACAAGCCTTGGATAGCTCTGCTCATCGATGGGAGACATGCCTCTTATTTTCAAGCCTTGAGGGGATTAAGGCAAGGTTGCCCTCTTTCCCCATTGTTGTACATTCTCCACAGCTATTGCAGTGTCTCTGGTACCCTTATCAATGACAGCAAGAGCATTGTGTATGGATGGAACGTAGAACAATATGAACTCCAACGCATTGCACAACACTTGGGCTTTGTTAGCTATGCCCATTGTGAAAAAATCAAGTATTTGGGACTGCCATTAACACTTGGAGTAAATAAGAGCTCCCTGTGGGTCTATGTCATTAGTAAAATCAAAACGAAAATTTTCTCCTAGGGAGGTTAATGGCTCACCAACGGAGGGAAATTAATACTCATAAAAGCAGTGATATCTGCCTTACCCATTTACCAAGATTCCTTTCTGTTGGCTCCAAAAAACATTACAGAATATATCTCCAAGTTAATTCGTGATTTCCTCTGGCAAGGAGGTAAAGGGAATCAGCAGAAATTTCATTTAGTCAACTGGGACTTAGTGAAATTCCCAACAGTGGAAGGTGGCCTACAGATCCATGATCCATTCCATGCCAACATTTCTCTAGGCTGTAAAATTATATGGAAAATCTAAGCAGATCCAAAACACCCAGTTAGCCAGATCCTTAAGGAAAAATATGTCAAAGGTGTTACCCTGAGGTATTTGTAGGCTAACAGCACTCTGAAAGGCACACAGGTGTGGAACCTATGTCGCAAAGGCATCAAATTTTTCAAGAAATATCTTTACCACATCCCTCGAAATGGTAAGAAGACCATGTTGTGGAAAGATAGTATCATGCACCACTCGGAAAATCTGAAGAGCTCAAAGAGGTACGCAAATGGTTGATCTAGCAAGGTATCCACATACTTGAAGATATCTCCACCTAGGATGAAAATGGGAATTGGCATTCCTGGGTCTTCCCCAGAATTCCAGAGCACCTGCAAATTCAACAAAAATTACTCAAAAACAAGTTAACTGACTTTGCGACGATTCATAAGCATGCCTCATATTATTGGGGTTGGGGTAACATAGGTATCTACACTGTTGTGCAAGGTTTTTGGCTTCTCCAACCACAGAAAGAGATGAATCAACCTGAAAATTTTTGGAAACAAGTGTGGGATCCTTTTGGATTCCCCAATATATATATATATATATATATAGGGTTCTTATGCACAAGAAGATCCTGAAAAGCGAAAATTAGGTTAAAAGAAGCATTGCAGACCCTCATAGATGTGCGCTCTGCAGGAATTCCATCGAAACATCGGATCACCTCTTTGTGGACTGCTCCTTCGCCAAAGAGGTGTGGAACTTTATTCTTCATGACCTCCAGGTCTCAGCTCCAAACCATATCTCTGTGGTTGATATGTTTTCAACTTGGAAGGAGCGCTAGCCTCATGCTACCCCCAGCAAGTCACTTTGGTTTCGTGTTTGGCAATCCATCCCCAAATATGACTGCTGGAAAATCTGGCTTTCACGAAATGAGAAGATCTTCAACAATACTTCTTAGTCCCCTGCGACGATTGTAGCCAAAGACAAAGCACTCCTCCTTGAAACCGTGACACATCAATCCCACAAACCTAAAAGCTCACTCCTTCCTAAAGAAAAGAAATGGATGGGAACATTTTCTTATCAAGATAGAAAAAAAAAACTCAGTTAATCCCTTCACCAATCCAGGATGGCGCATAAGGGACTTGGATGAAATATTTCAAGTATGGTGGAGAAAGAAGAGTAAAGAAATGATCTTCTTCGATGGAGCCTCGAAAGTAAATCTTGGGGTAGCAGGAGCAAGTGGTGTGCTCTACTCCTCGGATGACACAAGAATAGATAGTTTCAATTGGGGCCTTGGGCAGCGAACAAACAATCAGGCAGAAATTCCTGGTCTGTTAAAATCCTGCCAAATTGCTCGAGAGAAAGGCATTAGAGATTTTCAAGCTTTTGGTGACTCAGAAATATTGATTAGGAAGCTAAAATCGGAAGATTAGTTCAACAATTCAGTCCTTAATAAGACCCTCCGAAGGTTGAAGCTCATGCTGCTTGAATTTTCTTCCTAACAATTCTTCCACATCCTTAGAGGCTCGAACAAGGAAGCTGACATCAAGGAAAACAAAGGATGTCTTCTCTCGCCATGTGATCTCAGCATAAATGACGAAAATCCTCTCCAAATTTGTTGATATTGCAACAATATGATCAGCTTAGTGAAAAGAGTCGCCTTCACTAAGTGGGCCCGCAGGATATTTTTGGCGCGAGTCTATTTTTAGACATGTCGATCATATTCTATGAGTTGCAGGATGCTATTTTTGGATGGTTGGTCAAGCTGGAAAAATAAATGGACTTCTATTTTTAGATATATTGGGCGGAATCTATTTTTAGATTGTCATTCTAAAAATAGATATGTCGAATATTATTAGCTCTTAATAATATTTGGACTATAAACATTAACTTATTCTCTTGGAGCACTTTAGTTAAGTGCACAGATGTGGCACAAGAGCTGACAGAAGGAATTACGCTATTCCTGAGGATTAAGTGGAGCTATTGCATGGAGACTTCAGTTAGAACTCATGTGACAGAGTTTGGTGGAGTTGTAGAAGTAGTTGGTGGAGTTGTGTTCAGTTTAACTCAGTTAGACACAGTTGAGCTAGTTGTATCTAGTCTAGCTGATTGATACACTAGTGAGAGTGGTGTGAATTAATTAATAATTAATTCACTAATTATTAACTCATTAATCAACTGAAGAATACATCAGTTAACTACAGTGCATGGACAGTTTCAGTGGAGACCAGTGGAGAGGTAGGTGAAAGAGTAAGTGTGACTATCAGTTGTGACTATAGTGATGCATTGATTTCATCCAACACTCAGTAGAGATGCCAATGAGGATTGTGTGAGCAAGGCTGACCAATTCGAGTTCATTTAGAGCCATTATTCGCGAAGGATTATGTAGTAGAGCCAAAGCAAAGGTGGTAGAGATCGATATTGATTTGCTAGATCAGACTCCGATTAGTGTGTAGCGATTGGGATTGTACTGAGATTGTGAGCTTTGTATGAGTATTGTTATATGAGACTTATGACATATATTATACGTATAGTTGGGGTTTTTAGCTTCAGTTTTCCCCGTTAAAACATTTGTGGTTCATATGTGTGAATTTTATGGTTTGAATGTGTGCATGCAATTGATTTAATTTCTCTCGCATATGATGATCAATAGTAGAAGAGATTCTGTATCAGGCATGAAGTCAAATAGTGTGTGATCAGGAGAATATCGGTGAATAATATATCAGTTATTCAAATTTTCTACATGGTATCAAAGCGATATTGATCATTGGAGCAATTGCAAAACATTGAAGCGGTTGAGTTTTGTGCCGGTGGAATTCGAATTTGCAGCAGTGTTTTCTTGGTGTCGAAGTTGAGATGTCTTTCAACGGATTGCGATTGGAGTATGCCCTTGAGGGAAGCTCGAATTATATTGCATGGAAGGACAGGATGGAGGCGGTGCTGGAGGATAATGGGTTGAAGGAGTTCATAGATGTAGAAATTATGAAACCTGCTTCTAGCGATGTTGCCGCACTTGACGCATGGCAAAAGAAGACAGCAAAATGTCGAAGGATTTTGTTGGAAGGTGTGAAGGATCACATAGTGTCCAGCCTTCATGGTAAATATTCTCCATTCTTGATGTGGAAGGCTTTGATAGATTTTTTCCAAAGCAGAAGTGACCAGAGGAAGTTGGCACTCAAAGACAATCTCAGAAAAATAAAAATGGATAAAGGCAACAGTATACCAAAATACCTCACAAAGTTTGTCCACTATAAGGATGAGTTGGGAAGTGTGGGGATTAATATTGATGAAGAATACTTGGTGAGCTTGGCTCTCCTTGAGCTTCCAAAGAGTTGGCATAGCTACAAAGACTCTGTCAATGGACGAGAGAAACTGTCAGGATGGGAGCGACTTTGGTCGGATCTTGTGCAGGAGGAGATAAGGCGAGGTACCAGGGATGGATCTTCATCGAAGAATGAAGATGAAGAAAATTATGCTTTGGTCGTCAAATCAAGGAAATGGAAGGAAATAACCTAAAACCACGAGAGGCCCTCGGGCAGAAGCAGGACACGTCAAAGGTGAAGTGCTTTCACCGTCACCAACACGAAATAATATTTACGCTACCTGAACTCCCTCTAAGAAGAAAATAGGTAGTTAAGCCGGGATCTATAAATTGAGAGGGCCTCTTAGCCTCGTAGTTTGAGCTAGATTTTTCGCTAATCGCATGCTTGGTTTCAAGTGTGATGGGATTGGTGTGGTTTCTTGATAGTGGTGCGTCTTTCCATATGACCGGAGACAAATATTTGTTCAGTGATCTGGATGAGAAGGATCTTGGAGTGCACATCGAGATGGGCGATGATGGTAGATACAGTGCGACTGGTATCGGGACCATTTCCTTTGAGAGGGAGTCTGGTAAACCTTTCATATTGAAGGATGTCATGCATGTTCCGGGATTGAAGAAGAATCTGATCTCTGTGGCAATGTTGGAAGACAAGGGATATGATGTTGTCTTTAGCGAGGGAAAGGCTTTCCTACGCAATAAGGCAACCGGCGAAACCCGGAGGATAGGGGTTCAATTTAAGAACCTTTATCAATTTCGGGTAGATGGTTGCGCAGCAATGGCAAGCAAAGCAGAAGGAATGGTGAGTTGGGATGAGGGAAAACTATGGCACAGGAGATTGGGCCATCTTCACCATGGTGCTTTGAAAATTTTGTAGCATATTTCTATCGGGCTTCCCAAAGGTACACTTGCGCAGTCAGATCAGTGCAAGGGATGTAATTTGGGAAAATTTATGAAAGCCACCTTTCATGAGAAGGATAGTCGCGCCACGATGATCCTTGAGAGAATTCACATAGACGTGTGTGGACCTTTCTCAGTAGCTTTGACAGCAAAGCACAGGTATTATGTGATATTTGTTGATGACTTTTCTCGTAAGTGTTGGATCTTCTTCATGCATAAGAAGAGCGAGACATTCTCAAATTTCTATGAGTTTAAGGCACTGGTGGAGAAAGATTCGAGGAAGCAGGTGAAGGCTCTTAGGAGCGATAATGGTGGTGAATTCATCTCTGGCGAATTCAAATACTTTTGCAGCGCAGAAGAAATTCGAAGAGAGCTCATAGCACCTCATAACCCACAATAGAATGGGGTCACAGAGCAAAAGAATAGAACAATCATGGGTGATGCACGGGCGATGTTGCATGATAAGGGCCTTCCCACACACTTGTGGGCTGAAGCTTGCAACACTGCGGTTTATGTGCAAAACTGTTGTCCTCATAGAGTACTTGGCATGAGTACACCCAAAGAGGCGTTTTCTGGTAAGAAGCCTGATATTTCTCATTTGAATATTTTTGGCTCACTTGTTTACATTCATGTGACGAAGGATGCCAGGAAGAAGCTGGAGCCGACCACAGAGGTTGGGTTATTTTTGGGGTACACAGAAACACCCCACAACTATCGTGTGTATTTTCCAGATAGTCGAAAGACTGTTGTGCGACGAGATATCAAATTTCATGAGGAGAAAGCCATGAAGTGTTTGCTTGAGAGGGAGCCACACTTGCATGCAGATGAGGATCTATTAGTTCCTAAGGATGAGCCTCGAGATGTGGATAAGCCACAAGAGGAGGTTCATGGAGTGGAAGAAACCACTCATGCAACGCCAACCATCAGAGGGCGGAAGTGCACTACAGAAGTTGAGCGACTGATTCTTGATGCAGAGAAGATTGTAGGAGCACCTACATCACAGCGCAGACAAAGACAGTCACCTGACCGATATACTGGATACATGGCTCTGATGAGCAAGTGTATCGTGACTGAACCATCCTCTTTCGAGGAAGTTGTGGAGGACCCTACATGGGTAGATGCCATGGTGGAAGAGTATGATTCGATTGTCAGAAACAGTGCATGGGAGATTGTCCCAAGGTCGGAAGGGAAATCAGTGGTAGGTTTAAGATGGATCTACAAAGTGAAGCAAGCATCTGATGGGAGCGTCGAGAAGTACAAGGAAAGATTTGTTGCCCGGGGTTTCTCACAGATTGAGGGGATCGACTATGAGTAAACCTTTGCACCTGTCGCAAGGTATTCTTCCATATGGATCATCCTAGCTCTCTCAGCACAGATGGGTTGGCACATTCATCAGATGGATGTGAATATTGCGTTCCTCAATGGAGTCATTGAGGAGGAGGTGTACATAGAGCAGCCCGAAGGTTTTGAAATATTCAGCAGCGAGTCGCATGTGTGTAGGCTCAAAAAAGCGTTGTATGGGTTGAAACAAGCACCTCATGCTTGGTACACACAAATAGATAGTTATTTCACCAGTCTTGGATTCACCAAGAGTGAGGCGGATGCGAACCTATACCAGATTGTGGTAGAGGGTAAGTTGTTGATCATTGTTCTCTATGTAGATGATTTTATTTTGACAGGTGATGAACAGCTAATACTCTCATGCAAGGTTGATCTTGCAAAAGAGTTTGAGATGAAGGACTTGGGCCTCCTTCATTATTTCTTGGGATTGTAAATTTGGCAGCGCAGTGATGGATTGTTTGTGTCTCAAGGCAAGTATGCCCGGGAGATACTGGAGAAATTCAACATGCAAGGCTGCAAGCCTATCGACAGTCCTCTTCCTGGTGGTTGGAGGAAAGAGGATGCTACATCGGCAAAGGTAGTGGATGCCACTGGTTATCGACAGTTGGTTGGTTCGCTCATGTATCTAGTCAATACACGACTGGAGATATGCTATGCTATTAACTAGATTTCACAAGCTATGGTTAAGCCTACCAAGCTATTTTGGAAGGAGGGGAAGCATATATTGAGATATCTCAGAGGCACATCGGGATATGGATTATGGTATAGACAGTTGGATGAGGTGAAGCTGCATGGCTTCACGGATGTAGATTGGGCAGGGAGCCCAACAAACAGAAAGAGCACATCTGTAGGGATATTCAGTATTGGGTCTACATTAGTTTCTTGGTACAACAAGAAACATAGATCCGTGGCACTCAGTTCAGCGGAGGCTGAGTACATGGCAGAAATTTTGGCTGCATGCGAGGCTATATGGATGAGGAAGATCTTGGTCGGGTTGTTCGTTTCACACTTATATCCTACTGTGATATATTTTGATAATCAGAGTTGCATCAAACTCTCGGTTAATCCAGTATTTCATGATATATCTAAACACATTGACATCTGGTATCATCATATCAAAGATTGTGTGCAGCGGAAGATCATGTTACTTTCTTACATTCCTACGGAGGATCAAGATGTTGATATCTTGATGAAGGCGCTCACCAGGAGAAAATTCGAATACCATAGAGGCAGGATCGGGGTGGCAGATAATCCCTATCTTGTTGACAAGGAGTGTTTAGATTGCAACAAGATGATGAGCTTAGTGAAAAGAATCGCCTTCACTAAGTGGGCCCACAGGCTATTTTTGGCGCAAGTCTATTTTTAGACTATGTTTATTTTTAGACATGTCAATCATATTCTATGAGTTGCAGGATGCTATTTGTGGATGGTTGGTCAAGTTGGAAAAATATATGGACTTCTATTTTTAGACATATTGGGCATAATCTATTTTTAGATTGCCAGTCTAAAAATAGATATGTCGAATATTATTAGCTCTTAATAATATTTGGACTATAAACATTATCTTATTCTCTTGGAGCACTTCAGTTAAGTGCACAGATGTGGCACAGGAGCTGACAGAAGGAATTATGCTATTCTTGAGGGTTAAGTGGAGCTATTTCATGGAGACTTCAGTTAGAACTCATGTGACAGAGTTTGGTGGAGTTATTGAGGTAGTTGGTGGAGTTGTGTTCAGTTTAACTCAGTTAGACACAGTTGAGCTAGTTGTATCTAGTCTAACTGATTGATACACTAGTGAGAGTGGTGTGAATTAATTAATAATTAATTCATTAAATATTAACTCATTAATCAACTGAAGAATACATCAGTTAACTACAGTGCATGGACAGTTTCAGTGGAGACCAGTGGAGAGATAGGTGAAAGGGCAAGTTGACTATCAATTGTGACTATAGTGATGCATTGATTGCATCAAACACTGAGTAGAGATGCCAATGAGGATTGCGTGAGCAAGGCTGGACCAATTTGAGTTCATTCAGATCCATTCTTCAACAGGGATTGCGTAGTAGAGGTAGGCTAGCAGGTGGCAGAGATTGGTGCATGGATTTTCTAGATCAGAACCTGATTAGTCTGTAGCGATTGGATTGTACTGAGAGCTTTTGAGAAGCTTCGTATGAGGATTATTACATGATCTCTATGACATATATTATATACATATAGTTGGGGTTTTTAGCTTCAGGCTTTCTCGTTAAAACACTGTGTTCATATGTGTGAATTTTTTATGGTTTCAATGTGTGCATGCAATTGATTTAATTTCCGTATATGATGATCAATAGTAGAAGAGATTTTGTATTGTGCATGAAGTCAAATAGTGTGTGAGCAGGAGAATCTTGGATGCATAACGCATTAGTTATATAATTTCTACAAAATTTTCATTCCATGAAATGTTGTTTATATTATAACGAGAAGTTGGCTTGTTGCCTTGGAATGATGGTTGATTTGGCCTCGGCCCAACCAGATTTTCCAATAAATAAAACATTCTCGTCTCAGTTTTTAAAAAAAATGGTTTTTGGGATCCAAAGGAGTAGTTTTTATTCATTTATCCTTCTCCTCTACTTGCACACACCATGAACCACTCTAGCATACACCCATTCATCAATTTCACCCCTCGAATAGGCAAAAAAATTATTTTTTCTACTAACTATAATTGCTACAACAAAATCTAGCAGCTACAAGATTCTTGTAGCACTACAAGAAACTCCTGTAAATCCTACAAGAAACTACTTCATGAAGGAAAAATCTCTCTCAAGGTTTTTTGAACTGCAAGGAGAGCATGATAATTTATTTTCTACCTGTATCTACCATTCCCAACCCCTTATTTCACTCCATGCACAAGGATTCACCCTCTAAACCCTATGTTTCACCATTAGCATCTAGATCATATAAAACTTGGCATGAACCTCTTCACTCACCTATCCTCCACTCCATTCATTCAATGACTCCATTCCTAGCCTCTATAAATGACTTCCCTCCCTTTATGAGCAAACTAAAGCGAGAAGAAGCAAGAATAAGACTGCTATAGGAATTGGAAAGTTTCCTGTAGCAAATTTGTGTGCGGCACAACAAGGCCAAAAGATGAAGAAAATTTGATGATGATGGCTCCAAAAGACCACCAACAGACTCTAGGAGAGAAAGCATATCAACCATGACACCTGAAGACCTCCATGCATCACCTGCAATAAGGAAAAAACAAAAAAAAAAAGTGGACTATTCAAAAAGTGAGCATCACCCGATGCAATGAGTGCTAAGTGGACTATTCAAAAATCATGAGAAATTAGTCAGTTACGACTACCTCTCATGGAAATGGTCATAGATGAATGACTAAATTAATGCAGTTGAATCCCAAAAATGATATCTAATATAATGCACTGCGGAAACCCCTCATACTTAAAAACAAAAATATTAAGCAGCTCACTTAGAAAAGATAAGCAAATCACTCAGAAAAAGTTGCTCTCTCAAAAAATAAACAAGAAAGTAAAAATACAGCAAAGAAAATATCATGGCTACCACCACCAGCTCCATCTCCTTACACTAGCTCATTTAGCACCACACCAGTACCAGGTAGGCTAAGGTATGTCCCTTCACCTCTTGTTATGCATTCATAATGACCAAAATGGTTTAATGTCGAGTTTTAGAAATTTAAAAGGCAAAAAGGTGTCCAGTTAACTTGGCCACCTTCGTAAAGTTAAACTGGAGGAAAATTAAAAGTACATTCCACCTGGGAAAGTCAAATCAAGTCAAGAGGGAGTGAATGGGTATGAAGAAGGTGATTACGAGGCTAAGAAATCATTAACTAGAGTGGGACCAATGGTCTCAAAGAGGAAAACTCGTGTTAAGTACAAGTTAGCACAATGCTCCAAATTTAGTTAAAAATGCCATAAAGGTGAGTTATGTCTCATTTTCACCATTTAGTTTATCATTTTGAAGAGTAGCAAGAGCAAGAGATCAATGGGATCCACCAGGGAGACCAGCATCGAGATCGGAGCTTGCATGCATCATCGTGCTACAGGAAACAGAGGTTTGCTACAGGCAACTTCAAAGGAAGATCAACAAGGGTATAGAGGGAACACAGAGTCACCTGTGGGTGAAATTGCTTCCAAAAGCCACCATCTCTCAAGAAAGAACACCAGAGGACAAAGGTAATTGGTTTTCATCCTCCAGCATTGAGATTTCTCCATGAAATTTACACACATCAAGTTAAATTTGGCAATTAAAGGGTACAAAATTTGCATTTGTTTAAGACCTCCATCTCCAAGACATCTTCACACAACTCTAAAACATATCGCCACCTTCCTATCACAACCATTAAAAAGAGAGGGGGATTCAACAGAAGGGAGCCCACTGACATTAAGAGAATTAAGCATCATCCTAAAGTCATGGAAATTTTCAGAAATCACCAATGGCTAGAGTTCTTCGAGCTTTTAAAAGGTTTTAATGACGAGATAGCTCGAGAATTTGCAGTGGCTCTGTATTCACACTCAGAGAAGAGAGACACCACTATGGTTAGGGGCATAGCCATCACACTCTCACCTGAACTCATAATCAGAGTTACAACCTTGCCTTTAGGATTTAAATGGGTTAAAGAGAGGATGCCAAGCACTACAGCCAAGAAAAGCTTCTTTCTGCCAGGAGAATAATACATTGAAGACAAGAATGGAGTGAGGAGAGAAAGCCTTCCATACCCCTGGGATGAAGTAGCCTTCCATATCATGAAGTTTATTTCTTGTGAAGGCATACTTAGTGTGGTCTATGGGTATCATTTCATATTGTTGAATGAGCTTAGGTTTCAAGGAGAAATCCCTCTAGAGCAGAGATTAAGCATCCCTCATTTCCTCCTGAACTCAATCAAAGACATGAGAAATAAGGCGAGGCAAAAAAAATATCAGCACTTGGCTCATCATGGCCTCATAAAATTGATAGTGAATGATGCTTTGAGAAGATTAAACCCACCTATATCTTGGTCTTCTTTCATAGACATGGATAGGGAACCTTCATAGCTACCCAAACAGGGAAAACCTCTGCCTCTAGCCTTAGAGAGAGGGAGTTAGAAGAAGAATAAGAGGAGGAAGAAGAAGAGGAGGAGGAGGAAGAATATGAGGAAGAAAAATAAAATGAGGGATGGATATTGAAGAAAAAAACATAGAGACAGTAGAGACAGAGAAAGAAAAATTTGAGGGGAAGGATGGAGAAAATACTGAGGAAAATAAAGGATTGGACCCTATCCTAGGCAGTGAAACCTCCCCTCAAGACACCAACATGTCACCGGACATTACAGATCAGGAAGTGGCAACTACCCTAGCCACTTTGAGCACACCTATCAAAACAAAAAGGAAGAAGTATACACCTATGTATTTCAGGACTAGGAAGAGTCAAAGGGTGAGGCAAGGGAAACCACCGACTCCCACCAAGAGCCCTATTGCCATTGAAGAATCACCAAAGAAAGATGATAAAATAAGGTTAGAAGAAGGAAGGGTGCAAGAGGTCACCTCACCTATGAGGATCCCTATAACCTACATCAGAAGACACTCAACAAGGATGGCATCCCATACACCTCATGCAACCCCCACAAACCCTCCAAAGACTGAAAAAAAAAAGAGAAAAACAAGAAAAAGAGGGTCTTAAGCAAGAAAAACATAGTTTTCTATAGGAAAATTTGTTTTTGCTATAGGAAAGTCCAGCAGGCCCAGAATTAGATAAAAAGTCCTTGGTTGAGAAAGAAACTATAACCATAGATGGGCAAGAGGTCAAAGAAGTTGAGGACAAGGCACAAGATGAAGGACAAGATGAAATAGAGGGAGAAAAATATGACAAGGAGGAGCCAACCTCACCAAAACTAGTCCTCAAAGATGTAGCAGTAGTGCCAAACCCTAGCCCTCAACCTAATCTCAGCTCCTACTACACATACATTGAAGGGGGGCAGATTGATTCCTCAAAAGTTCACAGTGCCTTTGTTTGATCAGTTGGAAGAGGATAGGTAACATACTCATCATTGGATGAATCTTGCCACATCTAAAGGTGTGCATGAAATAGGGGTAATGGAGGGAAAAGTGGCTGAGTTGGGCAAGGATTTGTCTGATGTTAGGCTCAGAGAATCCATGTTGAAAGAAAAGCTTCAGAAGGCCCAAGAAGAGAATGTAGCATTAAAGGAGCAACTTCAGCAAAAGGAAAAAAAAATGGCCACCATGGTAGATTTGTGCATGGAGGCCATTCAACATAGATATCCATCATATTCCTATGTAGTTTAAGTCAAGGAGGAGTGGCTCCTATTCCAAATCAAAACAATAGCCTCTCATGGATCCTTACCTTTTTATAACTATAGACAGTTTTTTGAATTTTGAAACCAATCAAGTATGGAAGATAAGGAAAAAATGGCATAATTCTACATGCACAATCTTGTGTTGACAGACTTGAACATTTGGGACCCAAATCCTAGGATGGGAGACATGCAGTTAATGGCATTAGCATCATGGATGGTTAATGAAGAGACCAGAGCACAAGAAGTGAGAAGGGTTATGAGGAGAGAAATCAGAGAACCCTTACACATTAGGGCAGAACTATTCAACCCTAGGGGAGTCATCAGCAACCATCTAAAGATAGAAAAGGATCCTGCACTTGCAGAAAAATTCCTCCACACACAAGCTCAATCCATGGCTCACTTTGATGATGTTTCTAGGTTGTTGGGAGATGAGTGCATAATGGCTAACCAAAGGAGATGGAACAACCTTCCTCACAGCCTTAGAAACATGGAGTAACACACACTAGAAAGATTGAGAGGTGCCTTGGAAAGGGCACCACTATACAAGAGGGCCATGAAGGCCAGAAAGATTTAGTGGCTTGGTTTGAATATCAATCCACCCTTGCTGCTAGGGTTGAGTGATGGAAAGGACCAGGATGAGCAGAACAAAGAATCAAAGGAAGCAAAAAAGAATGATGGCTTTTACCCTCTTGAAGAGACTCCCACACTTCTTCCTTGGCAAGTCAGATATTCCATCAAAGCTTTGAAATAAATGCAGAAGGAGGACTGAGTTGCTCAGAGGATGAGCAACCATTTGGTAGGGGGGTGATGATTAGCTCCATCATTAGGTACATTTGGAGGGGTTAATTGTCACCTTTTTGCCTTATTAAGTCTATTTTTCTCGCATTTTAATTTTATTATGGTCTTCTGTTGCTAGTGTAGAAGGTGATTAAGGCTTGTCATAATTCGAATGCCTAACATGAGTTAAATGTAGGAAAATCACGAAGATATTGCATTTTTTATGAAGATTTTTCCATTAAAGCTCAGAGTAGACAACAAGGAGAGATTGATTGTCCACCTCCTTAACTCCCAAAGGTATCTAAGGGATCCTGGATATTCCCTCCAACATCTTGAAATCAAAGGTTTCCAATCAAACTCAAGATCAAGTGCACCAAAGCTACACTTCACTTACAGTAAAACTGGACACATCACCTACTTTTTAGGGAGTTGTTGGTAGCTACCCTCTAGGTTAAATAGGGCTGAGCAATAGCTCATTAGGATTCGAACTTTGAAGGAATCTAATAGGCTCTTAGCTCTTGTAATAGGCTTTGAGACTTTCATGTTTATGTAGTGAGACTATCTTCTACAATAAAATGAGTATTCAGATTGTGCTTCACTGATCTAGTTTCAGAGGGCTAGGCTTGTGGGTTAGGGCCCAATCCATTGGCCTTAGTCTCTCTTGTGTATTCATTCTTTACTTTTATGTCATTATAGCAGGTTTTTCTTATGAGTGTTTAGCTATTTTTCTTACTTTTCAATTCACTATTTTTATTTTTCTTCTATTCGTCTTTGTTGTAGATTAAGCTTGATTACATGTTGGTAGAATAGTTTATAAAATCATAAAGTTGTGTGTCAAGCCTCCCTCTCTCAACTCTTGCATTGGAGCTTAAGGAGGGTAGACCTTCTCCACAGGCCAAAATTACTTTTTATTTTATTATTTCTTAGAATGAATAGTTAGGTTGTTGTAGTTCCATGAATGTGTTTAGAATGTTGATTTAGATTTATGTTTGTAGGTTAAAGTAGGTTTTCTTTCCAAATTCAACTCATATTTTCCATTTCCTTCATCATGAATTTGTCAATATTTTTTGCTTGAACAGGTAGTTTGCTTGCAGTTTCAAGTAGCACAATAAAGGAGGACTTCACCACCACCTTCAGCCTCATTTCTCACCCTTCATCAACCTTCTTTTCCTCAAAATTGCCAACAGCCATTTTTTCATATTTTTCATCTTCATATTGTGAGAAAACCCTAGAGGTGCAAGATAGGCTTCTCAGGAGGTTATGAGCTTGCCCATCTTCCACTCATAGAAACACACCTTCACTCCACCTTCCCTACACTTTTCTCACCCATTTTTAGCCTCGGATAGCCCTCAGATTGTTTCATGTAGCAATTCAGGACTTTCCTGTAGCAGCACTTGCAGCAGCACCAGTGGGCCCCTCCTTAAGCCTAGAAACCACCATCCACCTCATCCAGACTTGCCAAAACCACCCAGACACCTTCAAACTTGCACCCATGAGTTCAAGCCCTTCATAAGCCACCTTAACGCTTTCTCCTCCTAGTTGCAAAACAATGCATTTGCAAGCATAGTTAGTTCATGATTAGTTGCATGATTAAACTCATGATATATATAACATAGAGTAGACAAAGTGTGTTTAGCCATTTTTCCCAACAAAGTGTGACTAGGTTAGTTTCCTTTATGCAATTTCAATTCAGCAATTTACTTCATGCAAGATGCCTAGTTTGCTTCCATTTCTTATCATAGCTCAATGTGTGGATTTCTTTCATTACATAGTAGTTAGATGTACTTTATTGCTATAGAATAGGTAATTTCTTACTGATAGAGTAATGCGTTTGAATCATTTGTAGCCCTAGGCCTAAATTCAGAAGTGTGACATACTTCATCCAGAAACCTTAGAAATAACACCCTTTCGTAGAGCTCAGAAGAGGATGACATGAGTAGAATGCATCTGTTGTGTATATAGCACTTTCACCTCCAAGTTTGTACGAACCTTAGGTTGATAAAGTAAATTATTGCAGCCTCTCGGAGTTGCAGCATTCTTGGTGTGATACAAGGGTTCACAACCTGTATCTTGTGAGCTTATAAAAGAATCCAAGGATCAGTTAGTGGATTTTCAAATTAATGAAGATTTTTCAATGACCGTATTTCATTGTTTAAGATAAACCATTTTTTCTCCTGAAGGTAAACCTGTTTCTTTGAATTAGTTGTTGAAAGGTTTTAGAAGGAGATTGAGCTTTTAGATGTTCAAACTCAATCATATAATTTCCAAGATCCTAAATAGTTCTTGAAAACTCTCCCTCCTCCCAAACAAGAAACAGTAG
The DNA here is from genome assembly GCA_034641835.2 of Pinus albicaulis. Lineage (NCBI taxonomy): Eukaryota > Viridiplantae > Streptophyta > Pinopsida > Pinales > Pinaceae > Pinus > Pinus albicaulis. Next base: position 168,048,704 of record CM076577.1, on the reverse strand, counting down.
TGTTGCATTTTGATGTTGAAATTGAGGATTATTTTGATAGTAAATCTGATGACTCATATCTGAAACTATATGATGATATAGAAAGCATATGTGGAATACCCAAGCATGACCATAAAATTACAGAATACTTCGAAAAACAAGAAATAGATCATGTTTTTTGATCCCATAGCAGAATACATGGAGGGATTTTTCAGCTTGAATTTCCAACCATTTTTTCACCATGAGAAATAGATCCATCATCAGTTTTCTTTGTTACTACATTTTCCTGCTTTGATTTTGTTCATGCGTAGTCAAGCAGTCCACTTGTTTCAGCAGTTACTTGACTGGCTTCACTGGCATTTTTGTGTTATTTGATTCAACAGTTTCTCATCTATATAAGGTAGCTAGGTGTGTGCAAATAAGCTCAATGCTCTGAGCATCTTTTTAGTACTTTCAGTTTCAGTTTTAGCATGTACAATTTTTTTTTCCAAGTAGTTTGGTTGCAAGTCAGTTTAAAGTTTGCAGGGTAAAGTTTTGAGAATAGCCCAACTAGTAAGGATACCTAGTCTAGGATGTTCTTGACACCTCCTAAAGCAGTCGCCATCCCCAGATGTAGCCGATGTTGGCACTCTATAATTTTTGTGCCAATTCATGAGCATATTGAGCTCATTTCATGGCGCTCCCAAATTTAAGGATTTCATAGCACTCTTAATTCTGATGTTTTTTGTGATGCAAGGTTGCCATATCAATGACTTTTTCATCAATGACGAAAAATGCAAATGATGGGCAAAAATTTTTAATTTTTGGGAAAATAAAAAAATGGTTTTTTTTAAGGTAGGTTTTACCTCTCAAGTCTAATGACAATTTTTAATTTTTCATAAAATTATTTTTGGCCTTGAGGCCAATCTCCACATCGCAGCTGAAGCTCACAAGACCAAGGGTTAACCTACAAGCCAGCCATAAGAAAAATTTTACAAGGGAGGAGCGCATAATGCTCAAGTCATCGAGATAATATCATATATTATGGTATATATAAACACCAAACAATTTTTTTTCCCCTATGCATGTGGGATGAAGCCCACAACAAAACAATAAAAAAATGCAGGTGTCAATGAAGAGTATTCCCAAGTGATCGAAAAATCTCATAGGTGTGGAAGAGGAGGATTGCGCAGTTGTTAAAAGGAATTGCGCATAAGTGTCAATATCTAGGACACACAAAGATTGTGCAATTCATTCAGGAAAAAGGTATATGAATTATATCTCTTCTCAACAACGCACATCACTCGTGGAGCAATCTTGACAAAAGCCAGATGAACGAATGCTAGTGTTACAGAAGGAAATGGAGGTCACTAATTACAGTGTTGACCCATTATTGAAGGCATCCAGTATCATTGTTGATAATCAGTTGGTAATTTTATATGGTCGAGTGTTAGATCCACCCACACCAAGGTTTGGGGAAATGGGAGAGGCTCCAAGGAATAGTCATTGGAAATTTAACAACAAGACTATGGTTTGGGCAGCAAAAATTGGAGAATGGGAAATTGCATGTTTCAATTCGAGAATTCACTCAAATGAAATAATAAACATGAGACACGAGCTTCAGCAATGTTGTGCTAGAAGAGGATTGGTGATTTCCGACTGTTTGTGGGTTTTGGAATAGAGTCTGCAAGATAGAAATAGGAAACCTGTTGACCAAAGTGGAAAGGATGCTTAATCAGATGATCATGCTTGAGAACTTCTGGAGCGAGTTGATTGAGTGTTTGGTTTCAGAGAGATGTGTAACATTTTAAGATTGTGTGTCTTGGGAGAGAAGAAATTTTGAGGACTATTTTTCAAATTGTGTGAAGCAGCTTACTTACACATTCCCCGAGGATGAAACTACAAGTGGAGGTGCACCATTCTGGTCTACACCAAAACATTTTCCAAAGCCCCTAGAATTTAATTCCAATGATCCTAGCTACATGTCCTTCATTATTGCAGCGACAATTTTACGAGCTAATACATATGGCAGACCCATTCTTGAATGGGCTTCTAATTCAAAAAAAATAGCAGAGGAGAGATTTGGAGGAAAAATATTAGCAGGTTGACCAACCAACTCTAAGATTGGTGCAGGTAGGTGCAAGGTGGCAATCAAAAGGAAAATTTTATGGAATATGGTTCCACACTTAAAGGAGTAGATTCAAGGGTATTGATCCACTTGGAAAACCTTCACTAAATTTGGGTTTTCAATAACAATTTCCCATGATTCTCAATATAGTTTTTCATTTTAGTTTCAAATTATTTTGTAATATTGTTTTACGATAGGATTATTTTATATTTTTAAGTTTATTTTTTATTCCTATGTTTCAGGAATCAATAGAGGGTTGTAATATTGTATATATTGTTTTCATATGTACGAGAGGGGAAGGAGCGAGAGAGAAAGGTCTTGGTGTATTGTACTTTACTGTCTGTGTTCCAACAAAAGATGTTTAATACAAAAGTACAATTTTTTCAGTGCCAAAGATTCATGTGATAGTGTTCTGAAATCCGTGTTTATCTTTTATGTGTATGTTTTCTTTCTCAGTTCACCATTTTAATTTTATTCTTAAGTATTTGATTGAAAGGTATGACTCGTAATTCATTCTATATGCTCTGAATTGTGACAGTTAAAAACTTCATTGTATTCTTCTAAAACCACATTAGAATTCATTTTTAAGTCGATGCTCCGATGTGACAATTGGTCTTCTTTAATATTCTACCATACTGCAACAAAAATTTGTGACTAAAATAACGTTATCTACCTTGCCTTTGACACCTCATTCTTCATTCACCATCTATTGATCATCTTATCTATCTTCCAGATTATATAGACTCCATGCCCAATTGACACTTTCTCCTCAACTCTGTCACCATTTTCATAAACTTCTATTTACCAAAGATCTAGTCACTTCTCCTACATAGAAAATAAATATTTTCAAAGACTAAAGTATTTCAAGTGAGAGCCCTCCCTGATTTGGTATGGCTAGAAACCAAGTCTAAAGTTGGTTTGAGGTTATCCCTTTGGTCTCCTTTCTCATCCTTGGGAAACTGAGGGGAGTTAACACCAAGAGTAAAAATAAAAAATCCAAATCTACCAATCTGATTATAACTTTACCCGATTCACCTAAAGGAGACTCTTCTCAAGAAAATACTTTCGAAATTAACGTTGTAGATTCATATACTGCTAAGGCCAAGCGAACCGGAGATAAAAATAAAGGGAAGGGTAAAAATAAAATAAAAAATAATTCTTCAAAAGAGAAAACAGATAAAATTGAACCATCTGACGAGAAGATGAAACCTCATTACCCTTGTATAATTTGTGACGAAGATCATTTCACAAAAGAATGCCCCCATCGGGCCGAGGTAACTAAGTTTGTGAAAGGTCCACCCACACCCGTTTTTCTTAAGGATCCATTTCCTTCACAGGACATGAGTAAAATGGTTTCTCATAATCCATCCTATTCCAACTCATCGGCGGATATCATGATGATGTCCTCTCAAATTATGGTTGCAATGAAATCTCAAGATTATGGATCTAAGGGTCCTGTAAATGGAAACAAAATTGGGTCATCTAATCAACCTCCTACATCAACTCCTCCTACTTCTAAACCGTTACAAATGCATAAACATAGTTCTGACATGGTAATTAAACCCACTCCTAAAGGTGTTCTTTGAAAGTCATCTTTTAATCCACATGCGAGAGCTGCTCAAAATTGCAACATTGTTGAAGATCTTGCTATGTCACCTTCAGCAATTTTGGCCCTCAAAGTGCAGTAGACTTTTCCAACATAAAGGAAGTTACTATTTTCAGCTATTGGAGTTGTTGACCCTCAAGACTCTAATATCATTATCTTTGATCTAGACAATTAATTTGTACCTAGACTCTCGCACCAAATGGATTTTCAAATACATGTCTTCGTCAAAACCAAGCGATTTTTTCGCACGGTACTTAATGAGGGAACATCTATGTGTATAATGTCTTTGGAATGTTGGAAAACCCTCGGTTCTCCAACAATAAATCAATCTCCCACAATTTTAAAATACTTCCATGGAAGAGGTTTTCGTCCTTTTGGGATTCTTTAGGATTTGCCTATAGAGATAGAAGGTAAACCTATTACAGTTGAAGTGGAATTCATTGATGCTCCACTTAACTATAACCTTATACTAGGATGAAGTATGAAAACTATAGTTTAATCAATCTTTTGAATGATAATGTTCCCCCATAAAGGGAAAATTCTCAAAGTTGATCAGTTGTCTTACTACACTTTAGATCCTTCCTCTACGGGTAGTGTCCCTTATGTTGGAAAGACAGTTACTCCTTAAGAATATGTTGGAGTAGGATTGCTTAAGGATTCATCTCTCATGGGAACGCTTGACATGCCTCCTTTGAATATTCCTCGTAATATTTCCAATGTCAACATGATTACATCAAGCATAATGCCATCAGATGACCCTTAGATTGTGCCTTTAGAATCTGAGTTAGACCTCTATGGAAATGAGTTTCCCTTAAGTCCATTTGAATTGGCTTATGTGGCAGTTCAATCGCTTTATGACCCCCCATGAACTGAAACTGATCAAGTGAATGTGATCGGTGATGAGTATTCTCATTTATGAGGTTTATCGATGACATCTTTTTCCGATCCTTTCAACCTTTTAGTGTCAGTATTTGCATACTTCCACCGGGGATCAAAACACATTTACATGTGCATCTTAGGTGTCCCATTCTGAAAAAATTTCAATCATTTCATTAGGTCATGATATAAAATTATTCCACTGGTGGTTGTCCTTGTCAGTTCTGTGTTTTGAAAGTGTTTTCCATAGTATTGTTAGTATAAAATCATGTTTCAAATATGTTCATCAAAAAGAGCCTGGAAATAGCTTTCCAACGGTATATCACACTCCCAGAACTGACTTCTGGATTAGAAGATATGCCTAAATGAATAAAATCCCCCAAAAGGCCTAACCTTACCCTTCTTTCTCATTTGGTCCTTTAAACTTTATAATTTCTACTTTTCATATGATTTTAAAGTTTTCATCGCAATCCCCTTCCTCCAATCTGATCGCATCGTATCATAATAGTTCATCGGCCCCCGATTGACCCTTCTCCAATTAAACAACTCTGATACAATCGCCCTACCTCCGATCCGATCGCACCATCGCATCGCAAAAATTCTCCGCAACATTCGCTCCCGACCCGCCGATGCGATGGATCACATATCACAATCGGCATTTCCCACAGCACTTTGCTCCCGCTCCACTCCTCCGCCGATTTTCGATTGTGATTCCCCCCGGTCCCACCAAAACCCTTCCGCCCTTTCAAAACAAAACGTGCCTCTCTCTATGTTATAGCGTTGTTTGCATTTCATTTCGTTTTACAAAGATTTTCCCTCCATCACTCCATCGCCATCGCATATCACATTTCCTCCACTATGTGATACACCCCCCTTCTGATTGCGATTTGCGATTGCGACTTACGATTGCGATTCGGGCCCACCATCCTTCCTTTCGCTCTTTTTTCATAAAAAAGGGACTTTTCTTCATTAAAAAGTGGATTTCATTTCTATTGATTTCAAAGGGCACTTCTTGGCATAAAAGAGATTTTCAACAAAGAAAAAGAAACAATCAAGGCCGTGAATTAATTATAAACACAGAAACATCTTGGCATCTACAGCACCGATGAAAAAGGGATATGTTCTTCAAACTTCCTCTTTTCATTCATTGGGTATGACAGCAAATTTCTCCAGACAGTCAAATGTGTTGCGCCTTCTTTTCAGGGGCATATTGTTGGTCTTTTCCTATATTTATATTTTAGTTTCAGGGCAGGTGACATAGTTCCTCCTTCTGTGGATCTACGCCCCCTCAAATTTTGTCTATTTAATGTAATTTCTGAGTCATTTGTAAAAAGAGGGAAAAAAGGGTGGAATAAGTTGGAAACATTGAGGACGCTCTGCGCCCCATTTGTAACCATTTGGCAGGGAATTAATAAAGAAATGAAACACTGATTTATGGGATCCCTATGGTATGGATTTTAGCACTGTTCTTTCCTTTGTCATCATTTGTTAATTTTTATGTTTGCCATTCATTCATTCATATCTCTGGTTGAATGTTTTCAAGATAGATAGGTAGAATCCATTGTATAATTCTCTGCCTTGGGAAAATCATTCAATACTTTATGTTTTTTGTTGTTTGAAGAGGATCCATCTCCTATGCCCTTTTCAACTTCTCACCAGTCTTAAACATTCCATCGTTATTGAAAACAAAGTTGTTAAAATCCATGCCTACCTTGCCCCATAGAATACCCTGCATCTCTGATTTGATTCCCCAGATTCAAACTGTCCAGCCCCATCTGATCCATACAACCCTTAAAATTTATAAAAACATTATGAGTTTATTATACCTAGCCTAAAATCAGTTTGCAGTTATATTTCATTGAATATTTTTCACGGAGAGAGCCCTCTTCCGACCTTGTAGGGCTAGCTACAAGGTTGAGCGTGGTTTGAGGTTACCCTGATTTGCCTTCCTTCAGCCTGAGGTTCAAATAAGGCGCTAACATTTCTAGCGACCATACTGGGGAGGAAAAATATCATACCTTCCCTGGGAAAGAACGACAAAGTTTAGATCTAATTGTTGATGGTGAACAACAATCAGATACATACGAAGGCTGAAATTTTCACCTGGCGAACTCCAACTTGATGTAAAGACTCCACTGGAGGATGACTTTTCCGGCACGAAAATGGAAGGATCTTACACAAATTTCAGGTATTCAAAGTGGAATGGTATTCAGGATCTAATCTTCTTTCTTGTAAATTACTTATTTGCTTTTCCTGAAACTGTCCTAAAATTTTTTCAGAATTTGTTGTATGATAAAGATGATCAAAATCTTGATTCTACCTATTCAAAAAGTGTAAATACTGAGTTTTCCTTTGATCTTGGCCTCCACCCTTTTTCTAAATCTTATGATGACCATCTTCAAATTGATGAGCCTAAAGAGACCAATACTAATCCTGTAGCTCCTGTATATACTCCTACACCTTTTATAGTCCCGGATAGATATAAACCTCTCATCTTACCTCCTATACTCCACGCTTTCCCTGAAAATTATTACCTATATTTTCCGAGTTTTGATGGTGAATGTGACAACATCAATGCTGAGAGACATATGCAAAATTTTGAGACTTTCCTAGACCTTTTTGAAGTTGATGAAGAGGATGTCAGTATTAGGATTTTTGCCTTTCTTTGCAAGGCAAAGTCAAGAGTTGGTTCAAAACCCTGCCTGATGCCAGCATCTCAGATTTCCAGCAGTTCGTCAAAATATTCCTCGACAGATGGGTGGTCAAACAAAACCCTTTCCTGATTCTAGAAGAGTATTCCTAGCTGAAAAAACAGCTATGGGAGACAGTACAACAGTTTTATACCAGATTAAATCGAGTTTATTATTCGATACCTGCCGATATAACACCTCCTCCTGGCTCAGCTCTCTTACATTACCCGGGTGCCTTTGATCCAGAAATGGAGTTTCAGCTGAGAGAAAGAAACCTTGCAGCACTTGAAGAGATGCAGAATAGTGCAGTAGATGTAGAAGCTAATCTGCTGATCAGAAGGGAAAAGTGGAAGGAAGAAGAAAAGAAGAACGTTGCAGAGCACGTGACATCTTCAGAGGTAAATCTCGACCTTTTGGTAAGCGTAGTGGAAGAGATGATATGAAAAATCACTACAAGGAATGAGTATGATGTTCAAGAACAAGTGGCTGATCCAAAACATTCTCTCTCTTATCCCAGTTTTCATCGATCTGACAATGATTGTTTTATAGAACATCTTGGAGAAGAGAGATATGTCGATATGACATGTATGCTTGATGATGTGTTTTATGTTGATTATTTTCCAAAGTTTGATCAGTATGATGATGATGATTGTTTTCCAAACGAAAGCTAAACTTGCAGAGAAATCAACAGTTGGTTTGTGGGAGGAATTTCAGTTTCAACAGCTTGAAAACAGTAATCATCTTATGTATATCATCCATGACAGTGATGAGGAAAGCCTAGAAAATTTGGAAGTAAGTGAGGGATATTTGCCTCTTTGTTTTACCTCATTTCAGTTCATCAGAGATAACTTTCATGCAATCAGAAATCAACAGTCTCTCAGTTTTAATGTTGGGGTTGAGGTAGATAATGAAATTCTTGAGCAAGTTGTTAATGAGAAATATTCTCCTGAAATGGTTGAGGAAATCATTTGCGATATAAAATCCTCCCTAGCTCCAAATTTGCAGCCACCGAATGCAATTGAAGGTCAGATTACAGATAAAGGCTTGGAATCTGAAACATATGATCAAATGATGCAAGATGATTCTGTACCATTATGTTTTGAAGCATTTCAGTTTTTAAAGCAGAATTTTCATAATATCTCTAAAGGAAAGGATGAGCAGTCTGTAGAGTGTCATGCAGTCTCATTAAAATCAATAGATACGTTGCAACATTCTTTTCAAGTTTTTTATGACCCTATAGCTGATGTGTTGGATGATATCTGCAGTAAAAGTCCTACTCCATTTGCTAACCATGTGCCAGAAAAGAGTGTTGACAATAACTTTATTCGAAAGCCAACTTCATTGTCTTGTTCAGCAGGTGTTTCATTACAAAGCTCATATCAAGATTTGCAGTCATATGAGGAGTGTAATGAAGAAGATTTTTGTTTTGTTTTTTATCATCAAGAGAGATTGGTTATTCACGAGTTTCAATATCCTTTTGTCAACTTACTGAAGTCATCAAAGAAAGAAAGCACAGATGTTAGGAAAATTTTAAAACCAAGGTACGGAGATTACCTAGAACAGAGCAATAATGTATTAGATGGGATGGGAATCAATATATATTCTTATGAAGATCCTTTCGCAGCATTCTTGAGGTCAGCCGATCAACTCAAGCTTTGCAAATTTATCAAGATTCAAGTTGATTCCAAGTTTCCATGGGAGTTTCCTTTCAGTTCTTCTTTCTTCTTTCTCATAAGAAAGCACTTGGGGAGAATTCAAGTAGCAGCCAGGATGCTTACATGGTTGCATTGGTTGTTCCATTTCACTTGATCAGGTGCTGAATGGAACAATTAGAGTAGGTTTCGATGAATAAGCTCAATTATGAGCATCTTTTCCAGTCTTTCAATTGTGTTTTAGTCAGTCTTAAGTCAGTTTTTGAAGTAAGTTTTTAGCTATTGAATCCATGCCCAATGTATAAGGCTACTAGGTCTACGGTGTTCTTGACACCTCCAAGGAGCTACCATCCCCATTGGAGCCAATGTTAGTGTCAGTATTTGCATACTTCCACCAGGGATCAAAACACATTTGCATGTGCATCTTAGGTGTCCCATTCTGAAGAAATTTTCAATCATTCCATTAGGTCATGATATAAAATTATTCCACTGGTGGTTGTCCTTGTCAGGTCTGTGTTTCTAAAGTGTTTTCCATAGTATTATTAGTATAAAATCATGTTTCAAATATGTTCATCAGAAAGAGCCCGGAAAGAGATTTCCAACGGTATATCACACTCCCAAAACTGACTTCTGGATTAGAAGATATTCCTAAATGAATAAAAGCCCCCAAAAGGCCTAACCTTACCCTTCTTTCTCATTTGGTCCCTTAAACTTTATAATTTCTACTTTTCATATGATTTTAAAGTTTTCATCGCAATTCCAATCGCATCATCGCAATCCCCTTCCTCTGATCCGATCGCATCGCATCATAATATTTCATTAGCCCCCGATTGACCCTTCTCTGATTAAACAACTCCGATGCGATTGCCCTACCTTCGATCCGATCGCACCATCGCATCGCAAAAATTCGCCGCAACATTCGCTCCCGACCCGCCGATGCGATGGATCGCATATCGCAATCAGCATTTATCACAGCACTTTTCTCCTTCTCCACTCCTCCACCGATTTGCGATTGCGATTCCCCCCAGTCCCACCAAAGCCATTCCACCCTTTCAAAAAAAAACGAGCCTTTCTCTATGTTATAGCACTGTTTCCATTTCATTTCATTTTACAAAGGTTTTCCCTCCATCGCTCCATTGCCATCGCATATCGCATTTCCTCCGCTATGTGATACACCCCCCTTCCTATTGGGATTTGCGATTGTGATTTGCCATTGCAACTTGCGATTGCGATTCGGGCCCACCATCCTTCCTTTCGCTCTTTTTTCATAAAAAAGGGACTTTTCTTCATTAAAAAGCGGATTTCATTTCTATTGATTTCAAAGGGAACTTCTCGACATAAAATATATTTTCAACAAAGAAAAAGAAACAGTTAAGGCTGTGAACTAATTATAAACATAGAAACATCTCGGCATCTACAGCACCGATGAAGAAGGGATTTGTTCTTCAAAATTCCTCTTTTCATTCATTGGGTATGACAACAAATTTCTCCAAACAGTCAAATGTATTGCTCCTTCTTTTCAGGGGCATATTGTTGGTCTTTTCTTATATTTAGATTTTAGTCTCAGGGCAGGTGAAACAGTGCCTCCTTCTATGGATCTACGTCCCCTCAAATTCTATCTATTTAATGTAATTTTTGAGTCATTTGTAAAAAGAGGGAAAAAAGGGTGGAATAAGTTGGAAACATTGAGGACGCTCTGCGCCCCATTTGTAACAGTTTGGCAGGGAATTAATAAAGAAATGCAGCATTGATTTATGGGATCCCTGTGGTATGGATTTTAGCACTGTTCTTTCCTTTGTGATCATTTGTTAATTGTTATGTTTGCCATTCATTCATTCATTCATATCTATAGTTGAATGTTTTCAAGATAGATAGGTAGAATCCATTGTATAATGCTCTGCCTTGGGAAAATCATTCAATACTTTATGTTTTCTGCTGTTTGAAGAGGATCCATCTCCTATGCCCTTTTCAGCTTCTCACCAGTCTTAAACATTCCATCGTTATTGAAAACAAAGTTTTAAAATCCCTGCCTACCTTGCCCCATAGAATACCCTGCATCTCTGATTTGATTCCCCAGATTCAAACTGTCCAGCCCCATCTGATCCATACAACCCTTAAAATTTATAAAAATATTCCAAGTTTATTATACCTAGCCTAAAATCAGTTTGCAGTTATATTTCATTGAATATTTTTCACGGAGAGAGCCCTCTCCTGACCTTGTAGGGCTAGCTACAAGGCTGAGCGTGGTTTGAGGTTACCCTGATTTGCCTTCCTTCAGCCTGAGGTTCAAATTAGGCACTAACACAACCAAGCATTTTCGACTGATGAAAGTATTAGGGAAATTATGATGTGGCATGAATTACCATGGGATGATCTTCATCATCGTTCATATTTTCTACTTGACCTCGATAAACTTGAGAATTATTTCTCAACCATATTTTTGACTGAATATGTCAATGAATCTCAAAATCCCATGTTGATCCTTCATTCGAATTTAGAAACGAATTTAGGAAATGTCTCTTCGATATTTCCAATTGACATTTCAGTTAAACTAGGAATAACTGAGAACATTCATATAGGTGTTTCATGCCCAATTGATGAAATCAACATGTATAAATCCCTATTCTAGGAATTCTGTGACATTTTCGCCTAGTCCTACGAAGAAATGCTAGGAATTGACTCTAGCATTGTAGTTCACGAAATAAATAAATACACATATGCTAAACTCATTAGACAAATATTAGGTCCAATCCATCCACGAAAAGTGGATTCTATTAAGGCTGAAGTTGAAAAATTACTTTGAGCAGGTTTTATTTATCCTATTCCCTTAACTGATTGGGTATCCAATATTGTTCCGGTGAACAAAAAAAAGGGAACTATTAGAGTACGTATCGATTATAAGGATGCCAATAAAGCTTTTCCCAAAGACAATTATCCTACCCCTTACATCGACCATATTGTTGACGATTGTGGCGGTAATGAAATATTTTCATTTATGGATAGATTTTCTGAATACAATCAAATACAAATACTCCCTGTCGATCAGCCCAAAACTGCATTTATTTGTCCATGGGGAACTTTCTCATACCGCAAATTACCTTTTGGTTTAAAGAACATTGGCGCTACTTTTCAGAGGGCCATGTCTTATGCATTTCACAATATCAAACATATTGTGCAACCCTACCTGGATGACTTACTGACCCATTCTATGAGACGACAAGATTAGCCTACACATTTACAAGCTATTTTCCTTTGATGTAGGCATTACCGTTATCCGTTTGAATCCACACAAATGTATTTTTTGTGTACAATCAAGACGATTGTTGGGATTTATCATTTCTAAGGAAGGCATTCATGTCAATCCTCTCAAGGTCGAGGCTATCATCAATTTACTTCCTCCTTCTACTCTTCGCCAACTCCAAAGTTTGCAGGGGAAAGAAAATAATTTACGTCAATTTATCTCTAACTATGTGAAGCTAACCAAAGGTTTTTCTCGGCTGTTAAAACAAGGCATTCCATTATTTTGGGATGAGCTTGATGATAAAGCTTTCGATGCACCTAAACACGCGTTGACCCATGCACTGTTATTTCATCCACCTTATTATCACTGAGACTACTTTTTGTATTTAACTGCATCCAAATCTACCATTCAAGAAGATGAATCTACCATTGAACATGTGATTTATTATTTGAGTTGGAACCTTACACCTACCAAGATTAAATACACACGTGGATAAATTGGCCTTGGAAGTTGTGCAAGTTGTCCAATGTTTTCGTCATTACATATTGTTACACAAAACAACCGTGATTTATGATTGCAACCCTATGATGTATATTTTTACAAGACAATTGATAGGGGGGAAATATTCTAAGTGGATAGGGTAAAATCGCAAAGTTGGGTTACACTTTCATGAGAAACACTTCTGAAAATTTCACTCTCCCAAAAGTTCTGCCGAACTTGTGAAATTAATTTGGCTGAACTGTGTTTTTTGTTTGTCGAACTTATTCTGTCATTACCATTGACGGCATCGCTAACCAAAATTTTGGTCGGAGATAGAAAAACCGGCCATAAAAGTTCGGTCGAACTTTTTCTTATAAATATAGCGAGCATCAAAGCTTGAGAATATTTTCAGCAATTTTATAACGGTTATGCGACCATTGGAGAGGTAATGTGAGAGTGTTAGCAGGTGCTCGACTCTGCATTTTCATCCTTGACTCGACTCCGCGTTTTCATCCTTGGCTCGAATTTGCATTTTCGTCCTTGGCTCGGCTCTGTGTTTTCGTCCTTGGCTCGACTCTGCATCCTCTTCTTCTCGCCACGACTGTTGGAGAGGTAAGGAAATAGATGTTAATTTTGTTTTTTGTTTGTTTGTTTTGATTTAAGTTTGGTTCTCTAACTGTTTTTATTTTTTGCAAGCTTCTATGCTCGTGCGCGGCCCTGCATTTCTGCAACTTGTCTCGACCTCTTCATCCTCGGCTTGGCTCCGTGTCCTCTTCTACTCGTCACAACTGTTGGAGAGGTAAGGTAAGACTTCTTTAGTAGAAATGTTTTGTACTTTTTGTTTTCGATTCAATTTAATTTTGTTTTTAATTTTGCAGTGATCTTGAGGACTTCTTTGCTCCTGCTCGGCCCTGCATTTTCGTCTGCAACTTATCTCGATGACTTCATCCTTGGCTTGGATTTGCATCCTCTTCTGCCCATCCTCGACTTGGCTCTACGTCCTCTCTGCAAATTGGCTCAGCTTCCTTGACTTTGACCCGACGTGCTCGTCCTTCTTTTGCCAGGTTGGACTACTCTCCTATATATATATATATATATTGTGTATTTAATTTTGTGTAATGTTCTTTGTCTTCTAGATTAGATAACTTGATGCTTCTCTCCCAGCAACCATCCTTCTTTAGTTATGGCGTTCTATCCTTGTTCTTTATCTCTCCTGGCCTTCTATCTTTCCTCTGCATTTTCGATGTTGTTTTCATACAAATTTCCTTTTTGTATTACATGTATCTCTTGGGTGGGGGGGTCTTTATCCATTGTTTCTCTCCCTGTTTCCCTACTTGCTTGTGTAGGGGTGGTCCGTGCTTGTGGTGGGATAATGCTAAATGTACTATTTTCAGTTTTTATAATCTTAGAAACCTAATAACCTTAAGCAATTGAATTAAGCATGTATTGTATTCCATATTTATAATGATAGTAACCTTGACCAATTTAATCAAGGAATTCATTAAGTTGCAGCTCAAGATGTCTAAGTGGCTTCCAAGTATAAATATTTCACTTTATACCTGATTAGTTGGTTCATACATAATCTAATTTATGGATAAAATGTGACGGTTTTAGTGATGATCATAAGTAATGATCAGTGATATGCAACTTACTTACACCCTTATAGAGCTTACCTTAGCCATGTAACCTATAACTTGTGTACATACTTCTCTGTAATTGTCCTTCTTTTTCCAAGTTGGACTACTCTCCTAGTTTTTTTTTGTGTTTGTGTTGATTTAATTTTGTGTAAGATGAGATTGTTTGTTATATTCACTGTTTTTCACTGCTGTGTTGTTCACTGTTGTTGGAGAGGGAAGCTTATTAACTACAAATATATCCAATTTTATTAAGGATGAAACCCCTGATGTTTGCTTCCATAGAGTACTAACGTTGGTTTCTAACATTGCTAGAACTATTTTGCTCGCATTGTTGTTCATTGTTTTTCACTACTCTTCTTAGACTTTTTGTTCATTGTTGTTCTTAGACTTATTGTTCACTGCTGTTATTAGACTTTTTGTAGTCTGTAGAGTAGGTTACTAGCCATACAGTTATAAAGACTATTATTTGTAGTTTAAGTAGTGTTCCATAGCCTTAGTCTTAGTTACATGCCCTATGGACCTCTCCCTTTCATCGAATAAGTTCATTCATGTGCTTTGAGAATGATAAAAAGGTATGGCCTTCCCTTCGAGACCATCTGAATACAAGTCCCTTAGAATGGTGAATACTTACTGGGAGACTTTGATCCTACTAGAAATCAAAATCCAAGGTTCACAACATCAAGTTTATTAACTATAAATATATCAAATTTTATTAAGGATGAAACCTCTAATGTTTGTTGCCATAGAGTACTAACATTGGTTTCTAACATTGTTAGAACAATTTTGTTCACATTGTTGTTCACTATTGTTCGTTGTTGTTCACTGTTGTTCATTGTAGCTGTTCACTGTTGTTGTTCACTGCAATTATTCACCGTTGATGTTCACTGCTATTCATTGACCTGAAATACATATTTTTGTTTTTTTGGTAAGTTAGGCTATTTTATTAATTCGATAAAAGAAACATTACATATGCTACAGGCAAGATTGGCAGGCTACGCTTAACCAATCCTAGCCTTGGTTGCGCGGTTTTGGGGTTGCCTCAGAGGAGGAAACCAGCCCAGAAAAAACTTTAGACATAAATTACAATGTGTGCATCACCGATGATGTATCTAAATATTACAAAATATGTAGAAACAAGGGTATAGCACTGGTGGTAGCATGCTTGAAAAAAAACATGGAAGAGTTGTGCAGCTTCGCAGGCTTCAATCTTCATCCACATCGTCACTGTCGGGGACCTCCTCCTCTATGGGGAAAGCGGGCGCCTGCGCAACCGCTTCCTTAGAGTTTTCCACTGGACGCCTGGGTTTGGGGACAGGTGCACAGAGGATGGGGGACTCTGAATCCTCTGCGTCAGAGATGTGCATCCAGTTGCCATCAGAGTCCATCACCCAGACATCTGATTCATCGTATTCCTCCACCTAAGCCGGGAGAGGATCAGTCTTGCGAGGTAGGGGGCGCACCTAGTGCGCTATGGTAGACTTTCGCGGGTCGCGACTACCTCTCT
This sequence comes from Pinus albicaulis, assembly GCA_034641835.2. Lineage (NCBI taxonomy): Eukaryota > Viridiplantae > Streptophyta > Pinopsida > Pinales > Pinaceae > Pinus > Pinus albicaulis. The sequence continues at coordinate 168,032,932 of CM076577.1, read as the reverse complement.
GCGCAGCTTGCATTGGAGGTTCTTCCTCCTACTCGGGACCAGGGCTCTATCTCGCAAAAATGCCAGAGGAGGAGCCTTCCATCAACTCCAAATGGTTGTCCTCGCCATTGTGATAACGACCAGGGAGAGCCCCTCTCTGACCACCTTGGATCATTCTCTGGCATAATCTGGGGCCATTGCACAATGAGGCAGAGGAGAGGCTTCAAGGGAAGGGTGCACAGCAAGGGGACAAACAATGTATAGGACCAAGGGGGTGGAAGGACCAGGGAAGAGGTGTGAAAACTGGGAAGTCACAACCCAGAGGGGACTATGCAGCTCAATGTTGAGAAGAGGGCTATGCGGCCGATTAGAATCGAGAAGTGCCAAAGCAAAGTCAAAAGGAGAGGCAGAGGGAAATTACTGTGAGTTGCTCGGGGCTAACGGCTCGTCCTTTTAAAGGGACTTGGACACATGCGAATGGGATGGCAATGAGTAAGCCTCGCACGCAGCTGCGTGCCATGACCACTTTCCTTAGCAGGCTCGAGGGAAGGGTGATGGTTGATATACAAATCAGTCATGATAATCATATATGGTGATAGTTGTAGGGGGGTATCCTAGAGGGGGAGAATTTGTACCCAACGTCTCATCATCATACCTTATCTCATTTGTCTCGTGTGGATGGCTAACTGTTTGAGGATCCGCAGCAGGTGAGGCTCTGCGCAGAAGATCTTCGTCCTCTGGGGTGTGTGAGAAATTATAGTCATTCGTGCTAGTTCTGTCACCCACATCTGGGGTCCTGAAATACATATTAATTCATAAGTCAATTAGAGTTTAAAATATTATGGAATTGACATTGTCATGGAAGAAATGTTCTAAATATTGTGGAATTTATTTGTACTAATGGAGAGCTGGTAGGAATATTTGTTTGTCAAACTCAAATAAGCTTGAGGCAAATTTCCCTTTTGAAATCAATTAGAGTTTAAAATATTGTGGAATTGACATTGTCATGGAAGAAATGTTCTAGTGAGAAAATGCAAGAGTTAGAGGTAATTACATTTCAGTTGATTTTCACCCCTAAGCCTCTCAACCAAGCATTTGTTCCTCCCTCTATTTTTCCCTTATCATGTGTATTTTTGGCTCTCAACCAAGCATTTGTTCCTCCCTATAATTTTTTCCTTGTCATGTGTATTTTTTGTATGACTATTGAAACAGGTTAGAAAATTTTATTGTGTTCTAAACATTTCATTTTGTAATAGTATTAAGGTTCGTATGAAGAGAAATTATTTCCTCATGTTTTTGGTTCAACATAAATTTGAGATGACAATTGTGATGATAGGTAATGACAATAGTGATTCTCCAAAAAAATTGGTTGTGGATGTGAACATGGTAATTGTTGCTGGTACAAATATACCAATGCAACTATTTACATAATACTTATGAGAATTAGCTTGGAAAATGTGAGTACTTATGTTGAACATTTTAATGAGCACATTCACATAAATCAAATTGTATTACTCATGGAATTTGGACTATAATTTAATGGGTAACCTCATACTAATTGAATTATTTTTTTCATTAATTAAACCTTTTAATGAGCACATTCACATAAATCATATTGTATTACCCATGGAATTTGGATTATAATTTAATGGGTAATCTCATACCAATTGAATTTTTTTTTATAATTAGACATTGTCTTCCTCCATTGATTGTTGGGATTGTCATGGAAGCTTCTCATATGAGTATTCTTGTTGCTCATTGTTATTAAAATATCATAAGCGACCACGAATGTTATTAAAATATCATAAGCGACCACGGATGTTAGACTTGCTTCAAACACAAGCAGTTAGAGGTGACTAACTCTGTATTGATGTTACCTTACCTATAAACGTAACAACAAATTGATTTTGTATCCTTGGTTATTGATGTTACCTTACCTATAAATGTAAAAACCAAATGATTTTGTATCCTTACTTAAGCAAGGATTCTCGTGACATTCTTTCATTTTGTTTGATTTTGTTAAACATTTGCATATTATTTTGTCATGGAATTCCTCTCTTTATTGCCCTGAAATACATAATAGAGATGATACGATTAGCAAATGTAATACAATCATTACTAACCCTTAATAGGCATGACTTCATCCCTCTCCTTCTCAGTTGAGCCTTAAAGTGCATCCTTTTCAGTCTAGGTTTGTAAGTGAAAATTTAAGGTTGGACTACTCTCCTAGTTGTTACCTAATTGAATATCCTTGTGTTATTGACAACAAGACAGATTTATCTTCTAATTATGATGCATTGTTATGTTATTTATTCACCATTTTAGGAAAATCCTATCCGTAGATGTTTAAGCATGGTCTCATTTTTATTTAAAAATTATGTTTGCTACTTTTTCTATCAATGACTTTATAGCACTGTCTATGGATCGACTCTTGACTATAATGATGACTTCTATAGACTCATTATCCATCTAGAGGAAAGGCTCTTGAAATACAGAGGGCCACCCGAACTCAATGGATGAAATACCCTGCATCGTATGGTCTTTCTTTCTTTGTTCTTTTTCCTCTGAGGGAAGCTTGAGAGAAATGCCTTTATCTGGGTCCCTCCTATGACCTTTGAATAGATGTTCCAACCCTTCAACTACGTAGGCAGTTGACTGAGAAGCACTTTGATTATTTCATTTTCATCTACTCTATATAGTATTGATTATTTCTATTTCAATGTTATCCCCATGATGTGTAGCTATGAAATGAAATGAATAATCAAATCATAACAAGTGAGAAAAAATGTAACAGAGATAATATGATGTGTTCAATTATGGCATTTCATCTAAAAATGCCACAAGCCTTCAATTATTTCATTAAAAATATATATATATATATATATATATAGGAATGAATTTAGAGTTTTCGAACCCTCTTTTTCCTTAAAAGGACTCCCCCTTTTAAACCCCCCTCCTATGACCTTTGAATTAATGTTCCAACCCTTCAAATATGTAAGCATTTGACCGAGAAACACTTTGATTATTTCATTTTAATCTACTCTATATAGTATTGATTATTTATATTTCAATGATATCCCCATGATGTGTAGCTATGAAATGAAATGAATAATCAAGACATACCAAGTGAGAAAAAATGTAAGAGAGATAATATGATGTGTTCAACTATGATAGTTCATCTAAAAATGCCACAAACCTTCAATTATTTCATTAAAACAAACAAAAATATATAGGAATGAATTTAGAGTTTTCCAACCCTCTTTTTCCCTAAAAGGACTCCCCCTTTAAAACCCCCCTCCTATGACCTTTGAATGCATGTTCCAACCCTTGAACTACATAGACAGTTGACCGAGAAGCACTTTGATTATTTCATTTTTATCTACTCTATATAGTATTGATTATTTATAATTAAATGATATCCCCATGATGTGTAGCTATGAAATGAAATGAATAATCAAATCATACCAAGTGAGAAAAAAATGTAAGAGAGATAATATGATGTGTTCAACTATGATAGTTCATCTAAAAATGCCACAAGCCTTCAATTATTTCATTAAAACAAATAAAAATATATAGAAATGAATTGAGAGTTTTCCAACCCTCTTTTTCCCTAAAAGGACTCCCCCTTTTAAACTCCCCTCCTATGACCTTTGAATGCATGTTCCAACCCTTCAACTGCGTAGGCAATTGACCGAGAAGCATTTTGATTATTTCATTTTCATCTACTCTATATAGTATTGATTATTTCTATTTCAATGATATCCCCATGATGTGTAGCTATGAAATGAAATGAATAATCAAATCATACCAAGTGATAAAAAATGTAAGAGATAAAATGATGTGTTCAGCTATGATAGTTCATCTAAAAATTCCACAAGCCTTCAATTATTTCATTAAAACAAATAAAAATATATAGCAATGAATTTAGAGTTTTTCAAGCCTCTTTTTCCCTAATAGGATTCCCCCTTTTAAACCCCCTTGCAAATACATTTGCTAGTGTTTTCAGAAACCATGTACATGCCATTTCTCATAAACTCATAAATTAGAAAATACATCAAGGATGCTTTCAAAATCACACGTCTATCACCTAACCAACCATAATGACTAGGATGTGGTGTTACTCATTTTCATTGGCAGTAAATTATAAAACTTATAGCTAAATGGATGGACGGTCCTAATGTTTTTGGAAACCATGTACATGTAATTTCTCCCATAAATTTAACCATGTACATGTCATTTCTCCCATAAACTTTAAGACATTTTCTAGTGTTTTTGGAAACCATGTACATGTCATTTCTCCCATAAACGTTAAGGCATTTGCTAGTGTTTTTGGAAACCATGTACATGTCATTTCTCCCATAAACTTAACCATTTACATGTCATTTCTCCCATAAACATTAAGGCATTTGCTAGTGCTTTTGGAAACCATGTACATGTCATTTCTCCCATAAACTTTAAGGCATTTGCTAGTGTTTTTGGAAACCATGTACATGTTATTTCTCCCATAAACTTAACCATGTACATGCCATTTCTCCCATAAACTTAACCATGTACATGTCATTTTTCCCATAAAATTTAAGGCATTTGCTTGTGTTTTTGAAACCATGTACATGCCATTTCTCCCATAAACTTTAACCATGCGTACATGTCATTTCTCCCTTACCATAAACTTTAAGGCATTATCTCTAGTGTTTTTGGAAACAATGTACATGTCATTTCTCCCATAAAATTTAAGGCATTTGCAATAAATTTTCATTTAATATTTTATTGCAATCCTACTATTTTTGGAAACCATGTACATGTCATTTCTCCCATAAACTTTAAAGCATTTGCAATAAATGTTCATTCAATATATTTTATTGAATTTTATTATTTCAGAGATTAAAAATCCCACTAAATATGGTTGAAAAATAGACATTATGCATTGATGTTTCTTGTTATCCCAATCCAGGGAAAGCAATGATTACATATGTGCTATGCAATATTGCAACTAACAAAGTCCTCCAAAGGAAAATTAATATACCTGGAAGAAAAAAAAACAATGAAGCATATTATATTGCATTGATAGAAGGTTTGGGAACAACTAGGGAGTATGGATCAAATGGAATTGTAGTTTTCACCAATTCTAAACTTGTGTGCAACCAAATGAAAGGTGTGTACCAAGTTAAGAAGGAGAGGCTAAAGCAAATACATGGAAAAGCAAACAATATTGTTAGACAATTTCAATCATTTAGTATAAGACATTGTTCAATGTTAATAAGATGTTTCGTGATCTATTGTATGAGACAATGCCAATTCAAGATTCATCTCTCAAAGATGAATTAGTGTTGAGACGCTCTCCTTCAAATTTTATTGATGGACATTGTAACATATCTTTAAAATGTGTGTTTTTTTTACTTATAAATGCGTCATTTTTTATGACCATGTGTTATTTTCAATTATATACCATGTGTGCTCCCACCATGTAAGCACAACTTGGTGAAATTCATGTTTTATAAAATTAAAATGTGCAGGAATTCAACAATTTTTTGTTTAAAGTGAGTTTTACACATCAATTTGTGCTTTGAAAGTTTTTTGTTTTACATAATTTGTGTTTGTGCTCAACATTTGTCTACTAAATTACATCAATTTTTTGAATTATTTTGAATTTATTTTAAATAGTAATTTTAAAAATAATTGTAAATGTCCACTGTAGATATCCATATATATATCATGGAGGATGATCATTTGGCACGTGATTCTTCGAGGCAAATATCAATAGAATCCCATGCCTCTACGAGAGAGGGGGATCATGGATCGAGGGAAGTTCATGGTATTTATATTAAATGTGCATGTTTTTATATGACATTTGAATATATAATTTTATCCCCATACATGCATGTATACATTTGGAATTGATTTTTTTATTGAATATATATATAAATTTATCCTCATGTACATACATGTCTACATATGGAATTGATTTTTTTATCAATTTTGTGAGTTAAATTAATTTTTAATAAATTTCATCTTTTATTTTTTAGGAGTTCGGAGGAAAAGAGTATCTACTCCATCAATGGAGCCTGGCCATGGTTCACGCAATCGTGGTATGGTTCACGCAATCTAATCATTCAATGTATGTATTTATATGTATGTATGCATTTTTTAATTGATTATAAATTCATATTTTCTTATGAAGCTTACCTCTCGTCGCGTGAGGGTGGTGGTGGTACACTTGGTGGCCAATAAATAGGTGGTGGCCAATCGCATGTGGGTGGTGGTACACATTCCCCCGGTGGCCAATCAATGGGTGGTCATGTTGGTTCTCAACCATATCAGGGTGGGCATGATGTTGCCCAACCATCTCGAGGTGGCCAACAATCTAAATATTATTTTAATTCAATTATTAATTTGTTAAATTATTTATATATAAATTTTTTATGGTTAGAAATCAAATTTGTGCAAATTTGTTCACATGTTTTTTTATTTATACATAATTTTATATATTGATGCAGAGGGTGAAAATGTTTCTCGAAAAAGACATAGGCCAGACCGTGTTATTCAAGAAGAAGGTTTTACACCAACCACGACTTATCCTTCTAACATTTCCAATCTACCTTGGGAAACAAGCATCCAACAATGCACATTACAAAGGTGTGAACATCTTTATTCAAAATTGTAGAAAGATCTTTTTTCTTTGAAACCCCTTGCTGAGAGTCGAGAAAGCTTAGAAATAGCTACGCACTCTTTAAGTACACTTGTAGATGTTTACAAAAAGCTTGGGCCAACCACTGATATTTTTGTAAAAGTGATGAGGAAAAGAAAGGAAACAGTGATGGGTCCCAATACATGGGACGATGTTAAACACAGAGATACAAAAGAAATTGCAAAATCTATTTTTAATTTCAAAGAAGGGCCGAAAAGAAAGATGTCAAACGTGTAATATTTCAAGCACCTTGATATAGCTTGCCATTTGTATGGTAGGCATCTTGCTGCCTATGGAAGACTACCATGGAACAACGAGGTTCCTCTTTATTTTGTAAAATTCTTTTATGCAGAATTCTTTTTTAGAATGAAACCCAATTATAATGACCTTCCCTCTGAATTTTTGGTCTTGGGAAAGGTCGATTATGTGACTGTAGGGGCGCTAAGAGTGATGCTGAGTTGCCTCGCCTCAAGCCACCATTGGTAAGTTGACCTCTTGTGTGCCTTTTTCACCTAAGGACTGCCTATACATCATCTTAGGCCACTCATGTCCAAGTTGAACTTGTCCCACTTAAGAACTTACTAAGACAAGGATCACATCTAGCCATGGCCATAAAACAACTAAGCAACATAGCTTACAAAGGTAATATTTCTCATGTATGTTCAATTCATATAAATAGTAGAGAATTAACTGAGAGTTTTTAAGAACCACAAGATACAAAAGACACACAAGATATAAGTTGGCACAAGCCTAGTGCCCCAAAATGTATACACAACAACGTACAATATGCAATTTTCTAAAATAGTTTAAAACATGAGCATTCGGCCAAAGTGTGCCACATGTCATATAAAAATAATAGATAAAGGAAAATTAGTTTTGTGCCCTACTCAAAGTATCCCTTTGTCAAAAACTTCTTTGTCGAGCCCCTATAGCAATCGTAGGCTTGCCTCTTGCAAATCCTAATATGAACTTCTTCAACACACTTCGTCCTTGGCACACTTGAATTCATTAACACTCCCTTGCACACACTTATTTGTTCATTTCCATGTATTTTGACCTAGTTCTCGCTTGTGATGCCTCGAAACTCCTTAACACTCCTCAACATGCATTGAAATTGTTTGACATGTGTTAGAACGCCTTTTCATTCCTTGGCATGCCCTAGATATCATGCCTTCACAACTACCCTTAATTTGCAAATTGGGAACCCAACCAAGTCCTTGCTTGACTACAAGAGCTTGACCAAGTTACGACTACTACAACTAGACTATGTTGTTGAATTATGTAGCTTGGGATGTACTCCACATGCCTAGTGAGATGGGTTTGTGTGAGTCTGGTTACAAAAGTATTTGTGGGAAAAGAACCCAAGCGAAGGGTTTTTGGACCCAAGATGGGGTTTAAAATCTAAAAGAAAATTAAAAAGGAGAGGGTTGAGACCCTATCTTGTGGTGGTTAGTACGCTTCAAGGTCTGTGATAAATACCAACACAAAATGGAGGAGGGTATGCACTAGAATTTAGGACAAGAACATAATTATCCGCGGGTGTAATATTGACTGAGGTAACCATAGTTTGACGGTGGATCTGTATGGGCTAGGCCGAGTCTCTTATGGGGGAAAGAGTTGTTGTTTTTTCTATGGGTGGATAGGGTTTGTTCTAAATTATTTAGAATAGAAGTATAATTCCATAGTTAGGGAGGTTTCCTAGCATGTTCAATACATAAGGTATTCCCTTAAGACTGTGACAAATCTGCATAGAAGAAGACGGGTTGTGACCCTTATAGAGAGGTTTATCTCTGCAATACATACCACATATTTGATAGATGGTTTACAGAAGTATGTGTGGAGATAGCAAATCCAAAGGAAGGTGGAACATGAGTATAATATTGAGAAAAAGGAATGTGCCACATGAGGAATAGACTGACATGAAGAGGAGTTGATTTTGGTGGAATATCCATAGATTTTTGGACAGAGATCTGAAGAAATCAACAAACAATTACTGGATGATTTGTGACCCTAGTTCAGTCATCTACAAATTGTTAGAAGGATAATAAGAGGAGTAGGTCAGATTTTTTCATTGATTGAATAACAAATAAATCGGTACACAAGAATAGTGATTTTGAGAGGATTCAAATCACTATTAGGTGGCAGATTTGAAGAACCCTAGATGAGGGAAGTGTTTTGGGCACTAGATTAGTAAAATAATTATCTGTGGTTGTGAAAATTGATGGCATTCCAAGTACAATTGGAGGGTTGTTAGGTGACCGTCAAAGAAGAGCCATAAGTCTTGTACTTGTGAAAGAAAACAAGATTGGTAGAAGGGTATGTGTATTCGGCCTAAGGACGTGAAAACTTTGAAGGACTAAAGTAGCAGTCAAGTAGGCTAGCCAATTATCCCTAGTTCATTGTATTGTAGAGGATTGAGTCAGTGAGAAGAAAGGAAACCTCCATAGCCCTAGACTTGTCATCTTGGAGTAGCAGTATGGAACAAGTGGGTAGACCAAAGAGTTGTTCACAAACGGAGTTGTGAACAACTGATTGAAAACCCTAAGTGTTGCAGAACTTAAAGGAAAAAAGAGGTAGATATAGCGCAAAGTTGATGCAGATGAATCTAACCTGGGTTAATCATTTCTAGAGGATTTAGTTTATAAAGTGCGGATTTAATTAATTATCGTATGTTTCTATAGTTTTAGGAGATAATGAGAAATTTTGTAAACATAAGAAGCTTCGAGAGTATTCTGGAAGGTTTGATAGGATCATGGATTAGTTAGCTCTTATCTAGGGAAAAGGGATTGAATGAGAGATTTTAGAGATTAGATGAGAAATTTTGGGAGTTAGCTTAGGATCTAGAACCTCCTTGGGTTCTGTTGGGGTTCCTGTGATTTGGTAGATCTAGCAATACCAAATGACAAGACAACTTCAAACCACTTTGGGATCTCAGGATCTAGCCCTCCTGGATCCAAAGAGGGATCTCTCTATAAAGGTAAAGAAATTATGTATATCTTTGATGTTCAATTTAAGGTGTTAGGCTAGTTATAGGGCACAAGGATTTTTGTTTTGTTTGTTTGGTTGGGAATATTGACAGAAGGGTTCAATGTAAGGTAAAGGAATGAGTAGAGAAGGGTTTTCGGCAATGGGGAGATAATTCAAAGAGAATACAAGTCCATTGGGCAATGGGGTCATAAAAGGGTTTAGTTGCAATTCGAATATCCAAGGCTTCCAAAGGGCTAGTCATCTAAAACAAAGGATCTCTTAAGATGATAGTATGGGATGAAACAATAAGGAAATGAATGGGAATGACAAGGAAAACCTTCCAAGGTGACCACTTCGGAGTAAGTCAAGGGACGGGGCATACCTTATACCTCTATGATCAAAACTCCTAATGAGGCTAACTCTGAAGGCAACAATCCAGCAGTCCTCCTGACTACTTTCAGACAGTAGAAAACACTTAAGTTCAAACACAGAGTGAGGTCTAAGATCATAGAAAGACTTTTAACCTTCTCTGCTTTTGACATTCAACTCCAAGGGTCTTTGAGAAGCTGACTGTTGGAAAGAGGACCTAGGGGACAGGGCTAACTCTAAATCTCCCTATTTCCTAATTCTTTCAGCCGAACCAAACAAGAACGTCTAAGAAACAAACTCTAAATTCATACATCAGTAAGCATGGACAAACCAACTTCTATACTGGTTAAACTATTTTGAATTTGTTCTTAGATACACAAATAGCATAAAACATAAAGATAAGAATGTGCAGGAAGCATTAGGGTACTTGCAGCAGTATATCCTAAGCTAAAATTACTGTTTCTTGTCAGAGAAAATGAAACATAATGTAACACTGAGGGAAAACAATAACAGAGAAGGGACACATCACCAATGACTTAGATCAGGATCCGATGAACATGCTTGTCATATTAGTGGAGCAAAAATAGTCACATACATTCTTTTCCAATAGCTTATATCATCCAGAAATCATCTCCCAACCTATTTATAACTACTACTCACAAAACTCTAACTCAATAAAACAGCTTACAATCAGCAATTTTCCAACAACCAAACAACATTTTCGATGTATTTCTCATAGATTCTTATAGCTGAAAGGGTGATAGTAGTGGTAGATAGAACTTAAATGATTCATTAAGATAGAGGGAAGAAGTATTTCGGATGTCCACTCCGCTTAATGGTTTTACATTGACTATGTGAACCTTTTAGATGAATTATGAGTCTTTGTCAGATTGACAATAACTCCAAGGGTATGTTCTTGGAGATACTTTCCTGGTTGTAGTACTCTGTTCATACTCTAAGACAAGAAATGTGAAGATTTTTCTTTCAGGTTTTCCATACTTTATAAGTAATGCATTGACAGTTCTTAGGACTTTCTGTCAGAATAATAACTGCTCTGGGGCTCGATGAAGAAAAGAGTAGGTTGTGTGAATTTGTCCTTGTAAGAATGCTCTGCTGATATCAGATCACTGATACTTTGAAACACTGATATGACTTGATTATTTTATGGTCTGAGCTTCATTAAGTTTCTTCATTGTCTTTATTTGCGGATTAGATACTTAAATCTTCAATATCATGCGCTAATCCTGCTAGTCTCCTTCTGATACTCTCTAGACTTCTGTTGGCCTGTGTTTGTGAATATACAGGTGACAGGGCACTAGAGGTTTTAAATTAGAGTCAATAGCCTGATCTTCAATAAAACATGCTATTAAATCTTTCAGCGATTTTCCTTCTTTGCAATCTCTGGCTCTGTGATAGTCTTTATGTGTTATATGTCACCTGACTGTGACTGTGGAGATTGTATGAATCCATCATCCTGTGAAACCTGCAAAAAATGATAACATGTTATAAAAAACCTGCGGGAGTGGGAATGACTGCTTCAGAGGCTTGTGAGGGTGGAGGAGTAGTGAGGAAAAATGTGGATGCAGCGGCTGAAGGGTCGGAATCATGGCAGAAGGTGAAACCAGGTTTAAAATTTGAATTTGGCGCAAAATTGGAGAAGTGTGGTTTTGGGAAAACCATTAATGGTTTTCGCGCAGCATTTGGGGGGGAAGGCAGTATTAACTTTTGGAACACAATTCCATTCATCGCTCGACACGTGGAAAATGAAAACCGCTTTTATCGCGCAAAAGTAGCGCACTGCAAGGGAGGCTCAAAAATTACGCGAAATGCAGTGCTGGCCATCAGATCTTCAGGCCGAAGATCTACGGCTGTGGGAGAGCGCGACGGAGGATAAGGTGTGTGAGCGGAACAAATGGTGGGGCCCGGTGACGTATGACGTTTGTCGTGTAGTGGAAAGAGTATGTAGCGGGGTGGAAAATTAAGTAAAAAGTTAGTTACATCGGGTTAAATCCCGATCATAGGATCCAAGAATGAACGGCTGAGATCTGAAGATGAGGCGGAGAATTTGAAAGGAGAAAAGGGATGGGAGGCAGAAAGACAGAGGAAGGGAGGCCTGATGGCCGTTGATCTCTGCAGATCAACGGTCCAAATTTATTTAAAGCCATAACGTCGAGACATGGTAAAATAAACAGAAGATAAGGTTTTAACGGGGGTTTTGGCCCTTTAGCGCCCGATCGCGGGGCTAAGGATATATGAGGAAAAGGGCTAAAAGCTATAAGCCCTCGAGGGCTTAACACCTTTCTAGTGCAAAATACTGATTTTAAGGCCAAAATAGGGATTTTTGAGGCTAAGTAAGGGTTCCGATAGGTAAAAGGAAGGATTTTTAAACCAAATAAAGGGAAATATAAGGTTTAAAAGGGGTTTAGGATGATTTAGAGGTTAAAATGAAGGTTTATAGAGGAATTTTTGTGAATGGAATAAGGGTGAATAATGGAATTCTTTGTGAGTGAAAAGAGAAGTGAAATGATGGAAAATGGAGCCTCATGAACAGTTTTTTCTTTGGTAAAAATCAGGGTTCATCAATGGAAACAGCAGTGAAGATTCTCTAAAGGATAGAAAACACATGAAGGCTTCAAGAATGATAGATTTACAAAGGAAATGTTTCTCTTGAAGGCTCAGAAACATATTTAGCCACCTGTTTTCTTTGACAAATTATTATAGGTGGCTAACAGGTTCTAATCCAATTGTATAAATACAGGTGAGACTATGAGGCATAAGGCATGTAAAAATTGAGTATATGGATGTATATTTAGTGAGTGAGTGTGAAGATTTATGGCCAAGCATGAGGCCAACAGTTCGTTGTAAATATTTTATTTGTTGATTAATTGCTTAAAGAGATTTGGTGTGCATTTGATTTTTAGTTTTATTATGTGTGTGTTTATGTTAAACTCGACCATGGTGAACACACGAGACATGAGAAATATAAAACATTGGATGCATTTATTATTCATAAATGATGCATTTACAGTGCATTATGTGACCCTTAGATTCATCTTCCAAGGTCTCTTGGACTTCTCATGTCCATTTGCCTTCTACACCTACCCATAGAGGATTAGGTGTCCAACATTCCCCCTCTTAATTCGAAGGGGTATGTGTGAGTCCAAGTAGAGAGTTGTAATACAAATCTGAAAAGTATGCATGGAAGCACTAGGTTGAATGAGCTCACTAAAATGTTGGCATAAAGAGGTGGTTTAAGGATGACCACCAACACTGGAACACTTAGTGTAGTTCCTGAAACTCTTCCAAATCTAGCAAGAAGTTGAGGTCTTCTGCTAGGGGAAGTGCTCCTCGTATTTTGAAGAGGGAGACCTTCAACCTGGAAGAAGGGAGGTCTACAACCTACGATGGTTCAAGTATGACCACCAACTCTGGAATGCTTGATTCATTTCCTAAAACTCTTCCAAAACTGGCAAGAAACTAAACTCTTCTACTAGAGGAAGTGTCCTAAATTCTTTGAAGAGGAAGATATCAACCTCACATAGATTGTTTAAGGCTGATCAAAAACCAAGGCATGCTCATGGGCATCTGTGTCTCTGGATACAACTCTGAATCTGGAATGACAGGTTGTGGCTCAGGCTCGCTTGAACTGTTATGTCTTTGGCTACAACTCTAAATTTGGAATGATAGGTTGTAGTTCAAGCTCGCTTGATGTGGCTTTGAAGCTCGTAGATGACCACCATTTCCCCCCTATCAGATACAAGGTGAGATGATGGTGAAAACTAAACTGCAATATTGTTCAATACTCTAGAACAAGTTTTGACATATGACTTAAACATCTTCTTGGTTGTTGATGCCCATTTCCAAGAAGCGATCCATCCAAGATGAATCTTTGTTCTTGCAGGAGGCTTGTTTCTGAAGCATCTGCATGAATCATGGGTGTGCCGACCACAGTGCTTGCATGGGTGAAGATCGAAACAATTATCTTTCATATGGCCAACTCGATCACAGTGTTGGAATTTTACAATCTATTGTTGTTGTTGTGGAAGAGGAGCAGAATCTAGAACAACTGTAGGTGAGCTATCATGAATAAATCTGGCACTCTAAAATTTGATGGCCTTGGAGTAGTCTGGAATATGAAAGGACAACTCCTTGTCATATCCAAGACCATTTTTTTGCTTGTTATGGACAAGCTCTACCCAAGGTCTGATGATGGGCTTGGGAGGTGAAGCGTGAGCTTCTGCATCTGCATACAAATATGCTCTTGTACTGGGCTCAATGACCTAGCCAATATCTTGTTACTGATGGGAATTTGTCTCAGTGTTATGAAAAAAAACAAGTTCGGGATGAAAACTATTTTGCTGAAGCTCATCTCATTGTAGCTCTGACTCAAGCTGCAAAAATTCAATCTTGTCTATTGCATTTTGTAGACAGGTTTGAATATCTGAAAGAGAAGCTTTGTTGATGGTTATCCTCTGATCTACAGTGAAATGTATTAGAGTATTCAACCATTCTAATATATCAATCATTTTTGCTTCTTCTTTTTTTTAATTTAAATATTAACTTGCATATATTATACTGATTTGGAGCAAATGCTAGCACTTGTTATGCACATAAAATTGCTGGAAAATTTACTTTAGACAGTTGCACATGCCCATGGTTTTACAAACTTCAATTCTCACATTCTTCCACAACATCCAATTAAGGCCTCACTAACAACAATAATTATTGGGAATCAAGTTAGAGGATGTTGGCATTGCTAAAAGAAAAGAACTGGAAACCATTTGTTGCAAATCATTGGATTTATTGTCCACTTCCGAAATTAAGTCTGGAATTTTGTTCTCTGATTTTAAGTGATCGAGATAAGGGTCATTGTTTATGTCTGACCATCTCTGCACCAACGTCTTTATATCTTCCCTCCAAATTTTTCTCCTTCCCACTGAACCTCAACAAATTCATTACAGTGAGGCACTCATAGTAGTCACCAATTCCCACGAAGAGGTATTTTAATGATAAGCTAAAATTATCTATCAAGTCGTAGCTTATTAGGGACTATGAAAAGATGTATAGGCCGAGGAATTTTTCAGATCATGGGACAGTATCCTTCCTCCGATATAGAGAGTTGCATTAATGGAAAACTAGATGGTATTCACTGTCGATCTGTGACACATGATGCTATGAAATCATGAACCCCGCAAAACAAAATGAATATCCTATTAAGAAAATATTAAAAAGACATCGGATGCAAATGACAGCCGATTGGAACTATGAGATGTCGCATTAGTGGAACTAGCAACAACTAAGGTTAATCAAAGAGCAAGAATACTATATGTAGCAGTCGAAAGCTAATGGGGAGGGGTGCAACGGGCGGAGGGATAAGGGGAGCAGAGCGTAGAGGTGCAGGGAGAGGGAGCGGGCGGGGAGATGGGAGGAGGGAGTGTGAGTTGAGGGGTGAAGCCACAGGAGAAAATCAGCAGTCGACATGAGGGAGGGAGGTCGAGTCGGCGGGAGGGATGGAGTTGTGGGAGGGAGCGGAGGTAGGAGCACGGTGCGAAGGGGAGGAGGTGAGCCAACAGAGGAGGGAGAGGGGAGGAGGTGAGCGGGGGTGTAGAGGGGAGGAGGTGAGCCGACGAAGGAGGGAGGCTCGAGCAGCAGTGGCCATAGAGGATTAGGTGTCCAACAGTTTATTTGCTAAGTTCAAACCCTATGGCATGCACTATCATTTGGTATCAAATCAGAAGAGATCGTGACATAAATACAAGGAGGAGTTACATTCGTTCTAATCGAAGAAGACTATGGTGTTTTGGTTCAGTTGTATGACCTGTGGAAGGCCGAACTAGATTTACAGCAACGTGCCTGAATCAATATTGGAATCATTGAGTTCTATGGCATGGTTGTGTGGTAAAGTTGTATGGAGTTGTTGTTTGAATACTTGTCAAAATGAGTGTTGTTTTCTTGTTTAGAAAAAGAGCATTGATTGTAGAAAGTGTTGCAATTGACTCTTTAGTGAATCAATCTATGAAGGCAGTGTAATTGTAAGGTGTGATTCCAAGTGGTGTTCCAAGAAGGCATTGTACGCAGTTTGGAGGCATAGAAAGTCAATTGCTCATTGGTTTTGCGTGAAGATGCAATCATCCATTATTTTATCAGAGCCCGTGTGAACCTGATTTGAGAGTTAGAATTTAGTTGGTGTTTTTGTGGATCTTCATATTGATTCTTAAAGGGTGTGTTGAGCAGTCTTGTGAGTGCTTTTCACACGATCAACCATATACTTCAATTTGGGGGCTCATCATTATGAGATGTCAGTGATTTCTCAAAACCCGTATGTCACCGAAGCGAGCACCCTCGCCCAACACACAGGAAGAAAATCCTTCTAATTAATTAATCTCGGGTATATTAGCAAAAGGAGCCACATAATGGTATAATTAGAGCTGGTTTTGGATCGTGTGAAGCCGTCAAGGTGATCAATGTCTGGTCGAAGCGAGTAGCTGTGAAATATTTCCAGTGCCAATCGTATGAATTTCTTGTTTCAATGATGATGTTACAAAATTCAAACACTTTCCTCCTGCTCAAAAGATGAAAATAACCCTGCAACGAAGATATCTTAATGTGGTTGTTGATAGCTCGTGACAAAAGCAGTTGGAGATGTTTTTGGGCATGCAATTTGCAAGTATCTTCCTTAGTGCTCTCACGCAATAACTAAAAAGGTAATATTAATGCTACACTTCATGCAGGTTCTAAGGTAATGCGTAGTCATGTTATTAAAATATTTTCTCAAGGTCAACTTGTCACCCTCGTAGAGCCTAGTGGTTGGTGTGGTAGCCTGCAACTTAATTTTTGAAGTCCCAGTCACAAATGGTTAGTCCATATGCTTGCTGGATGATGAACGCTAAATTATGGAATGGCTGTGTTTTTTCCCATCATGAAATTGCATTGATGAGACCCTATGTTGTAAGCATAATGGTTGCTACAACGAAATGTTTTTACAAGAGTCTCGGTGTGTTAACACATTACCAATGTCGGGCCAAGAGTTAGACAATGCTTCTCGAATATTCCACGAGAATTTATATTTTCGTAAGGAAATTTTAACTCTTTAATTGTGGATAAGTGTAGACATAGGAAGTTTATAGGAGGTGTGAACCAGGAAGTATGTCTAGTACTGTAGTTTGGCGTGGGCCGATGTCTAAATTGTAGCTCGCAGGCTTCTCTCTCGCTCAAGTTGTTCAAGATCAAGTTGAGTATTTTCTGTCTTTAGGGCTCTACAAATGATAATTTTCGGGAAGATCCCAAGGCTCACACTTGTATATATCAACCTTTGTAGTCTCTTACACACCTTGTCCTTAGATTTGTTCTATGGCTAGAAGAATATTTGGGTTCGTGGAAGAAAACACTTGTTGTTGTGTCACTTGATTGTGACTTCATGAACTTTGTTTTCACTAATATCATTCATCTCCATGATAAGAAACTTCACTTCTATGGAGGTAATTTTGATGCTTTGAGAGTGGATATGAGAAGAAACGTAAGGATACCAACAAGAATTTTGAGGTATATGAGGAGGATCTAAAATATGCTAAACTTAGTGGAAATAGGGTTTGGCAGAATAAAGTCAAGGACCGAGCAAAGTCTAATGCAAATAAAGAGACAAGCTGCAGAAATGTTGATGCGAGGTCTAAGTACAAGATTTGAAAAAGTGCACATTTGGACGTGAGTTTTTGTTATGAAATCATGAAGTCATTCATTTAATATTACTTTTACAATAAATATGAATTGTGATGAGAGATGATAAGCTAATCATAATAGTATATTTTGAATATAGGGATATGTGCTCTTGCATGGTATGTGGAGAAAAAAATTGGAAGGTGTTTTTAAATGTAAAGATAGTGAAGTGATAAGGTATATTTGGAGTGATAAGTGGTTTGTAATAATGGAGTAATAAGGGTGTAATTTTGTTATCAAATTTAAATTGTGATAGTCTGGGGCCTAAAGGAAATTAAGAGTCATAAAAGCCAAGGGAGGATTAATTGAGTGCTCAAATGAACAAAGTCCTTGCACAAGATGAGTTGAGTAAATTTGGAGTCAAATTAAATTTGAGTAGGGTGCATTCTTGGTTGTACCCGGCACGCAAGGTCCATTAGTGAAAATTTGATGTCAAAGTCTGGAGTCAAAGGATCATAAGTCAAGTCAAAGGTTTGAGTCCTTGATTGTAATTGGGTGCATGATCAGCAGAGCCCAACACCCAAAGTATGGTCAAAGTATCGTAAGGATAATTTGAAGAGATACTGCAGTTTTTGTTTTTAACAAAGAGGAGCAAGGAGTGCTCCGAAAGGAGGTTCAAAGCGAAGTGAACCATTGACCAAGTTTGGAGGAGATGACTTGGTAAAGTAATAGTTAAATTGCAAGTTATAGTGAATAGGGTGAATTTCACGAAAGAAGAAGATGTGGATTCTAGAGAAAGGCCATGATAATGCAATAGCAGTTGGCCTTGATGATGAAGAGAAAGAGATCAATGAAATAAAAGCACAACTCGACATGTTGCTAGATCTATTACAAATACAAAGACATGGATGGGTGATAAAGAAAACAATTAAATGGCCCATTAGATAGTTGATGGAAAGAAGACATAAGCGCAAATTGAAAGTTTTGGAAGCAGAGAAACTCCATACAAAAGTATACATTTGTGAACCTAAGAAAGGACCATTACTTGGTGATGATGATGAAGATGTGGATGTGGGTTTGATTCCCACAAACAGTGCTACATTTTTTTCAGAAGACCAGCATGAAGACCTAAAGACAGATTCATCTGTCAAACCTTGTGTTTTTACATCTAACAATTGGTTTATGGATGCAGATATTGAACAAAGTATTAATGTTGAAGATGGATAATTAAGAGAAGTTGTTGATGATCATAAAACAAATGAATCAAATGTCAACATGAAAGATATTGTAGCAGAACTAAAGTTCTTGGAAGAATGGTTAGGCAATCCGAAGACAGAACATGACATACCTTCAAATCAACAAATTTGGCGCAGTGGAAGCGTAGAGATGGACAACAAATATCAACAAAGAAATAGTAATGCACACCTGCAAGAAGACAAGTTGGACATGGAAATTGAAGAGATTAGAAGACTTATGGTGAAAGTGTCTCAAAATAAACATATTGCAGGAAGGAAAGAAGATGGCAAAATCCCTTAGATGACAACAGAACAAGCATACATCAGCAAGGAGAAAGAACAACTACAACATAAAGTTTGGAATCCTAGAAGACATAAAAGAACAACCATAGAACGTCAAAAACATGACATAGCAACTGATTTACTGAAAGTGAAAGTTTGGGATCTAGGAGGATTTTATCATGACTGATGGTCGGGAGACCATGATTTTATTTTACCCAGGGAGTTTGATGCGGGTGCATCTAACCTAGGTTAATCATTTACTAGAGGATTTAATTTGTAAAGTGAGGATTTAATTAATTATTGTATGTTTCTATAGTTTTAGGAGATAATGAGAAATATTGTAAACATAAGAAGCTTCGAGAGTATTCTGGAAGGTTTGAGAGGACCGTGGATTAGTTAGCTCTTATCTAGGGTTGAGGGAATG
This sequence comes from Pinus albicaulis, assembly GCA_034641835.2. Classification (NCBI taxonomy): domain Eukaryota; kingdom Viridiplantae; phylum Streptophyta; class Pinopsida; order Pinales; family Pinaceae; genus Pinus; species Pinus albicaulis. The sequence continues at coordinate 168,013,338 of CM076577.1, read as the reverse complement.
AATGAGATATTTTAGAGAATAGATGAGCTATTTTGGGAGTTAGCATAAGATCTATAACCTCCTTGGGTTCTAATCCAATTGTATAAATAGAAGTGAGACTATAAGGCACAAGGCATGTAAAAATTCAGTAAATGGATGTAGAGTTAGTGAATGAGTGTGAATATTTATGGCCAAGCATGAGGCCAAAAGTTCACTATAAATATTCTATTTATTGATTAATTACTTGAAGAGATTTGGTGTGCATTTGATTTTCAGTTTTATTATGTGTTTATTTATTTGTTAAATGCAAACCCTATGGCCTGCGCTATCAAAAGTTTTTTGAGTTGAGTTCAGTAACCTAAAGGATTTTAGTTCATTGATAGAGGCAGATTGAGGAGTTGCATAACGGGAGGCAAGAGGACCTGCCAGATGTGTTCAGGGCATGTGGATTGAAAGGGTTATGTGTGGCCACCATCAAAAAGTGGGTCAAGTGTTGTCTTGTTCAAGGTAGATTGGTTGTTAAAGGACTAACACCAAGCCCTAGTTGTATTCCTTGTATCTGTGTGATTGTAAAGGGTCATGATCCCTGGTATGGGAGCTCTAGCCTATTCTAATATAGTTTGTAATTTCACAAAGAATGATTTGAAAAAGTTAAAAATTGTCATGTGAACTAGTTGATTCCCTTATGTGTGTATATTTTGTTGTGCAAAGTAGATATGTTGTGGCACTTAAGTGTGTTTGCATCAAAGGTTCTAAGACCAAACCCAGATTCTCATTGTCATGGAAATTCAACATATGCCTTGTTAACCTAAGGACCACCTGTAACCCATCTTAGGATACTCATTTCCAATCTCAACTCATCCCACTTAACAAGTTACCAATACAAGGCTCATCAAATCCAACTATGGTCGTAAAATAGCTAAGCAACACGGTTTACATCTTGACCTGCCATAACACCTGGCATGTATTAAATGCCTTGGCATTATGTGGCATGTGTTAGCATCCCATACATTCCTTGGCATGCTTTTACAATCCCTAACACACCCTAACACTTCCTAACACACTTTGGTATTTTAGCATACCTTGGCACTACCTAGCATATAACCTTGTCATTCCCTACTTAATACACCTAGAACTCATTGACACTCTTATTCATTCATTTCCATGCATTTTGATCTAGTGCTTTCTTGTGTTTCCCTCACACTCCCTAACACTCCCTAGCATGCATTGGCACACCCTAACACTTGGCACATCTTGGCATGTCGCCCTAGCACTCTAGAATTCCTTGGCACTACCTAACATACCTTGTCACTCTCTCCTTAGCACACATAGAGCTCATTGACACTCTCAGTCACAAACTCTTATTCATTCATTTCCATGCATTTTTACCTAGTGCTCCCTTGTGTTTCCATAGCACTTCTTAACACTCCTTAGCACGTGTTGGTACACCGTAGCACCTAGGACATCTTGGCATGTCGCCCTGGCCTCTAGCATGCCTTAACACTGCTTAGAATACCTTGTCACTCCCTCCCTAGCACACGTGGAACTCACTGACACTTCCAATCACAAATTCTTATTTGCTCATTTCCATGCATTTTGACATAGTGCTCCCTTGTGTTTCCCTGACACTCCCAGTTAACACTTCCTTGCACACGTTGGCACATCTTGGCTGCATGTTTCCCTATCACTCTAGCATTCCTTAGCACAACCAAACATGCCTTTTCACTCCTCCTTAGCACACGTGGAACTCGTTGACACTCCCTATTAGACACTCTTATTCATTCATTTCCATGCATTATGACATAGTACTCCCTTGTGTTTCTCTAGCACTCCCTAACACTCCTTGGCACACATTGGCACACATTGGCACACCCTGGAACTTGGCACATCTTGGCATGATTTCCTATCACTCTATCATGCCTTGGAATTTCCTAGAATAAATTTTCACTCCCTCCTTGGCACACCTAGAACTTGCTAACACTCCCTATCACACACTCTTATTCATTCATTTCCATGCAATTGAAACTAGACGTCCCTTTTGTTTCCTTGGCACACCCTAGAATGCGTTGGCGCCACGCCCTAGCACCTAGCACATATTGGAATGCCTAACATGCCTTGGAACTTTCTATTACATGTTAGCACTTCCTGGGATTCCCTACGCACCTTGGCACTCCCTAGTTGTCATGCCCTCATAGATAGCCTTACTTTTTTTGCGACTTGGGAATCCAACCAAGTCATTGAAAAAATAGTGTTGTGTCTAGCCCAAAGTCTCCCTTTGTTTGAAACTGCTTTGTCCATCCCCTTATCACAATCGTAGGCTTGCCTCCTGCAAGTACTATTATGAAATTCTCCTAACACATTTCTTCCATGGGACACCTAGAATTCACTGGCACTCCTTGGCAGACACTCTTATTCGTTCGTTTCCATGCACTTTGAACTAGTTCTCCCTTGTGATGCCCTGACACTCCCCAACACTCCTCGACATGCATTGACACTATCTGGCATGTGTTAGCACACCTTTTCATTCATTGGCATGCCTTGACACTCCTTAACTATCATGTCCTCATAACTACCCTTTATTTTTTTTTGACTTGGGAACCCAACCAAGTCCTCCCTCGACTACAACAACTTGACCAAGTTTCATTTACTACAACTAGACTATGCCTTGTTCACCTAAGAAATGATTATAACTCATCTTACGCTACTCATGTACAATCTTAACTCATCCCACTTAACAAGTTACCAAGTCAAGGCTCGCGTCCAACCATGGCCTTAAAACAACTAAGCAACATAGTTTACATCTTGACATGCCATAACACCTAGAATGTCTAACAATCCCTTAGCACTATGTGGAACGTGTTAGCATCCCTTGCATTCCTTGGCATGCTTTGGAACTCCCTAACACACCCTACTATTCCCTGACATGCCATGGCACTCTAGCATACCTTGGAATTTCCTATCATATAACCTTATCACTCCCTCCTAAGCACACTTGGAACTCGCTAACACTCCCTATCACACACTCTTATCCGTTCATTTCCATGCATTTTTGAACTATTTTTACCTTGTGTTTCTATGGCACTTCCTAACACTCCCTGGCACACATTAGCATACCCTGGCACTTGGCACATCTTGGCATGTCACCCTGGAACTCTAGCGTTCCTTGGAACTACATAACATACCTTGTCACTCCCTCCTTAGCACACCTAGAACTTGCTAGCAATCCCTGTCACGCACTCTTATTCATTCATTTCCATGCATTTGAAACTAGTTCTCCCTTGTGTTTCCCTCACACTTGGCCCTCACACTCCTTAACATGCGTTCGCGCCACACCTTGACACCTCGCACATCTTGGCTTATATTAACATCCCTATCATGCCTTGGAATTGTCTAGCATGTGTTAGTACTTCCTGGAATTCCCTAACACACTTTGGTACTCCCTAGATATCATGCCCTTGTAGATAGCCTTACTTTTTTGCGACTTGGGAACCCAACCAAGTCATTGGAAAAACAATGTTGTGCCCAACCCAAAGTCTCCCTTTTTCTGAAATTTCTTTGTCCAACCCCTTATTGTAACCATAGGCTTGCCTCCTGCAAGTCCTATTATGACCTTCTCCTAACACACTTTATCCTTGAGACACCTGGAATTCTTTGACACTCCTTGGGACACACTCTTATTCGTTCATTTCCATGCATTTTGACCTAGTTCTCCCTTCTGATATTTTGGCACTCCCTAACACTCCTCAACATGCATTGAAATTTTATGACATGTGTTAGCATGCCTTTTCATTTCTTGGCATGCCTTGACACTCCTTAGCTATCATGTTCTCACAACTACCCTTACTTTTTTTGGGACTTGGGAACCCAACCAAGTCTTGCCTCAACTACAACAACTTGACCAAGTTACAGATACTACAACTAGACTGTGTTGTGTTCACCTTAGATCTTACTATAACTCATCCTAGGATACTCATGTCCAATTTCTACTTATCGCAATGTCACTCCCTCCTTATCACACCTATAACTTTCTAAAACTCCATGTCACACACTCTTATTCATTCATTTCCATGCATTTGAAACTAGTGCTCCCTTGCATTTCTCTAGCACTCCTTAGTGATAGATAGTTGAGTATATCTATTTATATTTGTTGACGTAATGGTCCTGTATTCCCCACGTATTACCATGCCATGCCGCTACATCCTTATTCAGGAACTTCTCTTTTTATCCATTAATAACCTTTTTTGCTACTTTTAACTATGCAATTAAGCAATCGCATTACCAATAAATGATAATAATGCATCAATAACAATGTTTCAAACTATTAATTTCTTGGATGATATTCTCAACTGTCAAAGATCACCACTTATCAAGACAAGTATTGGATATGTTGGTGATTCCTCATGCTACAACGATGAAAAATATAAAGATGAAGATAAGCCACATGTCAAAGAAGAAGAGAAGCCTCATACCAAAGAGAAGCCACATGTCAAATAATAAAGAAGCCTCATGAAGAGAATCCCAAATTCAAAGTTTTGAACGAGTCAACCAACATAGGAAGCTGGAAGACCAATGCCTTAAGAAGTCAAGATGATTCATTGAAGACCCCAAATCATAGAAGAGAATTCAAAAGTGAAGGTCAACAAAGCATTGGATATTCTCAAGGATGACACACCTTTGGGAGATCATCAGCCTATACACCCAGGTATGTAGACACATTTTATGGTTATTGTTATGCATGTTCTAACTATGGACATAAAGCTAGAGATTGTAGGGAATATAACAAGAGTAATGATAGAGGATTTTATCAAAACCCTAGAGGCATATTTGTTGGAAAACTAGATAGAGTCCCATATGCCTATGACAACAAAAGTTACAACAAATTTTCTCTGTTGTTCAGACCAGATATAGAGTGCTACCTTTGTCACAACTTTGTCCATTTTGCATGAGATTATAGAAGCAGCTTGAAGTGGACCTCACATAACCAGGAAGGAAAGACATTCATCGGGAAAAAACACAATACCACCATGGTATGACAAAGAAAATGGGTTTCACAATGAACTTTTGCACAATTGGAAGACAAGATGTAGCAGGAGAGCATATTTTCAAGGGGAGTATGTGTAATAAAAGAGATGATGCACCAAGAAAGCTCACTATTGGGGGGAGACTGTGTAACGAGAGAGATGATGTAGCAATATAGCACGTTTTTAGGGGGAGCCATGACAAATAAATATATTGTCAATAAGAAGGACACGCTAGTAACCCTTTGCCATTGATGTAAAATGGGGAGAGAATCTTGGAAAGAAACAAAGCGAAGAAGCATGAATTCAAGGGGAGCATATGCAACATGTCAGGTTATGATCAGTGTGTTGACATCAATGACAAAGGGGGAGATTGTTGAGTATATTGTCATTGATGTAAAAGTGGGTGTAGGATATCATCATTGATCTCCTCGGTATGCTGACATGCATGGTTAAGATGATGCATTAATGAAACCCTATCTCTAGTGTTTGGATCCCTTTGAATGTGTGCATACCACACGCTTGGCTTGCACTTATTGATCATGTTTGTCATGATTCTTGGCATGGGACCCCTCCAGGTTGATAGGATTCATCATGTTGATTCTGTTATTATGTGGAGAACTTCAAGGGCCCTCACAGTTAGAGGGATATGCTTGATCAAAGTTGAAGCCTACTACTTTTGGTCAAAACTCCAAAAGGGTGATTATGTGGAAATGCATAATTGGCTTGGTTATGGATCATGCTTAGTGTGAAAAGGACCTTCATTCAAGGGCTAAATAAAATAATTTGAAGGGATTAACAATTCTTCTTACGATGGAGGGAAAAATAAATTTTATTTAAATCATCATGGTCAAACATCTTTAAAATGAATTTATTTCAAATGTTCCAAAATTGGAGGGAGCATTTTGGCTCCAAAATATTTTAAAAATTTAAATTATTTTTGTGGCTTCCCTCCAAAACATTAGAGTTTGCCTCCCTCCTAGAGTCTTTTTTATTAATATAAAAGGAGACTGATTTCTCCTCTTGTGGACTATGGTAAGGGAAATCAAATTACGTTACACTTTTTTTGCCCAATGTAGAAATTATACAACAAGCATGTATATCATGGATTCAATCTGATCTAAAAATGTACCAAAGTTAAATATTGAATCGCTTCTACAAATCAATTACGGAATTAAAAAACACAATCGCTAATCACATGAAGCAAAGAAGAATCAATCAAGCCACAACACAAATAATTTCATGGGGAAAGCTTGCTACTCAAAACCCCTCTATCATATATTGTATGTTCCACAAGGAATCGTGAAACAATTACATACAACTCTTCTCACAAGAGCCCTCCTGTATTCAGCTAATTGTCTCACACTGATCCAGACAAAATAGAGCCAATACTCATCCAATTCTTAGCCTATCTTCAGCCTGCCTTGCTCACGCAATCCCTGATGAATGCAATCCCTATTCTTAGGAATTTCAGCCTTCCTCAACTGCGCTGAGTATCATGGGCATCCTATGGTGTTTTAACTGCATCTGGGCAGTTTGTTAATAACACAACTGATAGTCAACTTCCCTTTAACCTTTGTATCAACTGGGTCTCCACTGGAACTGACATGCATGCAGCTAATAATAGTAAATCCTCAGTTGCATGTGAGATTGCTAATTGTGAATTAATTAATATTTAATTCACTTGATCTCTCACTAGTGTATCAAACAGTTACAACTAGCACAACTGAGTTTAACTCACTTAACTGAGTTAAACTGTTTACAACCTAAATTAACTAATGCACCACTGCACTTCTAACTCTGTTACAACTAGGATTACTCCGCATGCCTCACCAACTACCTCTAACTCGAAATTCATGAGCTAACTGATTTTATCACACTCACTTAACTATTACTTGAGTTATTTTGAGATTAGATTACATTTTATTGTCCATATTAATTAAGGGATAACTAAAATAGATATGCACCAAATTTAACCCACACCAGTGTAGGTGCTGCTTGGACCTCCTAGTCCCACACTTAGTGTAGGTGCTCCTTGTTGTTTCCGGATGCCAATTTCATTGTTTCTTGTTGCAAAATTCAACACCCAATTCAGTCTATACACTTGAGATCATATTTTCATACTATGGTAAAGGGTTTTAACAATCACACTCAAATAAACACTGTGTATGATTTGTGGCAATAGGGTATTTTGTTTGGCCCTATAGTGCTTGCAACACTTATACTACCGAAAGCATTAATCTCAACTTAAGACATAGAAAGTATTTCTCTAGAGGGTATTATGATCATTCTAGTATTCTTTTGAAAGCAAACCTTGTTGGCAAATCATAGACTCTAAGGCCCATAAATTGGCCCTAACTAGCAGACACATTCAGTTTGATATTACATCACGATGTGGCAAGGTCTCTATGCACAAATCTGCGGTCGTGTAGCTTAAGTTGAAGGCATGGATTTTGGTCGTGTACCTTGATATAGATATGATGACATTTCAATCATATCAAATAATTTCAAAACCTAGACATCTCCAAGGCACTCATTACAGTTTTAGAAATGAGATTTGAGATATTGTTCTATTCCTTATTGGTAGAAATTATTTGGCATTAGTTCACACGATTCTTAGTCATAGATACTTATTATCGAGAGGAGCTCCTGTGGTTGAGGATCCACTACAATTCTATGCCCTAGACAATGATTTCGTTCAAAAAGTAAATATTGGTTGCAATATCCCGAAGTCAATAGTTGAAACCTTAAACAATGGTAAAGACTATATATTAAGTGCCTTTTGATTTGAGGGATATGTATACCTATTCAATCATTGAAAGAAGTTGTGAGTGGAAGCGATAGACATCTCAAACATATCTTTGCAGCAAAAGCATCAAATAGAGAAGCATCAGTAAATATAGCAGTGATTGAAGCACCTTCAGGCATCACTACAACAATATTATAGAGGGTTGAGGGTGATGATGCACGAGCTAATGTTTGCATCATCAAAGTGAGTTGGCTTGATGATCAAAAGATAGTTTTAGAGCAGAAAGAAGATAAGAGTTGTTGACAAGAGCATTGAGTTCTACTACATGACCAAATGAATTTGTGATAATGAAAATGATCTTATGTGACAGTGATCTTGTGATTATCATAGTTGACAGTGATACAACTTGACCTTGATACATGCTTATTGTATCCTTTGTATTGATATTTGACAAAGGTGTTTGAATATGATCCATGACAGTGACTTATGGCTTATGAATGTGTGATGCATGGTTGTGACACTATGACAAGTCGAAGCTTATATTAGATCATTATATGACTAAGTGCAACAATGTGTTGTGGGGCAGAATGATTGAGTAAATGTGCAACAAAGTTTTGAGTTGAAGTACAGTAGTAGTGGCAACAATAAAAAATGATGAAGTGAAACAATAGTAGAAGCACTGTGGCAACATATATAGGTAGCAATGAGGTACAACAATAGTGACAACAGGTGTGGCAGTAAGATAGTGGTACTAAGTGAAGTGCAATGGTAGTAGCAACAAGAAGTAGAAGTTGAGGTGTGGAGTAGGAGAATTGAATTGTACAAGGGGACTGAAGACGACCCCTTCAGATTGTATCAATAAAACTCTTCATAAATATTTGGAGAGTCTTGCAATTCCTTCCAGTTCATATGGTAAATTTATATGTAAACCATACACAACGAAGCTTTTTGAATGAAATCTCTTGTGCATTGATTCTATGTGATGTGATCTTGTTCCATATTTGTTTGATGCTCTGAATGTTTAAAAGAATAAACCAACCAATTGTGTAAAATAAGGGAAATATTGATTCACACCCCTCTTAGTATTTCCAATAGCCTTAGTACTCCATAACACTCCTTGATATGATTAGCACTCTTTGGCACACCTTAGCAGTCTTCGACATGCCCTGCCACTCCATAGCATTTGAAACACTCCCTGACACACATTAGCACTTGGCACGTGTTGGCACTTAGCAAGTATTAACATGGTTGGCATGTGTTGAGATGCCTTAGTATGCTTTGGCATGTGTTAGTAGGGTTTGACATGGTTTAAGATTAAAGTTAATTGAGATCAATTATTGGAAAGTAAGAGAGAAGTAACAGAGGAAGATTTGGCACTTAGAATGCACTAACACTTGGCACTTGCAACTTGACACATATTGGCACCTACACTACTTCAAAAAAGGCCTTTAGGGCTAGTTTGGCTTGTGGTAGTCTTGCCAAAACCACCTTTAAAAGTGTTTTTAAGGATTTAGGGGCAATTTTTGAAAATCCCCCCAAAAGTCATGAAAAATTGAACTTCTTTTTCTTTTCTTTTTGGGTTGGGGGGCGCGGGGGGGGGGGGCGGCGAGGGTTCTAACAACCGCCTCTAAAAGTGTTTTCTGATGACTTTGGAGGAGTTTTTAAATTATTGCCCCTAAATATATTTTTCATGGTGATTTTTTGAACCCCCCCAAATCCCCCCCCCCCTCGCCTCCAAAAGTCATGAAAATCGAACTTTGGGGGGAGGGGGGTGGTTTAAAAGGGGGGGGGCGGGGGGAATTCTAACAACCGCCTCTAAAAGTGTTTTTTGATGACTTTTGGAGGGGTTTTTAAATTATTGCCCCTAAATATATTTTTCATGGCGATTTTTTGACACCCCCCCCCCCCCCCAAAGTCATGAAAATTGAACTTTTGGGGGAGGGGGGTGGTTTAAATGACTTCCCCTTCATATTATTTTCATGGTGGTTTTTAAACCCCTCGAAAGTCATGAAAATTGAACTTCTTTTGTTGTGGTGGGGGGTTTCTAACAACCGCCTATAATAGTGTTTTATCATGACTTTTGTGGGGGGGTTTAAATGACTGCCCCAAAATACATTTTTCATGGTGGGTTTTTGACAACCCCCCCAAAATTCATGAGAATTTAACTTTTGGAGCTAGTTTTTGAAACCCCCAACAACAACAACAAAATCACGAGAATTGAAAATTTGGAGGTGGTCATCTATCAACTGCCTCTAAAAGTTCAATTCTCATGACTTTTTTTTTTTTTGGGTGGGGGGGTGTGTCCAAAACCATCTCCAAGTTCAATTTTTGTGGATTTTAAGGGGGTTGTTTGGGAACCCCCTTAAAATTCATGACATTGTAATTCTTAGAGGCATTTTTGGAGACCCCCGCCCCCAAAAAAAAAAGTCATTTATAATTAAAATTTTAGAGGTGGTTGCTAAATGACCACCTCCAAATGTTAATTTCTCATTAATTTTTGTGGAGGGGGGTTTTTTGGTGTATTGAACAGGGAAAGGGGACATAAGGGTAGCATGGATGGGTAGAAGTGAGAGTTACTGAAATCTATAATCCCAACATTAGAGAATGAGAAGGGGCCTTAGGACCTCAGGGCAGAGGGGCTAGGGGGCCTAGAGTGAAAGCAACGAGATCAATTAATAAGGGAACCCCAAATAGTTGTGATAAAGGGGATTAGGGGCCATATTATCACAACCTATAACCCCATAACCCATATCCACTAAATTCCCTATCCCCGTAACCCCCAAGCCATAATCCCTTAACCCCTATACTTATAACTCATAACCCATTAACTCCTTGATCTCTTAAACCCTAAGCCACTAACCCCTTAACCCCTAACTGTTAACGTAGAATCCCTTAACCACCCTTAAAAATGTAACTTTTGGAAGTAGTTTTGGACAACACCCCCCCCCCCCCCCCCACCCCCCACAGTCATTAGGATTAAATTTTTAGAAGCATTTGTTAAGTGACCGCCTCCAAATGTTAAATTCTCATAAATTATATAAGGAGTAGAAGTCTAGTGCCTAATCTGATACTACTCCATGATAACTTTGATTAGTTTGGACATGAATTGCCTTCCCTGGTCTGTAATGATCTCTCTTGGCACAACGAACCTGGTAAACATATCCTCATAAAGAAAATCGACAATTTCCCCATTTTGTAACATCGTCAATGCACACTATAATATATATCTTCTTTCGATACATTGGCGTGATCAGGTCTACAAAATCAAGGGCCCACCTTTCGAATGGTTTGACCGATACTTGGGGCTGTAACGACATTTCGTCCGCTTGAAATGGCCTCCCCATCCTCTAGCATTTGTCGCATTGGCTGGTATGAGGGATGATTAATTAAAAGAGCTTAAAAGGCCATTTCATGGGGCTTCATTTGATTCAATTCCATGTTGTGTATTTTTTGATTGAACAAATGGTACCCATGGTGAGGAGGTCTTTACCTTTTTAATTGCATGAAGAAAATGTCAAGGGAGAGGGCACCATTAGGTTTTCCCATTGAACCCTAATTCACCCAAATTTAAATTCACTCCTTCATTTTCCATTGCATATGATTCTTGGTCGTTTGCCCCGAGCACATGATATACATAAATGGAAGAGAATCAACTATTATATGATGAATAAGGAGTTTAAAATCGCCAACAACAATTAAAGAATAAAAATGGTGTTCTTTTGTCAACATTAATCCTTCACTGAACCTTAGTTCAACCAAATTCAAATTCACTCCTTCATTTTCCATTGCATTTGATTCTTGGTTGTTTGCCCCGAGCACATGATCTACATAAATAGAAGAGAATCAACTACTATATGATGAATAAGGAGTTTAGAATCGCCAACAACAATCAAAGAAGAAAAATGATTTTCTTTTGTCAACATTAATACTTGAAGTAATGCATATGCTTCCACTTGTTTGCTTAAGATTGATCCCATTCCCAATACATAAAACAATTATATTTTTCCTTTGGGACAAAGGATAACCCCTTCTACTACATTATATTTGTTAATTTGTGACAATTTCTTCTCCATACTAGGTATAGAACACCTCACCATTTTTTTTAAATGGTGGGAAAACCTATCATAACTCAGTGGAAAAACCAACAATGAGGACGACCATCACTGTATGTTATTTCCTAATGCAGGTTGACTCATCACTATTATTCAAGGAAAACCACACTACCTGTAATTACCCACTAGTGGTCCATAATGGGACAGACTTTTACTCTTGCCAGATGCCCCTAGGTCATGGGTCATTGACTTGTTTCCTTATATTTGAGCAAGACGAGCTCTAGAGCACACTCGAGGTCCAATATCTCACTATTATTGGCAAAAAGTAAAATTTTAATAATAATTTAAAATTTTAATTTTAAATATAAATTTTTTTTTCATTATAGCACTAACCTCTTTCTTTGAAGTTGGGAAAGTTTAATTTTTTCAAAAATACTAATTACAAGGAAAAATAAATAACGTACTAGTTTTAGCAAAAAATATATTTACTTTAGGGAGAGGGTTTAATTTTTTTAGGCATTGCCATTTTTTAGAGGAGTACGAGGTGCAACTAGCTCGTTCCAAACCCGGTAAGAGGAGTACTAGGCGCAAGTATATAACTAGTCCTTGAATATTTCTATGAAGATTTTGTTCCATTTCTTCTATCTTTGAAGGCTATTGAAATTTTTCGAGCATACATGGTTTCCCGAGCAGTGAAGAAGCATGCATGAACATCAAACCTCAAAAAGGCGGTGGTGAAAACCCCGAACAAGACCCATCAAGAAGACCCTGCTGCTGAATCCCGAGCTTAAAGTTGTTGAAAATGTCGAGAAACTAAAAGACCAGCTCCCGCGGAGGACATCAGAGTTGTTGAGGTTCCAATAAAGAAATGGAAAAGCAAAAAAATTGGGAAGTTAAAAAGGCGGTAAGACAAAAATGTCTCCGCTCCTGAGAAGCTAGCCCCTCTGAGTGAATTTGGGCCCAACAAAGGTAGAGTTTCAGGGTCTATCTTATAAACAGATCAAGTTGTTTGGTGGGGTTTAAATTTGTGCATATGAAACGATTAGGATATGTTTATCACAATAATTTGAGGTTTAATTTTTTTTTTCACCATGCTATTAATTGATTTGTGTTTTATTAAGCAAATGTATCATCTTCTTGTGTTTCGGTTTTCGATACATATAGAAAAATGATTAGCAACACTCTTGGTTTATAGGGTTACACATTTTTTGTGCTATTTTGATCTTGTGCCAAAGTTTGCGCAAATTATCTCTATCATGCCCCAAGGTTCTCACATGGTCTTCTTGCAACCTGTATCAGCCACCCTCTCGAATCCTCTAGCCAAAACCCCAACTAGGATATGGGCATATATTTTTGATGAGGGTGATCATCAAACTCAACAATATATCATAGGTTTGTCATTACTAAAACTGAAAGGAAATTTTTAGTTAATCGAGGTACATGTAAAACACCATTGAGCTAAAAGATACCACCCAATGGCATTTGGAGTGAGGTAGATCCCATTCTTGATGTTGCATATTTGAAATCATCATCAAGCATACACTTGTATGCTTGCCTCATACTCTTAAAGTTTTCCAAAGGCCATATGTTTGGATGCTCCACAATCCATGTACCATCTGACACCATACATTGTGTTGGATGAAAGAGATGAGATCATGGAGAAGTATGTCACAAGCTTGGATGAAAGGTCATCCACTCTAACAAATGATTTTGCACTCCTTTCAAACTGTTTCTGTTTTTATTGCTCGCCCTTCCCCTTCTTCTCATGACACTAAGAAGCATAGTTGTCAAACTCTTGACACATGAAACACTTGATATGGCCCAAGCATTTCTTACCATTTTTTATTGCTCGCCCTCCCCCTTCTTTTGAGGACACTAAGAAGCATAGTTTTCAAACTCTTGACACATGAAACACTTGATATGGCCCAAGCATTTCTTACCATTGATTAGAGGAACCTAAATTCTCTTTCTCACCTGCTGACCTATACTAGGTCCCCCATTTTTTCTGGCATTCAATATATTTACATCCAAGGTGTTCCTATATTTTTTTCTGACATTCAACATATTTGTACAGAGGATGTTCCTATGATGGATTTGGATCTGTAGATTCGACCAATAATATATTTTGATTTTCATCCTTCTCCAACTAATAAATCAAGTGGCAATGTGAATCGAGTTGTTTGGCTGGGCAATAAGAAGAAGAAACGAATCACAAAAAGAATGAATGAATGAATGATATTTTAATGTCCACGAGACTAAAAATAGTCTATGGGACCACCAACTTCCTTGTTTTTTGCCTTCTGTAATTCAATCCTTTTCTTACTCAAGTTGATGATGAGCTGACCCAAAATTTTAACAATTCCCTCACTGAAAAGACAATGCCATAGAATTGATGCTAACATATTGTGGTAACTGTCCCTGATGTCTCTAAAAGCGTCACATTCCAAAATGAAATGTTTTTTCTGATTCCACTGCCCCAAAAGTGCAAAAAGTACATACCCTTTCTTCCCAATCTTCTTTAGGTCTCTTCCACCGTCCCGTTTCACACCAAAGTTGATGTGAGTTAGTTCTTAATTGAGCAATAAGAACCTTTGATCTCCACAGAATGTTAGCTCCAACATATTTTTTTTGTTGGAGATCACAAGTGGGGTTGAATTCCTGAACATAATACTTCTTCTTTCTATCAACTATTTTCCCCATATACCCTTATGGAACTTCTCCAGCACAAAATTCTTTAGCTCCTTGATATTTGTGGGACATACATTCAGGAAAATATTCCATTTTTGCATCCATTTGTTGTTTTGTCTCATCCATGATTTCTTTCTTTCACTCATACCTTCATTGAATATAATTTTCGGCCATCTACCTCCTCCCATTTGCTCAATTCTTTTTAAATACCTTATAAGACGCACCATGAAAATTTCTTCGATGGGAGCTGCCCTTGTTTCACTCAACATTATCTCATAGGGAACCGAACTTTTTGTTTTGAACTTGCTCATGATTAAGCGTTTTTGAATTTTTTCAATTTGTTTCCATTTTGAAACAGGGATGCTGCTAGCCCACAATTCACACCCATATAATAGCACTAAACAAACTAGGAGTCCAAAAATTACTTTGATCGTGTTCCAATCCCATAACTCTGCCTCTCTACATCTATTTTGAAGTGCATATAGTGCTTTCCACCCTCCTAAAATTCTTTTCTTTCCGCAATCATCCCAATTAAGCTTGTTGTTGAAATTGATCCCGAGATACTTGTATTCATTTACTTCTTCAATAATGTTGCCTTCAAAGAAGAACATATGCTAGCTTTGCTTACTTTTATTAGAGAAAATCATTATTTTGGTCTTACTGGTATTGACTTGCATCCCCACTGCTTTACAAAAATGCCCAAGGGCATATAGGTGCATCTGCAATCCATGGGCCGATTTAGCAACTAGCACAAGATCATCGACATATAGAAGAAGCTTTATCACAAACTCCCCCAATCGAACACCATCCCCACCTTGCAAATTTAGCCACTCTTCCAGTTTTTCAATATATAAACCAAAAAGGGTAGGGGATAAAGAGCAACCTTGCTTGACTCCGATGTCACTTCTAAAACTTTCTGAAATGCCTGCTGAAGTTCTAATTTTGACTTTCACCTCTTCATAAAGCCTATGGACAACAACTCTATATTATAAAGGAATTTCAAGTTCTTCCATTCTACGCCACAACTTATCTATAGGGACCATGTCAAATGCATTTTTGAAGTCAACAAATCAGTGAGATACTTCTTCTTTGCTCCCCCAAACCTTTTCAACAATGTGTCTCAGCGTGATACCACGATCTACTGTAGAATGCTTCGGCCTAAAACCTGCTTGCCCTTTTTCCCTCTTTGCTTTTACTTCTGCCCACTTACTGATTCTATTTTCTACCATGCCACTAGAAAGCTTTACAAAAAAATGATTGGTCATAATGGTTTTATAGTTGGAAGGATTATTAATGTCTCCACTTTTAAAAAGGGGAATTGCTAGACTAGTTGTCCAATCTCTTGGGAATCCTTGCTGAATGACGTTGTTGAATATTTCCATGATGTGGTGCCAAAATGTTCATTCCCCACTTTAGATATTTTGCTTGAAGTTCAACCAAGTCCTTTTCCTTCCCTGTTTTCAACTTTTTAATTCTTGCCTCCACCTCATGTACTGTGAAAAGCTTTGTAGATGTGTTGATCCTGGGAGGAGGCTCAACCTCTAATTCTTTTTCATAGAGTTTCCTTGTATAGTCAAACCATTTATTGACTGTAATATTATTTTCAAATTGCTTCTTCCTTGGTTGAAGTTCCCGCCAAATAAGTTTTGGGTTATTCTTGCCTAGATATATTAGCTCTTCCCGCCTTGTTTACATTAACTCATATTTTTTCTTTTTCTTTTTAAATCTGCTTATATAACTTTACATTCATCTTCCCCTCTCCTTCCTTTTTCAAGGTTCTCCTTGCCATTTTGCATTCCTCATCGAACCACACATTCACAGGAAAACAATTTGATTCTGATTTCCTATTTTTTGCTCTTTTTCACTTCTCAAGTGCACCCTGGATTATATTTGTTAACTCACGGCTGTTGAAGCTTTGGGGACGAATTTTCTCCTTCTAAATTGATCTCCTCAACATTGTTTTGACGATAGTGAAATTTTCTTATGTTAGATGAATTTTTCCCCTTGATGCCGATTATTGAGAACATTTGGTTTTCCTCCTATTATGTCTTTCTTCTAACCATGATAAATTTATATAAATTGGGTTATGATCTGATTATAAGTCCCAAATATTATCTCCAATCTTAACTTCATCTATTCTTTCTATTAGGCTTTGTGAACCAATAACATAGTCAACGACACTTGCCCCATTATATGTGTTGCAAGTGAAGTTCCTAGACTTTTTCCATCTATCTAGACCATTGCAAATAATTAAGTTGAAAGCACCACACAACGTAAGCAACTCCTCTCCAAAATGATTACTAACTTTGTCATCTTTCGAACATCTCAACCATCGAGAATTCTCCTCTTCAATGAGCCAGATAGGATTGTGATCCTCTTTGCAACAAAGAATACTAGCTTGTTGATTTGTTGTTCTAGAATTGAAATCTCCCACTAAAACAACTTCTCCCTGTTGATAATATGCGACAATATCTTGCTTTAAAGTTGCAAATGGATCTTTGCTGTCCAATCCCTTATTTTTGTAAGTATTTGATATTTGAGGCGCAAAATAACATGCAACAATTCTTATGTCGTTCTCATTCTCTGTTATTTTGAACCAATATTGTTTATTTGTATCCTCTTTCACTAACTGAATGTGACGACCTTCTTTTTCTTTCACTAAAACTAGTATTCCTCCGTACCCTTTGCCATTTTTTGCTGCCTCGTTCCAAACTACTAACTTCAAATAACCGTCAAACATAGGAGTTTTGCAACTATCATGTTCACGAGTTTTTGTGAGACAAATAATGTCTCTACCTTCTACAATAGGCCCTACCCCAGGTCCCCTCCTCCAAGGGTAACCTCTACAGTTCTAACAAACTAGACTTAGGTAGATCTGGGTAGGATTTGGTTGCTACGCGGTTTGGCACACAAGACTCGAATTTGAGTCTTCAACTCTTTTCATCCATGTTGA
Source organism: Pinus albicaulis (assembly GCA_034641835.2). Classification (NCBI taxonomy): domain Eukaryota; kingdom Viridiplantae; phylum Streptophyta; class Pinopsida; order Pinales; family Pinaceae; genus Pinus; species Pinus albicaulis. The sequence continues at coordinate 167,995,899 of CM076577.1, read as the reverse complement.
TCCTGTTGTTTTCCTCCCTATTATAGAATTACCTATTTTTTCTTGTCAGCTCGCTGCCCTGTTTTGTCATGAGGCCCAAACACTGCAATAACTGCTTTACCATTGTACAACCATGCTCTTTTCCCTTCGTTTCTTGCTGCTCTAACTTTCTCCACTTCTTCTCTTCTCTCTTCTTGTTGCTTGTTAGTTAAACCTTCATCTAGGAAGAAGTGTGAGCCTTTCAAGAGTTTCTTTTTGCTTAAGAGATGATGTTTCTCTTTCACACTTGCCATGATGACTTTTATAGGTCGAGGCCTTTCCTCACATATCTTTCCCACCCTCCTTCCTTCATAAATTTTCCCTCTCCACTGTAATTTCTCTCTCAAAATGTCCCTTGTCAAATTGAAAGTTCTTTCATTCTTTCCATAGTCTCTCATTCCCCTGATAATACAATTTGTTTCTCTTTCTTTTCTTTCCTGTGCTCTATGAAAACTTACATCTTCTTTTTCCTCTATCATGTGACCATTAGTGTCCTCAACCTAGTTTTGATTTCTTTTGGAATATATCTCTTCTTGTTCTCTTCTACTTTCTTTTCGGAAATCACTGTTTGTTGAACCATTTGTGTATCTACCTGAGTTGTTTTAGACATTATCACATCTTTGTTTGTTGGCATTGCGTCATTCCTACTTTTCCATGCTCCCTTCATGTTTTCCCATTATCGTTTTCCTATCTCTACAGCATCTTGTAACATTGTTACCTGCTCTTTCAAAATTTTATTACATTCCATTAAACATTGATTTGCAAGTGTGATGTATAAAATTTTGCAGTCTCTTTCACGTTCATTGGCTTCTAAAATTTCCAGCCTTGCACTAGCTTTCATCAGTTCTTGGATATAGAGATCTGATGGCCAAGTAAGAGGTGTAGTTGTGAGACTGTAAATGATTGACTGTTCTTTATTTTTCTTGCCCTTTATATAGGAGACCTTTTGGTACTCCTCCTTGTATTGACATCATTGTACTTTGCAGTCCCATTGACCTACTTTTGTGGTCATTCATTGGACATTAATATAATTATTTTATCTTATCTTCTTTCTTTCCTTCTTCTGGGTTTGTTTTCTTCTTCTTTTTTCTCATTTAAAGCGGGCAAGTTTGCGCTGTAAAATATCTTGATATTGTGATGGAAAGTAGGGTGCCGGCATTAAGGAGAGCCTCTCCACTTACTTACAATAGTTTCCAACACTGGAGGAGTATGAGCTTATTCATTATGATTATTTTCATTCATCAAATTTGGGAAATTTGATTAATGAAATTTACACTAGTCCAAGTTTGTATAAATTCCAACCAACCAAAGTCTTGGGTTTAATCAAAGTACTTCTAAAACCATATTAAATCTTTGAAGTACTTGAGTTATTTCTTTGGAACCCCTCTAGCATATTGCCTTAATTGTAATTGAAACAACATTCAAATCCCTTAGGACGAGTATCCAAGTCTTAACTTTAGGATATGAAAACCCATTAAACTTCCGGCATGAAACACTTAATCAACGCTGGCCCACATATTCATATCCCAATTATTTAATAAATAATTATCAACTCAAAGAACACTGGCCCATACCTCGACTTATCGACCTCGCAGCTTTAAATGCGATTGCCTTTGGATCTTCCTAGCGGATACGACGGAATTCGCATTGTTAAAACGAACTTTTAACTTACTAGCGAAATGCGTGGTGTGTTGGTGACGTGGCAAAATTTAACTGGATTGCATTCTATATTTCTGAAACTGCTCTTGGCCCAAATTCTATGCGATACCGGTGGTATCTTCTCACAAAAACTGCTTACTTCAAACTGGTATTTGATTGTGGTTAACTTAGAATTCCACCCCAAAAATATCTCTCTCTACGTTAACACTGTGGTTCGATCTTAAGCAATATCATTCCACCAACATAGATTCTATCACAACCGATACGCTCTAAGCAAACAGAGGTTTCAACGTTGGTTCAAGCATATTAAATATCAAAGATTAGCATGTTGCGTTTTTCATAAAACAAGTTTAAACTTCATCGAATCACATTGAAACATTCACACAAGTTAAGACCAATTCAATTCATGAACAAGGAACGTGGATCAAATGCGTCTAACTTAAGGAAAGCGCACATATCACAATTTCCCTTCTGTTGTTTATAACCTAAAAATTTATACATTGATTCAATCGATTTCAACAATGGAATTCAGATTCAGTACTATGGCCTTTTATACAGAGTTTTAGCAGAATCGACCTCTTTTGAGTTTTCTATGCGGGAAACAATTCAATTGAATTCTACACAACATATACAAATCAATAAATCATGAAGGTGGAATCCTCCGGGGATTGCCAACATAACAATAATTTCTAAAACACTGTAATTCTATTGAAACAGAGATAAAACCTCCCAATCCTAGTCTTCTACGACTGACTCTCTCCTTTTACTCTACATCAAGGGTTATATTTATAAGTCTTTACATCACTGTTTCGTTCCTTCTTGAGGATCGGTTTCTTTTTATTTAAATAAAACATAATTACATAATATTGCTCTAATTCTATCAACAGAAACTAAATAGACTGACACGAATCAACCATCTAACTTCCTCAATTATTAGACTAATCCCATCTACCCTAAGTGTAAATGACAGCTAAGGTATTGACACCTTTGCTGGTACATTTATTTGAACTTCCCGAGCCCTTCTAGTCACAACATGTGAACAACTCTTCACATTGCTGACTAGATTCAAATGCCCCTGCATCAGACTCCTGAGGGCAATTTTCTTCATGGACTCCTGTCCATGAGCTCTTTCACAGAACTGCCCAGCTTCTGCAACATAACTTCCATCATCCAAGTAACATCTTCATCTAGCTGGTCCTTCCACTTGATCAAGTACTGGAAATATTCCTGTCCTCTGGTTCTCCTAAACACCTTCTTGTCTAAGATCTTCTCTGGCTGTAATGGTTGTGTTGTAGGTAATTGTCTTACCCACTCAATTTGCTCTCTATCTGCTGGTCCTTCATCTGTGCCACCATCTTCATACCGGTATAAATCTGCAACATTAAATATTGGAGATATCCCAACATCAGGAGGTAATTCAATTTCATAAGCATTAGTAGAAAATTTTCTCAATATCTTGCATGGTCCTATCTTCTTGAACTTCAATTTGTTATACATATTCTTTGGGAACGTTTCTTTCCTCAAGTGTGCCAAAACCAAATCTCCAACTTCAAAATTAACTTCTCTTCTGCTCGAATCTGCTCTGCCTTTGTACTTGATGTTGCTGCCTCGTAGCTGTTGTTTTACTTGCTCATGCATTGCTTGGATCTTTGAAGCAAATTCTTCTCCATCATCACTCCTCATTTCTGCCTTTCCCAAGTTTCTCAATTCAGATACTCCTCTGGGGTGCATTCCATAAACAATATGGAATGGGCTCTGTCCTGTACTTCTGTTTGGTGAATCATTGTATGCATATTCTGCCTGTGGTAAGATATGATCCCACTGCTTAGGATGTTCTCCTGCAAGACTTCTCAAAAGATTACCCAGACTTCTATTTACTACCTCAGTTTGCCCATCAGTGTGAGGATGATAAGCTGAGCTAAAACTCAGTTTAGTACCAAGCTTCTTCCACAATGTCCTCCAAAAATGACCCACAAATCTAGTATCTCTATCAGAAACAATACTTTTAGGCAGCCCATGTAATCTAACAACTTCTTTGAAAAACAAGTTGGCAACATGAGTAGCATCAATGGTTTTATAACATGGAATAAAATGTGCCATCTTGGAAAATCTGTCAACTGCAACAAAAATTGCATCATTTCCTCTCTATGTCTTTGGCAATCCTAAAACGAAATCCATACTCACCATGTCCCACGATTTGTCTGGAATAGGCAATGGAATGTACAGCCCTGCATTCTGGATTCTCCCCTTTGCATATTGACAAATTTTGTAATTCTTCACAAATTTGTCCACTTCATATCTCATCCTTGGCCAATAATAAAAATGACTCAGCAGTTCATAAGTTTTATCAGTACCAAAGTGTCCAACAAGTCCACCGCTATGCTTCTCTCTGATTAAATTCTCCCTCATGGAGCAATTTGGTATACACAATTGATTTCTTCTAAACAATAAACCCTCTTGCAAGAAATAATCCAACCATTGACTTATGTCTATCAAAACAGGGTTGCAGCATGCTTCAAATGCTTCCTTGAAATCCAAATCTGTTTTGTAGAGTTCTTTAAGAAAATCAAAGCCTACCACTTCAAATTGGGTTTCTTGAACAAGCATGTTTTTCTTACTCAGGGCATCAGCTACCTTATTTGCTTGGCCACTTATATGCTTCAAAACAAAGTTAAAACTCTGAATATATTCAACCCATTTGGCATGTTTGTGATTCAATTTAGGTTGCTGCATAATATACTGTAAAGCGTGATTATATGAGTATAGCACAAACTCCTTAGACATTAAATAATGTCTCCACTTCTTCAATGACTGCACAATTGCATAAAATTATTTTTCATAAGAAGAGTACTTTCTTCTTGTCTCATTCAGCTTCTCACTAAAATATGCTACAAGTCTGTCTTCTTGACTCAATACAGCCCTAATGGCTTCTCCACTGGCATCACACTTCACTTGAAATGGCTGATTAAAATCAGGTAGAACTAAAACATGCTTCTTAGTTATTTTCTGTTTCAAAAGCTGAAAATTCTTTTCAGCTTCAGCAGTCCATTTGAATGGTTGTTTGTCCTTCTTTATAGTTTCAATTATAGGTGCATTAATCTTGCTCAAATTCCTTATGAATTTTCTGTAAAAACTAGCAAGTCCATGGAAACTTCTTACCTCAAAGACACTTTTTGGTGAAGGCCAATCCAAAATTGCCTTGACCTTTTCCGGGTCCATCTTCAGTCCTTCAGTAGAAACAACAAAACCCAGATATACCAATTCTTCTTTTATGAATGAGCACTTCTTTAAATTTATCAGCAACTTCTCTTGATGTAATTTCTTCAAGACACAATTAAGATGCCTTAAATGTTCTTCCCTTAACACTTCGCTCATGAGCCTCATAAAAGTACTAGGTGCATTTGATAAACCAAAAGGCATTACCAACCACTCATACAATCCTTCATTTGTCTTAAAGGTTGTTTTCCATTCATCGCTCTCCTTTATCCTAATCCGATGATATCCACTTTTCAAATCTATTTTGAAAAATATTTTGCTCCACTCAAACAGTGCATTAAATCTTCAATCCTAGGCAAAGGAAATCTATACCTGATTGTTATCTTGTTGATTGCTCTTGAATCAGTGCACATTCTACAACCTCCATCTTTCTTTGGAATCAGCACTGTAGGTACTGCACACGGACTGAAGCTTTCTCTGATCAGACCTTTGTCAACCAATTCCTGCACTTGCTTTCTGATTTCTTCATTCTCTGTGGGAGTCATTCTGTAGGCTGCTTTGTTTGGCAGATTTGATCCTGGAATCAAATCTATCTGATGGCTGATTTTTCTTACAGGGGGTAATTCATCAGACAAATCATCCACAACAATATCACAATAATTGTCCAACATTTCTTGAATTTCAATTGGAAAATCAGAAATTTTTGTAGAAGTAAGCACTACTTTAGGGTTGCAAACTAAAGCAAAATTTACCTCTTCCTCTTCAATCTGTTGTAAGTACTCCTTCCCACTCAACAATAAAGTCTTTCGATCAGAGCTTTTGCTTGATGGTTCTCCTTCCTCCATAGGTAACAATGTTTGATGTATTCCATCCTTAAAGAACTTATAAGTGTTCTTCTTACCATCATGTAGTACTGCTCTGCCATACTGCCAAGGTCTACCCAGCAGTATGTGACACACATCCATAGGCATCACATCACACATGATCCTGTCCTTGTAGCTGCCCATCTGCAATTCTATTTCACATTTCTCTTTCACAATCAGCTGGTGTCCTTTCTGGAGCCATGACACTTTGTAGGGTGTTGGGTGTTCCCTTGTCTTCAGTTTTAGTTTCTCTATCACCTCTGTAGAGACCAAATTGTCAGCGCTACCACTATCAATGACCAATTGACAGCGTTTCCCTTGGACTTTGCACACGCTCCTGAATAAAGTCTTCCTTTGTGCTGGTTCAACAGCTTCCTTTGTTTGTTTCAACAAAACCTTATTGACTACCAAATATTCTCCTTTCTCTGGCAAAATTTCTTCTTCTATCTCATACAACCTTGTTGCTTCTTCTCCAGCGTGAGCAACAATTGCATTTCTCTGACTTGTACCCATATTCTCTGGGCATTCATAGTGTTTATGTCCCAATTGGTTACATCTGTAACATCTCACTTCTCTTCCTCTATTTCTGCCTCCTCTTCCTCTGTAGGAACTCCTTCTGCCCCTTGCATCACCTTCTGCGGATGCATGCTGAGAAGAGCTGCTGCTAGCTCCATCTCTTGGTGTTGTAGACCTTCCTCTACCACCTTGACTTCCCTTCCCTCGGAAAGTACCTCTTCCTTTGGCAGATTGCTTTCTCAGGAGTTTTTCTTCAGCTTTCAAGGCCATTTGATAAGCCTCCTCTACTATCTTAGGAGACAAAATACCTATCTCATCCTGGATCTCCAACTTGAGACCATTCACATACCTGGAAATCTTCTCTGCTGTGTCTTGGATTTGTCCAGCTCTTATGCTCACTTTGTAGAATTCTTCTGTGTACTCTTTCACAGTCATCAATCTCTGTCTAAGATTCTGCATCTGTCTAAATAATGTAAGCTAATAATCACTAGGCAAAAACTTACCTCTCAGCTTTGCGACCATTTTGGTCCAACTCTTGATTGGTTGTTTACCAACTCTCCTTCTCTCTGCTTGCACTCCATCCCACCAAAGTGCCGCATGTCCCTTCAACCTTGTCACTGCAAACTTAACTCTCTTTTCTTCACCCATTTCTTCATAATCAAAGCATTTATCCATCTCATTGATCCAGTCTATCAACTCTTATGGATTCAATCCTCCTGCAAAGCTTGACACTTCAAGTCTAGGCTTGGATGTAGACCCCAGAACTGATTTAAGGAGTCTCATCTCAGGAGTAATCTCAACATTTTCTCCTGCCTCTCCTTCAGTTTCAGGTTCACTGACATCCTCATAATCTCATGGATGTCCTAATTCAATTGCTTCCAATCTGGCTTGGAACTGCTGCATGGTTTCCAATACTTTTGCATTGGCAACTGGCCTACCTCTTCTTCTACCAGCAGCACCTCTAGCAATTTGGACATCCATGCTAGAATTCTTCTTCTGGCTTTTGGAAGTCGGTTCAGTCTCGAAAAAAATGTCTTGAAATCTGCTTCAATACCACAAATGATGGCAAGTAGGGTGTCGGCGTTAAGGAGAGCCTCTCAACTTACTTACAATAGTTTCCAACACTGGAGGAGTATGAGCTTATTCATTATGATTATTTTCATTCGTCAAATTTGGGAAATTTGATTAATGAAATATACACTAGTCCAAGTTTGTATAAATTCCAACCAACCAAAGTCTTGGGTTTAATCAAAGTAATTCTAAAACCATATTAAATCTTTGAAGTACTTGAGTTATTTCTTTGGAACCCTTCTAGCATATTGCCTTAATTGTAATTGAAACAACATTCAAATCCCTTAGGACGAGTATCCAAGTCTTAACTTTAGGATATGAAAACCCATTAAACTTCCGGCATGAAACACTTAATCAAAGCTGGCACACATATTCATATTCCAATTATTTAATAAATAATTATCAACTCAAAGAACACTGGCCCATACCTCGACTTATCGACCTCGCAGCTTTAAATGCGATTGCCTTTGGATCTTCCACAAACTGGATTTGACGGAATTCGCATTATTTCAAGAACAGAACTTTAACACTAAAAAAAATGCGAAATGGGTAGTATTGTGTTGGTGACGTGGCAAAATTTAACTGGATCGCATTCAATATTTCTGAAACTGCTCTTGGCCCAAATTCTATGTGATACTGGTGGTATCTTCTTACAAAAACCGCTTACTTCACACTGGTATTTGACTGTGGTTAACTTAGAATTCCACCCCAAAAATGTCTCTCTCTGCGTTAACACTGTGGTTCGATCTCAAACAATATCATTCCACCAACAGAGCTTCTATCACAACCGATACGCTCTAAGCAAACAGAGGTTTCAATGCTGGTTCAAGCATATTAAATATCAAAGATTAGCATGTTGCATTTTTCATAAAACAAGTTTAAACTTCATTGAATCACATTGAAACATTCACACAGGGTAAGACCCATTCAATTCATGAACAATGAACGTGGATCAAATGCGTCAACCAAAACCCAAGCGCACATATCACAATCGACTCCTATTTGTTTATATCCCAACAATTTATACATTGATTCAAACACTTGCCAACGGAATTCAGATTCCGTACTATGACTCTTTTGCTGTAGCTTTAATCACCTTTTGAGTTTTCTATACGGGAAACAATTCACTGTTCCTACACAACATATACAAATCAATAAATCACGAAGGCGGAATCCTCCGGGGATTGCCAACATAACAATAATTTCTAAAACACTGTAATTCTATTGAAACAAAGATAAAACCTCCTAATTGTTGTGATTCTCGACACCACATATCTCCACAATGGTATGATATTGTCCACTTTGGGCCTAAGCCGTAATGGCTTTGCTTATGGGCTTTACCCCAAAAGGCCTCATACCAATGGAGATATTTGTCCATCCTTATATACCCATGATCCTCCCCACTTCTAGTCAATGTGGGACTTTGGTCGTATACCCAACAATCCTCCCCTCGAACAAAGGACCATCGAGCCTCTCCTCAAACGATTATCCATCCGTCCACTCTCTACCAACCAGGATTCTCCGCTTCAATGCGTTGGAAGCACACGCCTTACATGGAGCACCACCTGCCTCGAGAGCTTGCTCTATCCCAGGTCAACTCCTCTTCACCGTGTTGGGACCAGGACACGTCCATGAAGAATCCGGAGCATACCGCCTGTCTAACCGAGCTCATCCATGGATCCCATCGTGATATCACTGGGGCCCACCACCTTCGTTCGACATTCGAGGATTCATCCACTTCGCTAACTTCGGGGTCATGGCTCCGATACCACTTGTTGTGATTCTCGACACCACATATCTCCACAATGGTATGATATTGTCCACTTTGGGCCTAAGCCCTCATGGCTTTGCTTATGGGCTTTACCCCAAAAGACCTCATACCAATGGAGATATTTGTCCATCCTTATATACCCATGATCCTCCCCACTTCTAGTCAATGTGGGACTTTGGTCGTATACCCAACACTAATCCCAGTCTTCTACGACCGACTCTCTCATTTTACTCTGCATCAGGGGTTATATTTATAAGTCTTTACATGACTGTTTGGTTCCTTCTTGAGGTCCGGTTTCTTCTTATTTAAATAAAGCCTAATTACAGAATATTGCTCTAATTCTATCAACAGAAACTAAATAGACTGACACGAATCAACCATCTAACTTCCCCAATTATTAGACTAATCCCATCTACCCTAAGTGTAACTAACAGCTAAAGTATTGACACCTTTGCTGATACATTTCTTTGAACTTCCCGAGCCCTTCTAGTCACAACATGTGAACAACTCTTCACATCGCTGACTAGATTCTAATGCCCGTACATCATATTGTTTTGCATTTACCTAAATCCACTTTCCTATTTTATAGCTAAAACAATTTTAACTTGGCCCAAAAAATTTGTTTCTACAAAATATAAAATTTCCTTACCATTTTTAACATCTACTGTTAATTAGTTTTCATTTTGAAATTTAAAAAAAAACCAAAAATCTCATAGTGAATCTGACCGTTCTCATCAAAATTTTCGCATGAAAAGACTACCCTTCACAAAGCCATAGTCACTTCTCGACTGACCTTGAGAGAATTCGGACTTTTCCTGGGGCAGCTGGGAGACCTTTCTTTCAATCAATTCATATTTATTACAAGATATTTTCAAGGAATCATTGGTCCACAATTTATTTTTATGCCGATAGGCGTAACCCCTATCGGAAGGGGCATGTTTTGTGATTAGACTAATTAATTTTTTTGATCTGATGGTCAGGATTGGAAGATGCCGGTATATTCTGGTCGTCGCCACTCAATCCATGGATGAAATCTACCCCACTAACTTCCTTGCATATCTAAATCACGTGTTTAAACCGTACTTAAATTAATTTTTTACAAATCTTGATTAAAAATTTACTGTGCCATTCGCTGACCGCCACCTATCAAGATTAACAACTAGAAGAAAACCGAAACATTAAATCTTCTCCAAGTGTTGAAACTGGGTATACACTTGGCGGTGAAGGCATCATAACTGACTGACCACATTGGTGCGCACGTTCCCAAGGGTCTCCTCATGCCTCTCGTGATCTCGTGAACGTTGAGGAGGGGGACGGGGTTGTAGCCACCGGCGACATCTGGCTGACGCAGAAGGGTGGTGTGAAGGCCAAGAAATGGTAACAGTCGTGTAGGTGTGGCGCTGGCTCTTGATCACACACATTCCCCATTCTTGAAGCCCACGAACGATCTCTCGTGCTTTCATAATCTGGAGGCCCTTCTGCACCTCCTGGACGGATACCATGGACCGGAACGGCGCTTGCATCTGTCGTCGGGCCGAGATCCTGCCATGGTGAATAAGTCATTCCCATAAATCACAGACCGAATATTATACTGGCAATCGGTAAGGAATGTGCATTGAGATTTAATAGAAGCTGTAGTAGAGATGGCGACGGCCCCAAGAACAATCGTGAGTCGTTTGCAGGAACAATTTGTCCTTTGCTCCGCTAGTTAATCGCTGATGTTATAACCCGCTATCTATTTCTGTCAGTTGCTTCTTCAACATCAAGATGAGTTCAGACATAACTCCGCGTGCCAAAGATTTTCAACCCAAATCCGATGAAATTGCAAAAGCAGTGGTATTATCTTCACTGGATTACATGGATGATCAACAGGCAATGGCAGACGTTGAAACTCAATACTCTGATATTGGTTTCCAATGGATACAAATGGCCCAGAATTTTATAGTGGGTTTTGACTATAACATGACGCTGTATGTATCATTCAGAAGGTGTTTATCCTTTCAAGATATGTTTGCCCTGAAAGTGGCAGATCGAAATGAATTCATTGAATTTCGAATTCATTGAAAGCTACGGGGAAGCAGCGAAGAATGTGGAGGGACTGTTTCACTATGAGCTTTTCCAGACAATAACATCTGAACTGCCAAAAATGTCTCATTTTCAGCATTACAAATCAAACAGGATAATATTTTCAGGTCATGGTTTGGCTGGGGCATTAGCCCATTTGTTTCTCATCTGCTACATGTTAGAAACTCAGGAAGAGAACAGAAAACACATTTCTATTGGGTTTGGCTCCCCTTATTTCTGTGACAGTGCTGCCCAGAGGTTTTGTCACAAAACAATGGAACTGGGTAGGCGAATGTTCACATTTGTGAATGGTACTGATCCTGTGCCTTCGATGCTTAGCGGTATAAGCATGACTTGTATTCCGGAGTCCATAGGAAGAACTAGGTTGCAGAGTGCGCTTTCGTTGGAAAGGTTGAGATTTGTGACCTTTATAGGTTCAGAAAATGCTGGTAAGACTACACTTATCAATTCAATTTTAGGTGAAGATGTTGGAGGTGTAGGATTCACTATCCACACAACGGCAGCCACTCCTTACAGGTTCCGAGATGATATATTTGTGGTTGATTTTCCTGGCACCGATGGGGGTGGAAACAGGGCACATCTATCCAAAATATGGGAAGAATATGAGAATGTGGCAGACTTGTGCGTGGTTGTGCTTAATTTTGGGGGAGATACTTCTCTAGCAGCGCAGGTATTTCCTATGATTGCTCGTTCCCGAATGTGCAAAAATGTAGTTCTCGTTATTAACAGGGTGGATTCTGTCCTGAATGGCTCAAGGAATTCTCTCGTATGGGCTGAGTACAGCGCGGAGAATGTAGAACAACTTAAAATATCAATAGCAGAAATCGTTGGGTTACCCACAGATCGAGTGTTCTTCTCCGTCTTGAGAGTAAGTGAAGAGCTGGAAGAAACCACACGGCAACTTCTGAAAGAGCGACACATCATGTTGAAAGACGAGACCACAAACAAGGTAAGAGGGCTGCTTTTGGGATTTAAGTAGTTCTCTGTTCTGTTAAATTGGAAAGTAGGATCATTTCAGAGACTTCATATACGCCTATCGGCGTATATCAACCACATTAGTTTTTACTAATGTGGTTGTGCTAGTTGCAAATAATTGAGATAACGACGAGACGATCCCTCGTCAGGAAGTGAATGGTCATAAGCAAAGCCGCCGTGGCTGTAGATATCCATCCCGGCCATCTCTTCCTCTCTGCCAATTCTGAGAAGATCCATCTTATGCATAACATAAAACAGTGGTGCCATGGTTACCGTCACCCATCCAACAATCGCCAGAACTTCGACAACCTGAGCTCCCAGTAGCCTCCACCCGCCTCCCATCAGAAGCCCAAACGGCCGGGTCGTATCTCCATTTGCTGGCGGGTAAACTTCCACCATATGATTCTCGGCAGCGAACAGCCCAGTGAAGATCACCCCCCATACCCCGCAGCCGCCGTGAAGCTGCGCCGCCTCTAAAGGGTCGTCGAATCTCAACCTAAGCGCGAGGGCATTGAATCCGATCAGAACCCACGCCGCCACGAATCCACAAACAATGGCGGCCCAAGGATCGACAATGGAGCACCCGGAAGTGATGGCCACGAATCCGCCGAGCAACCCATTGCAAACGTCAAGGGCGTTCCAGTGCCCGGAGAGGAGCCTTTTTCCGAAAAGCGTGGTTAGAGCCGCCATAGACCCTGCCAACGTGGTCGTCACTGCGGTGCGCCCCACCCTTCTAGCGCTCCACCGGTAGACGTGGTCAGGATTTGGATGAAGGAACCGGCGTTGAAGCCGTACCAACCGAACCACAGCAAAAAGGTCCCCAACACCACGAGCGTCGCGTTGTGGCCCCGCATGGCAACGGGTTTCCCAAAGGCGTCAAATCTGCCTACCCTCGCCCCCTCGATCAACGCACCCCACAGCCCCGCCACGCCTCCCACAACATGGACCACGCCACTCCCGGCGAAATCGATTGCTCCCGATCCGAACAGCAAACCGTTGTCCCTATCGGGGCTCGCCCACCCGTAGCTCGACCAGAACCAGTGCGACGAAATGGGGTAAACGAACCCCGTGAGCACACACGAGTATGCCAAATATGCTCCGAACTGAGTGCGCTCCGCTATGGATCCGCTGGTTATGCCCGCCACCGCAATGGCGAAAGCCCACTGGTACAAATAATAGCTGTAATCGTATGTATCATTGGGGACCCCCGTGAGGGCGAAGAATGAATGGCCGATGAATCCGCTGGATGTTCCGAAGGCAAAGGCGAAGCCGAAGAGGTAGTAGAACACGCCGCCAATTGCTGCGTCTATGACGTTGGTCAGCATTATGTTCATCGTGTTTTTCGCCCTCACCGATCCTGCGCACAGCATGGCGAACCCCAGCTGCATGGAGAATACCAGATACGCCGAGAACAGAAGATAGACTGCGTTGATTGCATCTTTTATTGCAGTCATCGAATCCACAGTCCCATTAATGGAGGAGCCCGAGCCCGAGCCCGACGATACCGTCGACATTAACAGGCTCTCGAATGTGCCCCCCATTTCCCCTCAGCAAGAATTGATGGCAGATCTATCAGTCGAATTCCTATCAAAAAGGCCGAATACACAATCTGGAAGCTGAGAATCAGGCGTACAAAAGGGAAGCCGCCGATATCGCTGAACCATTTCTACTGGTCTTGGGGCATTGACTGTCTGGTAAGATTTCTCTGGATTCTGGCCACGGCAACGGTCCTTCTCGTACCTGTTGAAATTCAGCCAACAACTATTTTCGTGTCATTGTTCTCAACCAATACACTAATTTATATATGTTTAATCTCTTCAATTATTGCTCCTGGTTTGTGGAAACCACACATATATGATCTGGGACACGTTTGCTTGCCATTGAATGAATTCTAGTGAGTGGCTAGCAGTGTTTGTGATTTTGCAGCCATCGGATTTAAAATGCCGTAGTCTATTTATGATTTGTTAGAGATTTCTAAAAAATCGGGCAAAGAATCTTGTTTATAGTTGTTAAATATTAAGTGTCTTAAGAATTTTTGACGGTGTTAAATCTATTTCCACTATAAATAAAGGGTAGTCTAAAGAGCCCGCGTTTTGACTCAAATTCCGGCCACGATTTTCAGAAAATCCGGTAAAGATTTGCCCAGAAACTTGTTTATAGTTGTTACCCTTCTTGGGTCTCCAAATGATTTCCGCCATCCCCTTCAGCTCATGTGGCATGGGCGAATAGTTTTTTGCTGATGGCTGTATATGATACTATCTTGTTTTTTTGGTTCTTCCATATGCCCATATTCATATGCTGCTACGGTTAATGCCGCGGGATGTCTGACTCATCGTTGTTATGGTTTTTGTTTTGTTGCGAATGTTGTGGGTTCTCATCTACGGATTTTGTGGATCCTCCATTTATTTTCCAATTGGCAATTGGGGGATCCATTTTGACATCATCAACGACTCTATGCTTGATAGGAGTCTCATGTGCTGGTTTTTGGCCAGATCACATTATTTATGGTTTTAGGAGCAATGTTGCATTTTGGGAAGTGATTTCTCACTTCACTTTCTTATGATGTATTATGTACTGTTTTTATCATAATATAAAACAACGTTTTTTTCTTTCTGGAAAAAAACATTAGTATTTTGAGTGCCCCTGGGGTTTTTGATAGTGCTGAATCCATTTCCACTATCAAAAATGGATTCCAAGCACTGCAACTACCTGATTTTTGCAAATTTAGTTGACCGGATTTCGGCGGATTTCTGTCGTCCGGGCCAAAACGCGGACTCGGTAGACAACTCCCTATAAATAATGAAATAATAAATATTTTATTTATAATATTTTTTTATTACCATAATATATGCATATATTTTAAAATGAATTTTCAAAATTAAAATTTAATATGAATTATTATTAAATGGATAATAAGGTATTATTAATAATGGTTATAAATCAAAATTAATATTGATTTTAAAAATAATTATGTTATTGTTGTTTTTAAATTAATTTAACTAATAATAAAATAATCATTTTAACAAATGTTATATGAAATGAGTTATGTTTTTTATATGAAATGAGTTATATGTCTAATTTAACATATGTTTGTCATTGAATGTTGAGTAACTAGTAATGTTTGATTTTTGATATGATGTGGATGGGATTTACAATTTTTAGCATTGGTTGAGTTGATCAAGTTCGTTGTTGGGAATGTTTTAATAAAAATTATCTAATTAAACAATGTTTTATGGGCTCAACATCGTTATTTTATACATTTTTGTTATAATTTCATTATAAAATTTTATGTTTTCGTTTTTACAAAATATTAAATAGTTTTAAACCATTAAAAAAAATTGAATAATAAGGATTTAATTATAATATTTTTCTTTACGTTGATAAATGTGTTTATTTTAAAGTGGAGTTTTAGAATTTTAATTTAATTATGAATTATTTTAAATAGATAATATGGATTTAAATTTCACTAAATATTTTTAATAACAATTATAAATTAAGGGTTGAGATTTATTTTAATAGTAGTTATCTCGTTTCTACCAAATATCATGAAGTATGTATTTTGATGTTTATCATGAATATATACCAACCATTTAATTCATATAGTTGCACTAGTTTTAAGTGTTTTCATGAAAAGTCTCAGTTCATTTACAATTCAATACAATATGAAGGAAATATTGTTATATATTATTGATAAAGCTATATCAAAAATTACTTACATTAAAACAAAGAAACATAAAAGTAGATTTCATGGTAAATTTGGATTTATGTTTTTGAGTTAAAACTTGAAACAAAACAAATAATAATAATTTATTTTTCCATGAATTCTTTATGAACCAAAAAAATTGTTTAAAAAATAAAATAAAAATAGATTACATCAATGTAATTCATTTTTAATAACACTGAGGATAATTCGGAGATCTCTTCAATAAGCAATAACCACAAGAGTTTGAAAATCATTTTTAATCTCAATTTATCAAATACCAATAAATACATAATATCATATGATATCTTAAGTTGTGGTTTTTTTATCATTTAATTTCATATCACTTAATATATAAAAAATTAATACATGACATGAAATTAAATAATAAAAAATTCACCTTTATATCTTTTTTAGTGTTTAATTCCATATTTTTTTCCTAGGAAAAAAGTCGTAATTTTTCATTAATAAATAAGAAAAATTACATGTTACATTTTACAATATATCTAGTAGTAAAGCCTACACAAAGTCCAAATCTTCGAACAGTCAAGTAGTTGTCAGATAATCAGCTAAACAATGTAACATCTAATCTAATACTGATATATACAATGAAAAACATCTAATCTAATACTATACAATGAAAATGGTAGCAGCCAATAATATAATGCAAGCATAAATAAATATAGTGTTCTGTCACCATATGACCAAAAAAAGTGTAATAAAACCAAAAAAGCAGTCATGGGGAGACTGCGCCCACAGTCTGAAGATCATCAATGAATGGGCGATGATAGAATTGGAACACCTAAGCACCATCATGCTCCACAATAAGCCACCGGCCACACTCTAACTCCGATGCTTCTTTGGAAGGTTGGTCTGCCACTTGTTTCCTCTACCTGTAAATGTGAGTGACAGAGATAATGTCAAATAATGATTTCAGCGAGAGAATCTCCCCCAATAAAGCAGAAAGTGTGTGAGAATCACAATGAGACTGTAAATTGAACCAATTAATGATAATTTGAGAGTCCCGAAAAATCTGAATTCTGTTGCATCCATGTTCACGGGCAAAAAGAAGAAGAAGTCAAAGACTAAGGAGTTCATCATAGTTATTTGACCTTGGTCCCAGACCCATCTTAAGATGAAAATAATGAGTATTTCATAAATGTAATACAACATCCCACCCTCCCTCGCCTTCCCCACCCCCCCTCCCTCCCACATCCATGATTGTTTGATGCACCATCAAAATAGGCCCAATGGTAGGAGTGATCAATAACTTCGAGAATTATATCCCTATGGTGAGTGGAAGGAACAACGTTAGGGATGAGCTGATAAATGGAGATGATACCACCGCAGGGGTTGTCTCATACGACAGGCGAGTCATTAAAAATAACGCGATTTCTACTGATCCAGACTCCCCAGGCAATAAGTAGGGGGATGTTCCTTTCCTTGGCGCGAGGTGCTGCTTGCCACCAATTGGTCCAAGCAGCAGAAATAGAAGTACCATGCCAAGTGAGAGAGCATCCCAAAGCGGATGTTGCCGTGTGCCAAAACTGACAGATAATAGGGCAGTGAAGGAAAATATGCATGACATCTTCGGCATGTGAGAGGCAGAAGCAGCATCTAGATGGTCCATGGAAGGCGCGTATGATAATATTGTCTGAAGTGGGGATGCAGATGGTGAGAATACACCACATGAGTAAACGAGCTTTAAGGGGAGCCTGCAGCTTCCAAATTGCATGCCACCACCATTGTTTAATAGGGGGTTCCAGTGACGCACAGAGAGTGATGTAGCCAGCTTTCGGGATATATTTTCCAGTGGGGTGGAGAGCCCCCAAAAGTTCAACATCATGATCATTGAGACGAATGTTCGTGGCCTGGTGCGCTCTAATAAATATGTTCCAAATGGGATGACCAGTGACAGGTAAGTTTAGGTCATGAGTCGATAGCCAGGCTTGGGAAGCCCAAATGGTGCGCATTGGGTCAGCAACCTGAGATAGGAAAAGGTAGCCAGATTGTGCCAAATGAAGCTTGATGTCCTGAGTCAGTTGTACTTCTGTCCACAACACAACCATGTATCCTCCCCCAATCTAACCTTAGTACCAGATCTGATGTGACAAGCCAAGCCCTGCTTGACGAGATGGATGGATTTAGTAATAGCTTTCCAAATAATCAAAGACCCCAGAATAGGGAGAATGTTGCCTCTGATCCAGTCCAACGATGAGCGAGGAGCAATGTATTTGAGCAAGTCACTTATTGCCAAAGGTTGTGTCCAGCAATGAGGTGCCAACCCAACTTGGCGGCCAGAACAATATCAAATTTCAAGAGATCTTTCAATCCCCATCAGCGCCAATCCTTTGGCTTAGTAATGTGATCCCAAGCAACCCATGGAAAGATATAATCTCGACCCAAACCTCGCCAAAAGAATTGCCTGCAAATTTGTTGAATATTGTTAGGTGTTTAATTCCATATTACTTAATATATAAAACAAATAATACATTACATGACATTAAATAATAAAAAAATTACAATGTGTTTTTAGTGTTTAATAGATTCAAATTTAATTCTTTTAATAAATTTAAATTTAAAACAAAGTTATACTCATATAATATATATTTAATTATATTTTTTCTTTATTCTAATCTTTATATGATATGTTAATCTTCTCAATCATATACTAGACCTGGATTTTAGGGTAATTGAATCAGGTGATTTCAATCAATTTCTGAGAATCATTTATAAAATATTATAGAGCACATTTTATTGGATACTAAAATTGATTTTGAAGTAAAATCCCCTATTCATGGCATTGAAATTAGTGTTTTACTAATGCTCCCACTGTGTTGAGAGTCGAGACGTCATTCCACATCGAGATATTGAACGATTACGGAGCTGGTTTCATTCCACGGGGAGGTTTTGAAAAATTAAGAAGCGCTGCACACAAAACCAGATGAATATTCTGAGGAGTCAGTGGCCTCAGAAGGAGACCAGCTGTTATGAAAATCAAATAAATACGAAGCGTTGGACACTAAACCAGAAGAATATTCCGAGGAACCCAGAAGGTAGTTGAGATTAGAAGAGAGTGAGTGGCCTCAAATGGAGACCGACTGTTATGAAAATCAAATAAATAAAAGCAGCGAAATGAAGTTGTCTGGTGAAACACTTTCTAGAACTTTAAGGCCATGTTCTGTAACTTGAACACGGCCGTTTCAAACAGACAGATCACGCGTGAAGAAAGTGAAGGCCATGTTCTTTAGCTTGAAAGCTGGGATCCATGGATATCACAGTCCGGAATCCGTGATATCATTGTTTTAAACTCAAGACTCAACACAATGGGGTGGATTAGTGAGGATAATTATTAACAGTTCAATGTGATAGTCAAGTTCGTTGTGGCTGAGGTGTGGTGTCAAGTCTTATTAGTATAATTAGTTGAGGATGAGTTTTCTTACCAAGGTTATTCAGAGTCAAATATTATAGGGATAATTGACAAAGGTGGTTGTGCTTTGTGCTATAGAGAGGAGTTCCTTTAATTGGTGTGGCCAAAGCCTGATACTATCTCTGTAACTTTGATAACTTAAATGCCTCTAAATAACACTCCTCAAGCCACAATTAAGCCACGATCACAGACAATTTAACGGACAAAAAAATTGAGACATTCAGTTAATTGAGCGGTAGGGGGCCACTCTGTAAATAGGTTATTTCTAATATTTGTGGGTGTGGAGCGCTGGTTTGTCATCAACACGGACAAAAAAATATCGTGCGTGCCGAAAGCTTGGCTTTAGCATGGGGACATTATTATTGGAAAGCTTGTAGATTCCCCTATCATATCTATCTGTGACCAGAAAGCTGGTAGATGCCCTTATCATATATCACTTGTGATTGGAAAGCCTGGCCCTAGGTTCTTAAGATCTGAGTCACTCACACATATACCCAAATCTTGCACAGAAGATGCTTCGGGGCATTCAACCTGCATAGAAAACTGTATCTTACGTCGCGCTGTTACGTGGGACGTCAGGCTCTGGCTCTGTTACCTCGCGCTGTAATGCGCTGTACAGGGATACGGATGGTGGTGAATGTTGACATGGTGAAATGTTTTGACGAAATGAAGCATGATACAATGAGGGATAGCCTTTCTACCCATACATCTCCTCGACATATTGATCAGATGATGGGAGATGCAGTTCAGTTGAGAGGATGAAGAACTTGAAACGCTTTAGAAAGTTCGTTAGTTTATTGAAGCCGACCGTAGCTCGCAGCACATAAACAGGGAAAGTTGAAAGCAGAGGACGCTACGCGTAAGGAAACTCAGATCTGAGTCGTGTTCTTAAGTATCCTCCTATATTTGGTTTAGGGTTTATCAAGGGTACAACCTATTCTCCCACAGAAGTTGAAAAAAATGATGATGGCAATGAGAGGATGGATCACTGTATCAGAGCCTTCAATGGATTTAAGCACGAATTTATTTTTTATATGTCGGAAACCCTAGCAGTTTGTAGTGGTATACATTCTACTTTTTGGCAAAGCACCTGCTCTGTTTTATGCATCCTTTCTCCAGGCTACGAGTTTTATGCACCACAGGCACCCATGATCGAGTCCTCTGGCGTTCTCTAGGTAACTATTAATTCTCTCACTGCCATTGAGTTTTCCCTTCCTTTTATTGCAGACATACCATTTCTATTTAGAGTATATGAAAACGATTTATAAAGAAAAATGCTCCATTGTTGCTCGCCATGTCTCTCTCACGCTCTCCTGCAATCACTGCAAAACCCCATTTGAAATTCGCTAATATCTGCACTCAAATAGCAACGCCATCCATAACCCCAGACGGGTGTTGCCACTCAATTTCTCATCGATAAATTCGGTTTGACACCCAAAGAAATTGCTAAAGCCTTTAGACATCGCAATGAATTACTTCGATTAAAATCGAGTCAGAATACGGAAAAAGTTTTGGAGTTGTTAAATGGCTGTGGTTTAACCAGCCCTGCCCAGATTCGAAGGGTGTTCCTTTACAACCATGGCATTTTCTTTTATAGCGCCGACAGAATCATACAGTCTAAGCTCAATCTCCTCAGGAGTTGCATGAAAGAAGAGCATCTTACCAAACTCGTTTCTTATAATACACAACAGAAGATTAGGTCTTCGATTTCAGTTTTGCAAAAAAATGGGGATCGAGGCGGAAGCGTTATCATAAATTTTGTCATGGCATCCCCATTTGGTCACGGTTTCATAGGAAAAATTTGTCGATTCGTTTAAACAAGCCGAGGATTTAGGGGTTAAAAATGGGTCAAAGATGTTTAAAATTGCTATGAATGCGTATTTTGGAGTATCCAAGGAGAAAATAGATTGAAAACAATAGTCTTTAAGCAGTTTAGGTTTCTTTCAGCAACAAATTTTGTATTTAGCAAGATATAGGCCAATGATTCTAATGCTTTCGGTGGAAAAACTGAACCGTAATGTAGATTTTTTGGTCAAAATTGTGGGAATTCAATTGGCTGATATTGTTAAGTATCCAAATCTGTTCGGAAACAACTTAGAGACAAGAATGATTCCTCGGTATATGGTACTAGAGGCAATGAAGTCTAAGAAATTGCAAGTGTTGAAAAGAGAAAGGGTGTTTTCCGAGGATTATTGAGTATCCCAGGAGAAACTAGAGAGAAAACGGTAGTGTTTAAGTAGTTTAGGTTTCTCTCAACAACGAATTTTGTATTTAGCAAGACAGAGGCCAATGATTCTAACGCTTTCAGAGGAAAAACTGAAGCGTAATGTAGGTGTTTTGGTCAAAACTGTGGGACTTCAATTGGATGATATTGTTAAGTACCCAAATCTGTTTGGAAACAACTTAGAGACAATGTTGATTCCTCGGTATATGGTGCTAGAGGCAATGAAGTCTTAGCAATTGCAAGTGTCAAAAAGAGAAATGTGTTTTCTGAGGATTATTGAGTTGACAGAAAAGCGTTTCCTGGAAGAGTATGCTCATTCAAATGTGGAATTATCCTCGGTTCTCCAGGATATTTACTGTGGAGGGAAAACTGGAAAGTTAGTCATTGTCAAGGAGAAATGGAGTGAGTTTTTCTCACTGGAAAACATTGATGAAAGTTGCCATAATTCATCAAAAGCTTTGATATGACTTTTCTTATGGACTATTTTTCTTTTTAATGTAATTATCCTTTAGCTGGAAAACTTATGGTAAAGGATTTTCACATTGAGTGAGAATGTTGCTCTGGATAATTTCTATGGCTTCCTTAGCGGGAGAAGAAAACGTGCTTGCAATATTAAATTTATACAGCTTTAAGTAGCATTTCTGTAAAGCAGATTTAAAAATATGAATAACTTGACAGTATTGTTTTCTTTCCTTTTCGAAGTACAAACCAACATCCTCTTCTGATCCATTTAATGTCTATGGCTTCCTTAGCGTGGGAAGAGTTTAAAAAGGCGTGTTTACAATATTAAAGTTATACAACTTCCAGTAGCATTTTTGAAAAACAGATTTAAAAATATGAATGATTTTAGAGTAGGGATTTCTTTTTAGTTCAAGATACAATACAACGGTGAAAGAAAATTAAACTTTTTTTTTATAAATTTATCAAGCCATCAAATCCAAAACAACACATAAATTATAAGGGAAATTTCTGATGATAATAATTTTTTGATAATAAAGGCTTAGCATCTTGGTGTATTGCATTTTCCCGAGTCGGGTTATGTGAGCGTTGGGTTTAGGCAGGTAATTAGGCGATGGAACCCAACAATATTTAAGTGAATTTTCTAATAATAAATTCCTTCTGGTTTGGTTCATGTCATTTTACTGACTTGTTTACTCCGTCATTCTATGCATAAGTTTTCTTCCATTTGTTTTGGTTCATTGCATTTTACTAAATTAGGTTCTCCAGAATTTTATCTGTAGTTTTTTTTTCAAGTCATTTGGGTCATGTTGTGTATATCATGTTTTAATAAAACTGGGTTGTGTTAAAACAACACTAAATTAAAATCTAAACTAACACAGTTCAAGATTTCATCATTATAAAGAATAATTTCAAAGACATCAAAATAACCATATTTGATAATGGCTTCTTTGGTTGCCATTAGTGACCTAGCTCCATTTTGATTGCAGGAAGATGACTACTTTATGCTTTTCGGATTCTAAGCTTAACATAAATTTAGTTAGTAACCTAGATTAAAACCAAAACACAATTGAAAATATTTTAGTGCATGTAGGCTCACTAAAGCCATTGGGATGCTCTTGTATTAGACATCCTAGGTAATAAAAAGCATGTTATCATGCTTACAAAGTGTGTCTCTTTTGTGTGTTTTTGTAACTGACTAAACTGAGAAAGTAGTTCAACCTCTAGCAGAGCGTCTTGCTTCTAAAAAAAATTCTATAAAATTTATTGCATTAGAGAATGAACTCAAGGAAGAGGGGTTTGTTCACTTTGTTGTACTCTGGACTCTAGAAAACCCTTATAGAATGTCATGAATACCTGAAAGAACTTGTTCTGAGTGCAAATGATATCAATAGAATAGGGACAAAGGCTGCAACTGAAGCTATGATAAATAAGGGCTATGATAAAGTTTGACTTTGATCTGTTGAATATTGATGAAACCTCATTTTTAAATAAGGGATTCATGTTGTCAAAGATGTGTTAGTGATTTAGTTTTTCAAGATGACATTCCCAAATCTTCTATTCCTTCAGTGTACCTTTGCACCTTTAGGGGAAATTGCTAGTTATAGTGAGGGTTAGAATTTTTCTCTTTCGTCTCTATACCTGCAACTCACTCTAGTTTGGCTCTTCTTGGATAAAATCATCCCATAACTTCTCAAGAGTCAAAGGTTGAAAGATTTCTCAAAGGCATAGGCACCTTAGACAAAAGGTTGCATGAAGATGAAAGCCTATTGAAGGCTGTGTACCGAATCTTCATGCTTGAGCTCTTTTCAAGTTGTTGCACATTGATCATAGAGTTTATTAATTTTTATTAAAGAAGTGGTTGCAGTATCTATTTTGTTCATTTGTGTGGCTGTAAGCTTGTTCCTTAGAATATTTCAATTGATGTTCTCACCCCGATATATAGTGAAGATAGCATCAAACATCTCCTTACTGATGGTTTTACTGATGATGTGAGGGATCCTTCATGGAGTCCAGGATGACTTGCTTTGTTTTGGCTATCTTTTTTTTTTTTTTTTGGGTCAATTTTATAGATTGGTAGGTCGTTCAACTTTGGTATTTACAAAAGACAATTCTCCTCCAACAACATCTATATTTGCACTTTCATGGTATGAAATTGGAGGGACCTTATAATCTGTCTTTGTATTTGAAATTGAATGTAGTCAAAATATTACTCTTGGATTACACTGTTAGAAAAAGTAGATCAAGTACCTAAAGACAAACTATCATAGGTCCATAGTGCTTTTCTCAAGCATGAATCCAGGGCATCCCACTGTTGAAACCTTCCGACAACTTCCTATCCCAAGTAGAAGTCTGGGTTTATTGGAAGGTTTCAACAAACATGTTCTGATGTCAAGTCAAAAATTAGAGATTGGTAAGAAGATTCTGTTTTTTATAAATCCGAACTGAGAATATATTTATATTTCATAAAATCTGTGCTGAGAGCACAATTTCATAGCCTTTACAATTATTTCTTGCTGGTCCAAACTAATCAACACCGTGCTAAGTGTCAAACCAGGAGGTAATTCCTCAAATCAGAATATGTTATTGAATGAAGAATGAACATGCATTTATACATGGAGGTGAGGCTATTGGGATTCATCTCCCAATGACTCTTGGCCTTCCTTATTTCCTAATATTAAATAATATACAATATTGAATATTCACACCCATCCCATAGGATTAGGTGTCAACATTCCCCCCTTTAATCCGAATGGATGTTGGTGAGTCCAAGCATCGATCTGAACTTTTCAAACTTTTCTCTTCCAAGTGCTTTGGTGAAGATGTCAGCAGTTTGCTCATTTGTGGAACAATGATGTAGATGGATGGTTTTGGCCTGAACATGATGTCGAATGAGATGGTACTTTGTATTGATGTGTTTTGTTCGATCATGGAACTTTGGGTTCTTGGCCAACTTTATTGCAGAAGTGTTGTCGATCATGAGTGGAGTGGAATACATCTGTTTCATCTGCAAATCTTCCAGGATTTTTCAGAGCCACACAATTTCCTTTGTTGCTTCAGCTGCTGCCACATATTCTGCCTCGGTCGTGGAATCTGCTGGAACTGACTGTTTGCGTGATCTCCATGAGACAGCTCCTGATCCAAGACTCATGGTGTAACCTGTAGTAGACACCCATGTTTCTTTGTCGCCATC